>CM034151.1:762448941-763172083 GCA_019776745.2 Taxus chinensis | reverse complement strand
TGGGTTGTTGAATTTTCAAAATAGGGTCCGTTTTCCTCCTTTCTCTATGTTTTTTCATCATTCTAAACTTCTATATATTGTAACACTTCTCATTTGAGAAGGAGAGACATTATGGGCATAAGGAAACTATGTCAAAATTTGTTTCCGAACTCCATTTGAGTTAAAAAAAACCTTCTCCTATGCCTGACAAGTGGATTTGTGCCTCTAAGCAAGAATGTAATGGTCTGTGCACCCATATAGAGAAAAAAAACATGTTTTTGTGGTGTTTCTTCAACCCTTTGCATTGTTTTGTTGTCTCCTTGTGCCTCTCCCTTTCAAATCTATTTTGTGTGCATGTATTTCACATTTGCAAGTGCATGGAGTTGTGTTTCATGGAGTTTTGATCATGGATTAGGATCTGGGTTTGTGTCACTCCTGTCTGACCTTCCCATCTTAATTTTTTCTCTATTTCATTCTCCCTTAACAAAGTATCTCACCCCTTTCCTTCTCTGGTGTATCACTACTTTAGTGTAGGATTTCTTTCACTCTCTCTTTCTCTCTAGTTCCTTGGAATGGTTAGGTTAGGATAGTTTAGCTTTGCCTTCATTAGAGTAATGTAACACCTTGGACAAATTGTTATATTTCTCTTTGCATTACAAGCATTGGCATGTGATTTTATTGAATGAGGTGTGTCCCCTTGATTGTTGAAAATCTTGCTTGTTATGGATAAATCATTTCTGCTCTTGGATTTTTTAGAATGAAATGATATGGCTTGTAAGAATCCACTTTAACTTCTTATAGGTAAGTTGCAATATGGTTTTGAGAGTTGCAAAATTATCTTCTTTACTGACTCATCCTTGGATCAATTTCAGTGATCCAAGGAATGTTTTAAATCTTCTTAATAGACTGAATGGTAAATTGACATTCATTAGTTGAGAGACATAGTAGACTGAACTTTTGTATTTTGTAAATTTGATGGTCTTGTGTGAAAGTGCCTTCATTCAGTTGTATGTCTGTGCTTGGGTCTTTGGGATTGATCTCTGCAGAACATTATTAGTGTAAACACAAATAGTCTACTTCATGACTATGAAGGGGATATGAATCCTAAAACTTAAGGAGTAACCTAATGGCATCCTAAACTAGGTAAGAGCACCTACTTCATAGTTATGTCTACTTAATTGGGTTGTAATATAATGTAATGTTCTTTTTTTATTGTATTTGGAGGTGACTTAACCTAAGCTCTTGTGCTAAATGAATATGGGAAGGGGAGATTACTATACTAATACTAGACTATATTAACCTAATTCCTAATACTATATGGAAGTAAATTTAATCTAACCTAAAGTGGGTATTACCTTTGGCAATGTTATAAGACCTAAGGAAATTATTGTTAGACTAACCTAAGTTTTGGGAAATCTAGCCTAAACTATTTAAAAGGGATCTAAGGGTCACATGACACTAAGGTGACAATTCCGATGGATTTTAATTGATTTGATTAGGTATTAATGCAAGGAGGTACTGCCAGTTTTGGCAAGGGCTAGTTGACTTTAGTGGGGTTTATGTGGAGGCTTCAATAAATATGGAATTGCTTGTTGATTTGGAAATGGTATTCACCAATTTTGGGATGCGGTGGCAAGGAGAGATAAGTGGGAGAATTGGGAGTAATGACAGTAATGGATCTCATTTTTTGTGTGTAAACCATCTTGGAAGTAAGGGAGGTGGATTTATGGAAGGTTATTTAGTTTTTCATGCCTCACAATTTTCGCTTTGCATGGAGCTATCTGATTCTTTGAACCAACAGTTCGACTTCTTCTTCTTCTTGGCTATTTTTGGTTTTTCTAGTCTATTTTCAATCAAGGGAATGTATAAGAGGTATTAGAAGAAAATTTGTTTGGTTGTTTATCTATCATGGAGAAGAAAAAGAGTTGGAAGCCCGGCTGGATGTATCCTTCGAATTTGCAGAAGAACTATCAGGCATGATAGGCCCTACCCATTAAGATTTCTTTCTTTCTTCTAAGTGATTCATTAGAACAACTCTACTCTCATGAGATAAATATTTGCATGAATTGTCTGGTTATCTACTTGCATGTTTTTATGAATGTATGTGGTTTTTAGAATGAAAATCCATTGCTGACAATGATAGTTTTTGGGAAATTTCCCTATGTTAATTTAATGGTGGCATGCATGCGAATCTTGTATTAGGAGCTTTGTATTTTATTTTGAAACTTGTTTACAAGGCTGGTGTTGACTGAATGGGCACTCATTGGCTTATTTTTCATTCTAAACTATTATGTGTAGTATTTTGTTTTGTTTGAGCTGGTACTGGAGCTTGTATTGTTTTGAACTTTTTTTCAAGCCCTGTGATCAACACTATACTCATTTTCAGTACTTGTGTGATTTGAACTTGTAGTCGAATCGAAGAGTTTTTTGTACATGTACTCTGAGATGGAATTTTTATTCTTATTTAAGGATTTGAAAATGCTTGAACTCATATTAGAGCATTGGTGTTTTGTTCTGATCTTGTATTTAAGGCTTCATGTTTAGTTATAGGCTTGTATTTGAACTTCATGTTTGTCTGAGCTAGTATTAGAGCCTTATGAAGTTCTGAAATTTTTTTCAAAGATCGTGTTCGACATTGTAATGGTATTCCATTCTTGTGTGTTTTGAACGCATGTTGGAATCGACGTGTTTGATTCTATACTTGTATTATGAGCTGGAGTTTTGTTGGTATTAAGGATTTGAAAAGCTTTAATATCATTTAAGGATTGTTTGTTCAAAAGGCTCTTGAGAGATTTGTTTTGTTTAGAAGTAGACCTGGTGATCTCTTTGAGATCTTGTCCATCTAGCTTCTTGTTGGAATAATTGTGGCACTTCTTTTTTGGAGATTGTACTGCCTTCTTTGAACTGGATAGGGCGAGAAAATGTGAAGTATATCTTTCCTTATTTTCCCTGAGCGAACCCGCATCTTGTTGAAGCTTGATGGTTTTGTTCATAGGATTAATGGACTGGAACTATGTCTTGTTGCGGGTTTGGTTGATTTTTAGTTCATTTGGAACAGTTGTAATAGTTTTAAAGGGTTTATGGAAATGCAGTAATCATTCTCCTTCTTGTAATAAATGTCTGAAACAAATTCCTACCTTGTCCTAATCTTTTTAAATGGAACTCACGAGTCCTTGTTGTGATTTTGTTTGATTCTCTATAGAGGTAAGAATGGGACATCTCTTGACTTAAACGTTATTGGACTCTCTTACTCTCTTTAGTTATTTTTAATTGATTTCTGGGTTTTATTAAAAAGATGGATTGAATACCTTAGTGCACTGAATTTTTTATGAAAGGATATATTTTATCTCTGTTAAGATAGTTTTGTATTATTGTTCTTATTTGGATAAGGAAGTACTTACTTCTTTGTATTGAGTTGTTGAAGCCTTGTAATGGGATTTCAGTTCTTGAGTTGGTGATTACTTTTGAACTTATATATCTTTTATTGTTTGAGGATTTCTACTCCTTGATGGATTCATTGAACGAATCTCCAAGTTTTATAGTGAAAGGAACATGTTTTCTTGGGGATAATATATTACTTTGGGACTGTACTGTGTACTTCGTTCTGAGATTTTAATTCAAACTTGTGCTTGATGAATGGAAATGGGTAAACCAGTTTGTAAGAATTGTAAAGGAAAACTAGAAGTGTGATTTATTTTACTATGCGTTAGGTTTTGTGTTCTCTTTTGGGAACTAGATAAAGAATTTCTAAGTTTGAAATAGAAATGGGAATTCATTTCCTAGTATAAATGAAATGAATTATAGATTGGGTCCTTTTCTATTTGAGATCCTTTTTCTATTTTCGATCTTCTTCTGAGATGGAAAATTTATTGTGGAACATTTAGTTTCAGATCTGTGAATTATATCCTCTAACATATGGGAGTCATTTTTGACTTGAGGGAGGAACTATTTTGACTCTCTACCCTACTTGGATTGATTTGGGATTCTTGTTAGATGCTTTTCCTTAATGTTGAATCCTTATATTGTTATCTTTGAATTGAGGCAGATTCGTTTGTTCTAAACCTGTATTTTTCTTTCAGATGATTAGTGTTTGGGGAATAGTATGTATTGATTCTTCTTCCTTTGTTATATGGAAAGATGAAGCATTCTAATATGATCTATGTGGTAATTAACTTGTTTTTTCTGATTATTAAAAATAAATGTGTATTTCTATTCTTATAGAACTATGAAACAATTGGATGACAAGACCTATTGATTGTTTTAAAGTAATTAATAGGTTCAATTAAACTTAGTGATATAATTTTGATGTTACGGGTTATGTTACGTTCTTTTCTTAAAAAGTAAATTTAGGCTCTTTTAATGTACTTCTTTTCTAAGATGTTATTACTTATGATTATTTGTATGATATATTAATTGTTTCATTAAAACAGAGTTGTTTTAATGGAACAATTAGTGGAATGCACTTTAATTTAATGCCTAGTTCTTATCATGCTCAGTTCATTGAAATTACCTATGCTAGCAATTTTTGCAGATGGACATCATAATTGATAAAAGAAGACAGAAAATTTTATGATGCATTGGCTTATTTAATTCTAGATATTCTCTAAAGAATTTTGATTCATTCTTGAGTTGTATTGGAAAAGAAAAGTGTTTTTCTTTTAAGTTCTTAATTCTGATTGACATGCAGAATGTCTAAAATGCATAGTCTTGTAAATGTATATTTATTATCATGAATTGAAAGGTTTTGTGTTGGACTCCAATTTGTGATGTGAATAATTTTGTACTTGTATGATGGAAATAATAGTGATATCTTTGCAGTATTCCTTATATCTAATGTATACTATTGTTGTTATAAGATAATAAGTTGGATTAAGGAGATAAGTATAATCTCCCCAATTATAATGAACATGTTAAACTGAAAAGGTGTTGTTCTCTAACTTCACAATGATATTTTAATAATGAAATATTCTTGAGACATACAATATGTTGGTGCTCAAAATAGTTTCGCCCCAGTTTGCCTTTGAAAATATATCAATTTACGGCTTTTGTCATTTTGTTTTTTCCTCGTGTTGTGCTTGGTTATCTTTGTTTCCATTTTTAACCTATTCATGGGTCATAAATCACTTATGGGTCCATGGGTTTCTCCTTTTTTCTTTGTTCCTCTAAAAGGTTTGTAATTTAGGTCTCCCGTTCTCTGTTTCTCTAAAAACTTGGCTTCTCTCGTATTTTCCATTCTCCACGGTTGGGATTTTTCTTCCTTGTCATTTCTGCCCTAAATACTTGAAGAAAAATGAATGGATGTATCTTTGAGAAACATATTTGAGCATTGCAACATTTCTAAATTCTGTCCTTGGAGAAATTTTCATTTTCAAGCTCAAATGATCATTTTTCTATATTTTACTATTTGACGAGTGTTTCTCCTGGTCAAATTTACATCCTTGCATCTATAGGGGACGTGGCACCTTTTGGTTGGACGCGGCTCGGCTAGATACTTCAAAAAATTATATGAATCACCTCAACTTAAATATTTGTCCACGTGGAGGCATGACACTTGTTTGAGGATCTACTTTTTGGTTTGGCCTTGGAGTAATGCCAGGAGGACACATGGAGGTTTCCACCAGGTCTTCCCATACTTAGTCTTTGGGTTTTGGGAGGTCTGGGACATGTGGAGGAATTGCGCATGTTTGGGGAGTGGCCCTTGAGTTTCATTTAAAAGAAGTTCCAGGAAGACACGTGGAGGCCTCTGCTCACTTTGAATTTTTCTTATAATTTTCAATGGCCAAAGGAGACTTCCTCGGAGCATGACATATGGTGCCTTCTGTTGAGCTTCAGGCATTCAGACAAACTTTACCGGTCCAGGACACATGGTGAGCCCGCGCTCATTCAAGGTATCAAATTTTTGGGACCATCTCAAGGTGCACCATGGTGACACGTGGCATTTTGAAAAGTAAAACGGGCAGGGAGGTAAACCGTCGGGGGTATTTTGGATTTTTTTCCCCTTGATGTGTAAATGATTAAAAACATCAAAATGGCCAGCAGGCCCAATAAAGGAAAGGTCAAAGCTTTCTCCAGTCAATGGCAGAGGCATGGACTCTTGGGGGAAATTTGGAAAAAAAATCTTTTGGGAGAAAAGAGTTAAAACATTAAAATGGCCTATGGACCCAGCAAGAAATAGTAAATATTTTTCCGTGGTCAATGGCGGAAGGGTAGAGCTATGGGGAAAATTTGGGAAATTTTCCCTTTTCCAAAAAGGAGGTGAAATGGAAAAATTTGGTTGTGGTCCCATTGGGACCCATCTTAGGAGACGTGTCAGGCTCATTTCTCGAGGGTAGAGATGTGGAACAAATTGTAAAAATTTTCCATTTTTCCAAAAGGTTATAAAAATTCAAAGAAAGCCCTTGGGCTAGTTCTAAAGTTGAATCTTCCACGTGGATGGCCAAAATTCAAAGTAAAGATCAACGGCCAAAGAAGACTGCCTCGGAGCATGATGCAAGGTGCCTTTCGCTGAGCTTCAGGCATTCAGACAAACTTTACCGGTCCAGGACATGTGGCGAGCCCGTGCTCATTCAAGGTATCAAATTTTTGCGACCATCTCAAGGTGCACCATGGTGACATGTGGTGGATTGAAAATTCAAAGGGGCAGGGAGGCGGACCTTGGGTGTATTTTGGATTTTTTTCCCCCTGACATGCAAATGACTAAAAATATAAAAAATGGCCCCTAGGCCGGATAAAGGAAAGATCAAAGCTTGCTCCAGTCAATGGCGGAGGTGCGGACTCTCGGGGGAAATTTGGAAAAATTTCCCTTTGGGAGAAAAGATTTAAAACATTAAAATGGCTCATGCACCCAACAGGAAATAGTCAATATTTTTCCCTGATCAACATCGGAGGGTGAAGCTGCAGGGAAAATTTAGAAAATTTTCCCTTTTCCAAAAAGGAGGTGAAATGGCAGAATTTGGCCGTGGTCCCACTAGGGCCCACCTAAGAAAATGTGTTAGGCTCATTTCTTGAGGGAAGAGATGTGGAACAAAATGTGAAATTTTTCCATTTTTCCAAAAGATTGTTAAAAGTCAAAGGAAGCCCACGGGCTAGTTCTAACATTGAATCATCCACGTGGATGGTCCCAAATACAAAGTAAAGAGCAATGGAAGCTGAGAGTTTGAATTTGATTTTCCTCCCATTCTACTAAAACACGCCTTGAAGTGCGAGTCTTCATGATTTCATGGTATTTCTTACATGCCAAGCAAAAGAGGGGAGTTAATGTTGATATCTGAGTTTGGTGGGAAGATCTAAAATACATCTTTCACCATTAAAATGGTCTGACTATCGTGCTTGATCAGATTTTCTTTTTTTCTTCTCCGGAGCATGAAAGGAGCTAGATTTAATAGATTAGGGGTGGAAGTGGTTGGAAAATTGAAGAAAGAGTGATCTACTAGAGGAAGGATTTGAATCTGGGAGACTATTTGATGAGATCTGATCCCCTTGAGCAACTGACAACTTTTTACAGATCTAAATCATGGTGAGAACTGGTGCATTAAACATTGTTGTCTTTTGGGGAAGAAGGGGCTCTATTGTAATTGTTATAAATGGCAAAAAAAATTTCGTGCAAATGGTTGGATTGTTAGGGGTCAGGACTGATTTTTCTAATAGAAAGCTTGATAGAGCCCATCTTTTTGAGAAGCGTTTCAAAAGATTATATATCTCTTTTGTGTTAAATCTGATCATGTCAAGGTGTTTTCAAGTGTAAAGCCATTGACAAGCTCTGAGACTATACTAGAAACTTTTGCCTGCTAATAGATTTAATTAAATTTTAGTTATTCTATGTTGTCTCGAGTAAAATGTGTTTGTTTTATTTTTGAATGTATGAGAGTAGAATTTCTTATTTCTGTTGCAATCTTCTATTAAATCTGATTCAATCACATAGCCATTAATCCTTGTGACAATTTAGTGGCATCTACAATTTCATTCCTTAGAAGATATTTCATTTGAGATTGGAATAAATGATTTAAAATCACTTTTCTTTCATTTGTTGACAAAGATTGTTTGTAAGCCTTTGGGTGTACCTTAGGTGTGATTTAACTCAGATATTGATGCTTTGTCGGGTTTTCTAACTCGAGCCTTCGTGATAGAATCTCAAATATTGTGTGAAAGATTGCTAATTTGGGCCTCTATTGAAGCACATATTCTAGTTAAAGAAATATTTTAGCTATTTTGTGGCATTTTGTTGGTTTAACCTTCCATTTTGTAATATTTCTCAAGGATCTGGTAAATAATGTTCATCTTGCACCACCTCCCACCAAACATTTATTAAAAAAAAACCAATCCTACTCGTACTACCCCTGTTTGTCATGTTTGTATACTAATGCATAATACCCATCACCAAAATGCGTAGAAGTAATCAGGGCCTCAAATGTCTTTAGTGACCTTTTCCTTGTTTTAAAAAATATCTCCATGATCTGGAAGTGACAACTATGTGAGAGTCAGATTTGGTGTGTTGATCATATTTTCCCAATGTCTTCTCTATAAAATTTATGCAAAAGAAGGATCTACTAGCATTCTTCAATAACAGAGGTTATAAAATAATTTCTCTTACCTTGGTTGAAAGGCACAACCTAAAATAATGAGGATAGATCAAATCCTCTTGAGGGTGCTATCCATTTCTCCACATTTGAGTGATAGAGGGCCAGTTAGATCTCATCCCTAGCTAAAGAATGACCCATCATGATCTAATTTGTCTCTAAACTTCCTTTCAAACCAGTGATGCTACTCAGACTTTGAGGGAGAATCAATTTGGATACCAACACCTAATTGGCATCATTGTCAGGGACTTACAGGTCACATTTAAACCCTGGTAAAACACTTCTCGTATGCTCCCAAGTGCTGTGTGTAGTTATTTCAATTTTCACACCTAGTGCACTAGCTTTCATTTGATAAATCTAGATAAAGAAAGTTCAGAATATTTCCATATCCAGTTTCTAGCATTGACAGACATTTGACAGATCATACTTAGTGCATTTTCACAACTAAGGTGGAAATCCTTAGTGGTGACTCCCTATTGATATGATTTTTAATGAGTACCAGTGTCTTAGAACTGTGTCAAAGTCATATTTGTTACTAATATTTGCAAAAGTTGGAAGGAAGAAGATCTTTCTTTTCTAGGGATCCTGCTAGGACATTGTGTCCAGAGCTAGGAAAAGAAAAATTAGAAGGAATAAAATCCTGGAGAGTTGTGGGAGATCAACAGAAAAGAAGAGGGATCTATATTGATAAAAGTGATCGGCCTATTATTAAAGACTACAATTTGGGTGACTTTGAATTAGGTATCCTCTTTGTGTAATTGAATTCTCCAACTGGAGAAGGTACTTCATTTGATTTTGAAAGGTTTGCTTCACATTCTGCACCTGTCTTTTCTAAGGTTGATAGGGATTTCTAAGAAGCAAGGCCTATGGGGGGTATCCATTTTGAAAATTATACTCCTGTATTCCAAGGACCCTCATCCCCTTATCAATTGTTCACCCCTCCAGGGTCACCTTCTTAAAACAGTATGGCCCAACCCCCACCCAGACCTCTAGTTTTTGTAAATACTTTTGGAGCTATAAATTTTTCTAGGAACGGCTAGTTATCCAAATGCAGTTCCTCAAGATGTAAGGAACAAAATTCCAAAGTTCCAAGGAAACAATGCTATAACTGGTGATCAACATCTATGGATTTTTATCGATATGATGGAGGAATTTGAGATTGAACATGAAGATGTTTATATCAAGCTGTTTATCCATACCTTGGAAGAAGATGCTAGGGATTGGTATAAAACATTTCCAGATAACTCTATTAATTCTTGTACTGAGATGAGTAATACATTTAGATTGCAGTATGGTGATAGAACTGACCCTACGTTTATTTTGACAAAATTTGAAAACATCAAAAAGAATCCTAATGAGTCAGTACATGATTTCAACACAAGGTTTAATAAGACCTTGAGGAGATTTCCGGTTAGGATAAGACCTTATGATGAGTCATGTTTGATAAAATATTCTGATGCATTTGATAAAAAGGCTGCATATTACTTAAGAGATAAGAACACAAAAAAATTTGAGGCAGCCCTTCACCATGGCTTTGCAAATAGTGAAAAAAATCAAGGCAATTAGAAATCCTCCAAAAAGGGAGGGTGTAAAGCTGGTTAACCCAGAAAAGCCTCAAACAAGCAAGGCTGATGATTTGGAAGAAGTTGTGAAAACTTTGGCATGGGTTGTCAAAGATATTTCCTACAAACTAGCCCAAGCTGAGAACGAAATTGGGAAGAACTCACAAGGTCAACACAAGTAACAAGGCTAAGACAGGTTTACAAATCACCAAAGATCTGATGATAGAGGCAAAGGACCTGTTTGATTTGGAAACAGGAAGCCCCAAGGTAGGGAAAATAGAATGATGCTTGATCCTTTGGCTATCAGAGTTTCTGTTGTGGAGGAGACATATGTCATTGATTGGTGTGACAAATGTTTCATTCCTCATGCTCCTTGTGAAGAAGATTAGTAAGAATAAGAATAAGCTGATGACAATGATGATGATGTTTGCATGATGGGTTGTTCCACAAGCTTACAACAAGGGGAAAATTCAACTAAGGTGATAAGTTCCAGGACCTCTACCACTTTTTGGGACTGCATTCATAGGGTACCTACTCTTCCCCCCTCTCATACTTTAGAAGTAGATACTGTACAAGCTTTTGAATTTCCCAATAATGAATTTGAATATTTAAGGGCTTTAATGATAAAGAAGTATGATGGAGGAATCTCATCTGAGAAATATAGATAGTTACTGATGAATGTTGTTGTTTCTCAAGAGAAGGAATATAACACAAGAAGTAAGGATGTTAAAGAGGCAGGGCCTCAAGCCAAGCCAAAACCTCCCTTAATTTCAAACATTCCTAAAGAGTATCCTAGAAAAGATGCACCTACTAAAAGCCCTGCAGTTCCAAACAAAAATCATACCCCTCCCCATGCCCAATCTAAAAAAGGTCCTATACCACCTAGTGAGTGTGTGAACTTTCCTTCCAATATTTCCTTGCCAAAGAATGTCCCATATGATATTTCCCAAGTTCTAAGACAAATCAAATTCTCTGTTCCAATTTTTGAGTTGCTTCGGATTCCTGAGCACAAAAAGAGAGCATTTGAATACTTGGGATTTAAAGAAGAGAAGACTGCCCTAGGAATAAATGTAAATATTGTGGAGACTCCTCCAATCATTCAAGAACTAGAAACACCACTAGCATTGGAGGAACTAGGTGAACCACCTAAGGTCTATTTGGGGACATCCTTGGTGGACTCTCAGATGCATGTTTGACTCAGGGGAATCATGTAATGTCATGTCTCTGGAAGTCATGAACGAGTTGAATATCAAAGTGAAAGTAGAATATGGGAATTGCACTGCCATGGATTCTAGAGAAGTGCTAGTAGTGGGATATGTGAAGGGTTTTGTGGTGCAGCTTGTAGCTTACGTAGGTAAAAATTTAAAACTTGATGTTGTCATCAATGAATACCCAGCCAAGTGGGGCATGCTATTATCTAGAAAATGGGCTGTAAGTGTTGGTGGGAGTGTCCAAATGGATATGTCCTATGCGACCATTCCAATTGAAGTCAACCTTGTCAGGTTGTATGGAGAAAAGAAAATGTTGCATCTTATTGAGGATCCCAAAAATGCATCCTCTGAAGTATTGTAAACAAATGTTGATGCTGACAAATTTATAGGATTTGTTGATTGAAAGGAGCACAAGATTGAGGAATGAAGGTGTCTCGAACAAGCGGGCTCTCCTTGGACTCTATTGTTTGATGGAGCTTGCTCCAAGTTTGGGAATGTTGCTGGTGTTGTTCTACTTTCTCCTGGTTAGGAAAAAATTGTTTTTTCCTTCAAACTCTACTTGGAGTGCACAAACAACATTGCTGAGTATGAGGAAATGTTGTTGGGTTTAATAATTTCTTGGAAATATAGTATCAAGGACATCATTGTTAAAGGAGACTCAAAATTAATTGTAAAACAAGTCATAAAACTTTATGCCACAAAGAATTAGTTAATAAAACAATATAAACATGTAGTTTGGGATCTTATTGAGATGTTTGATTCATTCAACATAGTGCATCATGATAGGAAATTCAATGACTTGGAAGACAAGCTTGCGGTGTTGGGGTCTTTGTTTGACAATTGTATAATGTCCCCATATTGTTAATATGATGTTGAGGTATTGAAAAGACCTTCTGTCCCTGACAACATTAAACATTGGTAGGTTTTTGATGATGATGCTCAGATCAGAAGATTTATGTAGAACAAGGGAGAGTTTTCTGATCAATACATTGATTTGGAGCCAATGGTATGTGCAATAGAAGGAAAAGAAACCTTGTTTGGAAAGGGAATCGTCTAGATAAAGACCAATACCATTCCTAGAGGAATGGTTGCTCTTGAGTCGAATTTTGATAATGTTGATCGCATTGTTAACAAATGCATAACAACCTCTAGGGATATTAAGGAGCATGGTCTTGGTACAAAGGAGAAGCCAAGGAAAATTTGGTTAGGCAATAATCTCAACAAGGAGGAGAAGTAGTCATACATCCAATTGTTGAAAACGTATCAGGATTGCATGGATTTGACCTATTTTGAACTAAAAGCATATAGGGAGGACCTGTTTCAACATGATATTCCCTTGGAGTCTAATACAAATCCATTCAGGTAGAAACAGGGGCCCATCAACCCACTCTTATCCCTCAAAATGCAAGAAGAACTGAAAGAAGTTGAGAGATGGAGGGATTATTCAACCCCAAAGGTATTCTTCTTGGGTTGCAAACCTAGTATCCGCCCAAAAGAAAAATGGTGATATCAGGTTGTGTGTTGATTTTAGAAATCTAAACAGAGCATCTATGAAGGATAATTATCCTTTACCAAATATGGATAACATGATGCAGTTAGTGACTGGGTCTGAATTCCTCTCTACCTTAGATGGTTTCTCTAGTTATAACCAAGTTGTGCTGAAGGAATAAGAAAGGATCAAGACAACCTTTACTACTCCTTGGGGAACATATGTGTATGTCAGGATGCCCTTTGGTCTGATGAAATATTGGGCCACCTTTTGTTGTCCTTTAAGTTTTCCCCTCCTTTTGAAAAGTTTAAAATTGAAAAAAAAATTGAGTTAACACCTTTTTTTGTTGTTCTGTTAAAGGGAAAAGTCAAGAAGTTGGAAAAAATCTACGTTTGTTGCAGTCATTTGTGTGATTTATGGGTCTATCAGATATTTTTGTCCCATGTGTCCCATGTTCATTTGGGCTCTCTGTTCACCGGTCGGCCGCTTTATCTGAAACTTATTTTCTTGCGGGCCCGTTAGAACTTTTTTGTTCAAACTGTCCCAAGTTAGTTTGGGCACCCTATTCACCTATCACCCGCATCGGCCGAATCACGCCTCTGCATCCCACGTGTCCCAAATGAACTGAAGGTCATTCCAGCTATTTTTTCCTGCTCTTCCTGATGCCTACTTTTTGAGTTGGTGGATATGAATTTAATGCACATTTATGACCTTTTCTCTCCTAAAATGGCTATTTAATAGACTACCCCCTACGCATTTTTTCACACTGCTTTCCCATTACCAATTGCTCATACCCTTGTAATTAAAATATCTGTGTGCATACCCATTCCTTCTGCAATTCCATCAAGAGTTCAACCTGTAACTTTGTTTTTCACATTGCTATCAACATGAAGATTAAATTCCAACGTCATGAAAAAGTTTCACCACTCGAGTTTTCCATATCGGGGATAGTGAAGTTCATCACCTGGAATTTGGAATTTCTGGACTAGGATGACAGACCCGAACCCCTCTCCTATGGTGCAAATGATTCAATAGTGGCTTGGCATTTATCTTGGTTTCCTGATCTCAGTGCTGTACACAGTACTCACTTGTGGTGCTTACTTCAACCCAACTCGAGTGAACTAACAAATGTGCATGGGGAGCTCATTACCAAGCTTGACACGGCCGCCATTGGTGCTGCCCTAAGGATTTTCGAAATGGACAATTCTATAGTCATTTCCCATAACCAGGCACATGCACTCTTCGAACAGGATAGTGAAAAATACAAGGCAAGGGTGGCTAAGTCATGGCTAAAAAACCCTAAAAAGGGGGCATCCCATTTATCCGAAGCTCTGTTTCATGACGATTTCAATGAGGAACTATCAGGTTTCATAATATTTCTAGCTCAGGTCATGGGCTTACCCTCTACCAACGAGTTCCATTTCTGGATGTTCCTACTTATTAACATCGTGTGTGAGGGCACTCAAAACATCAACTGGGTACAAATCATCATCATGAACTTGACAGAGCAGCTGTCTAATGTACAAAAAACCAAGAAGTTTTATATGACTTCTTATCTTATGTATACCCTAGCATCATCAAGGCAATGGTTTGGATTCACATATGTTGATGCTCATAAGGGTGATCCTATATATGCTTACTACCCTCAATTCACCCAGGAAACTAGTAATCAAAACTTTAGGAGGGTAAATGGTGCTTTCACCATGTACATTGCAAGACTTTTGGAGAGTGACAGTACAAGGAGGTTCTCTGATGAAGCCATGAGCCTAATAGCGAAGTATGGTGCCTACTACATCCAGTTCAGGAAATTCTCTTATATCAAGCTAGTAGGCTATGAGAGCACCCCTCTCAAGATCCCTATGTTCTGTAGTGATAAAATGGCCTTGATTGAAATATGCAGGCAATTAGACAAGTTGCACAGAACCTGCAGGGATAAGAAAGTCACCGGTTTGCACTTCCCCATATCTTTGGGAAACTACACCTTCAAGAAGGCTCTGGATGCAAAAAACATAGAGAGAGCCCTAGCTCCCATCACTATCCATTTCTTCAGGCCAAGAACTTGTTTTAACTTGAATAAATTTATTGAATAGAACCTCAGAATCAATTACCATCATAGGGCAGACACAAAAGACTATTGGGGCTGACTGTGCTCATGATTTTGAGGCAAGGAGGAGACATTATGGCAGGTTTTATCTTCAACCAAGTTCCTGAAGGGCTTCAGGATGAAAATTCTAACTTGTTATCATATGAATATGACACCTTGATCAAACAAACTCCCTTGGAGGATTTCGATTGGTTCAAAAAAGAGAAGGATGATCTGACGGAAATCATAGCCACTGTCCTAGTAAGAACCAAAATATGGTTTGACAAAAGAGTTTGCGAGCATAGAAAGCATTCAGGAAAGTCCTCCTCCAAGGAAACCTCAACATCAAGGAAGGAGGCACAAACAACAAGTTCAGAAGTACCTATACAGACTCCTCCTACCTCATCAACTAAAGGGCCTACATCCTCTACTCCTTCCTCATCCACTCAAGCGTATCATAAGAAAATCAAGGAGGTCAAGAGGGAGCTTTTTGAAGAGGATCCCCTAATAAAGATTTCAGAATTGCCCTCAGGACCAGTGAACATTATTGTTCTCAGTGAAAGTGGAAGAGAGTAAAGTGCTAGTCTCTGTAGGTGCTTCAGAAACCCCAATGGATACGGAAAAAGAGATTTAAAGTGCTGAGCCTCCAAGTACCATTGGATCCTCTGTAACAGAAGATTCTTCTACCCCACTCACATCTCAATTAGAGGAAACAACAGTGCACACTTTGAGTGCCATGAGTTTCCTTTCTCTTGGTCCTCTTTCCCACCCTTCTTCTTCCTCCTCCTCTTTCGCATAGGTGCATCTTTTGTTGATTGTAGAAAGAGGAAGTCTTCTTCTCAAATTTCAGTTCCCAATCTTGATGCTGTAGCAGCCTTATTGGGCACTACCCCTCCTACTCCTGCCAAGAAATCTAGGACCACCTCAAGAATAGTATCAGATGCCCAGGGTCAACAATTCCTGGAGATAGCCAAGACCAAGGTTGAAAACCCAGAACAGGATTTGCAGGTGTCTGATCTAGAGCTTTTAAGGATCTCCATGGGAGAGTCCACCCCTAAAGGTGAGATTCACAATATTTAAGAAACAGTCGCCAGGGTCATTGGGAGAGTGGAAAAAGGGGAACAAACTATAGAGCAGCTGGAAGAGTAGGCTCAGGTTCTTGCAAGTTTCATCAAGTCACTGTTGTCCAAAGATAAAGTTTTAGACCCCACCCCACTGACTACTCTTCCACCACCTGTAACCCTTAGCCAAGACAAATTTCAGAGTATCAAGGATATACAAAGGTACTCCATCTATGGAAGGGATATGGAGGCTATGGTGGTTGATATGCTTGTTACAGGGTTGAATTTCATTAGTGAAGCCTTCAAATTCAATGAGAAGGTAAATAATCTGTAATAGAAACACTCCTCCACCATTGGAAATATAAATAAAGAGCTCAAACTCTGGAGCAGCTGTATAGTAGACCTTCACCTTATGGGGTAGATTGATGAAAATATTTTAATGGCAAACAAGGTCTTTGATGATGCGAAAGATAATTTGTCAAAATCATGGGTATACAGTGTGGAATGGAAAATCAAGGTGCTGGAGGAAGCTTTGGGAGAATTGAGAAATAGTTGGTAGAAGGATGAGGCCTTCAAGACTTTGGTGGTATCAGATTTTAAGAATATCCTTTTTCCACCTCCATGATGAGACCTCAGGGGTGCCTCTATCCCTCTATGGAGGCTATGGTGGATGATATGTTTGTTACAGGGTTGAATTTCATTGGTGAAACCTTATAACTCAATGAGAAGGTAAATAATCTGAAACAAAAACTCTTCTCCACCATTGGAAATATAGATAAGGACCTCAAACTCTAAAGCCAGCTGTATAGTAGACCTTCACCTTATGGGGCATACTAATGAAAATATTTTAATGGAAAGCAAGGTCTTTGATGATGCAAAATATAATTTGTCAAAATCATGGGTATATAGTGTGGAATGGAAAATCAAGGTGTTGGAGGAGGCTTTGGGAGAATTGAGAAATAGCTGGTAGAAGGGTGAGGGCCTTCAAGACTTTTTGTGGTATCAGCTTTTAAGAATATCCATTTCCACCTCGATGATGAGAGATCAGGTGTGCCTCTATCCCTGTAGGAAATTAAAGTTCAATTCAGAGCTTTTGTCAAAGAAAATATGTTCAAGGAGGATTCTATACTAAGGAAAGGATTAAGGAAATTTTCTCTCTCGAGTCTGCTATTGAAGAAGCAAGCAAGGATTACCATACACATGTCGAATTTGACAAAGAGATGGAGAAATATCTCAGATTTTGGACTCATCCCACTGCCAACACATCAGTTCCACATGGCAGAGACATAACAGAGGATTTAAAAAGGTATAGACAGCGGGATCCTCAATTTAGTGGGCCCTTCTCAATCATGAACACTTGTCTTCTCCTCCTGACTTCTCTCTCTCTCTCTCTCTCTCTCTCTCTCTCTCTCTCTCTCTTTTCTCATCTTGGACTTATTGTAATTAGTTGGGGTTTTGCATCGAGCATCCCTTAAAGTAGAAAGCATTAATTAAAGAAGTAGTTACCAAGTGTAACTGATTTGTAAGAACTATATAATGGTCTCCCTACTCCATTTTGAAAAGGGGGAACTTGGCTTATTTTTGAAAGCGTAAGAAATAGTAAAGCAATCAATACAAAAGGATCTTCTTTCTTTTTCTATCTGATTCCTTTATTCATGGCTGTCTGTTGAGTATTGTTAGATCATTTGTCTGCATTATGTCAAGAAGCTTTGTGTTCTTGTAGATGTTATTTATGGAACTATTTTTCTTTTCAATTGCATCTCATTAATTCAAATGCAAATGGTCTTATTCTAATTCATTATATTCTCGCACGCATAAGGTTATTTTGTCATCTATAATTCTGGAGAATGCCTTTCTGCTCATTTCCACGTCTTTTATTCCTCTATACTTTTGTGTTGATGATCTATTTTATTTTCAAAATGCTCTCATGATATCCAAGTTCCACAATAAAACTATGCTCTGTAACATGTGTAAATAAGTTTTGCTTTAGAATAAGGGAACCTCTCCCATTAAAGAGGAGGGGCTCTTGTCCCCCTAATTGTTGCTCTCCTTGAAGTGCTCTCTGAGGAACCAACAATTTTTTGGTGAATCTACTGGGGAATCATTTTTCTTGACATATTCCAGTTCCAAACCAATTATTGATCATCCTTTGATCTGGCAACTCCATGTTTTAACTCACAGGAGAAGGACCCTTAGTATTAAAGATTCTCAGTTTCAACTTTTTTGAACAGTAGGGTTTTCCTGTTCCTTCAGCAGGAAGAAATAGAAGAGCTCGTTGAACAAGCACTCCTCCTATCAAAAATAGAACCCTTGCGGGTGATATTCCTTCAGAGCAACTCAGTCCTAATCTCCGTGCTCTAATTCTTGCTAGTGTTTCAAATTCCCCTTCAAGACGTTTTTCCAAGAATGGCGAGTACCATTTCCTTGCGGAAATCGTGTTGGGCCCATCGCCCTTCCTCAGCCTTTGCATGAGTTACCTAGAGGTAACTGGAAGAACTTTCCCAAATTCAGAGATGATGGTAAGGTAGATCCTGATGAACATATCGTGACCTTCATAGTTGCATGTGGAGTTATGGGAGTTAAACATGAACATGTCTCCGTGAGGATTTTTGTTGAGACCTTACAAGATAATGCAGTAGATTGGTTTTAGCACCTTCTGGGTTAGGGCTATCACCAGCTAGAAAAAAATGAGAACAAGCTTTGAGAATCGTTTCAAACCGGTAGAAGACATGCATGCTTTGCTAGCCCAAATTTCTCAAATAAATAAGGAATCACAAGAACCGATGAGAGAATGTTGTGGCTCGGTTCAACAATTTGATTAACAAAATTCCACCAGACACTCAACCTGTAGATCAAATCCAAAAATGCTTCTTCCTAAACAACCAATTGCCTGAAGTTAGTTATGCATTAAGAAGAGCTAATCTTGGCAACATTGGCCAAGGATAAAACTCTTGCTGTTAATGTCGAATATGATTTAATCATGTCTGGGAAATTTGAGAAGAGATCCTTATAAATCTAGGAAGCCTTCTTCTTCCTCCTCTTCCACTCCTGGGCCTAATACTGATCCATTAGTATAAAAACTTACAAATGACCTCACCGCCATTAAGAAATAATTGGCTCAGCACGCCCCCTATGCAGATGTTCCAAGGAGGAATTTTCAGCCCAGAAATCATTTGCCTGCTTCTCAAACAAGGCTAGCACTTTGAAGGACCACCTATTACGGTCCTTGTTAATGTAACCTATGAAGTTGAAGAGCCGGAGGATGAAGAGGTTAGTGAAGATTGTGAAGAACTTGTTGAAGAGGCTGATGAAGAAGCAGAGGAACTTGAGGGGGTCTTAGGTTAATTTCTTCACTACTGAAGGTGTTGATGAAGAAGATGATTATGAATGAAGTAGTAGTGGACATGAATAGTGAATCATACGATGTCATGACTCGAGAGTAGACAAAAAAAAGGAGAAAGTGATGTATCCTGCCAAAAGATCGAAGCAGAATCTGACAACTATTCCTGTGATTGCAAAAAGAGGATCTCATATCCCCATTACGTCCACACCAAAGGTGAGTCCTACCAAATCTACTACTAAAATTTCTTCTTCTTCAACCCCTAAGACTGATAAGCATAAGGTCCCAAGTGATGATAGCGCATCCACCTCTGGGTCTTTCGATATCATTGATCACTTAAAAAAGACCAAGGTTCAAATCTCAGAGGCTGAGTATTATCAAACCCATCCTAAGGCTTTTGCTAAAATGGTTCACTTTGTCAATTCCCATTCCAAAATTTATTCTAAAGGCCTTTTACCCACTCCATCCTCTACACCAGAACCCAATCTGGTAACTGCCATCACCTCACCCAATGAAAAGATCAAACCATTCTATGTGACCCTCCTTATATTAGGTCATAAACACAGTAACTGCATCATGGACTCAGGAGCATCAGACAATGTAATGCCTACCAAAGTAGCCCATGCCTTAGGCCTAATTCTCATGCCCACTTATGGGTCTTGTTATTCTATGGAGAGTAAGGAAGTGCCCCTAGTCGAGCGAATTAAAGATGCACAAGTAGCTTTTACTACTTTGCCTGAGAAGAAGGTTTCGGCTACTATCCTAGTGGTAGACATTCATCCTTCATATGGAATGCTGCTAAGTAGGAACTTCTGTAAGGATGTAGGAGGATAAATTCAAATGGATTGGTCACATGCCCTCATACCAGTGAATGGAAAAATGAAGAAGTTATTGCCCGAGAAGAAATCTAAGTATATTTTGCAAAAAACAGATGATCCCAAAGTGCAAATACTTTATGAATATATGGGGCATGGAAACTATATGATTATGTCTCCAGAGGAGATCCAACTCCCCAAAAAATCACTATAGGATCCTAATGGTGTTTGGATATTGGAGTTTGATGGAATTTGTTCCTTATCCGATTCTGGAGCTGGTGTAGTATTGATGTCTCCTGAGGGAAAGGTTTGTCCTTTCTCATTCAAACTACAATTTGAAAATACTAAAAATAAAGAAGAGTATGAAGCTCTCATTCTTGGGCTTAATTTGGCAAAATAAAAAGGTGTGAAGAATCTTCTAGCTCGTAGAGACGTGGAGCTGGTTGTCAAGCAAGTTAGAAACCTTTTTTAAGTAAAGAATAGAAGGTTGAAACATTACAAGAATCAAGTTTGGGACTCTATCAAATTTCTTGATGCCTTCTTAATTGAAGCAGTGCCTAGGGAATATAACACTAGGGCAAACTCGCTAGCAGTCTCAGGATCATTGTTGGTACCACATCCTGACTTCCCTCAAGACAATTCTACCATTGAGATGATCCATAGGCCCAGTGTACCTAATAACACAAGAAATTGGAAAGTTTTTAATGATGATTAGCATTTTCTTTCCTTCCTAGAGCTCAGGGAATACCTTTGAATAGTTTTACTTCAAAGGAAGTGACAATTTTCCTCGTGAAAGTCGTGCCTTGCAATAAAAGAGGATGCCAATGAAGAAGAGATAGATCAAGATGGGTGTATCAAACTCAAAGGTAACAAGATTCCAAAGGGACTGGTGAGTTTAGAAGAATTGTTTGATAAGCATGACAGGTATCTGAATTCTAAAGCTTCTACCAGATTACAACAATCTGCTGAGTATGGTAAAACCAATATAGGGAGTTCTATCGACCCTAGATTGGTGAACATTGGGAAATGTTGCACGCCAGAGGAAAAGAAGAAAGTAATTAATCTTTTAAGGAAGTATAAAGATATTCTTGCTTATTCCTATGTGGATCTAAAAGCTTTTCAACCAAAGGAGATGTAGAATTTCATCCCTCTCAAACTTGGGATTAAGCCTTTCAGACAGAAACAAAGGCAATATAATCCTAAGATAGCTGACACCATCTTTCAGGAAATACAGAAGTTATTAAAAGGCCAAAATTATCTTTCCTATCCACCATTCAACATGGATTGCCAACATTGTGCCAGTTAGAAAGAAAAATGGTGAGATTCGTATCTGTGTTGACTTCAGAAAATCTGAATCAAGCCTCTTTGCAGGACAACTATCCTTTGCCCATGATGGATCAAGTCTTACAAGCCGTAACGGGGTCTGAAATGTTGTCTATGCTTGATGGCTTCTCAGAATATAATCAGGTAGAAGTTAATACCGTAGATCAACACAAGACAACCTTCACTACCCCTTGGGGTACCTTTTCCTACAAGAGAATGCCTTTTGGGCTCATTAATACCGATGCCACTTTCCAGAGAGCTATGGATTTGAATTTTGGAAGTTTAAAAGGGAAATGTATTGTGGTATACCTGGATGACTTGACTGTATTTTCCAAATCAAGGGCAGATCATTTTCAAACAACTGGAAACTGTTCTTTTGAAATGTAGGGAACATGGGATCTCTTTAAATCCTAATAAATATGTCTTTTGTGTCACAGAGGGAAAATTTTTAGGGCATGTTGTCTCTAAAGACGGTATAAAAATTGATCCTGGGTGAGTTCAAGCTATTCAGCAGATTCCCCTTCCAACCAACAAGAAGGGAGTGCATTCTTTCTTTGGTAAGATTAACTTTCTGAGAAGATTCATCCCTGATTTCATAGAACTAACCTTGAATATCTTTCAAATGATGAAGGGGAAAACAAACATTTGGCTGGTCTCCTAAAAGGAAAGAAGTCTTTGAAGGTATTAAAAAGGCTATTGCTAAAACTCCTGTCTTAGCATGTCCATATTTCAGCAAAAACTTTATTATCTATTGCTATGCCAAAAATAACACCCTGGCTGTGGTTTTTGAATCAGAAAGATTCTAATGATCATGAACTCCCCATTGCATTTATGAGCTACATTCTAAAAAAATCATGAGTTAAAGTACACCATAATGGAGAAACATGCTTTCACGGTGGTTAAAGTTGTCAAGCAGTTTCAGTTTTTACATTCTTAACTCTCATTCCATAGTACTTGTACCTGACATAACTATTAAGTCCATTCTCACACAACATGAGTTTGGATCCAAGAGAGGAAACTGGGGTGGCCAAGGTTGAAGAATATGATATTGACATCAGACTAACCAAGCTAGTTCATGGAAAATGGCTTGTGTGGACTCATCGCTGAGGGAGCTGGACATGAGTTTACTCGAAGATAAAATCAGTCTTCCTACCATTCTGTTTCCTATCTCAATTGATGAATGGTATGCTGATATCACACACTTTCTCATATATGGGGAATGTCCCTCTCACTTGACTGCTAAAGAGAAGAGAGTTGTTAAGTTAAGATCAGCCCAGTATGTGTTGTGGGAAAATGCCTTGTTCAAGCGTGGGTTGGATGGAAGATTTATAAAATGTGTGGACAAGGAACAACATAGAAGACTACTTTCATCTTTTCATGATCAGGCGTGTGGAGGGCATTACTCATCAACAATCACTGCTCATAAGATTCTTCCCACAGGATATTATTGTCCTACCTAGTTTAAAGATGCATCAAAGTGGATTGATAAATGTGAAGCTTGCCAGGATTTCGTGGGCAGACCCAAGTTGGCTTCTCTGCCCCTTAAACCAGTTATGATTGAAGATCCTTTTCAACAAGGGGTTTAGATTTCATTGGAACACTTAATCCCTCTTCTAGTGCTGGTCACACCCACGTATTAACTGCCATAGACTATTTTACTAAGTGGGTAGAAGCCATTCCAGTAAAGAGTACTCTACTTCTGAAGTAGTATGCAATTTTATCAAAGAAAACATCTTGGTGAGGTTTGGTGTGCCAAACAAGATCGTAACGGATACTGCTTAAAAATTTTCTTCAACCGAGATGATGGATTTTTTTTATGGATATGGCATCTCCCTGGCTGACTCCTCAGATTATTATCCTCAGGGGAATGGGCAAGTAGAATCGAAAAACAAAAATATGGTGTATATAATAAGGAAATTAGTTAATGAATCCGAGAGGAACTAGCACAAGAAACTCACAAGAAACTCTATGATCCTCTTTGGGAAGATAGGATCACACCAAAAAGAGCCAATTGGATGTCCCCTTTTTAGGTGGTATATGGAGTGGAAGCTCAATTGCTGGTAACAGTGGAACTACCATCCTTGTATTTAATGAAGGCCATTGAAGACACTAGTTTGAATGATTCTTTGGATAAAAGGATCATGTACCTTTATAAACTGAATGAAGACAGGATGAAGGTTGCTGATAGAATATCTGCTCACCAACAGAAGGTAGAGGCCTTGTTTGATAAAAGGGCCAGGTCCAAGGATTTCAAAGTTGGAGACATTGTTTTGCTGTGGGATAAAAGACATGAACCTCATGACAGCCATGGCAAGTTTGATTCTATTTGGCTTGGACCTTTCAAGATCAGGCACTTTGCTGGTGAGAATTCTTTCTACCTTAATTATATGGATGGTTCTTCTCTCCCAATTCCTTATAGTGGGAAGTACCTTAAATTGTTTAAGTCGTAGGTGATTGGGAAGTCCTTTGTATATTATGTATAGTGTGTGTGTTTCACCTTCCTTTTTCTTAGTTTGGTGTGTTATTTTTGTTTGGGGTGTTGTTTTCTGTATTGGTTTTCTTTTGACTCTGCGGCCTTATGGATAAGGTACTGATTTGCTTCCCCTAGGTTTTCTGAGAGTTCTTGCTTGTCTCATTCCTTTGAATTTTAGCCAAGTCATTCCCAGAAGGAGCCAACTGCTGTCCTCTCAGTTTTCCCATCCTTTTGAAAAGTTTAAAATAGAAAAAAAATTTGAGTTAACACCTTTTTCTGTTGTTCTGTTAAAGGGAAAAGTCAAGAAGTTGGAAAAATCTGCGTTTGTTGGAGTCATTTGTGTGATTTGCGGGTCTGTCGGATATTTTTGTCCCATGTGTCCCATGTTTATTTGGGTTCTCTGTTCGTCGGTCAGTCGCTTTATCTGAAAACTTGTTTTCTTGCGTGCTTGTAAGAACTTTTTGTTCAAACTGTCCAAAGTTAGTTCGGGCTCCCTGTTCACCTATTGCCTGTTTCAGCCGCATCGCGAATTTCACGTACTTTTGTTTCTCATGTACCAAAAGGATTTTTGCATTCTGTCCCTGCATTACCCACATCGGCCGAATCGTACCTTCACGTCCCGCGTGTCCCAAATGAAGCAAAGGTCATTCCGGCTAATTTTGCCCACTCTTCTTGATGCCTACTTTTTGAGTTGGTGGATATAAATTTAATGCACCTTTATTACCTTCTCTCTCTACTAAAATGGCTATTTAATAGACTGCCCCCTATGCATTTTTACACATTTCTTTCTAGTTACCAATTTCTCATACCCTTGGAATTAAAATCTATGTGCGCGTACCCATTCCTTCTGCAGTTCCATCAAGAGTTCAACCTATAAATTTGTTTTTCAAATTGCTATCAGCATGAAGATTAAATTCCAAGGTTAGGAGAAAGTTTCACCACTCGAGTCTGTCATTCCCGATATCGGGGACAGTGAAGTTCATCACCTAGACTTTGGAGATTTCTGGACTAGGATGACAGACCAAAACCCCTCTCCTATGGTGTAAATGATTCACGATAGCGGCTGGGCATTTTCCACTAGTTTCCCGATCTCAGTGCAATGTGCAGAAACATGGTACTCTCCTGTGGTGCTCACTTCAACCCCGACTCGAGTGAACTAACTAATGTGCATGGTGATCTCATTGCCAAGCTTGACGCATGACCGCCATTGGCGCTGCCCCTTAGGATTCCCAAAATGGACAATTCTATAGTCATTTCCCAGAACCAGGCACAGGCACTCTTCAACCAAGAACAGTGAAAAATACAAGGCAAGGGTGGCTAAGTCATGGCTAAAAAACCCTTAAAAAGGGGGCATCCTGTTTATCCAAAGCTCTGTTTCATGCCAATTTCAATGAGGAACTGTTAGATTTCATAATCTTGCTAGCTCGGGTCATAGGCTTACCTTTTACCAACGAATTCCATTTCTGGATGTTTCCACTTATTAACATGGTGTGTGAGGGCACTCAGAACATCAATTGGGCAGAAATGATCAGCATGAACTTGGCAGAATAACTATCCAATGTACAACAAACCAAGAAATTTTATATGACTTCTTATCTGATGTATACCCTAGCAGCATCAAGGCAATGGTTTGGCTTCACATATATTGATGCTCATAAGGGTGATCCTTTATATGCTTACTACACTCAATTCACCCTGGAAACTAGTAATTGCAACTTCAGGAGGGTAAATGATTCTTTCAGCATGTACATTGCAAGACTTCTGGAGAGTGACACTACAAGAAGGTTCTCTGATGAAGCCATGGGCCTAATAGCGAAGTATGGTGCCTACTTCATCTAGTGCATGAAATTCTCTTATATCAGGCTAGTAGGCTATGAAAGCACCCCTCTAAAGGTCCCTATGTTCTGTAGTGATAAAATGGCCTTGATCGAAATATGTAGGCAGTTGGACAAGTTGCACAGAACCTGCAGGGATAAGAAAATCACTGGTCTGCACTTCACCAAATATTTGGGAAACTACACCTGCAAGACTGCTCTGGATGCACAAAACATAGAGAGAGCCCTAGCTCCCATCACTGTCCATTTCTTCAGGCCAAGAACATTGTTTTTACTTGAATAA
Organism: Taxus chinensis; assembly: GCA_019776745.2. Taxonomy (NCBI): domain Eukaryota; kingdom Viridiplantae; phylum Streptophyta; class Pinopsida; order Cupressales; family Taxaceae; genus Taxus; species Taxus chinensis. Next base: position 763,146,053 of record CM034151.1, on the reverse strand, counting down.
ATTTATTGAACAGAACCTCATAATCAATTACCATCATAGGGTAGACACAGAGAAGACTATTGGGCTGACTATGCTGATGATTTTGAGGCGAGGAGAAGACATTATGGAAGGTTTTCTCTTCAACTAATTCAAGAGCTTAACTTGTACCAATTTCCTGAAGGGCTTCAAAATGAAAATTCTGACTTGTTATCATATGAATATGACACCTTGATCAAACACACTCCCTTGAAGGATTTGGATTGGTTTGAAAAAGAGAAGGACCATCTGGCTGAAATCCTAGCCCCTATCCTAGTAAGAAGCAAAATATTGTTTGACAGAAGAGTTCGCAAGCATAGAAAGCATTCAGAAGGGTCCTCCTCCAAGGACACCTCAACACCAAGGAAGGAGGTACAGACACCAAGTTCAGAAGTACCTGTACAAACTCCTCCTACCTCATCAACTAAAGGGCCTACATCCTCTACTCCTTCCTCATCCACTCAAGTGTATCAGATAGAAAAGCATAGGATGTCAAGAGGGAGCTTGTTGAAGAGGATCCCCTGATAAAGCATTTGGAATTTCCCTCAGGACCAGAGAACATTACTGCTCTCAGTGAAAGTGAAGAGAGTAAAGTACTAGTCTTTGTAGGCACTTCAGAAGCCCCAATGGATACAGAAAAAGAAATTAAAAGCACTAAGCCTCCAAGTAGCTATTGGCTCCTCTGTACACAGAATTTTCCACTACCCCACTCAAATCTCAATTAGAGACAAAAACAGTGCACACTGTGAGTGCCATGAGTTCCCTTTCTCTTGGTCCTCTTGCCCCCCCTTCTTATTCCTCCTCCTCTTTCGCATGGGTGCATCCTTTTGTTGATAGTAGAAAGAGGAATTCTTCTTCTCAAATTTTAGGACCCAATTTTGATGTTGTGGCGGCCTTATTGGGCACTACCCCTCCTGCTCCTACCAAGAAATCCAGAACCACATCAAGAATAGTATCAGATGCTTAGGGTCAACAATTCCTGGAGATAGCCAAGGCCAATGGTTGACAAGCCGAAATAGGATTTGCAGGCGTCTGATCTAGAGCTTTCAAGGATGTCTATTGGAGAGTCCACCCCTGAAGGTGAGATTCACAGATCTTCAGGAAACATTAACCAGGGTCATTGGGAGAGTGGAAAAAGGACAACAAACTATAGAGCAGCTGGAAGAGCAGGCTTAGGTTACTTACAAGTTTCATCAAGTCACTACTGTCCAAAGATAATGTTTTAGACCCCACCCCACTGACTACTCTTCCACCACCTGTGACCCTCAGCCACGACGAAGTCCAGAGTATTAAGGATATACACATTTACTCCATCTATGGAAGGGCTACAGAGGCCATGGTGGATGATATGTTTGTTGCAGGGTTTAATTTCATTGGTGAAGCCTTCATAACTCAATGAGAAGGGAAATAATCTGACAATAGAAACTCTCCTCCACCATTGGAAATATAGATAAAGAGCTCAAACTCTTGAGCAGTTGTATAGTAGAACTTCGCCTTATGGGGCAAACTGATGAAAATATTTTGATGGCAAGGCAAGGTCTTTTATGATGCAAAAGATAACTTTGTCAAAATCATGGGTATACAGTGTGGAATGGAAAATCAAGGTGCTGGAGGAGGCTTTGGGAGAATTGAGAAATAACTGGCAGAAGGGTGATGCCTTCAAAACTTTGGTGGTATCAACTTTTAAGGATATCCATTTCCACCTCCATGATGAGACCTCAGGTGTGTCTCTCTCCCTGCAGGAAATTAAAGCTCAATTAAGAGCTTTTGTCAAAGAAAATCTGTTTAAGGAGGATTCTATCACCAAAGAAAAGATGAAGGAAATCCTGCTCTCTCCAGTATGCTATTGAAGAAGCGAGCAAGGATTACCATACACATGTCGAATTCAAAAAAGAGATGGAGAAATGTCTCATATTTCAGACTAAGTCCGCTACCAATACATCAGTTCCACGTGGCAGAGACATATCAGAGGCTTTAAAAAAGTTTAAACAGTCGATCCTCAAGTCAATGGGCCCTTCTCAGTCATGAACACTTGTCTTCTCCTCCTGACTTCTCTCCCTCTCTCTCTTTTCTCATCTGGGACTTATAAAAATTAGTTGGGGTTTTGCGTTGAGCATCCCTTTAACTGAAGAAGCATTAATTAAAGAATTAGTTACTAAGTGTAATTGATTTTTAAAACTTATATAATGGTCTCCCTACACCATTTTGAAGGGGGGGGGGAACTTGGCTTATTTTTGAAAGCGTAAGAAATAGTAAAGAAATCAATACAAAAGGATCTTATTTCTTTGTCTATCTGATTCCTTTATTCATGGTTGTCTGTTGAGTATCGTTAGATCATTTGTCTACATTATCTCAAGAAGCTTTGTATTCTTGTAGATGTTATTTATGGAACTGTGTGTCTTTTCAATTGCATCTCATTAATTCAAATGCAAATGGTCTTATTCCAATTCATTATATTCTGGCACGCATAAGGAATTATTTTGTCATCTATAATTCTAGAGAATGCCTTTCTGCTCATTTCCACGTCTTCATTCCTCTGTACTTTTGTGTTGATGATCTATTTTATTTTCAAAATGCTCTCATGATATCCAAGTTCCACAATAAAACTATGCTTTGTAACATGTGTAAATAAGTTTTGCTTTTGGAATAAGGGAACCTCTCCCATTAAAGAGGAGGGACTCTTGTCCCCTAACTGTGGCTCTCCTTGAAGTCCTTTACAAGGAACCAACACCTTTTAAAGAGAAATGGATGTTTCTTTTACTGGTTACATCAATGACCTTATTTTTGTTTACTAAGATGATATAACAGTGTTTTTAAGAAGAATAAGTGACCATTTGCTACACTTAGAGAAGATGCTGATTAGATGTAGGGAATATGGCATCTCACTCAATCTAAAGAAATGCCATTTTGGAGTGCAGAAGGAAAAATTTCTCAGTCACATTGTGTCATAGGAGGGAGTAATAATTGATCGAGAAAGAGTGGAGGCCATCAGCAAAGTTCCAATTCCAAGAACAAAAAAGGAATTCAGTCCTTTGGGCAGATAAACTTCATTAGAAGGTTTATATCAAACTTTGTTGAGTTGACTATTCCAATCACTTCTATGTTAAAGAAGAATCAGATCATCAAATGGGAAGAGGCTGCCATCCAAGATTTCAATGGAATCAAAGAGGCATTGAAGCATGCCCCTATTTTACCAGCCCCAAATTACAAGAAACCTTTCTAGTTGTTTTCTTTCACTTCAGAAAACACTATTACTTCTATCCTGCTACAGAAGGATGATGAAGGGACTAAGAGACCCATTGCCTTCTTCAGTAAGGATTTGCAAGGATCAGAACTGAAATACATCATCATGGAGAAAGCAGGCATTTTACCTTAGTCAAATCAACAAAGGTTTTCAGGGCTTATTTTTTATGTTCATAAATTTGTTGCTTATGTTCCCCATATCGATGGTAAAAGGACATCCTGTCAGAGATGGAAGTCTCAATTAAAATATGTAGGGTGGGTGAATACAAGTTGTAAGAGTATGATATGGACATCCAAACAAAAAATTTGGTGAGAGGTTTAGGGCTTAGCTATGCTCATGGCTAAGAGCAACTTGCAGACCATTGAGGTAAATGAGATTGAGGAATAAAGGGCAATTGTTTTTGAAAGATTGAAAATTTCTAAGCGGTACAAGGATGTGATGTTCTATCTTAGACACTTAAACTTCCCTGAGCATTTGAAGTAAGAACTAGAGAAGGGCTCTCAAGTTGGCTTCCTATAAATATGGCATTACTGATTTTGGGTTGGCATTTGAAGAACCCAGAGGGAGTCCTCTTTAGATGCATCACTGAAGATGAAGCCCCAAAGATAATAGTTGCTAATCTCCATGGAGGAGTTAATGTGCGGGAATTTTTTCTGACAAGAGTAACAACACATAAGATCCTAAGGGTTAGTTTACTGGTGGCCAAACTATTTTCAAGGATGCAACTCATGTTGGTCAGAAGATGTGAGAGTTTCCATCATTTCTTTAGAAGGACTGAAGGCTTTAGGCTCCCTTACATTTGCATTCTGTATCAATTGAAGCCCCATTTAAGCAACGGGGAATGGACTTCATTGTTGAGATTTCAAACCCTTCAATTGTTGGCCATAAGTGGATTCTTGTAGCCAATGATTACTTTCACCAAGTGGGTGGAAGTAATCCCCACCAAGAAGAGCTACACACCAAGTTGTCATGGATTTTGTGCTAAACAATATTATTTACAGGCTTGGAGTTGCCATTCAATATCATTAGCTGATAATGCAATTAGTTTCAGGGCTAGACCTCTGGTGGAAATGTGTAAAGGATATGTGATCAATTTAACATATGCCTTTAACTATAATCCCCAAGGAAATGGAAAATATGGGTCCAACAATTAGAATTTGCTAAATATTATAAGAAGGACCTTGGAGTTGGACAAGAGAAAATGGGGTGAATAGCTGAAGTTTGTTGTTTGGGATAAATAGGAATCACTGTCAAAAGAGCCACTGGAAAGACTCCATTTGAGTTGGTATATGGGACTCATATCCCTACTACCCCTGCATATGAAATTATCCTCATATCAGTTCATTCAACAACTAGAAGATCAAGAAGTAGAGTCATCATGATGCCCACATCAACTAGATTGTTGATCTTGATGAAGAGAGGAGGGCATCTCACCAGAGGCATATACAGTTAAGATAGAAAGCTAAAGATAGTTGTTTGACAAGAAGGTCACTCCTAGAGCCTTCAATATTAGAGATCTTGTGCATACTATGGGATAGCAGCCATGAGGATAAGGGAAAGCATGACAAGTTTGAATCATTGTGGATGGGCCCTTACTACATTGACATCAGGATTTGGTGAACAGACCTTCTTCTTGAAGGATCTATGGATAGTGAATTGCTTGAAATATCCTATTAATGGCATAGGCATATGAAGCATTTCTTGGATTGATTCCTCTTGAATCAACGTAAACACCTCTGTATATAGTGAATAGTTTGTTGCTTGCGTACCTGTCTTTTGTGTTTTTTTGCTCATTGTTGGTCCTCGGTTACCTATTTTTTTTGGTTTATTTGTTTCATTTTTTGGGAGATGACTCTATTTCTTTAGCTCTACAAAAATGAATCTGCATTACCTCAATGGATATTTTTAGAACTTGGTCTACCTATTGTTCTTTTGGCACTCACAGGGAGTTCCCATCCTCGAGTCGAAGCCAATGTTGGTGCTCAAAATGGTCTCGTCCCTAGTCTTCACCTTTGAAAAATCTATTCAATTCACATGGCCTCTATCATTTTCTCCTTCCCTATATGGTGCTTGGTCGGTCTTTGTTGCCATTTTTTGTCTGTCTCCTGGGTCGTAGGATCACTGTGTGGGTCCATGTATTTGATCTCATTGTTTCCTTTATTTCCTTTGAAAAACCTCTGTAATTTAGCGTCTCCCATGCTCTATTCCATCTAAAAACTCATGTTTTCCAATGATTTCCTCCATTTTCCATAGTCAAGATCTATTGTCTTCCTTTTCATTTTTTCCTTAAATACTTCAATAGATAAATGAGTTTATGTGTCCCTGAGGATCTTGTTTGATCTTTGCAATAGTTCTAAATTCTCTGTCCTTGAAGAAAACATCATTTTTTGGCTCCAATGGATCGTTTATCTATGTTTTACAGTTTGACGGGCATTTCTCCCGGTCAAATTTGCATCACTTTCAGTCGACAAGGAAATGTGGCACCTCCTGGTTGGATGTAAATCAGCTTAATACTTCAAAAAATTCCATGAATCAGCATCATTTTTAAAGATGTATCCACGTGGAGGCATCGATGCATTCGTTTGAGAATGTAAGCTTTTTTGCTTTGGCTTTGAAGTAGCGCTGGGAGGACACATGGAAGGTTTGTAGGAAAGATACATGTGGAAATTTCCACTAGGTCTTCCCATACTTTGAAAAATTTCAAAAGGTTTTGAGGAAGTCTAGGAGACATGTGGAGGAATGCACGCATCATTTCGGGAATGATCTCCTTTTGGGCCTTGCCTTGGATAGTAGCGACTATGAGGACACGTGGAGGCTTCCGCTAACTTGGCCTTTTTCTTAGACAATTTTTTAACAAACAATTGGAGCCTATTTGGCAGAGCATGGAACACATGGCGAGCTTGCTGCTCAACTTCAGGCATCTCAGACAAAATTTGTCAGGCCAAAACATGTTGAAGTTCAAGTGTCATGGAAACACATTTGAGGAACCATCTCATATTTGGGGTGTCATGGTGACTCTTGAGTTTCAATTTGAAGCATTGCCAAGGGGTGGGGACGTGGAGGCCATCCGCTTGAAATTTGCATTTTTTTCCCCTTAGACTTTTCAAATGACTAAAAACGATCACTATGGCCTAGGAGCCCAATGACATGAAAGGTCAAAGATTGCTACTGAGCATCAAACATGGTAGAGATACCCGAACTCTTAGAGTAGGACATGTGTTGATCCCATGCTCATTTGGGAGTATCAAAGATTTTTGGATCATCTAGAGGATGTGTCCGTGGTGACACGGCAGGAAATAGTGAAAAGTTTTCATAAGTCAACGACGGAAATGGACGGAGTTGGAGGTAAAATTTGTAAAACTTTTCACGTCTTTTCTTAATAACGCAGGTTAAAATAGTAGAATTATGTTGCAGTCCCATTGAGGCCCACCTTGATGGAAATGTAGTCAATGTTCATTTCCCCAGTCAACGGTGGAGGTACGTGAAGCAAAATGGGAAATTTTTTCAATTTTTTCAAAAAATTCAGTTAAAAGGTCGAAGGAAGCCCCCAGAGCCTATTTTAAAGTTGCATCTTCCACGTGGATGACCCATATTCAAAATCAAAGATCAATGGCATGTTGAGTGTCTAAATCTTATTTTACCCCCATTTTACTTTGTAAAATGTCTGAGATGTGTGAATCTTCATGATTTATTGGCCATCTCAATTCCTACAAGTCCCAACAGAGAGTGGAGATAATAGTCGATATCTGATTATGGTGGGATCACATCTAGATGATTCATGCCTTAGAAAATTAAATCCATCTGACCATTTGGGGGTCAATGTGATTTTCCATGTTAATAGAAACTAATTCCATGACCGGAGATCATATTTCTTAGATACAAAAGAAGAAGTTGAATAAGAATATTGAAGGATTAGGAGTGCTCTACTTTTGGAAGCAGTTGAATGTCTAGTTGATATTTGATGAGATCTTCGCCCTCAAAACACCTGATGACTACATACAAATGTAACCTTCTGCAGAAACATTCCCGTCATAGTCAAATTCTTGGTGGGCGCTGGTGCACCTCTAAACAATTAAACTTTTGAAGGAAGATAGGGGTTCGTATGGTAAATGATATACAATGGCACATATGTCGTCGAAGTACAAATGGTTGGAGTATTAGACCACAACTGTCAAATGTTTCTTATCACAGGGAGGAGGCCTTATAGACCCCATCTGTTTTAGACACCTTCTTTATCTAAACGGAAAATTGTATTAAATATGACCCCCTCAAGGTGATTGCAAAATGTACAATTCATTGAAAATATATGAGCCTGAGCTTCCAGAATACATAGATCAAAACATCGCAAATACTATCCTAATCAAAGAATTTGTAGAAATCCTACATTGTCTCGAGCAAAATGTGTTTGAGAAATGGCCTAATGTAGGCAAGTAAAATTTCAAATTTACCTTGTAATCATATAGGAAATCTGATTCAATCACATAACCATCAAGTCCTTGGTATAGTTTGGTGAAATCTACAATGTCTAAGTAGCTGTTATCCCAATAACTTTCCCCCCAGATTGGAATAATTGGTCAAACAATCACCCCTCTTTCAACAGAAAACAGATATTTTTTGTAAGCCTCTAGGTGTACCTGAGGCATGACTTGACATCCAGATTCAACAATCTTTGTAATAGCAGTACTCTATAATGGAGGACTTCAGGGTCGATAAAATGGGGCTCAAACATCGTGTGAATAGAGATGCAAATTTTGAGAGTAGAATCCATTGAATCAACGAACTCAAAGCTTCAGAAACATTTTGGATACAATGTGTAACTCAAGGCGGTTTAACCTGCCCAACTATGTAAGATTCCTCAAGGATCTAGTAAATCAGGTGTCATCCTGTCCCATCTCGGTACCATTCCAAGAGGAGATTCCATTAAATGAAGACAACTAAATCCTAGTGCGGGCTACGCCTATTTAGTTCAAGTGTAAAAATTAATGCAGTGGGCCCAAATCAGTAATTCACCAAAACATGCACAAGCCAGCAAAAGCTTCCACATGTCCAAACGTAACGCATCTGTCAAGTTGTCGAAGCCAATAGCAAGATGATCTGGAAGTGACAACTTGTAAGATGCCTCCATGATGTCCTAGTGTGTTGAGGAGGATTTTCCCAAGGTCAACAGCTATAAAAGTCATGCAAAGAGGGGACATGAGTGGGCTACTAAAAATGACTTCAGTATAATAGAGTGTCGATGGAAGCAGGTTCACGTGTACGACTTGGTTGCTACTTCGAAAGCCAAAATTTGTAGCAGGTTAGATCAAATGAGCATGAAGGTGCTATCCACATGTCTAGGGTCCACATTTGAGTTAAATAGGGTCAACGAAATCTCATTTGTTACTACAATAATGACTAAGTCATAGAGCTAATTGGTCTAGAGGGTGCTTCAAGTGTCAAACCAGTGACGCTACTTCAAAAGTAAAATTTGGAGCAAGTTTCCAAATTAGCGATGAAGCCTCCACAATGAAACAGGGTCATGATTATGGCCCTACAATGACTAAAAAGACTTATGCCAAAACATAAGGAACTAGAGCAAGTAGACGGAAGGTGCTCACATCCTCTTCTCGGTGCAACTTTAAAAATAGAATAAAAAAGCTTGTTATGATATTTAATCTTTAGTGCTAAGTTCTATAAGGTGACCAATAGTTCCAATTCAAGGCGGGAGGACAGGTCGTCGGAGGCAATTTGAACTTTTTGGTTTGAAAGTTGTAGAAGTATAAACAGTTGATCTGAACCTCTGCTGATGCCTAAGGATAACTTCGTGTTAAGCCTGCAATTTTTGCGCATTGGCAATGCCTAGGGAGGAATTAATGAAGTTACTCCAAATGGAAAATACAGACTAGACGTTGGCCCGAAGAACTTAAGGTTTTTTTGACAAAATGAATTGGGTTAGTTGCATGGATTTTTGTAATCTGAATTTTAATCCAATTTAGTTGGTGCCAAAAGTCACAAACTAAGTTTTGGGCCTGTATGTACCCATCTCTGCTAGACTCAGTTTTAATGCCTATTTTGGCACGAACCCAACTCATAGGACATGTACCCTCAAGAAGTCCCTAGACTATCTTTCAAGGATCCAGTGTTGCAAAATTGAACAAATTTGGCAACACCCTTCCGAATGGACGTCTCAACTTTGTCTATCCCATGTCAGCCTGAAACTTAGTAGCATGTTTTAGACAGGTAGTATCTATGTGGGTGACTCAAGCTACCTTAGGAAAAAATCATGACGCCATTAATCTGCGATCCGAGTATTCTCCATACAACCTAAGTCATCATGAGGATCTTGGTCTAGCATCCTATCATTCTAATCAGGGCTAGGGTCAAACATTGGGCAGATTGAGACATAACGGTAGTTAGTAAATACCATGATAGATTGTAGAGGCAGATCTAGGTAGAGGGAATGTAATCTGTAATGGTGAGTTTAACTTCTAAGAACAGTAACATCAACAGTATGTCTGAAATTCTTTTGCCAAAGTATCGCAAGTTGTTGCATGCGTCTATATATAATAACACTTTTTTTTAGAAGCGATGAGACATGTCTGATGAATGTGGGGAACACTCTATTCAAGTTGGTTATCTAGACTCCATTTGAGTTATAAGCCTTCTCCTACACTTGGAGTAGCGTATTTGTGCCTCTGAGAAACCATGTAATACTTTAGTGCACCTTATAGTATTCAATAAAATCTTAATTTCGCATGAGAGATCAGTTGGTCAACCGAGTCATGGCATGATTTTTTGGTAGTTTACTTTGTGCCTATCTATCTTGTGTTTCCTCGTTGTGTATGTATTATCACATTTACATTGGCATGTAATATGTCATTCTTCATGGAGTTTCTATGGTGGATTTAGATCTAGAGAACTATGTCACTGTCTATCTGACCTCCCTCAGTCCCCTTTCCCTGTTTCTATCCTCCCTTAATATGAGTATGATCACAACTTCCTTTTTTGGTGTATCACTGCTTAGTGTAGGAACTGTATTTCCAGATCTCTCTTTGAAGGATCATCCTTAGTCTCCTTGGAATGGTCCCAGAACTTGAGAGATTAGTTATATTTTATCCAATGCACTAGAGTATCTTGTGACAACTAGATTAGGAAGCAAGCATTGAAGGGTTTATCTAGAGGTCTGCATCTCACAGTTTTGGCACAAGTCCCACAGCTTGGAGACTGATGGTCCATATGGTTTCCATCTTGCACACAGATTGCCCCACTATCAACACCTAGGATGTTTGAGCCACCATGTGATTCTACACTAATAGTTTTGGCACGCCCGTTGTAGGATAGGTATGAAGAACCTTACCACTTCATTTCATCAAGTTGATGTGTTCTTCGTGAGATTCAGCCTTTGGAGGAACATGCAAAGCACATCTGGCGACTCCATCTGGTCAAAAACCCATTCTCTAAGTTAGCAGATCTTTTTTCCATCAACCCATTTTCATCCATTTTGCTTTTTCCATCATCTTTCATTTTCTTCCATTCCATGAATGTTGTGCAATCATGACTTCATTTCCATCTTGGAATTCACACTTACAACAACAGTGCATTCCACCTCTCAATGTATCTTCATATACACCTCTAGATAAGCATTATCACCCGATACGAAAATAATCATGCTGGATACCCATGTGAGTAGGATTGCCAAATCCAGTTTGGCTATGGAGCTTATTAAGAACAAAGGGATACATGATATACAGTGACAGAGGTAGTTCCTACATGGAAGAAGATAATTTATGCGTGAGAAGATTGAAAAAATGGAGGCTTGCATGGTTCATTCCAAGGGAAACACAGCACAAATGAAGGAATTTCAAGATTGGTTTCAAGGTACCTTTTCCATGGGGAATCCCTTTTCTAAGACATTACAGCCCTCAGGAGAAGCTTGACTTCATGGTTGAAATGCTGCCTCAACTTGCACAATGGACTTAAGGAGATTGAGGTCTTATGAGTTGGATACAAGACAACCTTGTCAATGGGTAAGTCAATCACCATCTCCCTAGTCTTTCATTTTCTCTTTCTCAAACTTAACCATTTCAGCATGATTAAGAGTCACTACCAGATTCCCATCTACTTTCCCTCAAGTGTTGATTTCCCTTCTCCATCTCCTAGTCTTCCATCTCATCTTAATTCTTCTTCCTTTTTCACTTCCAAGAATTCATTCCCTCCAAAGAAACAAGAAATTCCACTTCCCTCTCTACCACAAACAATAGAAAAAACTGTTTGAATCCTAACCTACCACTCCTCTTGCATCCCCAAATCCATATTAGGGAGATGAAAATCAAAAACCAGCCAAGGAGCAGTAAGAAGAGGAACCCAAAAAGAAGAAATGATAGAAAATATGAAGAGTTGGGCTCTCAAATTTGGGATTACAAAGACCCCCTTGATGGTTAAACCAATAGAGGAGGTCAAGGTTTGAAGAGCCAGTGGTAGGCTAAGGCTGAGTTTACAGTAGAAGAAGAAAAAGAAAAATAAGGAGATGATCAACAATAATGTTTCCCTGAATGTAGTGCCAATGATGGCACTTTATTTGAAGATAATGGTGATCCAACCCAAGATGCACAATCATCCATCAAGGAAGAGGAATAATCAGCTCCAAGTCATATTGAAAAGGAGTCAACTCGAAGGGATCAAATCAGAGTTAATGCCACTTGACGAAGAAAGCATTGTTGAAGACTTTTTTCTTTCATTTAAAGGACCTAATTTGAATAATGAATCCATAATTGAGGAGAACCATATAGTTCAATATGACTTCAAGTACAGAGAAGGCCACAGAACAACCTTCAGTTCTTCCTCCCACTTCATCCAGTTCAAACCCTAATGTTGAAGAAGAGTTTGACCTTTCAAACTTCATGTTTGAAGATGAGGGGAACCATGGAGAGCAAGTTCCAAATCAGGAGGAAACCATGGAGGAGGTTAAGCACATGAAGCAGGACAACAAGGAGGCAGGTTATCTGTCTGACTTCCAGAGGACTACTTTGATGGAGAAAATCCCATGGGGATCACATCATTTTCTCCTCCATCATCCACCTTACAAAGTAAATGAGCCTATTGCCATGAAGGAGAGAATTCAAGGAAAACAACTTGCATTTCACCAACAACCCTCTGGAACCAAGGTTGGAAGACATGAATCTTCCATGTTCTTCAAAAGAGGAGGAAAGAAAAGAGCAAGAGGATGTCATCATCTCCTCCACACCATCCATCCCGGAAGATCTACCAGCAGACATCCATTCTTGGAGTTAAATATCAAAACAGTGGGAAAATTCAGAAGGATCAGACCTTGCCTAATTAGGTACTTGGCTTCATTAGAGCTAAGGGAGAAGCCAAATCCAGTCATGCTTACTTTTGAGACATGAGGATGAGTTTTAAAGTACCAAGGATCAACTACAATTCCTCTTTAATCTAAATACAAAGAAACTAAAAGAGGTATTTGTCTTGTTTCCAGTTGACACCTTGATGATTTGGGTGGAGGATCAGCTTATAGTTTTTTTTTCACTCATAGTAAGCAAAACATATTTAGTGTCAAATCATTTGCATGGCTTCCCTTCTTTATAAAAGGAAGCTACTTCTCCCTGGCCAGTTGCAGGATTTTTTTGAGCCCTCTTTCTCTCTCGTTAAAATAGAGTAGGTAGGTTTGCTTTCAGTAGAAGAAGTGATTTTGTACACTCTGCATATCGCACTTGGGATGTGTATGATTTCAAATTTTATACATAGTGTGTTGTGGTGTTTTGTTGCTCTTGCACAGTGTATTAAGAATAACATTTGGTGAGATCATCTCCAATCCTAGTTTCAGTGGTTTTCCAAGTAGCTCAAGGATCATATTTTCAAAGTTCAGATCAAAATAAAGCTTATCAATTATGAATCTCATGCCCAATGGATGCTTTAAGGCAACTAGTTGATCTTTTCATCTAGCAGGCAGATGTCACCTATGAGTCATGCCAAATTGTTATCCAAAATAATCTCATGCTTATTTTTGGTTAACTGCACCAATTTTCCCACCTTTAGTGTTTTAATAAATTTTTTCAGATATTCTAAGCACTTACGGTTTCCTGAAAACATTTCCATTAGATACGAAATTTCTTCCCCTTTCAAAAAATATAAACAATTCATTCTAACTCCTCATATTTTACAAGTTACGAGCTGACAGGCCTTAAAAGGTATTTTTTCCCAGAAGCGGACCGATGGGACTTTTGAAGGATTTTTGCCAATACGGAGAGGCGGGTGGCTATCGGAGATATTTAGAATTTTCACCCAAATGGAAAATGCGGTCCGGTGGGCCCAAGAAGTGCCGGTGGGTTTGTGGGAAATTTTGTGCCTAGGGAATTTTGGGCCTCACAAGCCCATGGGGGATCTTAAAGCCAAATGAAGAAAAATGCCTAAGGCCTGCAAAGGGACACGTGGCCATGTTGAAAAGTCAAAGTCGGGAAGGCGGGTCATCAGAGGCAGTTTGAAATTTTTTCCCTGAGAAGGCGTAAAGTGAAAAAATGAGCCGCACCTCCGCCGATGTCAAAGGAGCCTGTCAAACCTCAATTGCATGTGGGCTGACGGGCCTGAGAGAAATTTTTTTTCCAAATGGAAAAAGTGGATTGTCAGGCCCGAAAATGATTTTTTGCCAAAAGTGAATTACGGGGCTATGAGGAAATTTTTTCATTTTTTATTTTTGGTGCCAAAAGGCACAAAGTGAGTTTCAGGCCTGCGGACCCATTCTGCTAACTCGTTTTCACCATTTTTGTATGGAACCCAGCTCGAAACATTGAAATAGACATATCTTTCGACCCAGTTCCTGAAACCCAACAAATTTGGCACTGTTGGAAAGATCTCGAGACCTCCTCTATGCCATGGAAGCATAAAATATCATTTTTTGCAAGGTGTTGGTGGGTGACGAATAGGAAAAATGATTTCAAGCAATCATTATACGGGATATGATTGTTTCAACAAACTAGATATGATTTGATTCACTATTATTCCTTCTCCAACATGCCAAAGTAGGCATGTAGAAGTAGATTTAACAAAGTATAGGTGGATATGCAGGGCATTAATGGTGGGTGGTTGAATTCTCAAAATAGGGTCCGTGTTTTCCTCCTTTCTCTATATTTTTTCATCATTCTAAACTTCTATATATTGCAGACAGTTTCTCATTTGAGAAAGAGAGACATTCTAGGCATAGGGAAGCTCTATCAAAATTTGTTTCCCAGCTCCATTTTATTTTAAAAAACCTTATCCTACGCCTAGAAAGTGGATTTTTCCCTCTAAGACAAGAATGTAATGGTATGTGAACCCATATAGAGCAATAAAACATGTTTTTGTGGTGTTTCTTCAACCCTTTGCATTGTTCTGTTGTCTTCCTATGCCTCTCCCTTTCAAATCTATTTTCTGTGCATGTATTTCACATTTACAGGTGCAGGGCGTTGTGTTTCATGGAGTTTTGATCATGGATTAAGATCTGGGTTTGTGTCACTCCTGTCTGACCTTCCCATCTTCCTTTTTCCTCTTGTTTCATCCTCCCTAAACAAAGTATCTCACCCCTTTCCTTCTGTGGCGTATCACCGCTTTAGTGTAGGATTTATTTCACTTTCTCTTTCTCTCTAGTTCCTTGGAATGGTTAGGTTAGAATAGTTTGTCTTTTCCTGCATCAGAGTAGTCTTGTGGCAGGTAGTTTAGGAACAAGAACCAGATTTCTTTGGAGGATCATCTCAGGTTTGTAAGTCCCACAACTTGAGAGATGGTTCCATGTTGTGTAATCACACTGAATGCCCCACCTCAACTCAAGGTAATTCGAGGGTGTTGTTATTCTGCACTAACAGTTTTGGCATGCTCGGTGGGAGACTGGGGTTAGATCATCCATCTTTTCAAGGTGTCTAATTAAAAATCACAAATCATAAGCCACCGTGCGACCACACTAATAGTTTTGGCATGCTCGGTGGGACAGGTTTGAAGCACCTTACCACTTCATTTCATCAAGTTGATGTGTTCTTGGTGAGATTTAGCCTTTGGAGGCACATGAAAAACACATCTGGTGATTCCATCTTTGTCAACAACCCATTCTTTGAGTTGCAGAATTTCCTTCCATCCATTTTCATCCATTCTCCTTTCCACATATTTCATTTCCTTCCATCCCATGAAGTTGTGCAGTCATGAATTCATTTCCATCTTGGAATTCACACTTATAGCAGTGCAGTCCACCTTTAATGTATTTCACAACCCCTCCAGATCAACATTATGATCAGATCCAGAATAATCATGCTTACCCATATGAGCATTACCAAAACTAGTTCGGCTATGGAGCTTATCAAGAACAAGGGTATGCATACAATGACAACAGTTAAATTGGAAGAAAATAATATGCTGGAGAAAGATTCAAAAAATGGTGGAAGACATTGTTCATGTCAAGGGAGTACAACACAAATGAAGGTGTTTAGAATTGGTTACAGGGAACCTTGTCCATGGGAAGTCCCTATGCCAAGACATTTCAACACTCAGGAGAAGCTTGACTTCATGGTTGAAATACTGCCCCAACTTGCACAATGGGCTGAGGAGATTGAGGCTTATGAGTTGGATACAAGACAACCTTGTCAATGGGTAAGTCAGTCACCAACTCCTTGTCTTTCATTTTTTCTTTCACAAACTTTACCATTTCAGCATGGTCAAGAGTCACACCCATTGTCTACTTCCCCAAATGTTGTTTTCCCTTCTCCATCTCCTAGTCTTCCATCTCATCTTAATTCTTCTGCCCTTTTCCCTTCCAAGCATTCATTCCCTCTAAAGAAACAAGAAGTTCCAATTCCTTCTCCACCACAAACAACCAAAAAAATGGCTGAATCTCAACCTAGCCCTCCTCTTGCATCCCCAAATCCATGTTGGGGAGATGAAAATCAAACAACCAGCGCAAGGGCAGCAAAGAATTGGAACATCATAGAGAAGAAATGATAGAAAATCTTGAAGAGTTGGGCTCTCAAATTTTGGATTACAAAGATCCCCTTAATGGTTAAGCCAAATAGAGGAGGTCAAGGTTGAAGAGCCAGTGGTAGCTAAGGCTGAGTTTGCAGCAGAAAAAGAACAAGAACAAGAAGGAGATGATCATCAATCATTTTTACCTTGAATAAATTGCCCATGATGGGCACTTTATTTGAAGAAAATTATGATCCAACCCAAGCTGCACAATCATCCATCAAGGAAGAGGAACAATCAGCTCCAAGTCCTATTGAAAAGGAGCAACTGGAAGAGATCAAATCAGAGTTAAAGCCACTTAATGAAGAAATCATTGTTGAAGACTTTTTGCTTTCATTCGAAGGGCCTAATTTGATTGATGAATCCATAATGGAGGATAACCATACAGTTCAAGAGGCTTTAAGTATAGAGAAGGCCATAAAAGAACCTTCAGTTCTTCCTCCCACTTCATCCCCTTCAAACTCCAATGTTGAAGAAGAGTTTAAGCTTTCAAACTTCATGTTTGAAGTTGAGGGGAACCATGGTGAGAAATTTTCAGATCAAGAGGACACCATGGAGGAGGTTGAGCACATGCAACAGGACAACAAGGAGGCAGATTATCTATCTGACTTGGAGGATTTCTTTGATGGAGAAGAGCCTATGGAGATCACATCATTTTCTCCTCCATCATCCACCTTCCAAGTACATGAGCTTGCTGCCATGAAGGAGAGCATTCAAGGACAACAACATTGCATTTCACAACAGCCCTCTGGAACCAAGGGTTGAAGACATGAATCTTCCATGTTCTTCATAAGAGGAGGAAAGGAAAGAGCAAGAGGATGTCATCATCTCCTCCACACCATCCATCAAGGAAGATATGCCAAAAGACTCCATTCTTGGAGTTAAATATAATAATAGTGGGCAAATTCAAAGGATTAGACCTTTCCCAATAAAGTATTTGGCTTCATTGGAGCCAAGGGAGAAGCCAAAACCAGTTCATGCTTACTTTTGAGCATGAGGATGAGTTTCAAAGTACCAAGGATCAGCTGTAATGCTTCTTCAATCCAAATATAAAGGAACTAAAAGAGGTATTTGTCTCATTTCCAGTTGACACCTTGATGATTTGGGTGGAGGAAAAACTTATAGTCATTTTTTCACTCATGCAAATAGCCATATTCAGTGTCAAATAATTTACATGGCTGCCCTTCTTGAGAAAAGGAAGCTACTTCTCCCTGCCAGTTGCATAGGATTTGTTTGGCCCTCTTTCTCTCTGGTTAAAATAGAGTAGGGTAGGTTTCCTTTCTGAAGAAGAAGTTCTTTTGTACACTCTACATATCCCACTTCAGACATGTATGTTTTCCTATTTTTCACATAGTATGTTGTGGTGTTTTGTTGCTCTTTAACAGTGCAATAAGAATGACATTAGGTGAGATCATATCTAATCCAAGTTTCAGTGGTTTTCCTTGTGGCTCAGGGATAAGATTTTAAAAGTTCAGATCAGATTTGTGTTTACCAAGAAGACTCCATGCCTAATGGATTCTTCAAGGCCACTGATATTTTCATCTAGCAGGTAGATGTCCCCTATGAGTTGCCAAATTGTTATCCAAAATAAGCTCATGCTTATTTTTGGTTAACTGCACCCATTTTCCCTCCTTTAATCTTCAATCAATTTTTTTAGATATTCTAATCACTTAAGGTTTCTTGAAATTATTTCCATTAGATAGGAAATTTCTTCTCCTTTCTAAAAATATAAAGAAGTCCTTCTAACTCCTACTATTTTGCAAGTAATGGGTCAGCGGGCCTTGGAAGGTATTTTTTCCTAGAAGCGAACCGACGGGAGTTTGTAAGGATTTTTGCCAATAGGGAGAGGCGGGGCGGCGGGTGATATTTAGAATTTTCACCCAAACAGAAAATGTAATCTGGTGGGCCTGAAGAGGGAAATTTTCCCAAGTGAATTTCGGGCCCGCAAGCCTACGAGGGATCTTAAAGCCAAATGAAGAAAAATTCCTAAGGCCACAAAGGCACACGTGGCCATTTTGAAAAGTCAAAGCGGGAAGGCGGGTCATCGGATGTAGTTTGAAAGTTTTGTCCTAAGAAGGCATAATGTGAAATAATGAGCCGCCCCTCCACCGATGCCAAAGAAGCCATGTTTCAAGCCTCAATTGAATGCAAGCCGGTGGACCTAGGAGAGACTTTTTTTCCAAATGGAAACAACAAACCATCGGGCCCGAAAATGATTTTTCTCCAAAAGTGAATTACGGGGCTGTGGGGCAATTTTTGCATTTTGTATTTTTGGTGCCAAAAGGCATAAAGTGAGTTTTTGGCATGCAGTCCTGTTCTGCTGACTGGATTTCTCCATTTTTGTACGGTTTCGACTCGAAACATTCAAATAGACATATCTTTCGACCCAATGCCCAAAACCCAACAAATTTGGCACATTGTTGGAAATATCTCAACCTCCTCTATGCGATGGAAGTAGAAAATATCATTTTTTGTAGGTGTTGGTAGGTGAAGAATAGGAAAATGTCTTTCAAGCAATCAATACAGGATCTCATTGTTTCAACAACCCAAATTTGATGTGATTCACTATTATCCCTTCTACAAAACACCAAACTAGGCATAGAGAGGTGGATTTGAGAGATCATAGGTGGTTTCGTAGGGCATTAATGGTGGGTTGTTGAATTCTCAAAACATGGTCCATTTTCCTCCTTTCTCTTTATTTTTTCATGATTCTAAACTTCTATATATTGTAACACTTCTCATTTGAGAAGGAGAGACATTCTGGGCATAGGGAAACTATGTCAAAATTTGTTTCCCAGCTCCATTTGAGTTAAAAAAACCTTCTCCTACGCCTGACAAGCAGATTTGTTCCTCTCAGCTAGAATGTAATGGTCTGTGCTCCCATATAGAGTAATAAAACATGATTTTGTGGTGTTTCTTCAATCCTTTGCATTGTTTTGTTGTCTCCCCATGCCTCTCCATTTCAAATTTGAATTCTTTTCATATATTTCACATTTACAGGTGCATGGCATTGTGTTTCATGGAGTTTTGATCATGGATTAGGATCAGGGTTTGTGTCACTCCTTTTTGACCTTCCCATCTTTCTTCTTCCTCTATTTCATCCTCCCTCAATAGAGTATCTCACCCCTTTCCTTCTCTGGTGTATCACCACTTTACTGTAGGATTTCTTTCACTCTCTCTTTCTCTCTAGATCCTTGGAATGGTTAGGGTATGATAGTTTATATTTACCTGCATTAGAGTAGCTTGTGGCAGGTTGTTCAGGAACAAGATCCAACTTTCTTTGGAGGATCATCTAAGGTTTGTAAGTCCCAAATCTTGCAAGATGGTTGCATGTTGTCCAATCACACTGAATGCCCCACCTCAACTCAAGGCCATTTAGGGGTGATGTGATTATGCACTAACGCTTTTAATACAATAAAATAAACCTTCCGTGGTTTTACTTTGTGCTCCACCATTTTATGTGGCTGACTGTGGATTTTTGTGGCCCGTGCAATCTTTTACTCTTGGCTCTATCAAAGGAAATAATGCATAGTCTGTGTAAAAATTTTAAGGACACACACACAAACATACACATATATTGTATAATTAAGTTTTTTATACATTTAAATTTCATTTTGGGTTTTTAAAACAAAAAAGAAGAAGATAGTAAAATAAAATAAATGGATATATATACACAGATATATACATACATTTATTTTTATATATGAATATATATATATATATATATATATATATATATATTATATATGTGCATATATACATATATACTACGAATTAGGGATATATACATTCTCCCACTCATTCCATTAAAATGGGGCAAAACCCATGTGCCCATTTAAGACAAATATTTAAATAATGAGGTAAATAAAATAAACAAATAAATTAAAACCCTAGGTGAGGGTGGAAGTAAAACAAGAAAATAGATTAAGCATGTGTATCATTCCAAAGGCTTGAGGTGGCCTCTCATGGATTCCTCATCCTCCTCCACCAATCTACAAAAAAAAAAAAGAAATAATCAGCCAAAAAAAGAGGATGAAGTTTTTCATAAGAAAAATTAGGGTTAGTTGAATCCCTTGATCTTGTGGCCCCAAATGAATCCTTCCAATGGATGAGATTCATCCCTAAAAAAGTAGGTGGGGAGTGGGCGAGTGAGATTTAAATATTAGAATGCATGGGTTGACTTTTTAGGGGGCCACTTTAGTTGTGTAGGGGGTGAGATTGTTTTTCTAACCCTTGTGCTAAATTAAGGACCTTGTTATTTGTTTTTAAACCTTGTCACCTTATAGGATTAATATAAATTTCGTTTTTAATTAAATATACCCCTTTTACACATGAATTTAATTTGTGCAAGTTTTACTATGGTGTAAATTAAATTTTATCAAAATAAAATTTAGGGGAAACTAAACCAGACCTTAGACTAACCTAGTTTACTAATAGATATTGAGGGAATTATTATTTTATTATAATGGGGATTAAAAGGGAAATTTATATTTTCTATTTAAAGTAAATTAGAAACAATATTGTGTTAACTGTAATTCAAAACCTTTTTGTGAGCACATTATTTCAAACAAAAAATTATTCCATAAATTTTCTAGCTTGCCCTAGGTTGTTCTTGGGTTTCGAACGGGTAATTTTAGATGGATTTACACTTGGTATCAAAGCTGTTGGTTCAATTCTTGAACCCTTGTGCACACTTAAAAACATGAGACATGAACATTTAACCTAGCACAATTTTATTTTAAACCTTGAAAACAACATTGTATGGTAATTGTATGAAATAACAAACTTAGAAAACATGGATAAAACCTAGAATGGAAAAGTAACTCTTGTTTTGGTTTGCGTAAGAGTCGTGGACCTAATGAGGTGTTCTTGCACATAGATATAGACTTACCACCTAAATATTAGGTTTTAGTGGCCATCCTACCTCAGATATTATAGACGCTTCAGGACGTCAATACCGCTATACGTGGAGGATCCTTAGGAGGATGAATTTCTAGATGAGATAGGGAGACATAAGTTGAGGCTCGTGCATCTCATGGACATAGTGAGGCGCATAGGGTAGAGAAATATTGTGTGGAGTCAACTAGAGTAGAGTTACGATATAGGGGACACAAAGATAGGATTTGAGGACACAAGGATATATCTTAGAGCCCTATGATGAGGGAGGAGCATGGAGAGAGACCTAGGGATTGTCAGTCATCATCTACAGACCATATCAGCAAGATCCTGAAGCTACACTTATCTCAATATTCTGGAGATACATGTGGTTTTCATGAAAATGCCTGGTTAGTGAGCTTGAGTGGGTGCTTCAATCTCTGCCCATGTACTAGTAACACGAAATTTCATGTTGTGATCCATTTTTTGAAGGATGGATCAGGTGTTTAGTGGAGGATTGAGGAGTAGAAGCTCCACGTAAACTTAGAGAAAGTTACCTAGGAGTTCTTCAAGGAGTGGTTTGGGAGAAGGAATTTATCTATGAGGTTTATTCAGCAGAGGATAGATGAGCTCCATCACCTTCGTCAGGAATCCATGAATGTAGCTGAGTACAAGAGTCGAATTCCTAGACCTACTTCAGTATGTCAACTATATGTAAGACGAGTAGGTTCAGATTCTAACATTCATCAGGGGCCTAAATTTAGATTTGGGAGGTGCGGTGTGTATTCATTTCCCACAGACCTTAGCAGAGGCCGTTGAGAAGGTCTACATTGCAGAGAAGACTCGAGGGAAGACTCAATAGACCAGGGACAGCGTGCAGAGCCACATCCAACAGATGCAGAATAATAGGTTGAGGGGTTTCAACTCCACCTCACTCAAGGTGGACATGGTTCAATACAGTCTTCATTCAGGCCACCACAGTAGCCACCCTAGTAGTAGGAGCAATAAAAAACTCATCCACCATATAGACCTCTACAGAGATTCAATTATCAAAGGGAACAAAGTATGGGGCCTCTTCCTAGGGGTCCCATTAAAACACAGGGTGCACCAAGATCTCAGTTAGCAGAGACTTCAACATTCCATAGCTAGATCATCAGGATCCACAAAACAGACCTCTAGAGTACCAGGTGAAGCTACATCTCATTGGAGAGCACCATGAAGTTGTTATGGATGTGGCATTATTGGACATCATTAGAGAGAGTGCTCAAAAAATCCTAGTAACTAGGGTAAGACGTAGATTTCAAATCCTACAGTTGGTGACATGAGACGTACCCATCAGATCTTTGCAGCGGTTGAGAAATTCCAAGCTAAGCATTAGAGAACTGTGATAGAAACTACAGGTAGCATTAGTAGTATTCCTACCTCTATAATTTTTTACTTTGGTTCATCTGATTCATTTATTGTACCATCTTTAGTAGAGTGTTGTAGGCTAGTTTCATTTAGGTAGGGTCTTAGTTTGGACCTCGAGATGGCTTTTGGATCAAAAATATTTGTACACTCCTTAGTTAAGGAGTGTGTAGTGGATTTGGGACCCTTCACCACTACCTCGGATCTTCATATCCTTCCGTTGGGTTTGTATGGAGTCATCTTTGGCATGGATTTGTTATCTACACACAGAGCCAGAGTGGTCTGTTACCATAAGACTATATCATGTACAAATTATTTGGGAGTTGAGTTAGTGATAGCTGGAGTTAAGAGACCCATTTTTATCAGCACTATTTCCACTATACAGATCAAGTGGTGTTCTTGACGTGTGTGGTTAGTTGTACACTTTTAATGTTAGTGATAGGTCAGAGGATGTGGCTAGTGGACCTTCACTCAACAATCACCCCATCTTGTAGGAGTTTTCTGATGTGTTTCCTAGTGAGTTGTCGGGGATGCCTCCCCTATGTGAAATAGACTTCCACATTGACTTGGTTCTTGGAGTAAAACCTATCTCATGGCTCCTTATAGGATGAGCACACCTAAGCTTTGTGAGCTCAAGTTGTACCTTGAGGGCCTTCTTGAGAAAGGCATTATCCTACCTAGTGTTTCACCTTGGGGTGCAACAGTGATTTTTGTTAAGAAGAAGGATAGAACCTTGTTGTTGTGTGTGGACTATAGGAAGCTGAACAAAGTAATGATGAAGAATCGTTACCCCCCTTCCATGGATTGATGATTTATTTGATCAGATGTAGGGGGCACAATATTATTCTAAGATTGGTCTTATGTCCAGATACCATCAGCTGAGGATTGCAAATGTAGATATCCACACGTAATATTTCTACATGATATATGGGCACTATGAGTTCACAGTTCTTCCCTTTACTTTGATGAATGCCTTGAAGTATTCATGAGATTGATGAAGACGGTGCTCATGACGTTTTTGGATCACTTGGTGCTCATTTTCCTTGACGGATTATGATATTCTCATGTACGCATGAGGAGAATGAGGAGCACCTTCGTTTGGTTCTATAATGTCTTCGTGATCAGAAAATTTACGGGAACCTAGAGAAGTGTGCATTATTTAGGTCACATCATTTCTAGGGAAGGTATCGTAGTCAATCCTTCCAATATTAGAGACATTATGGATTAGCCAGCTCCCACTAGTATGACCGAGGTGCATAGTTTCATGGGCTTGGCAGGATACTATAGGATATTTGTATAATGAATTTTCTCAGGTTGTGCAACCCATCACTTCCCTTTAGTGGAAAGGGAAGAATATTATATGGTCAGATAGATGTGATAAGACCTTCAAGAAACTAAAGGAATGCCTCAGGTCAGTTCCTATTCTTGTAGTGACAAACCCTCAATGTGAATTCTTCATTTACACAGATGCTTCTTTGGCTGATCTAGGAGTGACGTTGATGTAACAGGGATGAGTGGTTACTTTTGATTCTCGTAAACTCAAGGATTATGAGCTCAATTATAAAACTCATGACCTTGAGCTTGTAACAGTCATAAACACCTTGGTGTGGTGGAGACATTCCCTTCTTGGCTGGAGATTTACACTCACAACTGATCACTCAAGTCTTCACCACCTCTTCACACAATCCAATCTCAACTCTTGTCAGCGACATTATATGGAGTTACTTTGTGAGTATGACATGGAGATAGATAATGTGAAGGGTAACGAGAATGTAGTTTCAGATGCCCTGAGTAGACAGAGACATATGGATATGGCTACTTGAGTGGTTACATATTTGAAGAGTAGGATTTTGTAGCAGATTCCTCATGACATCTTCTACCTTGTAGTAAGAGAAAATATTGAGTCTCAAAGGCACCTTGAGGGGAGATTTAATGGATTTTCATTAGAGACAGATGGCCTTTTCAAACACAGAGGTCAGATTTATGTTCCTAGAGATGGAGGTTTGAGACAGGGAATTTTGATAGAGGCTTATCATGCACCTTATTCACCCCATCCCAGGGTGAAAAAGATGCACGCCACCTTAAGATAGTTGTACCATTAGAGGGGACTTCAGAGATATGTGGCTCAGTTCATGTCATGTTGTTTAGAGTGTTATAAGGTTAAGGCTTAGCATCAACATCTAGATGGCCTTCTCTTCCCTCACGCAATATTGGAGTTGAAATGGAAAACCATTTCCTTGGACTTCGTAGTTGGGCTACTGACAATGAGATATCACCACAATGCCATCATGGTCACGGTGGATAAATAAATGAAAGTGGATAATTTTTATTTGGTAAAGACCACCTACACAACTAGTGCAGTGGCACCAGTATACCTTGATGAGATTGTTAGATTGTATGGGATTCCATGGAAGATAATTTGTGACTGCGATCCCTTGTACACTTCTCACTTCTGGACTATGAATCATCATGCTCTCAGGACAAAGATAAATTTAAGTATATCTTATCACCCTGAGACTGATGGATAGATTGAGTAGGTGAATCAAATCTTGGAGGACATGCTTATGATGCATGTCATGTACCATTAGTCGAGGTGGGAGGAGTACTTTTATTTGGTGGAATTTTCCTACAATAACATTTTTAAGAGATAAATAGACATGGTTTATTTTCAGGCAATGTATGGAAGAGAGTGTAGGATACCACTGAGTTAAGACAGGTTGGAGGATAGGGTTTCTCTTGGGCCATCTTTACTACAAGATATGGAGTAGTAGGTTGTTATGATCAGGTAGATATTGTAGGAGGCTAAGGACAGACAGAAGAAGTATGCAGATCAACATAGGAAAGATCGTAGTTTTGAGGTGGGCAAGAAGGTATTTCTTCGTGACAGGCCTCATAAGAGCCCTATCCATTACGGAAAAGGATATAAGCTTTCTCATAGATTTTTGGGTCCCTTTGAGATCTCAGAATGTATCGGTCCTTTGGCCTGTCGTCTAACATTGCCACCTAGTTTGTGTCATGTCCACAATGTAATTCATTTTTCTATGCTTATAAGATACACTGCAAATCCTTCTCATTTACTATATTAGACCTCATTTTAGGTGCAAGATCAGGGGAAGTTGATGGTGGTGCCCATCTATATTTTAGAGCACAGGACCCTGGGGCTTCGAGGTAGAGAGATTAACTAGGTTTGAGTAGATTTGGATAGGTATTATGAGACTGCTACTACATGAGAGGATGCTATATTCCTACGAGTCTAGTTTCCACACCTATTTCAGTGACTTCCACAAGGAAGTCAAGTCTAAGGGGAGGGGGATGTAGTTCCCACTTCCCTTAGACACTTATTATATTTTGATCTCGATTAGTGTTGGTTATATACATGGATATTATTCTATCATTTTGGCTTAGCATGATAATGAGACGAAAGAGATACTTTGATTATTGATGGATTTTGATTCACAGTATGATTTGTGTGGATTTCTTAGAGAGATATTTTATATTGATGCTTATGTGTTGTTGACATATTTATCTATTATTGACATTTGACATTTTCGTCATATTGAGTAGGATTTAGAAGTGAACTAATCTTGTTATCTTATTGGTATTGATGAAATATAGAATTGAGATGTTGTTGGAATTTTAAAATAGTAAAATTATTTTCCTAGATGATGATTTAATTTATGTATGGCTGATTTTTTACTTATATACATATATTTTATCTTGGATGTTTTGATGCGGCCACGAGGCCAAAAGAGGTATTGTTTGTTTTGCAGGTGATTATATCACAACAATCAAAGGGGTGAATACTGGGCAGAATACTGGGTGGATACGACAATATTCACCATGGGGGGGGATGACCTCCAATTATGTGTTACATTATGTGTGTTTTATTTTTTGTTATGGGGTCCCCATGGGGGGGGATGACCTCCAATTGTGACCAAGGGTTTTGTGTGTTTTTATTTTCTTTTCCTCTATTTAATTTTAGAGTATGTGATTTTGAGGTGATGTAATTCCCTTTTATCATTAATTAATTTATGTGTCTAGATTAGTAAATTAATCATGTTATTAAAATAATTATGGATGGGATAAAAATAATTCATTTATTAGATTATATGGTTCTTTGGTTTATGTGTTTTATGTTGAGTGTATGTGATCTTAAGTGTTGTACACTCTACCTCATCTTGGAAATTCGGATTTGGCCTTAACAACCAATTTTGGAGGATTGTGGGACAAGCTAATATTTTACCACACCTCTTAATTTCTTATTCCAACCCTAGCTATCGATTGGGGGATTTAAAATTAACCCCATCATGTGTTTTGGAAGGAAAAAGGTGAGTTTTAATTTCACTTTCTTACATGTGTTTAATTTTAGTACTTAAAGGTTGTGGGTTGGAGTGGTGTGTGTAAGAGTTTTTTCATACCTCTCAACAAACCATTTATTATGTCTTGGGGTATGGGTTTGACTTGGGTGATGTGGGATGGAGAAGAAATGATGTATCATCCTACATGGATCCACATCATCTCCCTCTTCCTCTTTTCTATTTATTGAAAGTTTTGGGAAGTATTTAGGGTTACTTGCTTAGCTTTAGATCTTGGATTTTGCGGAATGATTTCTTGTTGGAGTTGAAGGGAGATTGAACTTGCTTTCGTTTGAAATATTTTGGGACTTGATTGAAAATTGAAGCTTTACCATGGCAAGGTAGCGTCTTGCACTCTTGTTTTCTTCTTGTTTTCTTGTATGTTATGTGTTGATATGGATTTGTGTTCTTGTTTGAAGTGTTGGGTAGTCAAATGGCTTTAGGTTGTGTTGACATGGTGAAATGGGGATGAAATATGTTGGGAGGCATAAGATCTCCTTTGTGTGTTTAGGAGGGAGTGGGTTTTGGATGCCCCACCTTGTTATCTTTTGTTATTTTTGTGTATTGTAGGATCAATAAGAGAGAGTGAGGCATATGAGACATATATTTGTTGTTATACGGAGGCATAAGAAATTTTGGGATTGATTGTGTTTTGGAAAATTTTTGAGGTGGGCATCCAAACCCTTGGTAGGAAAAAAGGTATCCCCATATTCCTATCTCTACTTGGCTTATTTTAAAGCCATTGTTTTGGGAAGTTGTTGTGCTTAAAAATGAGCGTGTTTGTGTGGTTATCTTTCTTGTGTGATTGTTGCTTGAAAGTAAGTGTGGAAGAATTGTATAGTTTCCATGTGTTTGAACCATCCTTGATTGCCTTGTGGTTGTAGCTCAGGGGGCAATGAGAAGAATTTATTCTTCTTCTCATTGGAGTTTTTGTTTAGTGGAGAGTGTTAACTCTTCCCCATTTTTTTTTCTTGATCAAGTGAAGAAAGATGAAACATTTTTTGAGATTTGATACTTGGAGAACTTGTAGAAGACTTAACATTCCTCTATTGTAGCTACCTTCTTGTAAAATTTCCACTTGAAGTGGAAGATTTATTGTATTTATTTTGAAAGAAAATTTGTTTTCATATTGGTTATTAAGATTGTAATGTATGTGGGAAATAAAGGCATTTTAGAGAAACAAATTTGATAAAATGGAAATGGAGTTGAAAGGGAAACAACTTGTTCACATTTTAGTTGATTCATTTTCTCTCATAGGTGTATTGCTCTTGCTATAAACTTAGTGGAAAATATTGTTGAAAGTCTCTTGTAGGAATGTTGGAAATTTGTATGTTGAAAAGGAAAGAGATATCAAATTCTATTGTATTATTTGGAAGGAATATGATGAAAGTTAAAGTATATTTGTGCATTTTTTGTATTTTTTGAAATAGAGCCAAAATTTGTATGTATAGATGGAAAGAACTTAAATTAAAGTTGTCATTTACTTGGCAAATAAAATAGATCAATTCCTAAATCTAATTGTGTAAAGGAACTACATAGATGCAAGTAGACCTTAGATCTATAGATTTTGTAAATGTATTACTAAGTTAAATTCACTCATTTAAAACCAAATATCAAGAAAAATGGGAATGATTAATGAAATAAAGTTCTAAACCAACACTTGGTGATATCCTAGCAATTTATAAAAGAAATTTTAAGTACAATATTAATTTAGAAAATAATATAAGTATTTTTACTTAGTAATAGTAGTGATATTAAAATATATTATTATTTTGTTAATAATAATAATAGAAATATAACTACTCTATCTATATACGTTTAGTTTATATAACTATTTATATAATATATATATATATATTAATATATATATATATATATATATAAAGTCATAGTTTATTCAGTAGAGGATAGATGACTTCCATGACCTCCGTCAGGCATCCATGACTGTAGGTGAGTACAAGAGTCAATTCATGGACCTACTTTAGTATGTCAAATATATGGAGGACGAGGAATTTTGGATTCCTAGGTTCATCAAGGGATTTAATTTATAGTTGGGAGGTGTGGTGCGCATTCATTGCCTTCAGACCTTAGTAGAGGTCGTTGGATAGGTCTAAATTGTAGATAAGACTCAGAGAAAGACTCAACAGGACATGGACAAAGTGTGAATTCTGCATCCTACAGATGCAAGATAGTAGGTCAAGGGGTTCAAATCCTCCTCCTCAAAGTGGATATGGTTCAATATAGTCTCTATGCAGACCACCATAGTATCCACGCCAATAGCAATAGACTTGTCCACCATATAGATATCCATAGAGATTTGATGCTCAGAGGGGACGGAGTATGGGGCCTCCTCATAGGAGTCCCATTAGGACACAGGGTGCATCAAGACCTCAGTTAGCAAGAGCACATCAGAAGATACCTTAATAGTCAATATCCAAATCATTAGGATCCATGAGATAGACCTCTAGAGTACCAGCTAGAGCCACATATCATTGGAGAGGACTAGTAGATTGTTATGGATGTGGCATTGTTGGACATCATTAGAGAGAGTGCCCATAAGACCCTAATAACAAGGGTAAGAAGTAGATTTTAAATCCTACAGTTGGTGACATGGGATGTAGCCATCGGATCTATGCAACAGTTGAGAACCGACAGGCTGAGCATCAAAGCACTATGATAGAGAGTATAGGTAGCATTAGTGGTATTCCTTCCTCTATAATGTTTGATTCTAGTTCCTCTGATTCATTTTTTGCACCATCTTTAGTAGAGCATTATAGGCTATTGGCAGTTACGCAGGGTCTTAGTTTGGATTTCGAGATGGCTTCTGGAGCTAACATCTCTATAGACACCATAGTTAAGGAGTGTGTAGTGGATTTGGGAAGTTATCACATAATTTATGGGAAAGGTATCATAGTTGATCCTTCCAAGATTAGAACCATTATGGATTGTCTAGCTCCCACAAGTTTGAATGAGGAGTGCTTATTTTCATGCGTTTGGCATGATACTACAGGAGATTTGGACAATAAGTTTATCGTGTTGCACACCCTATCACTTCCCTTCACATGGAAAGGGAAGAAGTTCATATGGTCAGATATATGTGATTAGGACTTAAGGAAACTGAAAGGAATGTCTCATGATCAGTGCCTATTCTTGTAGTGGCAGACTGCTAAGGGAAAATTATTCATTTACACCGATGCTTATTTGGTAGGTTTTGGATGGTATATTAATGTAGGAGGGCCAAATGGTTTCTTTTGAGTCTCACAAACTCAAGGATTATGAGCTCAGTTATCTCAACACATGACCTTGATCTTACAACAGTTGTACATGCACCTTGGTGTGGTGGAGACATTTCCTGTCTTGGCTAAAGATTTATACTCAGGACTGATCACTTGAGTCTTTGCACTACCTCTTCACGTAACCCAATATCAATGCTTATCAGTAGTGCATTGGATAGAGTTTCTTTGTGAGTATGACATGGAGATAGAGCATGTGAAGGGGAAGGAGAATGTGGTAGCAAATTCCCTAATTAGATGGAGATATGTGGCTATGGCTACTTTAGTGGGTACAGATTTACGGAGTAGGATTTTGTAGCAGCTTCCTCACGACCGATTCTACCTTGCATCCAAAACAAAGATTGAGTCTCACAAGGATCCTTGAGGGGAGATTTGATGGATTTTCATTAGAGACAAATGGCCTTCTATGCCCATGGAGGTCATATTTATCTTCCCAAAGATGGAGGCTTGAGACATGACATTTTGATAGAGGCTCATCGTGCACCTTATTCATCCCAACCTGGGGTCAACAACGATGCATGCCACCTTGAGATAGTTGTACCATTGGAGGGGAATACAGAGAGATACATGGCTCATTTCATGTCACACTATCTTAGAGTGTCAGTAGGTGAAGGTCAAAGCATCAATAATCCAGCTGGCCTTATCTTCCCTCACGCTATACCGGAGTTAAAATGGGACACCATTTCCATGGAATTCATAGTTAGGTTACCAACGTCGAGATACCATTATGACACCATCATGGTCGTGGTGGATAAATTAAAAAAAGTGGATCACTTTTCTCCAATGAAGACCACCTATATAGCTAGTGTAGTGACACAGGGTATACATTGATGATATTGTCATGATTTCATGGGATTTCACGGAAGATCATTTGTGACTTGAATCCCTTGTACACCTCTCACTTTTGGACTACGATGCAGTATGCTCATCGGGACAAAGATCAATTTTAGTACAACTTATCACCCTGAGACAGATGAATAGACTTGGGTGGCTGAATTAGATCTTGGAGGACATGCTTAGGATGTACGTCATGGACCATCGGTTGAGATAGGATGAAGAACTTATTATCTAGTGGAGTTTTCCTATAATATTTGTATTCATTGATTTAGATAGGAATGGCTCATTTTCATGCACTATATGGTAGAGAGTGCATGCCACCACTAAGTTGGGATAGGTTAGAGGATAGGGTTTCTATTGAACCAGATTTATTATAGGATATGGAGCAGTTGGTTGTTATGATCAGGCAGAGATTACAGGAGACACAGGACATGCAAGAAGAAGGTAGGTGCAGTTCATCATAGGACAGATTGTAGTTTTGAGGTGGGAACAGAAGGTATTTCTTCATCTTAGGCCTCATAAGAGCCCTATCCATTACCAGAAAAGGCTCTAAGATTTCTCCTAGATGTGTGGGTCCCTTTGAGATCTTGGAGGATCATGTCGGTCCTTTGGCCTATTGTCTAGCATTGTCACCTAGCTTGGTCTCACATCCATGATGTGTTTCATGTTTTCTGTACTTAGGATATACATTTCAGATCCTTCATCATGTATTAAATTAAACCTCATTATAGGTGTAGGATCAGAGGGCAGGTGATGGTGTATCCCATCCATATTTTAGAGCATTGGAACCTGAGCCTTCGAGGTAGAGATAGATTGACCAAGTTTGAGTACAATGGGACAAGTATGATAAGATATTTCTACTACATAGGAAGGATGCTACATTACTATGAGTCAAGTTTCCACACCTATTTCAGTGAGTTCCATGAGGAATTCGAGTCTAAGGTGAGGGGAATGTAGTGCCCACTTCCCTTCGACACTTATTATATTTTGATATTGATTACTTTTGGTTATATACATGGATATTATTGTATCATTTTGGCTTAGCATGATCATTAGACAATAGAGATACTTTGACTATTGATGGATTTCAATTCATAGTATGATTTTTGTGGATTTATTAGAGTGACATTTCATATTGATGATAATGTGTTGTTGACATATTTATATATTTATGAAATTATGACATTTTTGCCATATTGAGTAGGATTTAGACAGTGAACTAATCTGGTGATCTCATTGGTATTTATGAAATATAGAATTGAGATGTTGTTGGAGTTTTAAAATAGTAACATTATTTGACTAGATGATGATTTAATTTATGTATGGATGATTTTTGAATTAATGCATATATTTTATCTTGGATGTTTTGATGCGGCCATGAGGCTGAAGGAGGTATTATATGCTTTGTAGATGATTATATCACAAAAATCAAAGGGGGATTAAAGACCAACAAAATGGAATACTGGGTGGATACGACAATGGTCACCATGGCAACTTGTGTTATGTTGTGTTTGTTTTATTTGTTGTTAGCGGGTCCCCATGGTGGGATGACCTCAAATTATGACCAAAGGGTTTGTGTGTTGTTATTTTCTTTTCCTTTATTTAATTTTAGAGTATGTGATTTAAAGTGATGTAATTCCCTTTTATCATTAATTAATTTATGTGTATACACTATTAAATTAATCATGTTACTAAACTAATTATGGATGGGACAAAAATAATTCATTTATTATATTAGATGGTTATTTGGTTTATGTGTTTTAAGTTTAGTGTATGTGATATTAAGTGTTGTACACTCGACCTCATCTTGGAAACGGATTTGGCCTTAAGGGCCAATTTTGGAGGCTTTTGGGACAAGATAAGCTTGTCCCACACCTCTTAATTTCTTATACGAACCCTACCTATGTGTTTTGGAAGGAAAAAGGTGATTTTTAATTACACTTTCTTACATGTGTTTAATTTTAGTCCTTAAAGGGTGTGGGTTAGAGTGGTGTGTGTTAGAGTTTTGTCATACTTCTCAACCACCAACTTATTATGCCTTGGGGTATGGGTTTGAATTGGGTGATGTGGGATGGAGAAGAAATGATATGTCATCCTACATAAGGCCACATCATCTCCCCCTTCCTCGTTTCTAATTTTTTGAAGTTTTGGGACGTATTTGCGGTTACTTTCTTAGCTTTAGTTCTTAGATTTTGGGGAATGCTTGCTTGTTGGAGTTGAAGGGAGCTTGGAGTTTCTTGATTTTGAAATATTTTTGGACTTGCTTTAAAATTTGAGCTTTACCATGGCAAGGTAGGGTCTTGCACTCTTGTTTTCTTGTATGTTATGTGTTGTATGGATTTGTGTTCTTTCTTGAACTGTTGGGTAGTTAAATGGCTTTAGGATGTGTTGAGATGGAGAAATGGGGATGAAATGCATTGGGAGGCATAAGAGATACTTTGTGCATGAGGGACAGGGTGGGTTTTGGATGCCCCACTTTGTTCTATTTTGTTATTTCTTTGCATTGTGGGAGCCTTAAGGGATGCATAAGAGTAAGGGAGGCATATGAGACATATACTTTTTGTTTTAGGGAAGCATAAGATATTTTGGGATCGATTGTGTTTTGGAGGATTTTTGAGGTGGGCATCCAAACCATTGGGAGGCACAAGGTTATCCCCATATTCCTATCTCTACTTGGCTTATTTTAGAGCCATTGTTTTGGGAAGTTATTGTGCTTAACAATGAGTGTGTTTGTGTCGTTATTTTTTTTGTGTGTTTGTTAATTGAAAGTAAGTGTGGAAGAATTTTATAGTTGCCATGTGTTTGAACCATCCCTGATTTCCTTGTGGTTGGGGCTCGGGGGACAATGAGAAGAATTTATTCTTATTCTCATTGGAGTTTTGGTTGGGTGGAGAGTGTTAACTCGTCCCCATTTTTGTTGTTGTGATCAAGTGAAGAAAGATGCAGCCTTGTTGGAGATTTGATACTTGGAGAACTTGTAGAAGAATAAACCTTCCTCTAATATAGCTACCTTCTTGTAAAATTTCCATTTCAAGTGGAAGATTTACTGTATTGCTTTTGAAAGAAAATTTGTATTGATATTGGTTATTAAGATTTTAATGTATGTGGGAAAGAAAGGCATTGTAGAGATTTTTTTTTGATAAAATGGAAATGAAGTTGTAAGGGAAACTACTTGTTCAGATTTTAGTTGCTTCATTTTCTCTCATAGGTGTGTTGCTTTTGCTTTAAAATTATTGGAAAATATTAGTGAAAGTCTCTTGTGAGAATGTTGGAAATTTGCATGTTGTAAAGGAAAGAGATATCAAAATTTATTGTATTAATAGGAAGGCATATGATGAAAGTTAAACTATATTTGTGCATTTTTTGTATTATTTGAAAGAGAGACAAACTTTGTATGTATAGATGGAAAGAAATTAAATTATAGTTGTCATCTACTAGGCTAATAAAATAGATTAATTCCTAAATCTAATTGTGTAAAGGAATTACACAGTTGCAAGTAGACCTTAGATCTATTGATTTTGTAAATGTATTACTAAGTTAAAATCACTCATTTTAAATCAAATATCAAGAAAAATGGGAATGATTAACGAAATAAAGTTCTAAACCAACACTTGATGATATCCTAGCAATTTATAAAAGAAATTTTAGGTACAATATTAAGTTAGCAAATAATATAAGTATTTTTTACTTCTTAGTAATAGTAGTGATATCAAAATATATTATTATTTTGTTAATAATAATAATAGAAATATAACTACTATATCTATATATGTTTAGTTTATATTATATATATATATATATATATATATATATATATAAATTCATATTTTATACACTTAAATAAGGGATTAAATTAAAATTCAACGTATCAAATAGAGAATTACGGCTGTAGCATGTACAATTTAATGTGGGAAAGGGTTGGGGGGAGGGTCTTCAACCCCACCCTGCACCCCATTAAAAAATGAGATGAGGGGTGGGGTCGGTGACCATCCCCCCCCAACCCCCAAAATATTTTCAAACAATACAATAAACCCTCCGCAGTTTTACTTTGTGCTGTATCGTTTTATGTGGCCGACTGTGGATTTTTGTGGCCGGTGCAAGCTTTTATTCTCGGTTCTACTGAAGGAAATAATGCACAGTCTGTGCGAAACTTTGACCCATGAACTTAATTTATAGGACACACACACACACATATATTATATACTTAAGTTTTTTGATATATAAATTTCATTTCGAGTTTCTAAAACAAACAAAGAAGATAGTAAAATACAATAAATGGATTAATATACATATATGTGTGTGTGTGTGTGTGTATACATACATATAAATATCTATATACACATTTACGTGCGCGCACACACACACAAATATATATATATATATATATATATATATATATATATATATATATTTGTGTGTGTGTGTGCGCGCGCACATAAATGTGTATATAGATATTTATATGTATGTATATATATATATACACATATACATATATATACATATACATATATATGTGTGTGTGTGTATACATACATACATACATACATGTATGTATGTCTGTATGTATATATGTATAGACACAGACACACACACAGAGAGATATATACCCTATAAATTGGGGATATATACATTCTCCCACTCATTCCATTAAAATGGGGCAAAACCCATATGCTCACTTGGGAAAAATAATGAAATAATGAGGTAAATAAAATAAACAAATAAATTGAAACCCTAGGTGAGGGTGGAAATAAAACAAGAAAATAGATGAAGCATGTGTATCCTTCAAAAATCTTGAGGTGGCCTCTCATGGCTTCCTCATTCTACAAAATAAAATAAAGAAATAATAAACCAAACAAAATGAATGGAGTCTTTCATAAGGAAACTTAGGGTTAGTGGAATCCCTTGATCTTGTTGCCCCAAATGAATCCATCCAATGGATGAGATTCATCCCTAAAAAAAGTAGGTGGGGAGTGGGTGAGTGATATTTAAATTTTAAAATGCATGTGTTGACTTGTTAGGGGGCCACTTTAGATGTGTAGGGGGTGGGATTATTTTTCTAACCCTTGTGCTAAATTAAGGATCTTGTTATTTGTTTTTAAATCTTGTCACCTTGTGGGATTAATATAAATTAAGTATTTTAAAAAAAATACCCCTTTTACCCATGAGATTAATTTGTGCAAGTTTGATTATGGTATAAATTAAATTTTATCAAAATAAAATTTAGGGGAAATTAAACAAAGCCTTAGACTAACTTGGTTTATTAATAGGTATTGAGGGAATTATTATTTTATTGTAATGGGGATTAAAAGGGAAATTTATGTTTTTTATTTAAAATAACATAGAAACTAGATTGTGTTAACTGCAATTCGAAATCTCTTTGTGAGCACAGTCTTTAAAAAACTGATTCGATAATTTTTATAGCTTGCCCTAGGTTGTTCTCAGGTTTCAAGCAGAAATTTTAGCGGGTGTTACAACATGGAAGGTTTTTTTAAGGATTCATGCTTTTGTTGATTGTTTAGTGAGATTTTCAAACCAACTTTTGGATGAATTGTATCACATAAATTTGGGTGTATTGAGTTATATGGGAGAAAACTTTGTTTTAAATAGGAATTATATTTTAAATCTGGCACGATTGTTTTATAGGGATGTTAGAAAACCATGGGTCCAACATTATTTTAAATAATCTAGGATCCAAAACTCATATTAGAGTGATAACCATGTTAGAGTTATAACGCCCATTAGTTATCTGGCAACTTGGTCTTGTTGGGTCTCACACCCCTTCTCCCTGCTTGTCTAATTCATTCTCAAATCCATCTCACATTAAATTAACTATTTAGATTCTCGGTGAATTGTTTGACACAATGTCTCTATTTTATAATTGGGGGCACGATTTATTTCCCTTTCCGCTTATAAAATTTGAACAATTCTATCCCCAAAATCAACAGGATTTGTGATATATGGAACATCATACCAGATAAATTTGAACATGTTATTGACTGAGTTATAAACCAGATAAATGTATTTAAATATGATATTATTATCCAATCATTGATGAGTTTCTTTGTTTATTTATTTTCTAATTTGTTATCTATTTACATTCTAGTAAATAATAGTGTTAGGAGGAAATTTTAAGAAAACTGAGTATGACAAAGATTAAATTTAATTAAGAAATAAATTTCTATTACAATCAATAATAGGTAATAGAATAGTAAAGGCCAACACATGATTATTATAGTATATAAATGAATTCTAAAAGTATCTATATGGAAGAAAGGAAAGGTATGAGAAAAATTCAATGAGAAATAAATTATTTTTAATATTTGAAAGTAATATTTATTAAATATATGTTGTTTTATAGATCTAGACCATATTATTTAGTATGTGTCTCTTGTGGTTCAATCATTTAATGTATGGAAATATGAACTAATACTTGTAAAATATTAATATAAAAAATGTTGAATGTAAATATTATCTCTCAAAATTGAATTATCAAATGAATAAACAAATTTAATATTTTTTATCCCTACACTAAAAAAGTCCTTTAGGATTGCTAAAAATTTATCCGAAGACAATGATATTTCTAACTTATCTCATAAAATCTGAGACACTTAAAAATTTAAAATAAATACTTTATATGTAATGTAAAACTGCAAAACATCAAATATGTATTATATATTGAAAGAGACACTTAAAAATTTAAAATAAATACTTTATATATTGAAAGAGGGAAGTCAAAATCTATTTTTGATATCTATTATTTTTATCCTTTGATGAGATATTTCATACTTTTAAAATAAGAGAGCTCAAGATCTTAACATTATACAAGATTCAGTTTGGGTCTATCTAACATAATGCATATACATATGAATTTAAAGGAAAATTTAATTACAAATATAAAATAAATGAAGAATTTTTTTAAGCTAAAGTAATTATTAATGTCATATCTCAACCTATAAATATTCAACTACACATTTCACTTAAAAATCAACTCACCGGTTTTTGTATCCTTTATTTATGATATTACATAAATTTATTGAGTATAACCTTGTATCTCTCACTCCCCCTATTGGGTTTGGTATGATAAAACCTGAAGATAAATATTTCAATTCTAATGCTTGTTTTGAATATCATAGTTGTATTGGGAACCCCCCTCATACATGTTTCATGATTCAACATGTTATAGAAGATATGTTTGATACCAATGGTATTGAAGTTTATTCTACTTCTGGCAAATCCAAGCCTCAAGTCATTAAAATTCCTAAGCGTAATATTTTAAATGACCCATTTCCTAATCATATTGATATTTAATCTTATATTATCTTGGATTTTCATCATACGTATAAGGAACAACCCCGCCTCTAGCTACAAATGATCAACCACTTCATCCACTTATCAGTACAATTGCTTATTTTTTTCCTCCTATGCCTATTATTACATTTGATGAAAATGATACACTTGATGATAATGTTATTTATAATGCACTTTATTCATTTATTTGTTAATAGACATCTTATCCATAGTTTATTATTTGATAATTGTCTTAGAAATAACATTTACCCTCTCATGCGGCTTACCTCTTTGAGCTATACTAAGAAATGAATCCAACTTAATGCAGAATCTCCTAATAAATTTATTGATCATATTAGTCTACCCATTATAGAGGTATCCATTACATTGAATAGATCATTCTTGGTCATTGATACTTTTGGTACATGTGAAATTCTTCTAGAATACTCTTGGATTCATAAGCTTAAGGATATTCCTTATATTTTTAACCAATGTATAAAATATACTTATGGAAATCAAAACTCAAGGTATCCCTTATGAGGATCCTTGACATATGACCTCTTATAATGGAGAACTAGTTTATGATCCCATTCCTATCAAGCCTATTCATGCTATATCTACAAAATCCATCTCCAGTAGGTATCTTCCTAGGTCTCTTCATATATGCAACTAATTTTGTAAGCATGTCCGAGAGCCTAATATTAAAGTTATACATCATACTCTCATTATGCATGGTACAATTTTGAGGCCCAAGTCTCATACACTTGTGCATACGTCTCTTCACCCTATCAAACACGTCATAGCGTAGCACTTCCCTTTCAATATCTAGAAACATTAAAAAAACAAAAAAATTAAAAATATAATAATAAAAAATCCAACATATTTCAAAAATACAAAATAGGGACCTAAACATGGATTGATCTAATTGTTTATTTACTTTACATATGTTATTTTTCACATGGTTTAATAGATAGCATATTTTATACTCTTCACATAGATGTATTTCATGATGTATAAAAGAATTATATAGGAAACAAAAGACTTTATAGTGCTATGTTTTTCCTCTTACCAAATGGCCATGTAAATCTAGGGGCATCTTATACACTATTAGTACCTTCGTGGGAAGATTTATGGAAAATTAAATTTTTCTACAACATACATGATATTATAGGTTTAGGGAAAGATTACAAAATTCAAAGTAGAGTTTACTACACATTATTATAAAATG
Organism: Taxus chinensis; assembly: GCA_019776745.2. Taxonomy (NCBI): domain Eukaryota; kingdom Viridiplantae; phylum Streptophyta; class Pinopsida; order Cupressales; family Taxaceae; genus Taxus; species Taxus chinensis. Next base: position 763,106,537 of record CM034151.1, on the reverse strand, counting down.
TGGTGGGGGCATTATTACTTCATTCCTTTTCATAGTTGTGCATTTTATAATCATAATCACTTCTATAATACATGGTGTGAGAGTATGGGCATGCTTCATTCCCATTTATCTATTTGTTTTTGGTACATTAGAACTTGTTACAATGCATAGTGGGGGATATAAGTACTTCATTCCTTTGAAAAATTTACATTACTTTACAAATTCAATACCTAGATACCTTTATAATGGTATGGTTCCATGGGTGGAAGCCTCATGACACCTTTACTTTAGTGCATTAGGGAAATCAATTCGTTTCCTTAGTGTGTGGAGAGATCGAATTCCCTTCATGGCTCCATATACTTCTTGAAATCAAGGATTGATCAACCCCAATCCTTCAGTGGCACAGTTCTAATCTATCTCTCCAAGTTCTCCAAACATGAGCCTCCTCCTTTGAAAAGGAAAACAAATGAATTCCTTCCATGTTTTATTAACTTTCAATTTTCAAAAGTTAAATTTCAGTTTCAATAGAGCATTAATGTTTAATTATTTCTATATGAACATTGAGTACACTCTATATTGTAAGTTTTTACACTGGGATAATGTGACAACCTCAAACATCTCAAGGAATCAAGTTAGTAATTGAGAAAATAAAAGTGTGGTTTCACACTCGAGTATTATTTTCCTTTAAGAAAGTAAGTTTAATTTCCTAGCTTGATGGGGTATTGTAGACACCTAAATTTGACAATGAATAACTTGATAATGTTAATATTAGATTAAGCCTTAAAATAATTACTTATACACCTATTATGAGCCAAATAGTTAAATCTATAGTTGTATTGCAAGAAATTCTCTCTTCATTTCACTCCTTATTCACTCACAGAAAAGATAATATTAATCTACAATACCCAATCTCCTTCCTAGATAAAACTTTCAAATATGGACCAAACTACCAAATGGTTTGATTCAAAAGTGGTGATGTTTCAAGATCCTTCAAACAATTAGTTCTTTAAGTTTATATCTTTTATGGGTCATTAATTTCCTTCTGGGTTGGCCTTAATGAAAAAATACATGTACAAAACCCTATATAAGAAATCCAAACGCATTTATTTACTCATGTGGTAATTATAAGAGCTCCTTAAGAGAAAATATCTCATGAAACCTACATATCTCTCATAAATTTCCTTAAAACAACTACACACCTTAGGAAAAATATCTACATTTGTCTAAAACACTCGAAATCAAGTTTCATAGCAAATCTTCCCAACACAAAGACCATTAAATCCAACTTAAGCACTACTTTATATATAATGTAAAACCTCAAAACATCAAATATTTTATATATAGTGTAAAATGACAAAACACCAAAAATAGTATATATTGAAAGAGGGAGATGGAAATTGAATATGAAGAACTAGGTTTAAATTAAGATAATCTATGTATATGCATAGATTCAAATAATTCCATGTGCACCCATTAAATATATCACAATTATTCTTCCATCACAATAAAACTAACTATCGACAGTCAGCAAAAACTACATAGAATATAATGCACATATGGAGATAGATTTTGTACAATATTCTTGCAGACTAGAGAGATTCAAATAGATCTAAGTGTACCCAGTGGATATATCACAACTATATTTTCATGAATTTGAAGTTGAAAAAAATTGCATAGGATATTTTATCTATAGAGGGAGATGCCTAGATTTTAACCCATGACCACATAACCATAATGTACAAAAGAGTATTACACATAACCAAGACAAGTTTGGTTATAACTAGCTAGTGATCACATTATACCTACATCAATGGTAAGAGTAAAGTCTATATCTATAACGATAATGCCAATTACACAAATAGTTGGTTGATATATGATATTTATTATCGAAAAATTACATATGGGAGTAAATGCTTTTCTATTTATTTTTTGATGTTATCTATTTATTGTGTTTATTCCAATTTTATTATGCATGCATTGTGTTGGTTTGATTTAGTAATTTATGTTTGATTAGACATAGTTGCGACTAGTTTTAATTTTTTTAATATAATTAATTTTTTAAAATGGAATATCATTAGAGTAATTTTAATTAGTCTGTACTCATTATTATTGTAAATAATGGTAATGTGCATATACCAGTTGACTATAGATATATTTTTTAATTTGTTATTATATGTTGGTAATTGCAATGTTGTGAATGTTTGATGTAAGTGTAAGCTAAAAACAATTCTCTGTTGTCATACTCATTCTAAATTCGATACATGGAGGAAAGTACCTCTGCAAAGATAGGAATCAATGTGTGTTGAGGGGGATTTCCCCTTGGGAGGCCACATTGATACGCCCAACTATCGTTGGGTGGTAGACTGTATTGCACAGAGGTTTTTAAAGCCTCCCATATAAGAGAAATTATCCATACTTGAATTTTTCATGGATATTAGCTTTCTGAAATTGTGATTTTTTATCATATTGAATTATGTATATTACTTTTTCCATGTATCATACTAAAATCAATTATATATTTTTGTTTGCATATGTGTTGTTGTATTTAGTTTCTCTTTTGCATGGTGAAAATGAATACACGAAGCTCTATTCCTCGTAATCCCATAGGGATAACGTTGAAAAATCCCAAATTACTAAGGGAGAAATCCTTTAGGAGGTCCACATATATGGTCTACATAGACCATCATCAACAGAGTAAGCCTCCCAAACCGGAAATTGTAGCCATGGTTAAGGTCGGGCTAAATTTTTTGGAAACTTCTGTTATTTATTTGTTTAAGTTCTGCACTATATGACCCCACTCATGAAGATATGGTATAGATAATGACATGATAGAGGATGCCCAAAAGTATGAGCCTCCACATAAGCTAAGGAAGATGGGAGTTTCGATCATAAAACTGGAAACAGATCTAAAAAATTGTGTAAAAAAGATTGCACAAGGAAGCAACTCCAATTTTGCTACTAAAAAAATAGTTACTGCTTTTATATGTTTTGTACAAAAAAACTTTGGACATGTTTAAAAAAAATCTATATAAATATTTAATTTTTGATAAATGTTGATTCACACGAGCTTAAATACATTTCATTTTGTTGTTCGAATATACTCTTGATTCACACGATCTTAAATATTAAATATGTTTTGCAATGTAGTAAATATGTCTTGCATAGTATTAAAATGTGTTTTTATGGATTATATTTTTAAAATTAATAATTTTTTATATAATTTATAATAAGTATGATTTTTTAAAATTCATTTATGTTAAAATTATATTTAGGTAACAAATGTGTAATGGTTATGAGAAACAGGTTCCCATTCCCTTCCAAATTTATCCATGTGACCCTTGGTCTACCTTATTCACATTTTTTGACAGTTATATATCAGTTTGTTTGTGTGTTAATAGTGTTCTAATATGAGTTCAACACATCTATAGATGCACATGTACTCTACTTAATCTACATATTATAGAAATTCATTATTGTTTGAATAGGAGTTAATTCTACAAAATTCAAGTATTCATTGAAGTGTGTAATTTTTATACTACATATACATTACAATGGTTTTTTAGTGAATAAAATATAACAATTATTGTAATGTTATTCACAATAATATATCCTATTGATGTACTTGGTAAATATAAAGAAAGATTAGTCTATCGGATAAAATGAAAAACCCAAAACATTTTATTATTTCCTTATGGTTTAAACTTCAACATCCCATTTAGGGAAAGAAAAAGAAGTACATTTTCCCATTTGATTGTAATGAAGTTTTAGAAACTTGAGAGAGTTTTTGGACCCCTCGTGTTGACAAATCTACTCGTAAAAAATATTTTGAATTAAAGTGCACAATTTTACTTGGAATGTCAACTGTATGGTTTAGGTATGCTTGAAATGTCAATTGTACATTATACACTTTTTGCTTCTCGTAAATGTAAGTTTACTAGATTTCCTACAACATGATAAATGTAAACACTAACTTTGATGATCATCTTCTTTTCACTCCTATGAACATGATAAATCCAAACCCTATGTACTGGATATTTCTTTATTGATTTGGTGTTGAAAACTAATCAAATGTTTTTTTTACTCTTCTACATCCATTTGATCCCTAATCCAATATTTATAGATATTTATATTGCAATTATATTGGAATCTATCAATTCACAATACACTAATCAATTTATTAAGTGAATTATTCAAATTTAATATTTACCTATAACATTTATAAACTAGTAATTATAGGAAAACAAATTTTTAAAAAATTATTAGAAATTGTGCATTCAGTAATTATATGTTAGAAATATAATGTTATTTAGATAGAAAATAATTAGAATGGAATCAAACCCCTAAATGCGATTCCAATATATTCCCCCTTTAGTATAATATATATAATACAAAGTTTTAGTACCGTACGGAATATATTGTTTTAATACAATGTTTCCTAAAAATAAGTCGCTCAGAAACACATGACATTAACTCGATTAGTGTCCATGTTCCTAGATAGATTACTAACTCCACTGAACCTCCAATATTGTTGGCTAGATTTTCTGCACAACTAAAAACCTAGGCAGTCATGAGATAAATCTCCTTCATTTACCAGTGATGCTGCCATGTAAGATTTTTTCAATTATATTTCCTAAAATCTATATGTTGGTTTTACTTTAACTATGTAGCTCATGAACCATAGCTAGGAAAATTTGCGGCAAGTAAGAAACTATAAGAAATATGCGTAGGAAAGGGAAATAATGAAATATGAGAAGAAGGAAAGGATATGCGCAACCTAACCAATAGTTGACAGAGTTGGTCACATGCACATAGATGAAACAAATAGATCTTGAAATACAAAATTTAAAGCAAAGGAAAGTTTCAAATCTAGATCTAAGATAACACAAATTTTATGAAAAGATCTAAAAAGAAATAAGAAACAAATGCACCATTGACACAAAGTTATCAAGAAATCTGACTTTTTATTTTTATTTACATATGAGAAATTTTAAATTCTAGAAAGAACTCTGAGGTGAATGAAATAACAAGTAAATTCAATGAAGGATTTAGCTAGAAGATTGGGAACACATGCAAAAGATCCTGGAAGGAATTTTCCATGCATTGACTTCTACACAGGTTGTATTAGAAACAAGAGGATGATTTTTTTCCATAAGCATTTGCAATTATAAGATCTAGATTTTTCAATTAAATCAATGATAGGTTTAGTCCCTGTGTCTATATCATTGAATTCAGCAAATCTAGGAGCTATGCATGATTCTGTTGATCCTTTTCTTTCATCATGCTTTATCATGGTTGGAACAATCTTCATCTAAGATCTTTTTCTTTTAATTCTATTGGAATCTGTTGCAATTGGATGAATTTGTGAAGATATGACAACTTCTTTAGATTCATAATATATATTCAATGTACCTGACATTTATTTGATCACCTGTGATGAATACCTATATTTTATTCAAACAAAGATGGAGTCCATGACATGAATACTTTATTTTTATCACCAAAATATGCATATAAAGCCTACTGCCCTAAAATTTAATGTTTTTTTTGCATGAAAATCACACAAAAATTGAGAGGTATAACCAATAAGATTTGAATTTTGATATTGCTAAGATGATCCAATCAATGAGAGGTATAACCTTTCCTGCAACATAAAATATTGCTATTAGAGTAGAAAACTGCTTGATCCAAGCTGGTAAACTCACACCTAGGTGACATATTCCTCTATACCCAAAATTAGGAGCTCCTATAACTAGTCAAACACTAGATTTGAATCCCATTCCAGCCCCTAGGAATAAAATTAATAATCAGGATTCTACTTCTTCAAGCTCTTCAAAAGAGCTACAAGAGGTTATGAAACAACTGTAGAACATAGGAAATGAGGTAGTGACTATCGAGAGATAACAAGCTCAAATTTCTAGGCTGTATCAGCCTCAAAATCAATATCAAGATAGACCCCCATATCAACAAAATAGACCACCAACTCAGGCTGGAAATCAAAACCAGAACCAAGGACAACGTCAAGATTCCAGACCATTCTGACCATATGATCTAAATAAAACTTCAACTTTAAGATCCTTAGTTCTAACAAAAAAACCATGGCACATGAGTACGACTGGTGTTAACCTTGCAATCTACCTCACAATCAATCAATGTGTTTCAACGGTGCACTAAACCAGGCCTTGACGGTGTAGACCATTAGTGTGTCCCAAGAACCAAGTCAACAGGGAAACCGATAGCATGAAACTCCACAAGAGGCACCTCCAATGGAAACCACATTGGTCAATCGGCACACAGAAGAATTCTATGGATTTAATCAACCTCCTTTTCAAGGTGTAGCTACTAACACATGGTCAAAGAAGGGGAATATAAAGGAGAGAAAACTGTCTAATTTATTTGTTTCTCATCCCAATCCTACACAACAAGGAGTTAGTAGACTAAATACAACCCTGAATGTGTGAAATCAGCCTAAGGTACCCATTGTACTAGCACATGTGCCTGTTATGGCACCAGAAAAGGTCGTACCAAGTAAGGGAAAAAAATGATAATTCATCCCCATTTAACATTATTGATCAGATGAAGAAGACACATGTGAACATTTCCATGTGGGAGTCACTGGAAATACTAGGACAATGAAATTTTTTTCAATCTACAATGGCCAATTGGTCGACCTCGAATGGATCAAACCAAGGTTAGGAGAAATTTCTCACTAATGCAGTGCAACATGGTGGTGGTCAACCAAGAAAACACTTGAAGCCTCCACCATTCTATGTGTCATTGATTTTTAGAAACCATTTGGTACATAACTACATGATAGATTCGGGTGCAAGTAGCTTAATGATGTTGAAGTAAATAGTAGATTAATTAGGTCTAAAGTATGAGCCAGTGCTTAGAGGAGTAGTGCAATTAGATGGAACGATAGTAGGAATGGTTGGGGTCATCAAGGGTTTAAGCATAACACTACATGCTTGTCCAGATGTCACAGTCTTGCAAGATGTGTCTATAAATGAGCTCCCACTACTCTTTGCATTGTGTTTATCAAAAGACTTCACTGCCAAAATTGGTTGATATCTATTAGTAGATTGGTCACACATGCTATTCAGAATAAGGTATGGAGACAAGGCAACCATCAGATCAGAACCAATTGCAAACTTTCACATTGAGCCTCATGTGCCAAGTGCTATCAATGCAAATTGCTCAACCGTCAATGAGGAGTGTTCACTAGATCTGTAAATAGGTACCAAGGTCGAAGGAATCCTAGATTTAACTCTGGATGAATGGGCTAACAAGAGGCATAACTTTGACCCATTTAAGGAAATGGAAGAATTTGAATTGGGTGTATATTGTGTACACGAAGAAAATTCACCCATTCCTCACATCACCAATCTAGAAGATGAAGATGAAAATGAAGTATGGAAACTATCTTTTGATGGTCCAAGAAGCAAATAAGGTGTTGGAGGAGGTGCATTTTTAGTTTCACCACAAAACATCAAGTATTATTCAACATTTCATTTCTAGTTTTCATGTTCAAACAACACAGCTGAATATGAGGCCTTGATTCATGGACTTGATTGGGCCAGGAAAAGAGGAATAAATAATTTGTGAGTATTTGGTGATAGTGAGAAATCATCAATCAAGTTAGAGGAAAACATGTTGCAAGGAATGACTTACTCAAGAGATACAAAAATAGGGTATGGGACCTTATTGAAGATTTTGAATCTTTCAACATTGTTTCTATACCTAGGAAGAAGAATTAAGTTCCAGGTAGGCTTGGAGCAATTAGAGAAACATTTGATGTGGTTGAAAGTATTAAAAGAGAAAAAAAAAACACATACCCATGTGATTGTAAGGCCATCAATTCCAGACAATAATACAAGCTAGTAGGTGTTTGAAAATGATCAACAGATCGTCAATTTATTACAAAAAGAGGTTGAATTATCAGCTAGGAATCAAGATACATTGGAGCAGCAGTATGGGGATTAAATAATGCAGTTGTGGACCAACAAGCTTCCTAGAGGTTTGGTGACACCGGATTCAATATTAAATCCTAATGACCACTTTCGTAAAGAGAAAGAAAACATTAAGGTCAAGGGAGATGATTTAGAACCTATTTTTGTTGGGAAAGGAAAGACGCTCCAAATTGGAAAAGTGGCCATTAAGAAAGAGAGATATGAATTCCTATAAATTTTCCATGAATTTCAAGATGTTTTCTCCTGGAGTTATGAATAACTGCGAGGATTTGATCCAAAGTTGGCACAACATACAATAGAACTGGATCCAAATACTAAGTCCATCAAGCAGAAGAAAAGACCAGTCAACCCACACATTGAGCCTCTTATGAAGAAAGATGAACTAGGTGATAGAGGAAAGAATTATATTCCCAATCAAGTATTCCAGTTGGGTTGCAAACTTGGTACCAGTCAAGAAGAATAATGGAGAAATCTGGTTGTGTGTGGACTTTTGAGACTTGAACAAAGCATCTCTCAAAGACCACTACCCACTCCCTTCAATGGAACAAATATTACAGGTAGTATCCATCTTAGAAAGATTTTTTCTCCTAGATGGATACTCAGGGTATAATTAGATAATGGTGAAATAAGAAGACAAGTTCAAAACAACTTTCACCACTAAGTGGGGCACCTATGCCTACAAGAAGATGTTGTTTGGATTATCTAATGCCGGGGCCACGTTCTAGAGGGTGATGGACATGGAATTCAAGGGGTTGATTAATAAAATAGTACTGATATATCTTGAAGATATCACTGTGTTCTCTAAAAATGTAGTGGATCACCTATTCCGTCTGAGACAGGTATTTTGAAGATGTAGGAGATTTTGGGTATCATTGAATAAAAAAAATGCATATTCCTATATCACAAAGGCAAGCTCCTAGGCTATATTGTGTCAAAGGAAGGATTGATGATTGACCGAGAAAGAGTTAAATCAATTCTAGCATTACCATTTTCAAGCCATAAGAAGGCTATTTAGAGCTTTCTAGGAAGGATCAATTTTGTTCGCAGGTTTCTGCCAAATTTTACCGCTCTTGTGAAGCCAATAACATTGATGTTGAAGAAGATCATGGCATTTAGGTGGAAAATTAAGGGAAAATAAATTTTTTAAGCCATCAAAGAATCCATATCCAAAGCTCCAACTCTCGTAAATCGATACTTCTCCAAGAACTTCATGCTTTATGCCATTAGTGGTGAGGACACAATTTCTGCAATCCTAGTGAAACATAACAAAGAGGGATCTGAACAACCAGTTGCCTTCTTTAGTCAAGGGTTGGAGGACTATAAAGTGAGGTACTCCTTCATTGAGAAGCATGTCCTTATAATGAGAAGGAGCTTAAAGAAGTTCAAACAACTAGTCTCAAACAAAAGGATCCAACTGTTAGTTTCTCATGCGGGAGTCAAGGACTTCCTTTTGAACAAGGATGTGAATGAGAAACATGGAGGATGGATCATTCATGTCATGGAATATGAAATTGAGATTAAGGTCACTAAGCTGGTCTATGGAAAGGGACTATGTGAACAACTAGCCTCGAGTCAACAAGTTTTTGCAAGTAATGGAAATGGAGTTGTCTTGGTACTACAAGATGGTCAAGAAAACACAAATGATGACATTCCTATTCCTTGTTGGACTCAAAATATGATACACTTCTTGCAAACAGGCCTATGCCCTCCATAAATGAGTAAAGAAAAAAGGAGATACTTCAAATTACAAGTCATTCCATATGTGCTTGTTGATGTTGTTTTTTTAAAAAGGAAAATCAATAATGTTCTCCTGACATGCATTGGAACAGGTCAAATTGAGAAGATGTTACAGGAGTTTCATGATGGAGAAGTCATAGGTCATTTTTCTCCATAGGTAATATCTCTCAAGATAATGAAGGTGGCATATTATTGGCCCTCGGTGTTAAGTGACTGTTACACTTGGATCAAGAAGTGTAAATAATGTGTATTCTTCAGCCAAGGAAAGATTAACAACACTCCCGTTGCACCTAATTTCAGTTGACCAGCCTTTCATGCAATGGGGATTGGACTTCATTGGGGGAATCAATCAAAACTCAAGCCAAGGCCATAAGTGGATTCTCAAAGCAACAGAATATTTCACCAAGTCGACCAAGGCAGTAGCACTCAAAGAAGTAAATGAGTATACTATACAAGACTTTTATGAAGGGATAGTGACTAGGTTCAAAGTACCACCCACTATCATATCATATAATGCATTAGTGTTCCTAGGTTCCAAGGTCTACAGAATGGACTGTAAAGTATGGGATCTGCTTGAGTACCTCTTCAAATTATTACCCACATGGTAATGGGTAGGTAAAGTCCATGAACAAGAATTTACTAATAATCATCAGAAGGACTCTAGATGAAAATCAAAGGACATGGCATACAAAGATAAAATCAGCATTATGGGCTGACAAGATCACACCAAGAGATCTACATGTAATTCCCCTTATAACCTAGTCTATGGGAAGGAGGCAGTGTTGCCTATATCATTATAGGTTCCCACATTAGACCTCATGAAGCAGATGGAATTATCTGGGTTTAAACCAATGGAGGCTAGGTATGTAGAGCTGATGGAATTGGATGAAATCAAAGAACGTTCAGCTCAAATGATTAAAAATATCAAGCCTTAGTCAAAAGGTGGTTTGATAAGAAAGCAAGAGCAAGGACCTTTCAGGAAGGGGACCTAGTTCTGAAGTGGGATGCAGATACGGAAAATCCAGGAAGGCATTCTAAATTCGATGCTATTTGGAGTGGCCCCTATATGGTCATAGGATGTAAAAGTAGCAATTCCTTCCAATTGTCTATGCTGGATGGAGAGGAGATTCCGATTCATGTTAACGAAATCTATCTTAAACATTGTTACCGAAAGAAAAAGGTTTCACCATTGTAAATATTAGCTTAGGATTTTAATTCCTCTAAGTGTGTGTGCACATTGTCTTGTTGTAGTGTAGGCTTCAATTTCCATAAGTTCTTCGGCACATGTTTCATTGCTCCTAGGTTGAATAATTATACAGTTTAATATGCCTCTAAAGGTGAATGTTGTAGCAGTCAATTTCAGGAGTAGGTGAACGTTCCAGGTCAAGACAATTTTTTACTCTCAGAAATCTCTCCTTTGTTATTTTCTTATGAATATTGAGAGTTACAAGCAGCCAGGTGCCCATTGAGGTTTCAGGAACAAGATCAATACTAGGCTATCATTTATGACTCTGAAGCTGAATAGATACTTCAAGGAAACTCATCTTTTCACCTAGGCGCACAGTAGGTGTTCTAGCGAGTCACCAAATTGTTATCCAATTTTTCCCCTCAAGACAAAATTGACCAAACATGAAATTGCACAAGAGAAAATGGAGAGGTTGGTTCATTCGTACGAGCTCAAATTCGATCTTAAAAATCAAGTTGTGGGTGGGTTCGCACAGTGGAAAATCAAGGTCAAAAAAATGAGGCCAAAAAATGTTAAAGGAGATCAGATCTCAATAGGAGAAAAATGGAGAAAGGTAGTGTTCACTTGAGGCCCAAATTGGCTAAGTACAAAAGAATGCACGGAAGGTTCCACGTGTCTCTTCGACACAGTTTTTGTATGGTGAAAAAAAACGCCCAAGACCCCAAATGAGTGTCGGATCACCACATGTCTAGGGCTCGAAAAAGTTGCAGCAGCTATTGAAAAATTCTATGAGCCAATGGAGGCCTCCACATGTCATCATTGGAAAATTTTTGGTATGATGCTCCAGAGTCAGAGTCCCCGAATGAGTGCAGGCTCTCCACATGTCTACTGGGAGTCCAGCATAGGTGGAAAAGGTAGAACCATTTGTTGAAAAGTCTTACGAGTTAATGGAAGCCTACACATGCCTCATCACTGTAACTTCAAAAGTAAAATCCGGAGGGTGAAATAGACCCTCCATGTGTCTAGGCTCAGTCGTAGTTTCTCTACCAAATAGAAGGGACTAAGCTAAAATACAAGGGAATGAAGCAGTAGGCTCGCAGAATATGCCAAGTGTCTAAATGTTGTAACTTTAGGAGTGAAAGGAGGGGGTAAAATCTCAAGAATGTGGGGGTTTCCAAGTAGATCCTCCATAGATATACTCTAAACCTGAAGCAGTTTTGAAAAGATTTGGTGGAAGGTGAATTCAAAGATGAATCATAAATCTCGCCAAGAATTTTAAATGATTAGATCTTTTAAGTGTATTGTGAAATCCCGTGTGGAATGCTAAACTATGACCTTCAGATGATCTCAACCCTATGACTAGAATAAATACAGTCTTCCATTTTTGGAGGCTATTAGGCTTCTCACCTACCAGCGTGGTTGAATCATGATCGGAATTATTCCATCCTTCCCTGTTATTCTTCCTATATATTACAAGGAGGGGCAATTTTCTAAAGGTGGGACATTTCTACTTTTTACCCTCCCTTCTTCTCTTTTTTCTAAGTGGATTTGTGGATTCCAAGCCTCCCATTCAAATTGTAATGCAATTTTATGCCTCTTGACCATTGTAATGCACTATATCAACATTTTGGAGCAATAATGCATGTTTGTGGATAATTTTCAGCCATCTCGTGTGTTCATTGTCTCCTTCCTCATCTCTCATTGCAGTCCTTGTTTATTTTTTCATGGTGAAAAATGGAGGAAGGAATTTTTCACCTAAGGCCTTGAATAACTTGATAAGTACAAAAGAACTGCGGAAGGTTCTGTGTGTCTTTTCAGCACACATTTGGTATGGTGCACAAAATCAGAGACCCCAAATGAGCACAGGCTCTCCACGTGTCTAGGGCTCAGAAAAGTTGACAGAGGCTGTTGAAAATTTCTACAAGCCAACGGAGGCCTCCATGTGTCTCATCGGAACACTTTTGGTATGATGCTCCAGAGACAAAGTCCCCAAATGAGTGCAGGATCTCCAGGTGTCTAAGGTTCAACATAGGTGGAAAAGGTAGAACCATCTATCAAAAAATATAAGAGGAAGAAAAATCCTCCACGTGCCTCATCAGTGTAACTTTAAAATAAAAATCTAGAGGGTGTTTAGACCCTCCATGTGTCTAGGGTCAGATGTAGTTGCTCTGCTAAATAGGAGTGACTAAAACAAAACACTTCCTAGGGAATGAAGGGCAAAATGATCGTGGATGATGCCAAGTGTCCAAAACATTGCAACTTCAGGAGTGAAAGGAGGGGGTAAAATCTCAAGAATGTGGGGGTTCCCATGTAGATCCTTCACGGATAGAGTCCAAACCTGAAGTAGTTTGGAAATGATTTGGTATAAGGCCAATTCAAAGATGAATCATGAAGCCCACTAAGAATTTTAAATGCTTAGATCTTTTAAGATATTGTGAAAGTCTACGTGGAACACTGGACTCTAACTTCAGATGATCTTAACTATAGCTGGAATAAATACAATCCTCTATTTTTGGAGGTTGTTAGGCTTCTCACCTACCAGGGTGGTTGAAGCATGATTGAAATTCTTCCCTCCTTCCCTCTTATTCTTCTTATATATTGTAAGGAGGGGAAATTTTCTAAAGGTGGGACATTTCTTCTTTGCACCCTCCCTTCTTCTCTTGTCTCCTAAGTGGATTTTTGGAGTCCAAGCCTCCCATTAAGATTGTAATGCAAGTTTGTGCCTCTTGGCCATTATAATGCACTGTATCAAATTTTTGGAGCAATAGTGCGTGTCTATGGATAATTTTTAGCCCTCTCATGTTTTGATTGTCTCCTTCCTGATCTCTCATTGGAGTCCTAGTTATTTTTACATGGTGATTGTATTGCATTTTTATGGTTTGTGTTTATTGCAAAGCATAAGTGTTCAACATTCCTTTGGTGCATCACCCTTATTAGTTTAGGTCTTATTTTTTTCATATCCTTAAACCTTGTCTCCTTGGAAAGTTATATTAGGTTTTAAAGTAGATCGTCTGCAATATGAATGTGTGCACCTGAATAGAGGAATAGGAACCGACGTTCATCCATAGAGCTCTCTTGAGTTCAAAAATTCCCACACTTTGGGAGAATCTCCATGTTATGAATCACGGCTAAGAGTCTCAACCCATCACATTGTAGAAATTCAGGGGTGCTATGATTATGCATCAACATAACCTTGTACCATTGACCAATAATGACCCATATCGATTCATTTCTTTTTAAATGAAGAAGAAATCAGAGAATTCATTGGGTTACACGATGAAATTCCTCTGGAGGATCATGAGTAAGGATTATCTTTTGACCTCAACGCGTTCACATATTGTGGGGAACTAATTTAATGATCCTTTTCTCATCAAAAATTGATCCTCATCTTATTCTTTCATATTCGCATTCCCCATTATATAGAGAAACACATGGATCTGTCATTAATCCCTAGCCTATATTCTCATCACCCAATCATAATTTAGATATCATGATTTATCAATCAAAATCTCTCTTTAGGTCACCTTCTAGAAGCCCATCATGTTATTCTATATATGTTCCACCTCCTATTCGCCCTCCATATTCTATTTGTGGGTTACCTCTTGGTATCCCATTTTCCTCTATCCTTGGGCCATGTCCTAGTATCCCCTTATCTTCTATCTATGGCTCACCTATTGGTAACCCATTTTCTTCCATCTTGGGGCCACATCCTAATAGTCCTTCATCTTCAATGTATCACTCCCCTCTTGGTATCCCATCCTCCTCAATTCTTATTCCAATTTGTATCCTTTTCATCCATAACATTATCATTCTATCAATGATTGTGGCAAGCTCACCATCATTCTTCAAATCAATCCTTAATTTTCACTTTCTTCTCCCACTTCTTGGGATTACAAAAGTAACGGGTTAGCTTATATGAAACTCGAACAATGCCTTTATGAAGCTCAGATAAAAAATTTGAAGATATTGAAAGATTCTAGAAGATCAAACAACCACAAATCTAAAAATCAAACTTGGTTCAATAATTCACACCAACATAGCCATCAAGCATGGCGTAAAGTGTAGAAACCTATGGCTAGGGAACTAAATACCCCCCATAAAAAATCCATGTTTCAAGATAAATCATAATCATTTTTTGAGTATGAGCTCACCATTTTCATTGAGATCGGAGATAATATGACTCTTGATAAGAAAAAATGCCTAATCTCCCTTATCAAGGAAATAAAAAAAATTGTTGTTGGATCATATGGATGCAAAGTGACATTGTTCATCCAACATTTTAAGAATACAAAAAAGAAATGAGAAAACATTAAAACATTACAAAAAATAAGAGGTATAGAGATCAAACATGTCAATTAGGTATTACATACACATGGATGTTCTTTCTTCCCATTCTTTCCATTCATATAAAATTCATCCACCATTATCATCCCTTTGGTGATCTTTTTATTAGTCTATTCATACTCATGTTGTGAAATTTATCTTTATAGTATCTGTTTGACCTTGGTTTTTCATCACCTTGGTAAATTAAAGAATGAATGACCTCTTAAAGATTTTATCACTATCTGAATATAATAAACTTTTTGAGAATAACTTTTGGGCGTATTTCTTGACACTAGGCAATTTAGTCATCACAATCACTTCCACATCATTCCATCAAGCCATCAATGGTTCTAAGCCCCTTATCAAAACAATCGAAAGAGATGAAATTAATTTAAAAAAAAGAAAAAGTCAATAGAAAATCAATCAAAATTTTAAAAATCAAAACCAAAGCAATATATAACTCTCTCTTTTGGTATTTCTAGTATCTCTACTACAACTATGGACGCCTAGCTAGCAGTACAAAAAATTTTGTGACTAGAATAAAATACATCTTCCTCAGGGGATATGGATGCATGACTAATAACGAAACAATGTATGTCTCTTCTTCCACCTTTCATTCAAAAATCAACTTTCCAAATCAATCATTCCTACATATTGGCTAATTTATCCTAACTTGTTGCCTATTAAATCTTCACTCTGAGAATTAATTAATTTCCATGTGCACACATTAGATCTCGATGAGAAAATAGGATTAGTATGTTACCAGGTTTTGTTTAGACCTTGTTCAGATTCTTGCTTTAGTCTTTATCTTGTCTCATGATTTGTTCCTTTGTCTCATCATCTTTTAATCATGATTATTCTAGGTACATTTTTCATATCCTTTCATAACATTTTTCTTTTCTTCGGATTCATTCTAGAACAGCCATGTGTGTAGGATTTCTTTTTTATCAATGCTTGAGGGAAACTTTTTCCCTTCTTGCAATAACAAACAATCTTCTACTTCTTTTCTATCATATGTTTCTTGGTCAAAGCTTACACTAGTGGAATTCTCGTTCCTTCTTAAAACTCTTGATTGGATTGAGTTCATCATCACTGTTGAGCCTAACCCCGCCTCACCTTGATATACAAGAGGATGATCCTCTTTTTGTATATATGCACAGGATTTCACCTTTGTATATTATCACCATCTCATGCTAGGGGCATCTTGGTATCTGGTCACTTCCATGTACATACGCGTGGCATTCAGCCCTCATATACTTCAAATTTATCACTAGGGGCATCCATGTTTTTTTTCGTGTCCACAGTTTTGGAACCACTTTGAAATTCAACCTAAAAATTCAAAAAAACTTACAAAATCAAAAATACCTTGGTAAAACATCAAAAACAATAAACATTGGTAAATTATACTACAAAACATCTTAAAAATTCAGTACTTTCTTATTCCAATCATAACAACATGTGGATCATATTGTGATCTTCCTTCAAAAATTGGTAATAAAGTTGGTTTTCTTGCTAAACCCTATGTCTAAATCCACCATACTTAAATATCAAAAATTATCCTATAAAACACATTTCTTCATAGTGTCTCACATGTTACTTTTTCATAGGACGTCTACTGATCCTATGTATACCTACCCTTGCATGTATCCTTACTTAGGGCTAGTCACTACAACCCATGTCGTATAACTTCAAACAGTTGGAACGAACGTGTTAGTTGGGGTAGTTTAATAGGGCATGATTAGTATAACACTTCTTGAGCATTACTTATGTCCTAAGTACTGTTTGTCATATCACATGTTTATTTGTTTTCCTGCTTGTTTAATTTCTCATAATGCATTTCTTTATGTATTTTCTTTTTAGTCAGAATTCCTGTTAGCATGGAACAAAAAATCAGTATTAGTGGAACCTTCTCAAATGTCATTTTACCCTTTTGTTGTGTGCTTATATCAAATAAAAATCCTTACTTCCAAGATGGATGGTACACTTTCATCGTACTGTATTACGATCTTCCCATGTACCCATCTATCTTAGTCTTTTAGCATCCTGAACAAATTCACTTGTAATAGCTTTTCTTGTTATTCCCTCCCTCATTTCTTCTCCAAGAAGAGGCATGGGATTCTATTTCAATCAAGGATTAATGATATGCATTACCCAAGCATAATGTTCAAATACATTTCACCACTATGAGTTTTTATTCCATCAATTTGATGTTAAAAAAAATTTGATACTCTCTTCTTCTTCACATTTCCTCTTTACAATTTTCATATATCAATACTATTCATTGAAATCATCTTGGGGCAATAGTGACCACCTTGGATTGTCCTTCCTCCTTATCATTCGTATCCATTATCCTTCATATTTTGAATCATCCATCGACCTCTTTCTATCACCCCATCGACACTTGAGGGGCCATCCTTCATTCTACTAGTGTTTCTTCTACCCCTTAAAAACTTACTTGTTTTTACTTGTCTACTATTTTTAAAGTGGTGTCACTTATGCCACCTAAAAGAGGGGTAAAATTAGACACCTAGAATTCAATCAAGTAATTTTAATAATTAAATTGCACTGATTTTTCTCTTTCCCATCATTTGGAAAATTGAGGACACTTCTTCAAGTGAACACCTCTTCTTAGGTCAATTAATGACACTTTTCTAATTAACCATGATCTTCACTCTCTCTTAGTCAATTGACAACACTTCGTTAATGAATCATTGTTTTCACATATTCCTGTTAGTTAATTAAATTTTTCTAATTAATTAACCTTCCTATCACTTCAAATTTTGATTAACGACCTTTCATTAATTAATGTTCATTTTTAATTAATTATGCTCACTATACTAAATCAATAAACCATCGTTTATTGGATCAAATTCCTCTCATCCACCAAATCATACTAGTTTTCCTGTAATTAGATTCTACAAGCTTACATTTACCTATTAATTAATCACACTTGATTAATTAAAAAATTCTCCAACTCCTATGAGTTCCTAACACGGGGTTCAATTAATAAAAGTATTGTATAACACGTGCATTTGAAGGGTATTAAAGAATAACCTTAATTATAGTTTCTACCTCTAATTTTTCAATTGATAGTACTCCCTCTTGTTATTTTATTAGAATGAAAATACCCCCTATTTTTTCCATGTACCTTGCTTACCCTTTTTTCAATTACAATTTTATTTGCCCATTTTTATTTCTACCCTAATATATTAGAACATAATATATATATCATATTTCTTACTCAATTTTTTTTAATATGCATTTTCTCTCTAAATATAGTTTAAAGCCATTCAGGACCTATTACCAATTAACCTTATAAATGTTAAGCTTTAATCATTTATCAATATTTTTTCAAATAATTAAGATGGTGAAATAATATCACTTGTGTTAAAAAGAACACTCAATCCTAGTATTCTACCATCTTAGTATTTCTTAGTTAAGAATCTAGATTCATTTATTGAAAAAGAGATTATAATTTAACTTTATGACCACACTCCTTAAATTGCAATTTTAAGGTATTTAATTTATAAAATCTAGGGTTCAAATGTTTTAGTTTTATATTAAAATTAAACGTCCCTTTTACTTTGGCCCACCTCTCTAACATACCCCCAATACCTAATTCAAAATAATAATAAATTAAACCCTTTCACCCCCTCATGTCTATAGGTATATTGACTTTAATTTTATTAATTTTAATTACCTCAATATGAACCCACGTGCTAGGATATTGCCTAGCTATAAATGAACCCCCCATGGTTTCTAATTACAAATAAAACTCTTCTAAAGAAAACTTACCTTTTTCTAAAGCATGCTTACCTAATGATAATCTTACTTTTCGCTTATCCCACATGCACCAAAATGAAAACCTCTCTCATGTTGAAAGGAGGGCTATATAAAGAACCCTCTTCCTACCCTTTCAAACTTACACCACACTTTGAGTAGTGAATACTATAGGCATTTGGATTTGAGAAGTCTCCATTTATTTGGATAACCTTCTTCATCTTGCATCCATTCACTCAAATTTGTGTAGTATGGGAAAATCCTTGATATAAATTCTTGATGACAACAATGATAAACTTTGATTACTAAATGATATAATTAGGTTAATCCTTTAGTTAGCATTCTTAAAGAGTGTGAAATCCTTATCATTTAGTTTGAGTTATTCATGCATTCAAGAAGTTGTTTCACATAAGCTCTTATCATGATCTTTCTTGTTTGATTAACCTTTTGTTTTGAAGTAATTAGATGTTAGTTTCAATTCACATAACTTAGTTATTTTTACATGAACACAACCTCATTGCACATTGTATACACTTTTTTCTTTCAAAAAATTGACACACTAAATGTTTGCTATCAAAAACATTTATGCCATAAAAAATGTAAAATGAAAAAAATAAAGCTTAATTTTTGTATAACATCTATGAACCTATATCCAATACATCCATTCTATGGATGGGCTCAAATACCAATTATTTTTATTTCATCGCCTGCATCACTATAATTTATTAAGCTTAAAACTAACAAGTATGCCTACAAAGTGCTACAAGAACCAAGTAGTGTGTTTAGGATTCAAATTAAAATCATATTCTCATAATTTTTTTATTTTGGACCCTTTAAGCTAACATTGAAGTTAGCTAAATAATGTGCATGAAATTGGGATGATTAAGTGGATCACACATAGAAAATATTATCTGGTCAGGAATAATTTACTTCATGGAATAGGTGTTAGACATTCTGCAGGTATTTAATTTTCCACCTTTTGATTTACAATATTCTAATTGTTTTTACATCAACTGTTCTCTTATCATTACTCATGCTTACAATTTAAAAGGTAGGTTTATTGGGTTTTCCATATTTTTTAAATTCAGTCCTTTTAAACACAATTTTCATTCATGTAAAAAATGTGAGTGAGTTTGAGAAACTAAAGTGGAAAACATAAAAAATTGAAATTGTGTGGGAATAATGTAAGTCGGAAAAAAACACATTACATCTCTTGACGAATTTGATGGTGTAAGTCACCTCCATCATCCACATCTAAAAATATTGCATGCCTAAAGGATAGCAGACAAACCATGCTCATTTCCCTGAAACATACTTAGAAACCATAATTCCAATAATTTATAGATCCCCTACCCTGAGGTCCCCTCCTCATATCCTTTTTTCTAAATTAACCATTGAATCACCTAAGTTATTTCACTTTACATTTATAAAGAACTTTTCTAACTATCTGTAAAATGAAAGAGATGAAATTACAAATAAAAAATATTGACATCATTAATATTGACCAACATCTCTTTGCATTAAACATATATTTCTTGAAATAATTTGTTTCCATGTATGCACTATTTATTTCAAACAATAGAAAAAATAAATTTCATACTAACATTTATGCCATAAAAATGACTAATGTCAGAACATAATAATTACATTTTTGGATAACACATTCCTCTAACCCACACATCCACTCCCTATAGGGCCTCAATTATCAATGATTGTTTTTGCATCACCTACTTTATTATAAGTTATTGAATTTTAAATTGATAAATGTTCCTAAAAAGTTCTACAAGAATCAAGAAGCACGGTTTGGTTTCTAATTCATTGCATTGGACCAAACTTGGGTTATGTGGACCCACACTTTTTTGAAGCAAGAAATCCCATAATGGAGTGATCCTTTTTCTGTTTCATTTGTTCTTATCTCTCTTTCTAGTGACTTCCAGGAGGAATTCAAGTCTAAACTTATAGAAATGTAGTGCCCACTTCCCTTCGACAACTTTAGATAATGATCCTGATACTGCTGACTATATTATGGACATTATTATAGTTTTGATTTAGTATAGTGTTAGATGTTAGATCATGGATTATTATAGAAATTTGATTCATATATGATGCATATGGATTATTAGAGACATTTATATGGATATTGACATGTTGTTGACATGGTTATATTTATGGATGTTTTTTGGACATGTGATATTTTGATATGTTGAGTAGACCTAGAAAATTTAATTAAATATGATGATCATATAGTTGTTGATGAGACTGCAAATGATATTGTTGATTTTCTGGATGTTTTTTTATTCATATATATCATGTATGTATGTATGTATGTATGTATATATATATATATATATATATATATATATATATATATATATATATTGATGATTTTGGAATTATAATTAGATATATTTTTGATGTTCTTATATGGCCGTGAGGTCGAGGGAGGAATTTGTGTTTTAAAGGTTTTAAAAAAATATATCACAACACACATTTAGGGATTGGAGACCAACCACATTGGAATTCTAGATGAATTCAACGAGGACACCATGGCAACTCGTTTTATTGTGTGTGTTTGATTTTTGCTAGGGATTCCAATGGAGGGATCACCTTTGAATATGACCAAGGGATTTATTTTTTTCTTTTAATTGGTCCTTTGTTAATGTTATGTGTGTTTTTTTTAAGTGATGAGCTTTCCCTTTTCATTATTGAATTAAATTGTGTCAAGATTGTGAGTAATCATATTGTTAAAATTAATTAGTCAAATGGGTCATAAGATTACATTAATTAGAGTTGATGGCTCTTGGATTAAGTGTTGTAAGTGATGTGTAAGTTGATTTTTGGAGTATGAAACACTCCACCTTCTTTGAAATTCGAATTTTTCCTTCAAGGCTGATTTTGGAGGCTTGTGGGACAAGTTAAACTTGTCTCATACCTCTTAAAATTTCATACCAACCTTACCTATGGTTGGAGAGTCTAAATCTAGACTTTATTATGCATTTTTGTAAGTCAAGTTGTAAGTTGTAACTGCACTTTCTTACATATTTTTAATTTCAGTTCTTATGAAGTGTGGGCTTGTGTTGGAATGTGTAAGTAAACTGTCATATTATTCACCCACCTATTTAATATGCATTAGAGAATGAATTTTAATTTCATGTTGGGGTTGAGGATGTGTGAAGTGGAATCCTATCTGGATCCACATCATCCTCTTCTCTTCCCTCTTCTATAAAATTCAAATTCCTTACCTTGTTTTGGGAGGGTTTCAGTTTTATCACTTCATTTTTGATGAGTTGCTTTGGGGTTCTTTTTTGGGATCTCTTGCAAATTGGGAGAAAGTTGGAGATGGTTGCATACTTGTTGATTATTGATCTCTTGGATTTTTTTTGCATTGGAGAGCTTGTTATCTTGAACTTGGAACAAACTCCATCATGGAGAGGTAACAACTTAGCTCTTGGAAATGTTCTCCTTTCATTTTTATGCTTATGTGAATGGTAAAATGTTTGAATATGTTGTTTTATCTGTTGGACGTTTGGGTAGATGGTGTAGGAGAAGACTATGGGCTATTCTGTGGGAGACATAGGTGTTTTGGGGAGGTATAAGCATGGAGCGAGTTGGGATTTGGGTTCAACCTTACAAAGAAATAGCACACATTTATTTACTCGTTATTGGGGTGACATAAGAGGTTGGGGAGGCATAAGGAAATGAGAGGAATAAGGAGTGTACTTGGGGGAGGCATAAGGGCATGTCAGGGATTTGATATGATGTGTATATTTTTGTGGTTTGTTCTCAATTGGTGATACCCATTTCCCCTCACGGGAGGACATAAGTAGCATCCCCCATATTTTCTTGCTCATTTGGCTTGCATGGTGAATCCTGAGTATTTTTTGTCATTTTGTTTCTGTGGTTATAATCTACAGTTTTGTTTTGGAAAACTTTTTTGAATGAGAAGTCATTCTTTGTGTTGAGGAAGCATGTTGTTGCCATGTGTCTGAAAACACACCTTCTATTTTGTGGTTGGGGCTCGTGGGGCAATGAAGAAGGATGACTTCTCCTTTTCATTGGATGTCTTAGTTGGATGGAGATTGTTTCCTTTCCCCCTCTTCTATTGTGATCAAATTGAAATAAAGAAAATTTAGGATATTGATGTTGTTGTTATGGAGCATAAAAAGAATAGACAAGTTTGACAGTCCTTGTTGAGATTATTTCTTATTGTAAACCTTTTCTCAATTTGAAGTAGATGATCTTGTATATTATTGTGTTGGGAAACACTACTTTGTTTTGAACTGATGAAGTATTTGAAATGTGATTGTGGAAGCCTGTTTCTTGTATTCATGTCCTATGAACAGAACAGAAAGATATTGCAGTGTGGTAAGTTGTATTTTGAAAATAAATAGGAAATAAGTTGTAAGAGATTTAAGAAGGAATAGAAGTGTTTTCCTTGTTCATATGATATTGTCTTCAGTTGGGTGAAGATTTGTGTTTGAAATGTCCCTATGAAATCTCTATTGTGATCAAATTGAAATAAAGGAAAGACATATGAGGATATTCATGTTGATGTTCTGGATTCATTTGAAATGAAAAAAATCGGAAAGTGGTACTGACATTCTCTTGTTCATGGATTATTGGATTGAAGGAAATGTAACCTTGTAATATTGGTTTATAGTGGATTCATCATTGTATATTATTGATGAATGGAAATAGACTACTATGTTTTAGCTATGATAGTTGAAGACCTTTATTAGATGATTTTCAAACCTGAATATATCTATGTATTTAGTCAAAAATGTACAGAACAACCCTAAAACCTTGGAAAATGAAATGAAACATTAAATTGAACTTTGTATGATCCAAAATGATCCTAAATAGACTTTAAATTAGGAAATAAGTTGTAAGAGACTTTTCAAAATTGGCCATAGTCAAAATTTACATAACAGTGTTTTCCTGTTGATTTGGGGGAATATGATATTGTTAATCATTGGAAAAATTTAACCCCCTGAAATACATCCTGAAATCTCCCAAGTATGAAATTCTCCAGGTTTTATGGCAAAATGTGAAAAAAAGGAATGTCACGATATGAAGAAAATTTATAAGTTAAAAGTGCAGTACACATCTTTAGAAGCCTGCAAAGAGTTTTCTTAAAATTTACACTAGAAAGTGTTAGGAAATATATCTTAGTGCTCCATTTGTTGTATGGGTGAATAATAATTACATGTGTAATTATTATTATGGTAAATTAGTGAAAGTACATTTACTATGTAAATGTAAATAATAAATGTAAAATGTGGTTAGTATGTGGTAAGTTAGTTAGAATAATAAAACAATTAGTATTGTTTTATTATTATATGGTGAGAGGTTGAAACCATATGGGTGTATGGTTGTAAATTAAAGACAAATGTTGTTATAAGGATTGTTATTTTACATATCCTATATAATGGAGTGTAATGAAATAGTGAATTATAATAAAAATATAATATAGAGTTGTTGATTTCAATTATTGTCTGTGTAGCTATTTCATGGATTCTTTGTATTAGATCAGATAATTTCTACATTTGGTACCAGAGCAGGTTAAATCTGTCTCAAGAAGATCTCATAAATTTTGTTTCGCAAGTTGGGTTTCCCAAAATTTTGTGTGGAACAATTGTTATACAGAAAGCTACAGTAGAAATTTGAACAAAACCCAGTTCGTAGTTTGGGAGAAACCAGTGTAATTTACTATACAGCACATTGATCACTGCTATTTTTTTGAAGAAATCAGAGAATCAAAGGTAATTCAAATCTACATTCAATTTTTTTTGGATATTATATTCAATAAAATGGATATACCATTAGATAAATTTAATGGGTTGAACTTCCATACATGGAGAGTAAAAATCCAGATGCTTAATGAATAAAAATCTATGGAGGATAGTAGATGGAAAAGAAAAAGTACCTACAGATGTAAGCTTGTAGAATGGGAAACTGAGATGAACCGAATAACAGATGAAATTGACTATAATTTTGAAGAATTTCTATTCTAAGTGAATTTCTTGGAGGAAGGAGGCATAGGAGGTTGGAGGTCATTCAGCGACCTCTCGTCAGTCACCAACGACGGGGCCGTATCAGCTATGGTGATTATTTTTTTATACAGTGCGTTCTTGTTGTTTCTTTGTATTTATGACAGAGTGTTTGGTTGCAGTCTTCCTATTGTGGTTTGTAAAATAAAGGAAATTTCACATTGAGGGGGGAACATGATCTCAATGTTCCATTTCTAGTTTTCTACATTTCTGGTATTTTCTATATATGCAGCATATTTCAGCAGAATTTCCTATGTTATTCCCTACAGTGAGATGTGATGAGGGCTAACAATAATACTTGGCATATCATGATGTGGTTGTAGGTAAACCACTTGAAAACCTTCATTTTTGGTTTGTGGTACACTAGTTGTAAAACCACCATTTTTCGGTTGTTGGTAAACCCTATGCAAATCCATCACTCTTTTGGTTTGTGTAAACCATGTTGCAAAACCATCATTTTTGGTTTATGGCAACCCTATGAAAAACCATCCAGTAGGTTTATGATCATCCTGTAAAATCATCATATCATGAGCAGGTGCAAGTATAAACCCAGGTTTTCCCCATGTTCGCACTAAGGGGGGGAATGTTAGGAAATAATCTTAGTGCTCCATTTGTATGGGGTGAATAATAATTACATGTGTAACCTATTATTATGGTAAATTAGTGAAAGTACATTTAATATGTAAATGTAAATAGTAAATGTAAAACACGTGGTTAGTATGTGGTAAGTTAGTAAGTTAGAATAATAAAACAATTAGTCATTGTTTTATTATTATATTGAGTGAGAGGTTGAAACCATATGGGTGTATGGTTGTACATAAAGACAAATTTTGTTGTAAGGATTGTTATTTTACATCTCCTATATAATGGAGTGTAATGAAATAGTGAATGGTATGCTAAAAATATAATATAGAGTTGTTGATTTCAATTATTGTCTGTAGTAGCTATTTCATGGCTTTGTATTAGATCAGATTAATTTCTACAGAAAGATTATCCAAATTAAAATTTTAAGATTCTTGCTTAAAAGAGTCAGCTTGGAGATATGGCCAAAACATCGCTTGCCAATATTGAGTTCCTAGTCGAAGATTTAGGACCTTCTAGTTCATTTACTTCATTTCGAGCAAAAGATTTAAGTTTAGCTATATGGAAAATTTGGTTAATCGAACCCACAAGCTCGAATTTGACTTAGAGAACCTTGGAAAAAAGTCACAAAATTGCCCATGGCTTGCAAGCCCATATATTTCGATTTGGCAAAAAATGTTCTAAGTTGTTTAATTTGGTGTCTTATCTACTGCTCAACAGGCCCGTAGCTGAATGGATGGCTAGTACATGGCATCTACAATTCCACGGTAGTCAAAAGTAATTTTTGCCTTCTGAAATTTTTAACCTTCATGATCCTCGCTGGCCCAAGGATCATTCAACCCGTAGCCAATAAGGGATGAAATGTAGCCCCTTGGGCGTATTGGAATTGCGGGAGTAAACTTCACATTTCGCTCAAGGGAAAAAGTGCTAAATTCTTCCCCAGACCCACACTCTATTTGGAAAAATTTTCACAAAATTAGGCCTACAGCTCCACATTGCCTAGCATATTGTCTCGGCATGTTGGTAAGGATTGGAAAATGTTCCTTTTCGTCCTTGTCTAATTAGAAAAAATCTTGTTTTACCTCTGGTGACCCACCTTCCTGCCTAGGCATGGATTTTGGACACATGTTTCCTTAGTGCACCCCAAGTTCAAAAAATTTTATTTTGGGTGCACGACGCCCCACCGCAGGTGAAATGTGGGCGTGTAGAGGTGAAATGTACTTTTCACCCAAGAGCGCTAAGGGCAAAATTTCTTCCCAAGCCCACCTTTTGGGAATATTTTCCTCCCAAGGCCTGCCGGCCCATAACTTGGGAAATATGAGGAGTTAGGAGGACTTATTTATATCATTAGAAAAGGGAGGAAATTTCCTATCTAATGGGAGTGTTTTCAAGAAAAAATTGAGTGTATTAATTATGAGAAAAAATAGGTTGAATCTTTTAATAGAGTTTTGGGAGTGGGTAAGTGAGAAATCGCCCTTTTTAATTTTAAATGATTATTCTAAGCTTAAGCTTTGACATCGATAACTTTAATAATTGTTGTAATGGGAAAATTATAAACTATTGATTTTAATTGACTTCAAAACTTTTTGTGTCAACTTCATGGTATT
Source organism: Taxus chinensis (assembly GCA_019776745.2). Taxonomy (NCBI): domain Eukaryota; kingdom Viridiplantae; phylum Streptophyta; class Pinopsida; order Cupressales; family Taxaceae; genus Taxus; species Taxus chinensis. The sequence goes on along the minus strand of CM034151.1, from coordinate 763,079,326 downwards.
GTAAGAGGGTTGTAGACACTTTTAAACAAGAAAATTCATTCCATAATTTTTTTGCTAACTAATCCTAGTTTTTTTTTCTTGGGTCTCAAGTGGGTTGTTTTAGCGAGGCGTTACACTTGGTAGTCAAAGCCGTGGATTCAAATCTTAGACCCTTGGGCACACTAGAAAACTTGAGACATGAAATGTAAACCTAGCACACATTTAATCTAGAAAACAACCTTGTTTTAAAATTGAAAAAAGAAATACGTATGAAGAAATATTATATTACTGTGAACAGTCAAAATTAAAATAATAATAAAATAATAAGTTGTTTAAATTTTTTTGTGCTTTCTTAGTGGAATTTTTCTAAACCTGGGTAACCAATAATGTCAAATTAAATTTTATTTTATGAACTTCTAGTGTAGTGGAAACTTGGCTACCCTTTGAAAATGTGTTGTTTTACAAGTCCTAAATCTTGATTTAATTGTATGATACATTAAGCCCTTTTAAGACCCTTCCTTATTAGAGTGGTTGGAATGATAAATTATATGGTGTGATTCTTTTGGTTGGACAATAGCGATTGTGATATACAGTCGGGAAGAGTTAATTAGAAGTTATTTAGAGCTTCCTTCCTTCAGTGGTTAGGAAAGATGGTCTGGTTGTCAATTTTTCATTTTTTACCTATATGGGAGAGTGGAAATTAAGTCTAGGTGTTGTTTATGAACCAATCCTGCGTATGTGTCCTTGGAACTGACCTCGAGGTAGAGTACCCTTATTGGCGGCCATGAAGGGCTACAGAGTGAATGTGGTGTTAACTATTGTGTTTTACATTCAGAATCTTTTGTTATTTTATCAAGGAACAAGCATCTTATTTTACGATTGATTTGAGAAGCTCTGAGGCTCTTTTAGTTATTTATATTTTTGTGAGAATTTTCACACTTTGCGATGTGGCTACTTAGCCACTTTCCTTGATCACCGATATTTCTTGGATTTTACTTTGACTGGTGAGTCAAAGCTCGTTATCTGTTGGCTTCTTAGCTAAATGTTACATCATTCTCAATTGCCTGTTGTTGAGTTGGTTCTACATTGTTTCATTGTGACATTTTTTTGTATGGGGGTACACCATAGGTGTCTTGAATGTCCTCTTAGGTGCTTACAGTTATGCCTTGGTTTTAGATGCACGTAACCTTGAGTGTGTGTAGGATCTTAGAGTGAATTTTTCATTGCTCGACCTTGCTAGATAGAGATTTCATTGTGTTGTGCATTCTAATTAGTAAATCTATTAATGGTGGTGGTGATTCTCTTACAATCAAGTAAGAGCTTGAACCTCGTCAGAGTAGAGGTATTTAATTGTGGGCTGATGAATTATGTTAGGATCGGATTGCTTTTTGAATAGCTATGGATATTAGTGAAAAGATGGTTGTTTGGTAGGACCTTTCATCAATGGCATGCTAAGTTTTATTATGACTTTCATGTTTCATTATAAAAATTATTGACTTGTGGATTGTATGCATCTTGGTAATTATGATTAGATTTAAGCCCATTCGGGCAGTGTGTTTAATTAAGTGTGTTGGTTTTGCTCACGTTGACCTATCAATCTTGGGGTTACTGGAGACACTTATGGATGCTTTGAGTATTTTAGGACCATGCCACTAGTTATGTTATTATAATTAGACCTTGATAATTTAATCTCGTTGGTATTTTATAATGTGATTCTTCTTGCAAAACTGTAACTCTTGGTCGTAAAGCCATGTTGAATAGATAGTTGATTGTCTTCTTACATTTGATGCTTTCTAGTAAGTATGTGGTGTTCTTATAATTGAAATATTTCCTTGTCATTTAAATTTCTTGGTTGGTGGTACCTGTGGTAATATGGGTGTAGATTTGAAAACTTTCCTTGTCTTATCATGTGAGTAAATTGTTTTCGCCAAAACAACAAACATTGTTAAAGTAATTATGTTCCCTTAATGGGATTTCCTTTTAACCTCTTTTGAGACTTGTAGAACCCACTAGGAATGTTTTATGATACTTGTGATTAGTGTAAAAATCTTGAAATATTGTTGTGATCCATGTTGGTTGATTGTTTCCTAGTTCTTACAAAATTAATAATGTGTTTTCTATGTTGAATGTCCCTTGTTTCCTTAGAATTAAAAATGTGATGTGTTGATTTACCTCTCTCTCCCATAAAATGAATAGTGTGATATGTTTACCCTTCCTTCTCATTAAATTTTTAATTGATAAGTTGACTCACCCAAACATCATAAAACTATAATGAGGAGATTTGGCCTTGAAGTTTAACAAATAAACTGGAACATAGAAAGAGAAAATGGCCCTTGCTTTAACCTTGGTAGATTAATAGAAGAAATAAAAACCATGTAGAAGAACAAAAAGGAAGAAAAAAAACAAAAAATTTTGTCCATATACCTCCCCTAGGAGTAAAATAAATACTTTTTCTTTTCTTTTCCGCCTTTACAGAATGACGAGATATCATGCCCCTTAGTGGTCCTTATAACACAAACTTGTGATGTCATAATAGGAGGAAGCTTAATTAAGAAAACTCGTAAAGTAATGTGCTTAGCAAACGAAACTACAACTTTTGACTTGATTAGTTGAGTTATAAAATAAGCAAGATTTATGTGTATTGAATGCAATGTATAGTTGAACCTGTAGTTCTATCACCTACTCGGAATTGTGAAACACCTGGTGGATAGTAATGTGTTCTAGTTTCTTAGTATTTCTTATTCATAGATGTATGTGCCTTCTTAGTGAATGTTTTGGGTCATCATACCCTTATCGTCCAATAGCACGATGAGTGTGAATTGTGGTATTTTTGGATTGAGACTTACCTCATGTTTAAGGAGAAACCTCCTTACATGTTGTCTTGTCCTTGATAACCTAGATCATTGTGATTTTAAGGAAATGTATGTTAAGGATATAAAATAACTTTGGGAAGTCTTCTTTTCTTCATATTTTCTTGTGTCACCTTATTATTGTTGCCCCTTTCCGTTAGGATGGAAAGTGCAAGATGATGTTATTCACTTTTGTCACGATGCACCTTGAATTGTAATTGGACCCCCTTGTTACTTGTTTTTCTCCCTAGCTATCTTGAGTGGTCCTTTGTGTTTCTTGTGCCCTCTTTATGGTTATTCCGAGCTTGAGAAGGAAATAAGATAAATAAATTCCATTGTGTTACTGAGAATGGTACTTCTTGTATTGATATGTTAGTTGCTAGGGGAGATATATATCTTTTTCTTTTGCTAAATGGTTGACGTCTCTAGATTTGGTTGGTGTGGTGTGTTTGATTCTTAAAAACAAAAGTGTAAAAATCAGACTATAGGAAAACTTGTGGTCATGAATTTTCTTAGTATTACCATGAAAATTTGACTGTACCCTCTCAAGTTATATAAGTGCTTTCCATAAATAGTTTCCTCGATTGTAATTTTTTTTTGTTTTAGGTGTCCTTCCTTGTTGATTAACCTCATCTTGTGTGATCTCAAATTGTGGGACCTTGAGTAGACATGTCCCTCGTACAAATTTTTTTCCATGGTTGATTCTGTTAGACTTGTCTAAACAACGAACTATGAAAACATAACTTAACCTTAGTGGAAACCTTAATTTTTATTATCCCAGTATGTTGTGTTCCATGGAAAATATGTGGTCTTTATCAAACTCATGGAATTCTCCTTATTATTCCTATACTTTGTGGTTACTCTTAATATTGTTTTGAACTCTTAATGTTATATTGTTATGTGTCGTATCTTGTTTGATAGCATAAAGTTACTCTCTAGATTTAAATTTTCATAGCCTTGCATGAATAAAGTTTAGAAATCATCTCTTACAATCTCCCTTATTTTTGTTAAATTGCATTGGACCAAACTTGGGTTTTGTGGACCCACACTTGTTTGAAGCAAGCAATCCCATAATGGAGTGATCCTTTTTCTATTGCATTTGTTCCTATCTCTCTTTCCAGTGACTTCCAAGAGGAATTCGAGTCAAAGGGGAGGGGGATGTAGTGCCCATTTCCCTTCGACACTTTTGATATTGATCCTAAGACTACTGAGTATATTATGGACATTATTATAGTTTTGATTTAGTATGGTGTTATATGTCAGATCATGGATTATTATTGACTTTGATTCATATATGATGTATGTGGATTATTAGAGACATTTATATGGATATTGACATGTTGTTGACATGGTTATATTTATGGATATTGTTCGGACATGTGATATTTTGATATGTTGAGTAGACCTAGAAAATTGAATTAAAATTGCAAATGATATTGTTGATTCTTTAGATGTTATGATTCATATATATATATATTAATTATTTTGTGATTCATATATATATATATTTTGGAATTATAATTATATATATTTTAGATGTTCTGATATGGCCACAAGTCTGAAGGAGGTATTTGTGTTTTGCAGGTTTAAAAAAAATATATCACAACACACATTGGGGGATTAAAGACCAACCACATTAGAATTCTAGATGAATTCAACAAGGACACCATGACAACTTGTTTTGTTGGTTATGTTTGATGATTGTTAGGGATTTCCATGGGGGGATCACCTTTGAATGTGACCAAATGGATTTATGTTTTTCTTTTAATTGGTCCTTTGTTAATGTTGTATGTGTTTTTTTAAGTGATAAGCTTTCCCTTTACATTATTGAATTAAATTGTGTGTCAATATTGTGAGTAATCATATTATTAAAATTAAGTAATCAAATGGGTTATAAGATTGCATTTATTAGAGTTGATGGCTCTTGGATTAAGTGTTGTAAGTGATGTGTAAGTTTATTTTTGGAGTATGAAACACTCCACCTTCTTTGAAATTCAAATTTGTCCTTGGAGGATGATTTTGGAGGCTTGTGGGACACGTTAAACTTGTCTCATACCTCTTAAAATTGCATACCAACCTTACCTATGGTTGGAGAGTCTAAATATAGCCTTTATTATGGATTTTTGTAAGTCAAGTTGTAAGTTGTAATTGCACTTTCTTACATATTTTTAATTTCAGTCCTTATGGAGTGTGGGCTTGTGTTGGAGTGTGTAAGTAAACTGTCATATTATTCACCCACCTATTTAATATGCATTGGAGAATGAAGTTGAATTTTGTGTTGGGGTTGAGGATGTGTGAAGTGGCATCCTACATGGATCCACCTCATCCTCTTCTCTTCCCTCTTCTATAAAATTTGAATTCCTTACCTTGTTTTAGGGGGCTTCACTTTTATCACTTCATTTTTGGTGACTTGCTTTGGGGTTTTTTTTTGAGCTTGCAAATTGGGAGAAAGTTGGAGATGGTTGCATACTTGTTGATTATTGATCTCTTGGATCATTTTGCATTGGAGAGCTTGTTGTTTTGAACTTGGAACAAACTCCATCATGGAGAGGTAAGAGCTTAGCTCTTGGAAATGTTCTCCTTTCATTTTTATGCTTATGTGAATGGTAGAATGTTTGAATGTGTTGTTTTATTTGTTGGTTGTTTGGGTAGATGACCTAGGAATGGTGTAGGAGAAGACTATGGGGTATTTTATGGGAGGCATAAGTGTTTTGGGGAGGTATAAGTGTGGAGGGAGTTGGGATTTTGGTTCCACCTTACACAGAAATAGCTTTCATTTCTTTACTTGTTATGGGGTGCCATAAGAGGTTGGGGAGGCATAAGGAAATGGGGGGAATAAGGGGTACTTGGGGGAGGCATAAGGGCATGTCAGGATTTGATATGATGTGTATATTTTGGTGGTTTGTTCTCAGGTGGTGATACCCATTTCCCCTCGAAAGGCATAAGCAGCATCCCCCATAGTTTCTTGCTCCTTTGGCTTGCATGGTGAAGCCTGAGTATTGTTGTCATTTTGTTTATATGGTTGTAAACTACATATTTGTTTTTGACTTTTTTTTGAATTAGAAATATATCTTTGTGTTGTGGAAGTCTGTTGTATTCATGTGTTGAAAACACACCTTCTATTGCAATGTGGTTGGGGCTCGGGCCAATGAAGAAGGACAAATTCTCCTATTTCATTGGATGTCTTGGTTGGGTGGAGAGCATTTCCTTCCCCCCTATTCTATTGTGATAAAATTGAAATAATGAAAATGGAGGATATTCATGTTGTTTTTCTGGAGTAGAAAAAAAAGAGACAAGTTTGACAGTCCTTGTTGAGATTATTTATTATTGTAACCTTTTCCCACTTTGAAGTGGATGATCTTGTATATTATTGTGTTGGAAAGACTACTCTGTTTTAGCTATGAAAATTGAAATTGATTATGGAAGAATATATCTTGTATTCAGTCCTGTGAATAGAAAAGAAAGATATGCATTTGGTATGTTGTATTTTGAAAATAAATAGGAAAGAAGTTGTAAGAGATTTCCTTTGAATTAATAGAAGTGTTTTCCTTATTCATATGATATTGTTTTCATTCAAAATCTATGTTTGAAATGCGGTATGAAATCTCTGTTGGAAAATTGAAAAAAAGGAAACACGTATGAAGAAAACATATTACTATGCTTCATTTGAAACGTTGATTTTGGAAAGTGGTACTGCATTCTCTTTTAAGGTTGTTGGATTGAAGGAAATATAACATTGTAATATCGGTTTAGTATGTATTCACATTTTATAGTTTGATGAATGTAAATGGATCAATTCGAGTTAGAAGTTGTAGACCTCTTTTAGATAATTTTCAAACTGGCAAATATTCTTTTTATCAAAAATGTATAGAACAAGCCTGCAACCTTGGAAAAATGAAATGGAACATTAAATTGAACTTGTATGATCCAAAATGATCCTAAATAGACTTTACAACTTAAGAAAATTGTATAAAACTTTTCAAAATCAGGCATAGTCAAAATTTACAGTCATTTTGCTGTCGATTTGGGGAATTTCAAATTGATAATCAATCAAACAATTTAACCCTTGTAATCCATCCTCAATTATCCCAAGTGCAATTCCCCAGGTCTGTATGGCATGTTGTGAAAGAAAGAATGTCGGATTTGAACAAAATTTATAAATTAAAAGTTGAGTTCACATTTTAGAAGCCTGCAGATAATTTTCTTAAAATTGACCCTTCAAAGTTTATCAAAATTAAAATTTTAAGCTTTTTGTGAAAAGAGGACTTTGAGAGATTTCCAAAAAGTCCCCATTTTCCAAAATGTGAGTTCGAGTCAAAATTTATAACGTTCTAAAGTTTTTACTTCATCTAGGGCTCTAAATTTAAATTTAGCTAAGGGGAAAATTTTGTTAATCAAACCTGCAGGCCCGAATTTGACTTAGAGCACTTTGGCAAAAAGTTACAAAATTACTTGTGGCTCTACAAGCCCACATATTCCCATTTGGTGGAAAAAGTTCTAAGTCAGAAAAGTAAATTTGGAAAAGTTTTCTCCGCGGCCCCATCGGCCCGTAGCCAATGGATGGCTTGCACGTGGCTCTACGACGCCACGGCGAAGGCATGGAAGTAATTTAAAATTTGCACTTCAAAGGTCAAACCTTCCCAATGATCCCATCTGGCTCACTGACCCGCAGCCAATAAGGAGCTGACTTCACGTTTCACCTAAAGGGAAAAAGTTCTAAATTCTCCCCCAAACCCACACGCCCGCTTGGGAAAATTTTTCCCCTTAGGCCCACAGCTAATCATTTCTTAGCATGTGCCATCTCGGCACATTGGAATCGGAGTGGGCTGAAATGTTCCTTTTTCGTCCTTTTTAAATTTAGTCAAAAATCATGTTTTACCTCTGGCGACTTGCCTTCCCACCTAGGCATGGATTTTAGACACGTGTCCTTACCGGACCCCAAGTTCAAAATTTTCCTTTTGGGTGTGATGCCTTGCCGCAGGTGTGTGGGTGCACAGAGGTGAAATTCATTTTTCACCCAAGAGCGCTAAGGGAAAAATTTCTTCCCCAGGCCTGCAAGCCCGCCTTTGGGAAAATTTTCCTCCCAAGGTCTGCCAACCCATAACTTGGGAAATATGAGGACTTAGGAGGACTTATTTATATCACTGGAAATGGGAAGAAATTTCTTATCTAATGGGAGTGTTTTCAGGAATTTTTGAGTGCATTAATTATGATAAAAATCAGGTTGAATATTTTAAGAGAGTTTTGGGAGTGGGTAAGTGAGAATTTGCCCTTTTTAATTTTAAATGATTATTCTAACCTAAGATTTGACCTCGAGAACTTTAATAATTGTTGTAATGGGAAAACTATAAACTATTGATTTTAATTGACCTTGAAAATTGTTTGTGTCAACTTCGGTATTGTAGGAGTGTTGTAGACACTTTTAAACAAGAAAAATTACTCCGTAATTTTTTCTCCTAACTAATCCTAGTTTTTTTTTCTTTGGTGTCAAGTGGTTTGCTTTAGCTGGCATTACAGTGATGAATGCTATCCAAATCCTTAATCTACCTTTCATTCATATAACCTATCATTGGAAGGGTTCAAATTTGTATGCATGTTAATGCTTCAACAATTTCATGCAATTACTCTAGCTAACAACAAGAAACTGAGGGCTATATATTTCTACAAGAAGTAGTCATTGTGATTAAGTCTTGAACCAAGAACTAGTGGAATTTTCCCTTTTTAATTTTGGATCATTCAATTACCCTTATCGTTAACCTCATAGTTAGATAAGAACGAAAAATCTATATTTTTCAAGAAATCTCTACCTCCAAATACTAGGTGCACTCCACATCTGCATGTCTTTGTCGCATCCCATTAAACAAGCATTCAAATTCCCCTTACATTTTTTATATGTTCTGACTACCCAATAAATGAAAGGGCTGAAATTACAAACATTTATTCCCTTAGGCATAACTATTTGACGAATCATTACAATCTAATATATCGGCACAAAAAGTTCCCTCTTTGTCTGCAATAACACAACTTATCTCCCTCTAACAATTGACATACATTTCAAGTGCTTCTTTGTGCATAGATTTCTACAATGGGTCCCCCATTCCTTTTTCCGTACCCTTCCTCTTCTCCACCCTATGACCCATTTTTATATTCCCATCTTCCTCTCCCACTCTTCCCCTCTCTAATTTAAGTTTTTACTAAGATCCCTTGTTATGTTTCCATCGTACATTTCATGTATGATGGCTAGTAGTAAAAATAATAAACCTACCTCATTCTTGTTATTAAATACATATCATACATGTTTATTTATACATGTCTAGAGGAGTGTGGAAGCCTAATACATAGGGCGATTGGGCAGTCATGGAATGTGAAAAGTCACAAAAGATAATGGAATATTCCAACATTCTCCCCTTATTTCAATGTTTTTACAAAACTAACCTCGAAACATCATCTTCATTTTCTTATTCTAGTACATATTCTTCTAAGTCATCATCTTGTTGAGTTGCGATGCTTCTTGTGGAAAGGACTTCTTCTGGATTTATTTTAATCACTACAACCAAATATGCTCTCATTTATTGAATTGTAGATGAAGAGGTGGGCTAGACATGCTCGTGTAGTGTGATGTAGATGCTCTTGTGAGGTTGTATCTTGCATTCATCATCTGCATCATATCCTTTTTCAAGATTGGAATGAATCTTCTCGATCTGGTAGCGAACGTCGAACAAGATTCAGTCATGTAGTCTTTTATGCACTATGTCCTCAAATATGCAAGTTTAAGAGACATTTTACTACTCACAATAGAAACCGGCATTCTCTTGGGCTTGAATTTTGTCTCTCAAAGGCTTCACGTCCCTATGTTTTCTTAAAGTATTGCTAACTTCTTTGAGAATGATTTTTATGCTCTCAAATTGTTGCACAGGATCATAAGTTTCACCTTATTGAGGGGTTTCTCATAGAATTTATGAAATTTGAGGCTTTTGTTGAAGTTTTTTTTTCTCCTATTAAAGCATCAACTTATTTTTGAAATACTTCTTTACGTTGATCGTTGTTGCTTGAGTGTCACCTCCTCGTTGATTCTTGGATGCTTCCATTCTGGCCATTGATCATTGCGTGGTTCTGTTTCCTCCTCTCCATTTTCTCACGCAAGGAACTGTCTTCAAACATCCCGAGAAAGTGAATTTATGAAAATAGCTCCATGCAGGTCTCATCCAGGTCGTTTGATCACCAACGTTCTCCTTAGGCAGGTCGTTTGGTCTTCAGGTAAATATCACAAGTACGCAGGTTTGTTTTCTATGCTTTGTATAAAAGGGACCTTAACGATGCTCCACATTTCTTTCCTATGCCAGTTTTCTATCAAGGGATATATTACGAATTATCAACACGTTAAACTTTTCACCTTTATTCTTTCCTTGCTAGTTCCATTTTTTATGTTTTTTCCACGAATGTAGTGGGTCTAAGCTCTTTGCGGTGCTTCAATGATCTAAAATGTCTACACCAATGATCCATGCCTTGGAGGATGCCTTGTACAAGTCGTCCACAGTTTCTGCGCACTCAGGTCACAAGTTTGAAATGGCGTAGGAGGCGTCGTTATTCCTACATCGTTGTCACACACGGTTGTAGTGGGTCTAAAAAATACACGCTCTTTGCAAGGTGCTTCAATGATAAAATGAATAAAATGTCTACACCAATAGAGGAAGTGTGGATCTTTTCCTCTATGCCTTGGAGGATGCCTTGTACAAGTCGTCCACAGTTTCTGCGCACTCAGGTCACAAGTTTGAAATGGCGTAGAGTTTCTTTCCTTGGAATGGATCCATTCCTTGGAAAAATACAAACTTGATTTTTATGTATTATTGAAACACCGAATAAAATGAAACTGCGGTTCTCTTGTTTAACCCGTTGACTGATACTTTCCATGTCAAGCGAGCTTGAATTCATCTTCCTTATTTGCCACTCTAATTTTGGATGGTGAAGTTCTTAACCTCTATAGGCAACACATCAAGAAAATGTTTGGCTATTGATCCAAAGGCTGAATATTATGAGCACAATACATATTCCTAAATATCGGTTGATATGGATACTTATCTATCCTCTATTGAACTCAAAGTTTAGGATAGAATTTGGACCGAAAATTTTGACTATGAAGGGTTTCCCTTTAGGTGCCGACCATATTTTTCTCTTGGTCATTTATCTTCATACTGTCATATAAGAAGAAAATGTGTTAAAAGTAGAAGCTCTTAGTGGTAGAATTCAAATCCTAGTCACTTGGTTGTAAATGACTCGTCAGATTGTGATTCATAATCTGAGTCTAAGAAAGATGTTGATTTAGAGTTTGAGAGTGAGAAAGTGCTTCCTCCAATTCAGAAGGATCCATTGCAACAATATCTTAAGGGTTTTATGGATTTCGTGGATTTGAAAAAGGGAACATGTTCCCTTCCTCTTACTTCATCGGGGATCTCAAATTCTAAGGAGAATTTTGAAGTTATGATTCCTATCCATAATAAGGAAAATAAAATTTTGAATACTGAAAAGGATTAGACGGTTGTGAGTAGAAAAATGAAAGGGAGTTCTCCCCTTAAGATGCACTTAAGATCCCATTGGAAGAGATCTCAGGGATGAGAACTTTGTGTGTTTAGTTCTTGGTTGTGCTACTGGTTTGGATGTGATGTTTTTCATTTCACTATGATGCTGGTAGAGGATGCCTCATCCGTTCATCATTGGTACATCTATTTCTCCACTTATTATACGGGGTAGGGTCCCCTTAACCCTCCTTCACCTTTAATTAAAAAATGTGACAAATCTAAATCCCACATATGCAAAATGAAATCTCTAAAAATGATACTTTTAATTATTCAATGATTGCTAACAATGTTGAATTGTTAAATTATGTAATGAAATGTAGAGAAAAAATTACGCATTTATTCCTATTTACTATACTACCAAGTATGTTTTTTATATATGGATCATATGTAATAAAAGTATTCACTGATGACACATTCCATATTTCATCTACTTGTGTTGTTGTTATTTATTGATTTTATCCTTCACACTTGTCACTCATACACCTAGTTCGTGTAAGGTCAAATGGATCTCTATTTGTCAATCCTCACTCATTAGTTTTCACTTGTCTCTAGAGACTAGCGCCCAGGACTCGAACTAGTACCAGGCACTCATGTCCATCCTGGGCATGCATGTCCTCTTTATGTTTGATATTATTTTTCACTTTTGAGGTTGGTATTTTCAGTTTTCCCTCTCATATCTCGAGGTACGAATCAGCATGTCAGGTCATTAGTGTTGAAATTCGAGCAAGAGATCCCTATATAAACAAAACATATATACCATTAAAAGCTTGGACAATACTTAATAAGGGATATCTATCTACATACATCAAGGGGCTGCATTTGGGTACATTATTATACACACACACTACATAGGAAGGGGATTTGATTCTATTCCATCCACACATTTGCATTTTATCTAGCTACCACCTATTATCATGGTATCATTGGGGCGAGGGCGACCTAGGAGAACTATTACACACACAAAAAAACAAAATTTGAATGGGTCTAAGATGTAGTGTATTTCTCAGTTGCAAGTTCACCATTGTGACATTTGAAGACAATTTGACCCATAATTTTCATCTTTTATTTTTAGGGTTTGATGTCTTTTTGAGGGTTTTGTAATAGAATATTTGAGTGCAAGTTTATAGGTACGTTGGTGATTCAAGTGCAACCTATAGGGGACCAAAGGTGAACACATTTGAATCCCTAACGACCATATCAGAACCAAGTTCTATCATTTTTTTAGACTCGGGCACACAGATACATTCCTAGGGAGCTCATGGGCACCCCTTTCCCTCTCCTGACACCTGAGTTCAATCATTTCCACCTCAATTTCATTTTTTTTTAGTTTATTATGAAGTTCTATACTTATGTTTCATCACATTGTCCATTCTAGACTCACTACAGGGTAAGCAAAATTTAAAAAATTACCCTACCCCTCTCATTTCCTTTCATGGTTAAAATTAAATAAATTGTTTAAAATTCATATTTCATTGGATATTATTTGTATCAAATCTTTGCATTTGGATTTTAATAAAATAATAAGATTTTAATGAATCATTTTGGTAAAATGATTAAGATAAAAATAAATTAATATTCTAATATGAATGCTATAACAACAGTAAATGAATAATAATGAAATAGAAAAATTACACCCAAGCAACTAAGCAATAAATAATAAAACCATAATGTATAAAGAGAGTGTAAGAATCCTTAGTTGAGTCACAATGAAATTTGAACTAGATCAAAAATCTAACTGGCTAAATATAAAGGAATAAAGTGTCGCACATGAGCCTTAAAAAATTTAAATATCGCGAGATAGGTTGGAGTGGGGAACCTGGAGAGGGACAGGAGTGCATGTGGGTATCTTGGACCTGTTTCTAGATGCTTGGATCTACATAAATTCTTAGAAAACCTCCTTTGAGGTATTTCAAGGTGTTCTCCTTTATTTTCCTTTGGTCACTCTTGGGTTGAACCAAGATCACCAAGGTCACTAGAAACTTGCAATAAATAATGAAACTACAAAACCCTCAAATAGACATCAAATCCTTAAAATGAAAGATGAAAAATGAGGGGTCAGACTATCCTTAGTTGTCACAATGGTGAATTTTTGAAAGAGTACTACACTACATATCATACATAACGTAGTTATATTTGTGTGTGTGAAATTTTTCCCTAGGTTTCTCTGGTGCGTTTTGCACTTGGATAACGAGCAAGTAACTAGATGTAGAATGTAATAAATGTGTGCATGGAATAAATTGAACTTCCCTCATGTGAAGTGTGATGCAGAAAACTAGCCCTTGTATCCCTTATGATGGATCTAGATGGATGCAATGGTGCTCTTAGATGTCTTGATCGATGCAACCTTAGGTGGTGATAGATAATACTTAGTGTTTGGTCCTTTATTATAATCACATAACTTTATATTTATATTATTCCTTTGCTTGAATCTCATAATTTACTCCTAAAAGGAAAGTTGCCAAAAATATAAGATGCTCAAAAAACTAGAAAGGACCCAAAAGTTTTGAGTAAAGTATAAAGAGGATAGGTCACCCATAAGGGATGATGGCACATAGTGTTATCGTCTTGGTTGGATGCTAGATTCTTGGATGAAAAATTTAGAAGATTAAAAATATATAACAAGAAAGTAAGGGTGAAAGACTGAAACAAGTATCAGAAAGTAAATAAAGGTGTCTAAATACATGGGTTAATTAGTACTTTTCTTACTTATGAATCATATGAATAGTAGTATGTAACCAGGACTAGATAAGTAACTAAAGTGTGTGATTTTTTGTCTAAATTTGTCTCCACTTTATGTTAGAGAGTGGAAATATCGGTAACATAAAGTAGATAAATATGCGTACCTGATAACCATGTAGATCGATGATTATGTTTGAAGCTTGAAAACCTAGAGGGGGGTGAATCAATGTCTATTTAATCTTTTACAAACATTTCCATTTTCTTATCCTTGGTATATATATATAAAATAAACCATACACAAGTAAGTAAATGAGACACATAATTTAATGTGGGAAACCCATATGGGAAAAGAACCCACTGAAACCAAGAACTATGCTTAGGACTAAATTGTCCTATATCTATTACATTGATTTCATGGTTGAGCTTCAACATAGCCTCGAGGTGTAACTCCATAATTTGACCTAGCTGCCACGTAGTCTTTGACAGGCTTCAACCTATCTAGAAGCTTAAACTTCCAAGTTTTATTATGCAACAACTGACCTTTATTGAGCTTCAACTCAAAGGGAAGCCACAACTCCGCTACCTGCTAAGCTGCCACTTAGACTTGTTGAATATTTTTCGTCACACTTAGTTTTCTATCTTATACAACTAGTAATGACCTCTAAATTTTCTTACACTCTTCTCAATTATGATTCTTAGTTCTCTCTTTCTTGACTACTAATCTTAATGTAAGGCTCTATTTTATTAGGATTATTTCATTCTAATTCACATACGATGTTTTATCACTTTCAAGGCTTCACCTTCTAAATAAACATGTTGTTACAGTACCTGCTTCTAGAATATCATATTATTATGTCTTCATTAAATTCTATGTCTAATATGTCTTCATCATGTATCTAGTATCTAAAATTCAAGATTTTTTTTTTCATTTAGCCTACAATTCTCTCATTTTCATCCTATGTCAACTTTATCACATTCTCATATCAAGCTTATATCACAATTGTTATTCTGTGTACAATGTCCAAGTACAACATTTCCTCTTTATCTCATCTCACATATTCATCATTAAAATTCCTCCATGTTGTTCTTTCTATGACAATTTCAATTTCACCCTCTACACATAATAATCACCTATATCCTTTAGGATTCACATATGCACACATACAATTTTCCAATGCTTCATCTTATCTTCTTCTCCTCAGGAGTATATCCCTATACAAATTTTTAACTTAAACACCATAAATACACCTTCAAGAATGACGTTTCTGAAGAAAACCCATTATTTAATTTAGTGTTGTGTTCACCATTTACTTACTTCATAACTTCTCTGTATTGTAATCATATATCAACATACTTTTTTCTTGCATCTGCCACACTCAGCTTTTCATTTTTAAAGCATAAGTCTTTTTAAGATACCATGGCTCTAATACTTCTCTTTAACATCATATTCTATACTTTTAATATTTATCACTGATGAATTTGATAAATATTTTGGGGACGTTCAAAATTTGAAAATTCTCATCAATTTGTCATATAGGAAAATTAGACCTCTAACATTTCTCTGCCATCACAAGAGTAACCGACTGCAACATAATCAAGAATATTATATGTATGATTATGAAATTGAAAGTGGAGTTAAAATTTAGTTGCATGTTACAAATATTATGCACTACCTTTATTTATTTTAAAATCATTTACTCCTTCGCCAATGAGCCCTTAGACTTCACCATTTTTTCTGAATTCTTCACTATGAAAAGAAGACTTTTATAGTTTTGTTCTTTTAACTGTGTCAAGCTCATTCAAGGTGAATCATATTTTATTTGTATCATTTTCTAGAATTGTGAAGCTTTGCATGAAGATTTATATCTTTACTTATGGGTAAAATGCATTAGTTTCATCTACAAGAGTGTATAACATGTTGAAACCCTGTTTTAATAAAGTTGTTATGAATAACGAAGAGGATATAACATGGTTTACACAAATACTTGAAGAATATATTATGAAATCCTTAGACATATATATGTTCAATATTTGTAGTGATTTCGTTGGTTCATTTTTTAGATAATTGTGAGTTTATAGTCCAAACCCTAGACAAGGTTTAATTGCCAGACCAAGCACGAAAAGCCACAAAACAACATTTCTCAATCATGTGATGATAAATTTGAAAATTTGTTTTCTCCAATGAGGATCTCCCATACTCAATATATTTTTTATTTCTTAAACTCATTGTGAAGTGTTGAACATCACTTCCATTCATCAATAAATTGAACATTCCACATTATAGTTCACTTAGATACAAAGAGCTTTATGTCAAAATGACATTTCTTTTGAATCTAGAAACATAGTCTGAACATTTTAAGAGGACTTACGAGGTGTTATGTACCTTACTTATATTTTCAAGCACATCTACACATAAAACATTTATAATTTCTTGTTAAACCATATTTTACAATGTATAACTTAGTCCACATCATGACCAAATGAGATTTACAGTCTTCAACTCATCATTCTACATAGTTCCAAAAACTAGAATGCATATATTTTAATGTGTATACCATCTTAAAAAGTACAATTCTCTTTAAATAATGATCTCAGAAGTGAAAAAAAACATTTTGCAACTCAAGAAGTATACTTCATGAGTTAGCATGCGAGACAATTAATGATTAGTGAAGAGATTTGCTTCATAATTTTTTTAACAAAACAATGTTTTCTTTTATATCTCACAAAATACTATCAGAGAATAATAACTTATTTTTAAAATCCAACATTTTATCTATTTCACAATTTCATTATTGTGTTTTATCACCTCATACCTGTAGAGACCTAACTTGAACACATTGAGAGAGCATGCACTGAACTTGACATAATTGGAAAGAAAAAATATCACCATTTTTTTGGGTGGATTATTTTACATTTCTGATAAGTTTTATAACTTTCAAAAGCCATTTGTAGTCATACCAGTTCATTTTGTGCCTACTTCGGTAAGAAACGGGTCTTGAAGGAGAAAAACCTTGTCAAAAAAGAGATCATAACTTCCTTGTTTCTACACCAATTTCCTTCAAAAAAAATTCAAAATCTCAATCTTAGAGTTCTCTACAAAAATTCATTTTATGATTTATTATAAGTATGCTAAAGAATTTTTTTTTTGGATGCTAAGAAGCAAGGGTGCTTAGATTGCATTCCTTAATGAACAACTTTTAGAAAAACTTGCTTAAATTTAACATACCTCTTCAAAACTTGCTGAAATTTTACATGAAGAACTAAAATACATGCCTCTACATAGTCCATAGCTTGGTTAGGCATGAAGTTTCTTTTAAAAGTTATACCTATCCCATTTAAGTCAATTTACACTTTCAGTGCTCAAATTCAATTTTGTGTACTTTTGAATTTTGTTTCCAGAAGCTAAATTGAGCCTTTTCATTTCTCATACATGCCCTAAATAGTGTTATAAGGCTTTTCCCATGCATACATAATCTGTTCATTACCTACACTTAGCTCTTACAGCTCATTAGGCTCTATAAACTAGGCCTAAATGAGCCAATTACAACTGTGAATCCAAACATTTGACTTGTTAGTCACTCCATGAGATCTTTCCCATGCTATAAACATCATGTAAGACTATTAGAACACCTAATACAAGTATTATAACCACCTCCATGCTTCTAGTGGACTACTTTCTGAAAAACCAATCAACCTTCATGCCTCTAGTTGTGCTTCACTTCACTACTCACCCCTCTTCCATCAATGACAATAACAATGCACTAGGGGTCAAAAATCTCACCCTTTTTCATTGACAGAAACAATTGAGAAACACTTGATGGAAAACACACACTAGTAGCTTCACACCATCATTCCCTATTTCTGATAGTAATCTCTCCCCCTTTGACATCTATGACAATGGAAATGTGACTATTTGACAATGAAAACCAAGAACAAGAAGTGCATAAAAAGGCTTACTTGGTTACAAACTCCCCCTAGGACTATGTTCCATATTCTTTGTCTCTAATCGACAAGAAAGGGAATTTAAGGATTTGTCTTGGCATGGATGGAGCTCCCCTGAAGGTGTATCCTCTTTCCTATCTTCATTTTTAATTCTAGATCATTCCTTTTGAGGAAAAAAATAATTCTTATTTCATTATCTCTATTGTTTCTGCAAACTGATGTATATTCCCTGTAGAAAATTTTTAGTGTAAATTGACTGATCTTTGACAGCTTTTAGAATCCTTACCATTTCATGGAACACTCTGTCACTACTCCCATTGAGATGAAATCATCCATATTTTCTTAATTTTGTAAGAAATTATACCTAGAAACTGACCTAAAAACATACCTTTTGATAGATAGCTTTGACTTTGTCTTGAAATAAATTTTCAAAATGTTTGGTTTAGAGTCTTCGTTTAGTTATCATTTATTCATTATTTGTCTTGATTTATACAAGGTCACTTTAAATATCTTCTTTGTCACCATACCCTGCTCTTCACATCTCAAACAATGTTAATGTAATTTTTCCAAATGATTCATGGTCCAAAACTCCTCCCTTTCTCTTCCTTAGACAAAAAAAAGCCCTTCTCTTCTTTGTTGGTTCCTTTCTATTATAGGAACTTTGTCTCCCATGGCCCTCAAGATGTTATACCATTCTTAAATTCTATAAAATAACTCCAATGCAGTGTTATAAAAAACATCTAAATGACACAAATCTTAAAAAATATCAACTTGCATTAAAGATTTCTAAAATTACTTCTTCTTTCTCTTAAGAACAAGTTTATTACTAGTACCCTAGGTATGAGCTTCCAAGTCTACCCATAATGAACTATATATTTCCTTTTTTTTCCTTCACTATCCATGAGATGCAAGGAAAATCTCATTACTCAATTTTTTTTCTTGATCTTATTACTACACTTTTACTCTCTAGGCTTACTAAACCAAATTAAGTATGGGATAGTCTGATTTTTCCTATAATTTCCTTTATGAAGCCATTCCATACACAAACTTATAATTTTTTAGTACCCATTAAATAGTTCTTCAAGCCCATTAAATTTCAAGCCTCAATTCAAAGGTAAAAGATGAATTCATTTATAAATATTCTTTCACAACGAGGCTTTTCACTATGTGTACTATCTTTCTAAAGAAATGGTAAGAACTTCTTCCAAAATCATCTATGAAATACATAAATTCCTTTTCCAACACATCAAGGACTCCCTCAAGATTTTTTCTTAGTATTTTTGTAAATAGCTTCTTCATTGAGGGATTACTAGAGCAATTTATTCTTCAAAACCCTAGTTAATCTACAGTGAAGCCCGAAAGGAATATTCTTTCTACAATATTTTTTTAAAATGATTTCCAAGGCCTGTAATATGAAAAAGAGATCTAAACTCATATCTTTCATCTTATTCTCTTAAAAGTAGTATCCTTTTACATTTCAAAACCATGAGAACTTACCGATTTCTCCTTGTTTTGACTAAGCTCGACTGTGTGATACTCTATCTTTTGATTGTTAATATTTTCAATACAAAACAAAATCATGTCATCTTATCACTGTAAAGGTTCATAGATGGATTCAATAGTTCATTAAGGTGATCATTAACTCAATTTCCTTTTTTTTTGACACACACTCATGTTAATGGCTTACAAATTTATGCATAGGATCTAAACAAACGTCTACTACAATTTTGACTCAACACTTTATAGCTTGTTACCTCTTTACTATGACAATAGGCTAGATGAACACTAGTTAATTATTGCCCTTAAAATATCTTCAAATATTTCTTGTTCATCCTACCTTGTTAAGTCTTCAACTATGAATTTATCATGACTCATTACAAAAGGTTCATAGATTTTCATTCTGGTATCTTGCAAGTCTTGATAATGTTATTGCATAACTTACTACTTCTATAGGTCTTTAATTTGTGTACACCTACTCTAGTGTGTAGTCTTAGTCTTCATTGAGCTCCTTACATTACAGTCCTTGAGACTTCAATTTTTGACCTATATTAGTTTCATGTTATCTATTCTAGGGCTTGTTCCCTTTCATGAACTTTCTCACTGATCTCCTTAACTCGAGGTAATGTTATTCACAAAATTCTTATTCTATTGAATGTTAACTAACTTTATCTTCATAGACATGACTATCACACATTTTCTTAGAAAAGTATGTATTAAGAATATGGTTAGAAACATCAACTTGTTCCAGGAGCTTTCTCAACCATTATCACAATATTTGGATAGCTTATCAAAATATTTGGATAGCTTATCAATACCTAGATGCACCTCATATATTTCCTTAAACTCCTTATTTAGTTAAGCCTGGGGTCCACAAAAAATTGAAAAATACAGTTGTATTACTAGACTAAACAAACACAATTGTAATGAGGAAACACATTAGAGCTATTTCACATTACTTATACTAACTTCATATTACTTTGAGTAACACAATACTTGAAACTAATTAAAAAAAGACCAACAAGACTCCTTTTTCACAATTTTACCTATTTTTTAGAGCATCTATGAGTAGAACTTAGATGAAGAATGTGGCAACACAAATGATGGTAATAAATACCTTGGATCCCTTTCTTACTTGAGTAACTTCGTGACATCATTGAGAGGATAACTCCAAACTATGAAGCCTATTTACAATCCCCTTTCTTCAAGAGTTCTCAAATAGACACTTCCAAGATTTAACAGGAGCTAGACATTTAACATGGATTAAAACATGTATGACATATCTTTACAAATAGATAGAGGGACCAATCATAAACAATTGGTTCCAACCTTGATTTTACAACATCTTTGACCTACTCACTCAAATTCATCATAAATAAGACTTGACTGAAATGTAAATGAAGAGAAAACTAAACTTCCTTAGCTAGTGTATACCTTTTAGAATCCTAGAAAACGAATACCATCTTGGCATGTCACCTCAGAACAAGATGAAGTTGTCAAAATAGCATGATGAGTCAATTATTTCCCTCCTTGTCTTTGTGTTATTATTAATATTCTTGGATGCATTCCTTGGTGTGACCAAAAAATCACTCGAGCTCTCATCTTTTCCTTGAGCGCCTAACTGGCATACATGTTACAGCTCATGTACTTGTTGCAACACTGCTTGAGGAATAAGATCTTTATCCTTTGCACTGGAATTTTCTTCCTTCTTCTTTCCTTTATTATCACTTGATGTTGTCTTGATTTTACTTTCTTCTCCTGTGATTTTCTTAGTTTCTTGTGTCTCTTCAATATTTTTCCTTGTTATCTTCTTATCATCCTTTGCTATTTCAACTTCAGAATTTGTTTCCTTGACCTTGTATATCCATTTTACTTTCTTCTTTCAAGTATCTCTCTCGAACCATAGCTGACTTAGTATCATTCTTAGATATTTTCTTTCCTATGAATATCATTTGGTATTTCCTCTTGAATTAATTAATCTTATAGCTATATCTAGGTGATTCATGACAATGTATGGAAAAATTTCCTTGCTCATGATAGTTGATGCAAACAACCTGATACTTTCCTTTTGAGTTTTTTTATTCCCAACAATGACTTACCGTTTCTTCTTCGCAGTATTTGGCTATGTGTCATTTTTATTTGCAATTGAAACATACTATGTTCTTCTGATATTCAGTCCCATAGTATTTCCATTTTAGCATAATCATAAAAATGTCATTTTGAAAGGGTAAGTTACCGAATTTGAGTATATGTAGTCAACATGAAAACATTTAAATATAAAGTAAATATATACACATCCATACCCATGTCTACCATTATTTGAACATCAATCTGAAAAACATATTCAATTCATAATATTATAATAATCATATTTATATTGGTTTCTTCACACATGATTTTTTTAATGTTTCTCACAATATAACGATGATATTTTTCATCTCAAATGTCTACATTTATAACATATACTAACCTTTATTTCATTAAACATATATAGTATTAGAAAACAACAATTAATGAATAAAAAATTAGCACATTTAAATTTATTAAATTACTTATATAAATATATCTGAACTTGGTCCCTCACTCGCAGGTTCTTTTATTATATTTTATAGATTTAGGGAACTTATGAAATGCTAAATACCCAATATTTAAGAGTTTATTTCTTTCTAACCAAAGAAAAACTTAACAAAGTATAATAATTATTCTTATCAAAATTGTATGCATCAAGTATTAGTATCCAAAATTTGTCCTTACAATTTCAGGATGTGTATCGAATTGATAATTCAATATAAATTTCAAGTCCCATATCATAAACAATAACATATGATTTCGCTTAGTGGAAAAGAATGCAAACTATGGTAGCAGTAGAAGCGATGGCTCTCTACCCTAACCCTATCATGTTAGGGAACAATGACAAAGACACTACCTAGGATTAGTGATGGTGGCCATAGGGTTTCTAGTTTTATGTAGCCAAATAAGGGAAAACTTATCTATAGCTACGAACCTGATTCTAATATTCATGGGGAAGGTGAGGGGTGGCCCCATACCTGCGAATGGCCCTGCATCTTTTGCATCTATAGTAAAGAGTTAAATTAGGGAGAGGAAGCATTTGGATCCAGCCTCTGAAATCCTTGTCCTCAAGCTTCCTGAGCATCTTCTGCAACATGTAGCAAGTCGTGAAGAGCACTATGACAATCGGGGCCTGATATGTCATTTCAGATATCTTTGGCCTAAGCTTTTTTAGTTATCTATTTGTATAAAATAAAAAATAGAGGCCCATAATCATGGGTAACATCGATCTTTATCCTTGTTCAAAATCTTATTTTATTACAATTTTTTATTCTAGTGAAGATGGATATGCTTTCCATAAATTGTATTGGTTTTGGGATGATCATGATCTCATGAAAAAATTATCATTACCTTCTTTTTATCCTTTAACCAATTCTTTTTATACGATGCTAACCTGGGTTAGATTACCGGGTCTTCATTTACAACTGTAGTTTGACTTTCAATCTATTAGAGAAAATTTGGGGGAATTTGATAGAGTTGATGCTTCCACTAAAATGTATATGCATACCTCTTATGCTCGTTTTTTTGTGAACCTGGATATATCTCAAGATCTTCCTAAGAAAATTAACATGTATATTGGGGATAGGGTTTGGTTGTAAAAAATGGACTACAAAAAGACTTTCTCTTAGATTCCATTGATGCTTCTAGATAGGTCATTTTATTAACGAATGTCAGCGCTCCAAAATCAGAAGTGGTGCAAAGATATTTTAATGGAAGGTTTCTCTTTCTGCACACTATATTGTGGAAGCCCCTGTTAGTTCAGTACCGGTGGGTTCTATCCATGTCAGTTCTCTTGAAAAGAGTCCCTCTAGGGTTAAATTTTCTCATGTTTCGAATGAGTATTCTTACCAGGATCCTCATTCTATTTTGAAGGAAGAGTCTTCTCCATTGATTGAGAAATCTTCTCGGGAGCCATTGATTGTTTCTTTGAAGGAAAATATGTAGGTTTCTGATTATGTGGTTCACAGGAGTGACCTTTATTCCTATTCAAGTTTGGTGTACCATCATATTCCTTGATTGACATTATCCTCCCTTGTGAGCCAAATGAATAAGATCCAAATAAGGGAGATTGGACTTTGGTGCAGATTAAAAACAAAAACTTTCCGAAACAGATTTCAATTTCAACACATATGATGTTAAGGATCCCCATACTGTCCCAGGTGTTGCAGCAAAGAAAGAATGATGACCATGCCTCTTAATTGCACTCCCAACCACCAAATAAAACACTGTTATGAACCCAGCCACGTTTTCTAAAACAAATCGACCAATTTATCATAAAATACACAATTTACTGATTTTTTTTTGTTGGTTTCGGAGTCACGATTCCAACGGTACCAATTTTGTGTGATTTCGTTGAGAAATACAAAAGTTATGGCCTTCTGAGTGCGGATAGCTATTTTGGGTCTTGCAGGCGTTTTCTGTCATTTGATGGGAATGAGCATTAACTGACTAGAGCCAAATTTGAGGTGTAGAGGACATCGTTCTCATTCCAGAAAGTCCAATTTTGTTAAAATTGAAGTTCGGAGTCATAAGTTATGGCCGTTTGAAGTTCACAGGTCAAACGTTGACTTTTCTTCTTTGCCCTCGGCCGCTTCGGCTTTTCGCGTCCCTCACATCCAATGTGTACCTTTGTCCTGGATGTCTAAGATGAAAATCTCCTGCTTCGGCCGATTCAGGATTCCTTGTTCCTGTTTGCGGATTTTCCCCATTTCGCGTCCCACGCGTAATTTTGTCCCAACTGTCTCGTGGACTGCCTGGGACAAATATCTCCAAACTACCTGAAATGGACTGTTTGTCGGCAAATCAGCCGATTCGCGTCCCACATGTACTTTTTTCCTAGCTATCCCAAAACCACGTGAAACAAAAACTTGACGATTTTCCCTGCTCTCGGCCGTTTCGGCTTTTCGCCTCCCGCGTGTCCCGACGTCCCAACTGTCCCGCAGACCGCCTGGGAAAAAAATGTTCGACTTAGCTGATTTTCTTTGTTTTTCTGGCCCCAAGCTTGGTACGATGAACCTCAGTATGACCTGAACCCTTCAGACCCGAAATGCTTTAAAACAGTCCTGCAACCTTATTTTTTGCATTTTTTCCACTTTTCTAACTCGTTGGGATTTCTTCTTGGATGGGAGGGTTAGAGAGAAGCCAAAGGGGCCCCAAAAACATGATTTTGGGCGTTGAATCAATGTACTTGCTCGGGACTGAAGAAATTGATGTATGTTATTAAAATTACCTTGAGGGTGAATTTTGGATAACAGGAATATCTATAGATATTATAGAATATGGAAGTTTTTTCGATCTCATTAGAAAAAATCACTCACAAAGCAAAGCATGTTTTGTAGAAAGGATACTAAGAAGCAATTCACATTTCCTACCCATCATTTGAAGGAAAATATTCAACAAATAGGCTTCCCGCACTTACGACTTTGGAGGCGGGCAGATAGCTTTCCTGCGTGATCTTTACGAATGGGTAAAGGAAAGCATGTTGTTGCAGCATGAGATAATAGAGACGCAATGCAAGAGAGGGAGATTTGGGGAACTGGTGCAGGATCTAAAGTTTCATTGTGACCGACATCGGTCCAGCGACCGTCATTGGTTTACTCAGCTGACCGTCATTGGATTACCTAACCATTGTCATTTTCCTACTATTTTGGTCACCTTAATCAAAGTAACACTTCTCAAATTTATTTTCTTTTATGGAGTTCCTCAAATACGTCACCATACCTTTGGGTCTTTGAAATCACTATCAAATCAAGATTTGCTTCATTTTCATCTCTTATTGCCACATTTGTAAAACTTTTCATCTTCCATAGTGACTCGTATCGGTCACCTTAACTATCATTGGTTATCTTAACTCTCATCGGTTACCAAACCGCCATTGGTTGTTGTGTTTTAATTCTTCAATTAAAACAACACAAGTTTTCACCTCTCAGAACAATTTTTTTCCATTCCTTTTATTCTTATGTGTCATATACAAAGATCATATTCCTAGGTCTACGCCAAGTCACATGGTTTTTAATTGTAGCTAAGACAACTCCCTCATATTCCATGCTAGCCTTCAGCCACACCCGCCTAGCTCATCGCTGCCTTCCATCCTATCATCTATGGATCCCAACCAACCCATTATTGTTAGTACCAGTGACGAGGAGTTTGAAATACTCCTTAACCAAACCACCACTACATTACAATACTATTTACCCCATTCATCCACTCGGGATTCATTTGGATAGCTGATATATGACATGCCTGTGTCAATTCCTCTTGCCCTCACACCCACTTCTATGTCAGCTACTAAAATCTCAACCTTACTTTCCTCCACCTTACCACTTGTGGTGTCTCAACTTGACCCAAACTCATGGATACTTGCCACATCTACGACATCTTTCATTCCTTTGACATCATTTTCTACTATGATGTCAACCATTCCTTCATCAACCACCTTGAGTGTAGGCCTATCTAAGCCCGCCACCTCCTATATACCTATTACATCCCTGCTATCCATGGTGTTGGCATCCCATATTCCCTTCCAAAATATTTTCCTCTCCATCCCATAGTCTCTCCCTCCAATTACCATGAGATTTGTTACATCCATTGCAACTACCTATACTTATCGCCAATAATCTCCATTTTCATTTGTCACTTATTCAAGATACTTACCACATACATCTAATCCCTCCTCACAATTCTCATACTCAGAACCACCATATACTGGGATGACTCCCTTGTAATACCTTCATCATCTAGCCCCTTATACTACAGGGGGTGCCCATTTATCATAACCTAAAAATGATCTTATAAACATGATGATTGACAAGATGCAGACATTGGAAGCATTGGTCTCCGACTCACATACCTATTTCACATACAATGAAATTTGTAATGAGCCCATTAATTTGTCCATTCCCATTCATCCATACCCTATGCATTGGGAAATTCCCAAATTCAACTAGTTCAATAGAAAATAAGATCCACAACAACACTTGCGGTCTTGTAAACATGGGTGTTATCTCATCACTCATGATGATGTTTTCCTCTTAAAAACCTCCCCAATGTCCATGACATGACCTACGTTGGATTTTTATATCAGTGTACATAGGAACTCCATTTACTCATTCAACTAGGTAGCTCAAGCTTTCTTGGACCATTTTTTAGGCAATATTTTTAAGAAGGTCATCGTGACTAACTTATATTCAACATGACAATACGAACACAAATCTATCACAGGTTTTTTTTGCTTGTTGGCGAAGCCTCGTCAAACAACACACATTCCAACTTCCTCAAACTGAGCTAATATATTTTTTCACCAGGGCTTGTGTCAGGGACATCTCACCAACTCTTTAACTTCAAACTTTCCATACGTTCGACGAGGAATTCGCCATGGCTCAAAATCTTGAAATTTGTGCCATTGAAGAGAAGAAGATATAGTTGGGTAACAAGAACGCTACATTTAAATCAAACGATACCTCTTCCTCTTCCAAACCCCAAAACAATTATTCCAAAGCAAAAGGATATTATGACATGGTAGTTTTGGAATTCGACCCATCTCACCCATCCAATCAATCAAAACCTTCTTCTAACCGTTCTCCTGTTTAAAATTTTTATTTCAAGTGTTTGAAATGAAAAATACACTCTAATAGGATAACCCTACTCTTTAGTTTTAGAAAAAATTCTAAAATCTAAAGTAGCCACTCTTCCACCCGTCAAACCACATACTAGTTTTCACCCCTCTCATCCTATGCCATCATGGTACAAGTAACATGATTTTTGACAAGTGTCATCGCATGAAAGGTCATATACATGGTAATTTTATAACCTTCAAAAAAATCATCCAAGAAATGTTAGATAATGGAGATATCATCTTGGATAACCCTAATGCACTGACTAATCAGAACCTTCATATATTAAAAAATTAGTTCCCAAATCACAAACTATCATCTAACCAAACCGGCGAACCTTCGACTAATGAAACTAAGGTTTGTGAGGTCCATACGGTTTTCTAAATCATACAATCCCTCCCTCAATTTCCTATAGCTCCCTCTATCGATGAGATTCTTGCACAAGATCCTTCATCCATAGAGGAACATGTTTCATCTATTCCTTTACCCATAGAGGAATCTACCTTATTTCCTCCTTCACTGACAGAGAATTCTACGATATCTACTGATGCAGTTCCCCCATGTACTTCTCAACCCTGACAAACACCATGCAGTATTAACTCTCCTCCCCACGAGAGATTCCTGATCACCTTCCTCTTCGCTTAAACAGGAACCCACCACATTCTAATCTTCATCTCCCCTACCCATAGAGGATCCTTTATATGTACCTCATCCTATTGCTGATAACTCTCTATTGGCTTCCAAGGATCTTGTTGATTTGTTCTCATCTCTTTTACCCACAAAGTCTGAAGCCAACCATTTCCCTATCTCACAGACATTATTTGCAGGGATCACTATTGTTGTCTCTTGAAATTGCACCCTGTAGAGAGATGGCTGCATGTTTTCTAAGCTTGAAAAATTGATCTCTCTCTTTCATAGATATAATGGAAACACCTCAGTTCTATGGGTATACCTATTTTGAACTGAATTTCTGGTATAAATGCTAGTTCCTCCTTGATGTATCCTAAACTAATTTCTAGGCTTTAAGAGTAAAAGATGACTGTAAAATAATTAAAACTAAGGTGATACACCAAATTTATATGAGGGATTTGACTGAGTATATGCACAATTGATATGTGAAAGGATTCTTGATGCATGAACCAACAATTTTTTCTATAGAATGTTAAGGCTAAAACACTTCGAGGTATTGAGGGAAAGTATCACAACAATACTACTAAGATAAACATGCACATTAATATCATGTAGAAATTACTAAATTTTACAACAGGGTAAGATGATTAATTAGGGAATTTTCATTCACAAGATTAATTGAAACATACACAAGACTACAAATAATTTGGAAAGGAAAAAAATACTTCACATTTAGAGGGAAAAACTGGTAGAAATTTCTTCAATACTCCTATATCCAAAAAGTCTTTTTTGTGCTTTGCACAAGCACACAATATATAGAAAAATATTTTCCCTGGACCCTTCCTAAAAATAGACTAAGGCTTGTATTTTCCCATGCATCCTATTTTTATCCTTTATTTAATAATAGATAAAGGAATAAAAATAGAACATGCAATTACAAATAGGCATTAATACCCTTAATTACATTACTGTCAAACTAAAGATGATTGTTCTATTTTTAAGAAAATAAAGGTGAATAGTAATTTTCTAATAATAAGCTTGCATGCTGGACAAGTCTCTTTCCTTGTGCATGTGAATTTGTATTTTTTTTCTGTTCTATCCTCTTGTGAAGGCATGCAAAAATTAACTCCCTGTTTGTGAGAAAAATAATTAAAATATTTACAAAAATAACCATCTACACATACATTTGATGGGGACCACCTCCATGCTCAAATTTTGATGTTGACATTCCTTGTCTAAGTGGTCACATTGGTGACACACTACAAATCATCTTCAACTCTCTTGACTATGGGAACCACCTTTGCACTTGATCACTAATATCCATTTGGTTTGGCCACCGTTTTGGACTTAGCACATTATATAGGGGCACTTTTGTAAAAGGCAACCTTTGTCATACTCCGCCACCTTGGTAACACATGCTATAATATATAGTTGCCACCTTCATTTAAACACGACCATGTAATAGTTATCAGATTTTGCATTTGGATAACACTTGACTATAGTTTATAACCCTTACCTTTTGGGTGATAATCAATGAACATGATTTGGTTTGAACTTTACATTATTTTAAGTTGGACTATTGTTGATCCTTTTGAAATTACTGAATGTAATGATTTTGTTTTAATCATTGGGCTGGCCCCCTTGTGACGATGACTCACCCCTTCAAGAGTTGGTTGGTGACATGGATGACTCAGGTAGAGTTTGCTTTGATATTGGTGAACATTTGGTAATCGTTGATCTTTGTACTTTGATACCTCAGGTCGTCGATCTTGAAAGTGTAGTTAGGGTTTTGGCCTACATTGAATGTTGTCTGGTGGCATCTTACCTAGGTAGTTTACTTCGAATTTGGGGATCATTCCTTGATTGTAAATTTGATGTCCTTTTTCTTTGCATTCGTTTATCTTTGACCGTGGTTGAGTTTGAACTAACCCAATACTTGGGCTTAGGCTGTAAAGGTAAATTGGTTTCCAATAATCACTTCATTTGGATCTTCTGTCTTCAGGTGAATCCTTGGAATTTTTTTTATGCCATTATTGGTAACTTGAAGCTCGACACCCATTGCAGATTGGTTCTCTAGATGTTCTCTTACACCTATATTTTCTTTCCGTTCACTCTATTTGAGTTTTCTAAGGAGGTGCTATGATCTTTCTTGTGGGTTTAATCTCAGATTTGTTGAAAATATCTTTGTATCTGGTGAAGTCTTGTGAGGATTCTTAGCAGACACCATTCTTTACACTCGAGCTCTGTGGATTTCTGTAATAGTTCATCTGTCTGATGAGGGAATGTAAGTCCCGACCTCCTTGAGTATCATTTTTTATTCATTGTTTCCACTTTGATCTTCGAGAAATACTGATGATCTTTTCTTTCTTTTCATTTTCTATATGATTTCGTGGCTCAGCCTCATTCTTTTCGAGTTGAACCTCATTCTAAGCTTGATCTTCTTTCTCTAAATTTGATGATTTCTTGAGGGTTTACTCAGCTTCAAATACCAGTAAGTACTTGTTATTAATATGATTTTGATTGCTACCCATTAATGGGTCTTCATTTATTGGACAGGATCTGTGTTTTCTGAGATGTGTGGGTACTCGTAGATCTGAGTTTTGAGAAATTCTTCAACTCTGTGTAGATAACATCTGTAAAAGTTTTGAAATATTGGTTTTCATCATGCACTATAATTACATTTTGGTTTTTCTTTAGTTTACTGGGTTATACTTAAATTTTTGAAAAGTTCTTCTTACTTTGATTCTGAAGATGATTCTGTCACTTTGTTGGAATACTATAATCTTGTTTCTTTTACTTAGATGATTTATTTCCTTGATAGTAGTATTTCTGGAATGCTGGAAAATTTGAAATGTTGATTTTTCATGGCGAAGCCCTGGAATTTTTTTTCCAGAATTCTTTCTTCCTTCCCTTTTCAACTGTAGTAATTGTATTTTTTGATTCAGAATGCATAATGTAACACTTTTTTATTGAAGATGATTTGGTAGTTGGAAACTGAAACATAATAACTGTTATCTTTGATCATGGCATGCTTTTATGCTTTTCTATATCACTTACTAGATTTACCTCGTTCTTTTAAAGCATGTAGTAGTTAAAAAAAACATGATGAAAAGTTGTAAATTTCCATTTTACATGGCGAAGCCCTATCAAAATTTTCCCAGGATATTCTTTTTCATTATATTTTAGTTGTAACCCTTTCTTTTAAGTTAACTTCATCTTCTTGGAATATGATTCTTCTTCTTTAGTTACGAACTGAAACATGTACTTCTATTTGTCAGTATTTCTTCTGCTAATATAACTTCTTCCATTTATAGGATAGTTATTCAAACTTGAGTTACATTCTTCCTTTATTCCAGCATGACTTATTTGTTTTATGCCATAGGATAGGAGTCATTGAAATCTGCAATTTGTGTTTATAGTGAAAGACCTGATTTATTTCTTCTTGGCTGCAACCTATACCTGCACACTTAAAAAAATTGTTAGAAAATATTTAGGCCAATTTGGCCTCTCTTATGTCCATGGTTTTCTTCTTTTCTTCTCTCTCCTTATTTATGAGTGAGTAAAACATGTATGTAGTTTGATCTTCAAGTAAACTATATCTCTTGTTGTTAAGAGGTTCATATGCATGAATTTGGATAGTATAGGAATATGGATTGATCCCTGAGCTTGTAACTGATAGTTCTCTCTTTCTTTATTTTTAGCTATCATGATCTCAGCAACGAAGATGGAGAAGGAACAAAGATGGAAATGGAGATGTCTCAACTGAAGAAGAAAAACCCCCAAGGACATGATAGGTTCACTCATAATCCTTTAATTTATATTTCATGCATGTGTACCTCTTATTTGAGTAGTTGTACTTTAATTTTTAGTTACATCCCATGACTTGTGTGGGAAACATTTGAAAATTCCTTATGAATAAAACAATGAATTCTAAAAATAAGTTGTATATTTCTTTCTACATTTCAGCTTTCTGTATGGATTGTATGATTAACTAAACAACTTAGTAATATAATTGAATATCTTAAACATGAAGGAAAGAACATTGAAGAAAACCTGTAACATCTAGTAATGAACTCTGATTTCTATAATCTGCATTTATGTTTTCTACTCCAAAATTTAGCGTTTCACCTATTCTGTGATTGAATGTCTTCATCAAGACAACACAACTACCCTTCAGGGCCTTATGTTCTTTTGCTGAAGATAGTGATGAAATTGCAGACTATGTGATCTATTGCATTTTGTAACAACACACATAGCTACAGATTTCATGTAATCATTTAACTTATTCAACAGTAATAACATTATCTAAAAAAATTCCCCTAGCTTAGGTATACTTCACCAATCCTATCCATCGTAACAAATTTTCGATTTACCCATTTTTGCACAAGTGAAAAAAATGTCAACAACTACCAAATAAACATCATATCCTCCTACAATGGTTCCATTTTCAAGTCTGATTGAATTCCTACATTATGTTAATCCATGCTTTTGGGACCCCTTCATCTACCTTTCTAAACACAGATGCAAATTTTGTTTTCTGATACTTATACGATGTATCCAAAGGTGTTTTAGACAACCAAACCAACCATGCCCATAACAGTTAGAGTGATATCATATTCATCACCCTCGCCCACAACTAAAACTTTACAAACAACCAAAAATTTTCCTATGCCTAAAGATTTACTTGCACCTATAGCTTCCTCTTTGTCTAGATCTTTTGCCACATTGGGAGTCATGCCAACATCAAGCTTAGTCCGTCCTCCTATCAAATTAGATTTAGCCACGTCCTCACAAGCCTGAAAAAATACCATTGTACCACCTAAGAGAAAAACACAACCTTCTAGGCCACATACACTAGTTTTTACCACTACTCCTCTATCACATTAATCTGTTCCATCTGTCATAAGACCTCACCCATCAGCCTTTGCTAAGAAGCCTCCTACCCAGGGTAAAGTAAAAAACATAGCGGCTCACCTCCTCATCATGATATTGTGTAACACCCAACTTACTTACACAATGTATGCCTTTTCCATCACCTACATCATTTTTACCACCTATACCCACACCACTTCCAGTAGTCTCATTACTACTTATGATACTTCCTTCTCTTTGACCAATACCTTCCATCTTTCCTCTTCGAGCATCCTTCACTACACCTCCATTATCACCTTGGATAACGCATCCCTTTCCTCCATCTTCCTTCCATTCTACATCATGCATTCCTTCTTCACCATTACCCAAGAGGGTGTAACGAAAATCCAAGAGCCCACTAACCTCCAAAGAGGTGGTCAAACGTACAACACCTTCAACCGCTAGTTCATCTGCTACACTTTTTCCTAAAATGGTACAACCTAAACCTAAAATGGTACTACCTACAAACCAGTGGTCAAACCTATTCCACTTTTTATTCCACATCCTACGGTGCATATCCCACCAAAATGACCCATTCTTCCATCCAAACCCACACTTAACATTGTGATCTGTTGGCAGGGTCTTACACAAACATCTTAGCGAACCTTTTAGATACCTTTGTCATAAGATCTCCACCACTTATACCTTATGACCAACTCAAACCCAAACCATTACGGTTTGATGATACAAACATTTTCACCTACCATCGTGTGTCAAGGCATGATGTGGACAATTGTAAGGCTCTTAAGATTGTTCTTCTCCAACTATGTCCTTTTAAAGAAAATTTTTATGACGATGATGTTTTAGATGAGGACCCTGTTCCACCCTCACCTATCACCACACATCCTCACCCATTACCTTTTTGGTGACCTTAATCTCTACCTCCACAACCCTTTTACCCTCCTCCAACATTCAAGATCAATATGGCCTGCATAAGAGATTTAACACAACCTCCAAACAAATCTCAATGCGTTGCCTTCTTTTCACAGAACCAGTATATGTTATCACCATAGTTTTTCCCATTCTATCGCTACACCTATAATGACTCGGTTGCTTCCTTACCCCATATTAATATGGTTCACATTGTTAATCGTATCCAGAAAGACAAAGGAAAGGAGAAAACAACTAGCCAATCCACCAATCCTGTGCCAAATAAACCATTTGCACCTACACCAAAGATCACCATCCGTGGACCCACATACCCTATTTATAATGGGGTCATCCATCGTACAATGATTAAACAATTACACCAATCTCCACTCAAAATTTCTTTGTACAACCTTTTCCAAACCTCTGAGTCTCATCGACATACCCTCATGGAGGTTCTGTAATCCATTGAGGTTTTACCTAATGACCCTACTCTTGTGGCCTCCATTATCACTGCTCACCATGTGGTCTCTCTCAAACATTAATCCCCTTCCTCTGCACCTGCTACCACTCATCAAGTAGCTTCTCTCAATTTATTTGATGACGAGATTTTACCTCTCCAATAAAATGATCTTAATCCCACCCTTTTCATTTGGTTCTACATTGACAATATACACATTCAATGCGTTATGATAAATGGTGGTGCTAGAATAACCATCATCTCATTCCATGCGTGCAACCAAATGCGCATCCCTGCCAATTGCAGGCATAATAGCCCCGTTATGTTTCCTTCATTAAATGATGCCATGTAACTTCCACCCTTGGGACCATCACTCTGCACATTCGTGTGGGCCCCCATAGCATTCTGGAATTGTTTTATGTCTTAGAGGGTTAATTCTAGTAAAAAAAAATTCTTTGTTTACCTTAGATTCATGTCATGGGTTATGATCCTTAAACCTTACATCGTTGTGTAAAATTTTAACATGAAGGACTTAACCATACCATTCCAGCTGACCCTTCACCATTCAATACATGTAACATGTTGTATCAACCTAATGATGTCCTTATCCTAGTTAAGGTACCTACTATTGCTGTCACTTCTCCTTTACCCACAACCTCATCCACCAGCATTGTTATTTCCTCTCCCACACCCAACTCCTCTATTCCTACTATTGCAACAGCCTCTATAGCTAACCCATCCACCAACCCATCTACTTCTCATCCAGGTATTGTTTATTATTCTAATAATTCATTCGTTTCGGCTACTGACATATCAATTATCGGTACCTTAAAAGGTGTTTTTCAATGCCTCACTCTGGGGGAGTACTGCTTTAATAACATTGACACATTCCTTACTCCTCTTGAGAGTATGGTAAGCTTTTCTAACATACCAGCTATAATCATCCGCATAAGAGATATTTCCCTTACAGTCCTCCCCACCTTCGCACCAACTTAACATTCGGGGTACTTGATTCTTCTACCTACTCACCTAAGCCACATTCCTAAACTCTACTAGTTTCATCTGACCTGAAATATCTAACCAACTGCTACTTCACCCACACCTTCCTCCATTGTTGTACATGGAAGGGATTTGGCTCTAGGTTTCTATGAACAAGGCCATCATATAGTCATCCCATGCACCTCTCATAAACATAAAGACCCTAGTGGTATTGGCTTTGCTGAACCATCTCCCAAGAAGGAATGAGTCAAACTCATTGAGGACGATAAAAATTCTTCACGCCATTCACCCACTTCACCCCATTCACCCACAGAGTCTATGGATCCAAAATCCATTCCTCCTAACATTTTTTTTTTTTTGCGAACATCATTTCCTTGAGACCTATAACTTATCAATGAGATGGTGAGGCTACCTCTTCTCTTCCCTTCCTATATCCTGACATGGTTGATGATGATACACCTTCTATTAATATCAGCTCAATGCTCTTCACCACCTCCAATTCTACCAAAAATGTATCAAACGTGCCTAGGATAAATGTGTCTACTAATGAACCTTCCATGTCAGTGACCTCATCCTGAAGTAAAATCAACATGTAAAAAGAGAGGAGAAAAGTAAACGGTGATAATTTTCTCGTAATTGGATTAGACCCTATATCATTACCCATACCTATGGATCTAGTGCTTATCGTTTATCTTCCCTCAAATATAAACCCAAACTTGAACCCTTCAATGCCTTTCATCTTTGACCATTCTATTGTTGAATCAAGGCATAAATCAGCTTCTATCTATTAAATGTTTTTCCCTTGAGTACCATTCATCTTCCAGTTACTTATTTTAAGGATCAACGATTAAACAAGAATCATCTGATTACCCATCACCTTTCAGCCTTATCTTCAATATGAGTACCACGGCTCTACACATGGCATGATTATCGTGGATATTTTTTGTCTCTTACAAAGATGGAATCCCATGGTCATTCATCACTTAAAACATTTCTTTCATAGTTGAACCCTGTGTACTATGGTTTTGTCTTTGTAAACGGAGCCTATCATTCTCTATAGTCTTGTCCATGACCTAAAAGTCCAAAAATAAACAATTCCAAAGTAATAGATGATATTTTCAAAGTCAAACTCCTTGAGTTAAACTTCTGGCAAAAAGATGACTCCCTGAAAAAGTACATCTAATCTTTCTATCTTACTGTTATAAATAGACTACTCCCTCGAAGGACAACTATACAAATCTAGTCATACTGTACATAGTCTATGACAAAAAGAAGACTATTCCTTGAAAAATAAAATAAAAATATTGTGAAGCTTCCCACATCGATTAGTTTCACAAAGACCTCAAGGAGATAATCTACTCATCCCACATAGAATTCCTGCATCGATCAGTCTAATACAACAAAAGAAAAAATAAAAAGATAACTTTTTCGTCATGGAATTTCCTATTTTGATCTTGGGTCTCTTGCCAAAAAGGCAATGATATCTCACACTAGGTTATGCTAAACAAACCTCTTTCACCTCACCTCCTTTCCTTTCTAATATTATAACTCCTCAAGGGACTTTCTACAAATGTGACATTTCATGATCATGTGACGTTATTCACCCTTACAATAGTCAATTATGAAACACCTTTAGGGTATTACGTTCATAATCCCATCTTTGGTATGGTAGACTCATTATGGTTCTTATCAATTAGGAGGCACTTTTTTCTCCCCTTACCATTCACCTTTTTTTCTTACTTATTGATTCTCCTATACAAGACTTGACCTTCGACACCTACATTTTAAGAATTCCTCTTTAACCAAAATCACCAGTGCCTATGACCTAAATTCAACTATGTCTAATATGACCTAAACTCAACCATGCCTATTACCTAAATTCAGCCATCCCCACATGACCAAAAATAAACAATGCCTATGACGTAAATTCAGCCATGCCTACATGACCTAAATGCAACCATGCCTACATGAACCAGACTCAATCATGCCTAAAACCTACTAACCCATCCCTCTAGCTCATCACATTTTTCCCTAGCTTATGGGAGAACTACATCGGCCTGAGACCCCTTTCTGTTGTGGCTATTTAGGAAAGAATTTGAGGGCATAATGCCCTTTGGGATTATCTTGGCCACTCTTTCCCTAACCAATTTCCCCCCTTTTTATTCACATTCTACCTTAGTTAGTTTCCATTTTACACAAAAATTGGAAATTAAACAAACATACAAACATACATACCGACCATTTTATAACATCACCATATCATACATCAATCATTTTCACATTTCCATGATAGAAAATATTTCGAAATTTACACCACAACATACATATACATCATCATTTATTTTCCTTACCACCAATAACGTGAAAATTAAATCAAACCCAAAATAAAAACATGACCAAATCATTCCTAACTCACCTAGACTCCACAATGCCTATACCTAATTCCATTAGGCCTAACTGACTTAGACTCCATCATGCCTATACTTGACTCCATGATACCTAACTCACCTACACTCCACCATGCCTATGCCTGACTCCATCATGCCTAACTCACCTAGACTACACCATGCCTATACTTGACTCTATCATGCCTCAATCACCTCAACTCCACCATTCCTATACTTGACTCCATCATGCCTAAATCACCTAAACTCCACCAATCCCAACTGACCTAAACTCAATCATGCCTACATGACATCGACTCAATCATGCCTAATTCACCTAATTTTCATTAATACACAATAACAATGGAAAATAAAACATGTACATCATCCATGTAGTAAAAATCATAAACTATATATAATGGTAGATTCTATGTATTAATACATATATGCACACATATAAATAAATATCATTATCTCAAAAAATATCGTATACAATTTCCCGTCTTTGGCATACAGGTCAATATATATATATATATATATATATATATATATATATAGTGACTAATTATCACCCCACTTGATATTCTCCTGTCTAGTCTCACCTATCTCCTCCTCCCTACCTACATGCCTCCTTACCAACATCTCCCACCCTCCCTGGGTATCCGTCTAAACTCCTCCTGGCCTGGCCTCTGATAACTCATAACATGTCCTTATCTTTTTCCATGGGATCGATGGCCCCCTGTGCTCAGTGAGCTATGAGTCCTGGATTTCATCCACTCACTAGCTCTCTTCTAGGCTCTATACTCGACATATCAAGGGACATCTATACCGGAAGTCATCAAGTGATCCTGATAGTAGTGTACCTCATTTAGGGCATCCCTAAACCTCACCATCAACATAGTATGTGGTGGTGTCATGGTCTCACTGCAACCTATGAAATCTTCCCTCCTAAGAATGGCCTCAGCCCTTGTCCTAATGACTACCCTTCTACTTGTGCCCTGAGACTCTATGTTGCAACCTAAACCTATGCTGCAACCTTGTCATGTGAGGCCACAACCTGTACAGTGGCAAGTTGGCCCTATAAACCTATCACCTACGCCTTTAGGGTGGATACCTATCTACTATCCCCATCTCCATCCTATGCAAGTTCCTGTCACTGTGCTACCTGGACTTGTACAGTCGTCACATGATCCTATAAATGTTTTACCTGTACATTTGACCCTGTGAGCTGCCCCTGTGAACCTATAATATGTACCTGAAATTTAGCCACCTGATCCTATAATGTATCCCTCTGCACTATAATAGTGGCTAGATCTATCTTTCCAGGTCATAGTGGTGCCTCCCATAAATGTGCCACCCACCACTACCTATAACTATTAGTGACTCTTACATCATGAATCCATCTATCCACCACCTGCTCCTCCTACCCTGTAAGAAAATTTGGAGATGGTGGAGACATAGGTCTCTATATGTCATCTCTCTAGTGCTATGGGAACAACAGGGGCACATCTTGGCGTAAGCCAAATTATTGTATGACCCTATTCATGGGTATTACCTCAACTCACCCATCACCTCACAAAATAGCACCAATATCGGCTCCACCGATGCCTCAAATGAAATGGAATAAACTAGCTCCCTAACAATAAGAAGCTGCAAGATCATATAAACATCCTCTAAGGTGAGGGTCATCTCACCCATCAATAGATGAAAGTTATTTGTTGCAGAATCCCATCTAATGATGAGAGTGACCTTCAAACTATGATCTCAGGCTATATTTCTATAATGTCATATCGTAGTAAGTCTTACCTCGGTCATGTGTTCCCACTCCTCCGAAGTCACGCTAGGTTGTATGTGTACCAATAGAGGTGGTATTTGTCCTGCATGCTTAGCTGATCTCTCACCTACATCATCCAACACAACCATCTTCAAGACTTTACCTCCTTAAATCATCTATTACCCACATCACTCTACCCAATTACATCAATCACACCTAACCCGTCTACCTATTTCACCTAGAAGCCCACTGTCCTTTATCATCATCACCCACTATCTTAGTTTACTCCACCTACTTAAATATCCCACAACGCCAAAATAAAATTTTACTTTCCTATCTAGCCTTTATTTCACCTATTTACTCTTAACATTAACTGTCAGCAGTTGCCTTGATTGTCATCGGTTCTATTGGTGCTGAAAATGGTCTCCCTCCATCTGTGACTTTGAAATATTATTCACTCACAACTTCTGTCATTTTATCCATCCCCGTATTGTGTTTGGCGAGTCTTTGTTGCCATTTTAATCTTCTCCTGGGTCAAATATCATGTGTGGGTCCATATTTATCTCATGGTTCCTTTGTTCCTTTGGAAAAGCTCTATATTTTGAGTCTCCCATGCTTTGTTCCTTCAAAACTTGCCTTTTCCCATTTTCTCCATTCTCCACAGTTGAAATTTGTTGTTCTTTCCATTTTTTTCCCTGGCACTCGAGGAAAAATGAGTTGATGTCTCCCTAAGGATCGTGTTTGAGCCATGCAACAGTCTAAATTCTCAGTCCTTGAAGAAAACCTCATTTTCTGGCTCAAATGGACGTTTTCTGTGTTTTACTGTTTGACAGGCATTTCTCCTGGTCAAATTTAAATCATTTAGTCAATAGGGAAATGTGGCACCTCTTGGTTGGATGCGGATCAGCTTAATACTTTGGAAATTCCATGAAAAGCCTCTTTTTTAAAAAATGTGTACACATGTAGGAACGACGCTCGTTTGAGAATCAAATTTTTGGTAACGCTTTGAAGAAGCATCGGGAGGACACATGGAGGGTTGGCAGGAAAGAGACACATGGAGACTTCCTATGTATTTCCCATACTTACACAAATTTCAAAAAGTTTTTGGGAATTCTAGGACACATGGAGGAATGACGCTCATTTGAAGATATACTTTTGGGCTTTGCCTTGGACTAGCACCGGGAGGACACATGGAGGATTTCACTACATGGCCTAGATTTAGAAAAAATTTATGCGAATGGATACAATTTGGTAGAACAGGGACACGTGGTGAGCCCACACTCGTTCAGGGTCTTCAAATTGGGTGTCATCTAAGAGAAGCACCATGCGGACACGTGGGGCACTCCGCTCACTTTGAATTTTACTTAGAGTTCTGAATGGCCAAAAGGAGACTTCCTCAGAGCTTGATAAGTGGTGCCTTCCTCTGAGCTTCAAGCCTTCAAACAAATTTTACCAGAGTAGGACACGTGGCGAGTCTGCACTCATTCAAGGTATCAAATTTTTGGGGCCACCTCAAGGTGCACCATTATGACACGTGGAAATTTGAAAATTCATAGGGGCGGGGAGGCGGACCATCAAAGGAAATTCCAACTTTTCACCTCTTTGCTTCATAAAGATTAAAATAGAAAAAATGGCCCACGAGCCCGACAGGAAATATTCAATGTTTTTCCTTGGTCAACGACGACGGTGTGGACCCGTGGAGGAAAATTAGAAAAGTTTCCTTTTGAGAAAAAAGAGTTAAAAGTAAAAGGGGAAGTGTAGTTCCACTGTGACCCACATTGGGACATGTGCCAAAATTATTTCTCAAGGGCGGAGCTTGTCATCATCAACCTGGCACTATGATAATTTACCACCGGGAACTCCTCGTGCTATGATTATTTACTAGTGCACAACCTTTAGTTTGGTGGATGTAATCTGGAAACACAACAACAAACATAACATAAGAATACCATAGACTATGATAAGAAGGAATGATGATAAATCTGAAATATCAGTGTAAATTATAATATCAACATGAAATTGTTACAATCTCACCCACGAGGTACTTCAAGTGTTACTGACTTCACTTGCCTTCCAATGATAACTATGGGAGAAACTTCACAATTACACCTCTTAATGGCTTCTTTAACACACCTTCAAAATGATGGCTTCCTTTACACACATACTCATACAATATTTCTCACTACTTCCTTCTATATCAAATGAGGGGGGTGGCCTCTTTATTTATAGGAATTAAGGCTTATCCACCCTATCTCTGAGATAGGATAGGAAATCTCTTCCGGCCAATCATATTCCATACCTACACTCTTGCCTTTACATGTAGGCTTATCTTCTAAGATAAGATAAACCTTATCATCTCACATGGGTTCCACATTTTCAGACTTTTTCACAAATAAAATACACAAAATATTTATGAAATCACTCTTTGTCGTTATTAAAAATATAATATATTCCTAATCATGTAGACCCTACTTCTCTACTTATCCCAACTTTGACATTTTAACATTACCAGACCACTTATGGCAAATATTTACTTTTTACAACATTCCTATTGTAATTTGACTATTACCATACTGTACATTATTGGTGGCACTGTACTGACGGCGT
The DNA here is from genome assembly GCA_019776745.2 of Taxus chinensis. NCBI lineage: Eukaryota > Viridiplantae > Streptophyta > Pinopsida > Cupressales > Taxaceae > Taxus > Taxus chinensis. The sequence continues at coordinate 763,037,490 of CM034151.1, read as the reverse complement.
CGTTATCTTCTATTGGAGGCCATTACTAATTATACATAACAATATCCTATTCCTAATACATACATTAATAAAATAGAAATTACGGAGGAAAATTTTAATGTCAACATTTTTCCCCCTTCCTAACTTCTACTCCATCCTCGGAGTACACTCTTATGGACATTCTGAAGCTGGTGCCTGGAAAATCTTTAACTTGTCATGGTTGACCCATTTCATAATGGGAGTATCATCCAATTCCTCCAATTGATATGTACCATTTTCATGCACAACTACTATTTTGTAGGGCCCCATCCATTTGGGAAGAAATTTTCTCTACCTTCTTTTTTTATATCTAGAATCATATACTATAACCAAGTCATTCACATGAAATGGAGACCAATGGATCTTTTGATCAAAGTATTCCTTCTGCTTCATTTTCTTCTTATAGCTTGTATCCTTCGTTATTTCCCTCATTTCCTCTAGCAAATGAAGATGTACCAACCTTTAATTTCTCATAACTCTCACAATGGGAATATCAAACTCAATAGGAAGAACTGGATCAATGTCATAAGCCAACTGAAATGGGGAGTATCCTATTGCTGACTTTGATGTTGACCTATATGCCCACAAAGCTGCATGAATCCTTTTATCTCACTTATGTACCTGTAAGGCTGCATCTTTTGCTAGAATTTGACACAACACAAAATTTGTTCATTCCACCTGTCCATTTGTGGTTGGCTTGTATGTTGTTGCCTTCCTGTGCTTAATAGAAAACTTATTGACTAGGGCTTCTACCACCTCATTAATGAAGTGGCTTCCTTGATCTGTTACAATTTCTAATGGACAACCAAATCTGGTGACAATGCGTTCATATATGAAACTTGCCACTTCATCCATGGAAGTTGTTTTCAATGGCCTAGCTTCAACTGACTTGGTTAAATAATCTGTGGCAACTACAATATACTTATTTTAGCGTGGGGTAGTTGGAAGTGGACCTATAATGTCTATTCCCCACTTTTTAAAGGGACCAAGTGGAAGAATAGGGCATAATGGAGCTAATGAAGTCTTACAGTTACCATGTGTTTGACAAATATCACATGTCTTACAATAATTATAACAATCTCTAAAAAGAGTGGGCCAGTGATAACCTGCATCCAAGATCCTTCTTGCTGTAAGTTGTCCAGAGAAGTGTCCTCCACATGTACCATTGTGGAATTCTTCTATCAACTCCTTCCCTTGATCATGTCCAACTGCGCTCTTGTAGTGTCCATCAGGTCCTATTTGAAATAATACTCCATGCAGAATAGAATATGGACGACTGGCTTGAGTAATCTTCCTCTTAGTCTTTGCATTGGCACCATCAGGAAACTTGAATTCATTCAGATAATTCCAAATATCTATGTATTCACTAGGGATTGTGTCAAGGGATAACAATGTTGCATCTGGGAAATCATCATCATCACAAGATGAACCTAAACCATCATAGGCTCGAGAGAGTGCATCTGCATTGACATGCTTCTTTCCTGGCCTATCTATAATATCAAATTCAAATTCTTGTAGAAAAATTATCCATCTTACTATCCTCCTTGATGGGTTAGGCTTATTTACAATATACTTTAGATCCTCATGATCTGTTACAACTATAAATTTCTGCCCTAGCAAGTAATTTCTAAAATTCTTTACAGTAGAAATGATAGCTACAACTTTTTTTTCGGTTACAGTATAATTTACCTCAACACTGCTCATTTGTCTGCTCCCAAAGTAAACTGGATGATCATTCCCATTTTCATCCTTTTGGCTCAGAGTACTTCCTAGTGCTACATCTGAGGCATCAATATACATAATGAATGGCTTGCTCCAATATGGATTCTTTAAAATAGGTGAAGACACTAGGGATTCCTTCAGTTGTTCAAAAGTTTCATGTGCCTTATTTCTTTGTTCATAAGTAACATCCTTCTTCAAGAACTGGGTTAGTGGCTATGCAATCTTTGAGGATGAACCTTCTATAGTAACCCACATGGCCTAAAAATTATCTCAACTTACTGCTATTCATAGGAAATGGTAACTCCTTGATTTTTGAAATTTTATTAGGATCAGTACCAATACCATCTCTGGATACAACATGCCCTAACAAAACACCTTTAGAACATCCAAAGACACACTTTGTAGGGTTTAGTGAGGCTTGTGCTTCATCTAACCTTTGAAATGTTGTCTCCATCTGGTGCAGGTGGTCCATCTTGATCCCATAGATGTAAAAATCATCCAGAAATACTCTGATGAAGTTCCCAATGTAGGGGTCAAACACCCTATTCATCAAGCACTGGAATGTTGCCGGAGTATTACACAACCCAAAAGACATAACTGTATAAGCAAATGTTCCCCAAGGAGTGGTGAACGTGGTCTTCAGCTGATCTTTCTCTGCTATATGAACTTGGTTGTATCTGTTATATCCATCAGCAAAACTATAGAACTCCTGGCTAGCTACTTCGTCCAATATCTGATCTAAGAATGGAAGAGGGTAATGATCCTTCTTTATTGACTTGTTGAGCTTCCTATAATCAACACAAATGCGTAGTTTCCCATTCTTTTTTATTGAGATCACAATGGGAGAAACCAATTCTGAATTCTCCACAGAAAATATGAATCCTGCATCAAACAACTTATCTATTTCTTCTTTTACAGTCTTGGAAAAATTGGGATTCATTCTATATGGTATTTGCTTTATGGACTTAGCACCATCTACCAGATCAATAGAATGTTCTACCCAACTTACTTGACAGAGTTTCTTGTAATCAAAAGTGAATATGTGTATGTACTTTTGAAAGAGCTGGAGGTAGGATTCCTTCTCGCTCTCTATCACAACATCACCAATCTTTATTTGTTGGAGACGATCATCAATTTCTTCTTCAAATAATTTTATGGGGTCATGAGTCGGTATGACTGGAAGGATATCCATGACCGAAACATCAACCTCACTTTCTTCATCTTCGGTGTCCACTTCACTGGTACTAGAGTAATCAAAGGATGTCCAATCATCAGTTTCATCACTTGAATTCACAGGTTCTGCCTTATGTTGCTGAGGGATCACCTTTATCTTCACCCTCTCTCTACCATGTCCAAGTGTCATGAAGCCTTCATTCCAGTAGTTTCTTGCATGAACTTTCCTTAGCCATGGTCTTCCCAATAAAATTGGGTACGCAACAGTACCATTTTGCATCACCTGAAATTCTACCACACATACAACACCCATAACAGATATTTCCACATTTGAAACTACATCTTTTGGTTTAGTTTTTCCCTTATTTAATGACCTTAACATAAGTTTTGAGGGGTGATCAATTTTTAAACCCAACATATTCATTACAGACTCGATCATTACATTAATTGCAACACCTCCATCAACTAAGACATCATGAATTGAAATACCATTACATAATACCTCATCTTGTGGAGCGTAGGGATTCACCTCTACCTCCAAAATAGGGACCTCAACCTCCTTCCTTTGTCGAGCATTGAGTCCACTTCGCAGCTCTTGCCTCTTCTCAAAATACATAGCCAAGAGTTGACAATATGTAATATTTGTAGGCCTTTTGGATAGATCTTCTAAGATTGAGTATGGTCCTTGTCCCTGTGAAATCAGAAAATCCTGCGCACCCAACTTTATTCTCCTATGTTTCTTACTAGTTTCTCCTTTCATCTTCTTAAGATCATTTCCATCTTGGTTATCTTTTTCTTTCTTTCTTTTTGTTACAAACACATCTACTTCATTATTTATGCTCTTATCTACTACATCAAAAGAATTCACAGGTGCTTTTCCTTTATCATTATCTCTTGTACCAGATGTAGAAGCTCTATCTAGATAATTATACTTATAATGACCCTTTTTATAACAACCATAACATACAACTTCAGAAATATTTCTTTTTGGACCTCTATCTCCTCCCTAAGAACTAAATTTCTTTCCTTGAAGAAGATTAATAGTTAACTGGCCCATCTTCCTCAACAAATATTCATACTCAGTAGATGTACTAGGAGAAAGATTTGTGCGCACCGAGAGTGGTTGTGGATTCTAGACCAAAGGTGCTGGTGTAGGCTCTACTTTAGCAACAATTTCTTTGGGCTCCTCTTCCATGCTTTCTTTCTTACCTTCTTGCAATCTCCTTTTCTTGTTCAATGGTAGCTGGGTGGTCATACTTAACTCATTGTCTGATCTCTAGCTTCATCCCAAGAATGAAGTGCTTATAGAGGAGATTATCCACGCCATTCATCATCCCATCCACTAATCCTTCCTTCCAGATCTGGGCATCGAGCTTCCTCATTAGCTCTAGAACACGAGCATGATAATCCCTTATCTTCTCCTTATCTCCTTGGGATAGCTTTGTGATATCAATCATGAGATCTACATATTTTTGTTGTTCACCAAATTCTTCAAGAAAACTTTCAGTTAATAAATCCCATGATTTTTTCACATTATCACCTAGTGTTTCAAACCACCTAAGGGTAGAACCATCCAAAAAGGTAGGAAAAAATTCAGTCCATTGTTCCCTTCTTATAAGGCCATTATAAATATAAGATTGTTTAAACTCTTGAATGAAAGAGGAAACATCTTCATTAGATTGGGCTGAAAAAATAGGAATCTTCCCCATTTTCAAAAATAACCACAGTGAAATACAAACCCACAAGTACAATCAACAAGACTTATGTGCACAAATAATTGGAATCACTATAATATAAAGTGACTTTACACCTTTCTAATACAAATGACCATGGTAAAATATGGTAAAAATTGACTTACTGTGGTAAAAAATGACTTTATTGTGGTAAACACTATTCATGGTAAAAAGTGAAGTTACTGCGATAAATACTATTCTTGGTAAAATGTGACTTTACTGTGGTAAATACTATTCATGGTAAAAAGTGACTTTACCATGGTAACCACTATACATAGTAAAAACAAGGTTACCCTTCAAATGTTTTCTGACTAAGTGGGAATATCTCTCCAGAAAATCCACCAATGAGGAATGGTCCTGGCAACGAAACCAAAATGTCATCACCAATCCGGCACTATAATAATTCACCACCAGGAACTCCTCGTGCTATTATTATTTACTAATGTACAACCTTTAGTTTGGTAGATGTAATTTGGAAACATAACATAATAATACCATAGACTATGATAAGAAGGAATGATGATAAATCTGAAATATCACTGTAAATTATAAAATCAACATGAAATTGTTACAATCTCACCCATGAGGTACTTCAAGTGTTACTAACTTCACTTGCCTTCTAACAATAACTATGGGAGAAACTTCACAATTACACCTCTTAATGGCTTCTTTAACACACCTTCAAAATGATGGCTTCCTTTAAACAGTTACTCATACAATATTTCTCATCTACTTCCTTCTATATCACATGAGGGGAGTGGCCTCTTTATTTATAGGAATTCAAGATTATCTACCCTATCTCTAAGATAGGATAGGAAATCTCTTCCGGCCAATCATATTCCATGCCTAAACTCTTGCCTTTACATGTAGGCTTATCTTCTAAGATAAGATAAACCTTATCATCTCACATGGGTTCCACATTTTTAGACTTTTCCACAAATAAAATACACAAAATATTTATGACATCACTCTTTTTCATTATTACAAATATAATATTTCTAATTCCTAATCATGTAGACCCTACTTCTCTACTCATCCCAACTTTGACATTTTAACATTACCAGACCACTTATGACAAATATTTACTTTTTACAACATTCCTATTGTACTTTGACTATTACTATACTCTACATTATTGGTGGCACCGTATTGACGGCACCGTTATCTTCTATTGGATGCCACTACTAATTATACTTAACAACATCCTATTCCTAATACATACATTAATAAAATAAAAATTACGGAGGAAAATTTTAATGTCAACAAGCTCTAGGGAGAACTTGGAAAATTTTCCTTTTTCCAAAAGAGAGTCACATGGTATAATTTCTTTGCGTTTCATTTGGAGTCCACCTCAAGATATGTGTCAGGCTCATTTTCAAAAGTGGAGGTGCAGGGAAAAAGGGTGAATTTTTCCATTTTTCTAGAAGGGTCAAAAAAGATCAAAGGAATCCCTGAAGCCTTTTTTTGCATCTTCCATGTGGACGACCCACATTCAAAATCATAGATCAACGACTATTGAGCATCTAAATCTGATTTTTCCCCCATTTTTCTATAAAACTCTTGAGAGTGTGAGTCTTCATGATTTCTTTCTATTTTATAGACACCAAATAGAGGAGCAAGTTAATTTTGATATCTAGAGTTTGGTGGGAGAGATCTAGAGATATCTTTCACCATCAAAATGGTCTGAATCTCAAGCCCGATCTATTTTTCTATTTTTCTTCTCATCAGCACACAAGGGGTAAGATTTGGTTGATATGGGGTGGAAGTGGTTGGCAAATGGATGGAGGAATGTTTTTCCCAAGAAAGGATTTGAATGCAGGAAGAAATTGAAGAGATTTTCCCTCAAGCACGTGGATACTTTTGCTAATTTGATTCTGGGAATCACGAAAGAATCATGGCAAGGACTGGTGCATTTAAAGTTTTTGTCTTTTGGGAGGAAGGGGATCTATTGGAAATTTTGTAAATGGCATGAATTTTTCATCCAAATGGTTGGGAGTTTTTGGAAAGATCGGGGCTCATTCTCTCCAATAGGAAAAGCTTGACATATCCCACCCATTTTTAGAAGCCTGTATATCTCTCTTTGTGTCAAATTTGATCATGTCAAGGTGGTTGCAAGTGTGTAGCCATTGAGAAGCTTTACGATTGTTCTGGAAAATTTCCCTTACTGATAAAAAGTTAAGTTACTGCGGTAAATACTATTCATTGTAAAAAGTGACTTTACTGTAGTAAATATTATTCATGGTAAAAAGTGACTTTACCATGGTAACCACTATACACAACAAAAACAAGGTTACCCTCCAAATGTTTTCTGACTAAGTGGGAATATCTCTCCAGAAAATCAACCAATGAGGAATGGTCCCGGCAATGGAACAAAAATGTAATCACCAATCCGGAACTATGATAATTCACCACCGGGAACTCCTCGTGCTATGATTATTCACTAATGCACAACCTTTAGTTTGGTGGATGTATTCTGGAAACACAACAACAAACATAACACAAGAATACCATAGACTATGATAAGAAGGAATGATGATAAATCTGAAATATCAATGTAAATTATAATATCAACATGAAATTCTTACAATCTCGCCCATGAGGTACTTCAAGTGTTACTAACTTCACTTGCCTTCCAACAATAACTATGGGAGAAACTTTACAATTACACCTCTTAATGGCTTCTTTAACACACCTTCAAAATGATGGCTTCCTTTAAATAGTTACTCATAAAATATTTCTCACTACTTCCTTCTATATCAAATGACGGGAGTGGCCTCTTTATTTATAGGAATTCAGGCTTATCCTGTGTTAGTCTTGAGTAAAGTGTACTTATTTCATTTCTGAATGCATACGGGTAGTTGTTCTTGTTTATATTACAATCTTATACCAAAATATGGTCCCATCACATAGGTCTCAATCCTTGTCATACTTTAGTGACATCTGCAATTTCATCTTTCAGAAGAGTCTTCATCTGCGATTGGGATAAACGGTTTAAAATCAATTTTCTTTCATTTGTTAACAGAGATTCTTTGTAAACCTCTGGGTGTACCTCAGGTGTGACTTGGTTCAAATCTTGGTACTTTATTGGGTCCTTTGACTCGAGCCTTCATGACAGAATCCCACAGGTTGTGTGAAAGAGTGCTAATTTGGTCCTCCATTAAAGCACATATTCTAGTTGAGGAAGCATTTTAACATTTTGTGGCATTTTCTTGATTGAATCTTTCCATTTTGCATATGCTCTCGAGGATCTGGTGAGTCAATTTCATCCTTTCTCCCCTCCCACAAAAAAATCCATTTAAAAAAAATAATCCTACCCATACTACCTTGTTTTTGCTCTGTATACACACACAAGACCAAAATCCTTTTACTAAAATATGCAGAATAGATCAGGGTCTCAAATGTCTTTAGTAACCTTTGCCTTGTTGTGAAGATATCTCCATGATCTAGAAGTGACAACTCGTGAGAGTTAGATTTGGTGTGTTGATCATATTTTTCCCAAGGTCTCCTTTACAAAAACTTATTCAAAAGAAAGGTACTTGTATCTCCTTTCAAATAACAAAGGTTATAAGTCAGATAGATTGCTTCCCCAGCTACAAAACGACATACATGATTCTCTATCTACCACTAAATGTCATGTCAAACCCATGATGTTACTTGGTCTCTGAAGGAGGTTAAATTTGGGTACCAACAGGTTCCTTATGACTGGTGTCAGTTACCTAGACCTTGACTGATTCTGACTAAATCTGACTAACTTCAGCTGACCCGTGACCTTCGTCGGTCTTTACCATGGTATCCAAAACAAAATCCCCTCCCCCATTCAAAAAAACTCACAATAACTTAGCTCAACACCTACTTTAACCCACCTAAAAGTATCCTAGCTTCATTCCCAACCCTATTTAACCTATTTTTGACCTTCCCACTCCTCATTCCATTCATTGTTACCCATTTTTTTAAATGATCAAATTCCACCCAAATGTTTAACTAAAAACAATTTCAACATTACTAATTTCAACAAAATGAGGGATTTGTCTCGTCTCCTACTTGTAATCGACAATCTCTCCATGTTGGCACATCTTTCCACTATGTAGGTGGTCCACCCAATCCCTCTCCTACCTCTATTGTGCCCAAATCAACTCCTCACCTCCAAACAAATCGAATAAATCAAATCGATATCATGGACCAGCTAATTGAACACCAAGCACCTACTATGTGGATCGTCATCTCAGCTCATAGCCTTGTACTATCGTTTCCTAGTCCTCAGTGTCTCTCGTGTCATTTTCTAAAAGTGGAAAAGTAAAAATGAAGCCATAAAATAGGGATTTTTCTTTTTAAACCCCAAATCGACTTGAGCGACGTTGATCATGTCATGCCCTATAAAACCAACGTCGATTATACCATAACCAAAACCAATCAACTGACTTTAGCTTTTGACCCACCCCATGCCAATTTTTCGTAAAACCATATCTTCTCCAACAACTTTTCATCTTACCACTACCTATTATACCTTACCCACAAGCCTAAATTACCTGTAAGTTGTATTTCCTTAATTACATTTAGGGACATGTAATCTACCTATACCTAGGCCTTACCAGTTCCCTACGTACATACCCTGACCGAAATAACCTTTTGTGACCTTTGAATTCATGTACTTGGTATACCTTGTGATGTTGTTACCCATATCATTTAACCTAATGACCTTACCTTTCCTAATGACGCAATGTTTATCCCGACCATACCTTTGGTGCCATGGAACAAATCCTAATACCCGTTCCTACACCAGACCTCATTGTGCTTCATGACCATATCATATACCATAGATGCATGAATCATTTCAACTACTTTTTGATAAACCTATCACCCTTTTGACAACATAGAGTTTGCAAGCTCTTCAACCTGATACCATGTCGCAATATGTATGTGTGAGTGCATTTTTTTTTCCATTACAAATTACCCATTATGACCATTACCCATTACCCAAAATGGTCATACCGTTAGCTACAACCAACCTACCCTCACTTTCATCACTTATTTATCAAACCACTCATTGATTTTGTTTAACACCTCATCAATTCCTAGTTTGAGGGGGATCACCTTCAACGCTACTTGGGGAAACCCCACTCTCACCTATATTTGGGGTAACCACTTCCTTTTTTGTCAGCATCTCTTATCACTATAAGCTACATGACAAAAAGGGGTAAATGTAGAAATCAAATTTGGGTCACACTCCCCTTAGTTATGTTTAATCATTTAACATAACGTGTTCACCTAACCATGGCCACTTACCTAGTATTCAGATTAATTTAATTACTTACAATTGAATTAATGTTCATCCTCACATCATTAATTAATTTAATTACTTTAATTAAGATAATTTACACCCCACCTAGCCACATCACCTAGACACCTCAGCATGAACTTATTCTGAGTCTATTAATTATATAAGACTAAGTATCTACTTATCTTAACAAATCGGGACTCTTTCAAAACCTAAAATTAAAGTCAAATTCCTTCTCCAAGAACACTCTCACTTGTCTAAGTGCTAATCCTCACTTGAGACCCAGTTTGATAATCAGAGCACGCCAAAAAATGAAAATATTTTCCTATTTTTGGAAAACCTAGAATTTCCTACCTTAACCGATGTCGGTTATCCCTCTATCGACGCCAGTCACCCTAACCTTCATCAGTTACCTTATATACAGTTTTGCAACCTTTACTGAGGCTGGTCATTTTGAGTTTTGCAAGATCTATTGCATGCAAGCACAAACTAGTGACTTCTCGGCATCTAGATGATAGTATAGACTCAACCACAAGCCCAAACAAGCACCTGATACTCATCCAAAGGCATTAGAACATTCCTAGGAACACTCCGAGAAGTATTTTCGCGTCACTGACCAAACATTTATTCACAGATCAACCTCTTCCTTCCGTCACCTACTATGCCTGTAAATACAAGTAAGTGTATTTGATTTTCATCATTATGTACTTTATTAAGGTGTAGGTTCACTATATTTTGTTATCATATCTTATTATTTCTTGAATTCCCCCATCCCCACCTTTTAACCAATCTACCCATCCAACCATCCACAACCTTCTAGCTCTGCGTACGGGACCTCTATGCATTCCCGAGTATTCCTAGAATTATTGCAAACCCAACCATCCTCCCTTCATTCTATGTGTAATCACAGAGAAGTACAAAAATAATTTTATTTAATTATCCCCATTTTGACCCTACCGACGCCAGTCACCCTAACCATCATCAGTTTCCCCTCTTCAAAGGCATCGGTCACTAGACCAACATCGACGTTGTGTCTTCTATCAAATTTAATCAAAACCCCACAAAACCTCACCCAAACCTACCCAACTCTTTGTGCAAACACAGAGAGAGTCTGTAAACCCACTTTGTACAATCTTCCATTTCCCACAGTAACTGATATCGGTGATACCTTTACTGATATCGGTCACCCTTATCGGCGTTGATCTTTGTGCCTTGTAAAACTATCTTAGATGAGAAAGCTTCTGAATCACCCAAAATAAAACCAAAATTCGTCAAATCTTACCTAGACCCTTTCTGTGACCTTCAGACCACCTTCCTAGCTGGCAACCTGACCCGAGACCTTCACTAGTTTAGCTATCAAGTATTTAATTGGATTGACATTGATAGTAGTCTGAGACACCTAAATCAGGACACTAGCATTAAATTATTTTATTTATATGTTCAGTTATTTTTTATTGAGTTATATATCAGTGGATTAATAACCATCGAGGAAGTATCACACTTCCTAGATCTAGCTCACGTTAGGCAATCCACTAACTTCTGCTATTAATTGTATCTCATGGTATTGATTTTTATCAGAGGTAGTTCATCTTAGCCAAAAGGAAGCTCACACAATCAGCTTGGATTAGAAATCAGAAACTCGCGCACTAAACCTTTTACCAACACAATAACATGTATTCCTCATTGGCCCTTTTACCTCATCTATTTCATTTTCTACAATAATCTGGTGAAACACTTCTTCTCAATTTTTTGTCTTCATTTTGTAGAAGCTCTACATTCTCACGCTCTATGGAGGCAACATAACCTTTGTATTGGGAATTAGGTTGTTAAGATGATATAAATGAGGGATTTATAAATATGCAGCTTCCCTAACTACAATCGGTGGTGAATGAATTTTTGAGTGGATGAACTTGGCACATAACTTTCGTGGTACCATTAACCCATAACTATGGACAATGAAATGTTTTGTGTTCCTTTGGGTTCCTTTGAACACCAGTAATATGGTAAAAACATGACATCTACACTTGATACTATTCCACTCATGAAAATGCCATTTAAAGATTGATTAGTGTTAGTTTTTTACTGATTGTGTGTTGTGAGTTAATATCTACTATCTTCTTATATAATTACATACTTAATTAATAATATTTGAATTTATTCAACTTGATGCAACCCTTAGGATATGTGTCTAAATTTATTCTTAATATATCATATTTTTCTATTGTGGTTACTATTTTTTATTACTTCAATGGTTATGTTAGTACAATAGATAATATTTTCACTACAACAGTTGGAAAAAATTAAAACGCTATTAAAAATTAAGGATTTTTAGATTGTCGAATATTAAGACATATTTAATACCCAACAAATATTATATTTAATTCACAATGTGTTGATAGTAATGATTAATTTTTTAGTTTACCTTACTAAGTTAATTGTCTATAAAGTTGGCTCAAAACCACCGAACATTCAATTTTTCGTGGTTATCAAATTCAATAATCATATGAGCATGACATGGGATGCCATTCTAGCCCGAAATGTCCATATTTTTATAGTTCCCCGTGGTAAGGAGAAGAAAATTCCAATTAGCATGGAATGGACGCTCACTATGCACAAATCATAAACAATTAACATTACATAATACAATTGTTGAAATTTTGTAGTATTGAATGACAAAGGTTAATTACTTTCAAAGCTATCTACAAAATTTCTCAAGTATCTTCGGATCGTACCCCCTTACTTCTTGGAGTTATTTGGAAAAATGACATGTGGTCCATATATAACTTATCAAGAGAAAGAAGAGGGTCACTTACATTCTTTGTAATAGATTAGCCACCCTAAGAATTCTCCATACTCAATCTCCCTTCTCTATCACCCCTCTTCCTCCTACAATGTTTCACATTAAATTCTTCAACTTAACTTCTTTAGTACCTCCATATCATCATCTTTATTGCCCCCCTTGAATGGAATTACTGATAATAAAGTTTTCGTGAATAAACAAATGTTAATATTGAGGCTTCATATTGTCGTATTCTAATGGGAGCCTATGTCCTACCAGACATATATAAAGGCATTGGAACGATTCGTAATAATAAGGAGGCGTTAATTCGTCCATATCGTAGAAAATTTTTATCTTGCCCAGCAACATATACCTGAATCTTATTTAAGATCTCATATTTAAATTGCAAAGTAAATTGCTGCCTTTCATACATGATCTATACGGTTACAAATGCATTTTGTAGTTATAATGTTGTAGCAGAACAATATATTTCTTCGGTTTCGTAAAAATGCTTTAATATGTATCCCATTTGCAATCACTAGTGACATAGTTGACCTTTACTCATGTTTGGATTTGATTGTTCGCCACCGAAGTTCAAACTAATTTTTAATGTCATTCTTGTATCATTTGTCTTTTTTTTAATCTTCAACAAGGTCATGTGTATACCCGTGAATAAGTCTTTTTTATCTTGAAATAGGTCAAGCCTATATTAAATTGAAACGGATTGGTTATAGTTGTATTTTAATAAGTTGATATCTAAGTAATGAATGCGGGGTAATATGTTTCTTTTAAGAGAAATTTGTCATTTCTTAATGTCGTGTAAAAAATTAACATTCTTTGATGTAATTTCTTTTTTTTTTCGACGATCTATATAATGTAATTGAGTGTATTAGTCATAAAATAAAATAAAATAACTATAATTTATTAAAATTTCTTAATACAATTAATTTTTTTAAATATAATGTTGAACTCAGAAATGTTTTTAAATAGAAAAATATTACACCGAAGGAGAACATTCCCCCTATGGGAAAGGTCCTTTCGGTCGTTTCGGCGACTATGTTTAGTTGACGGTTTTTTTGGACTTTTTTTCCATGCGATTAAACAAAACTCTAGTTGCCTGGATGCTTTTGAGGAGTGATTTGTGTAACAATGTCCCTTCAACCTCCATTGTCTCTAGAAACTGTTTCAATGCCGCAGAATGTAGTTGCTTCAATTTATGAGACAACACCTCTTGGAAGCTCGATTTCAATAGAGCCTACTGTTTCATTTTCTTAAACACAGACTGAATGGTGTGCTCGTATTCTTCCACCTTAAAATGAACATCCTTCTCTACATAATCTCTTCAGTGTACAAGGCACAGATCGACTCCTGTGGCCTAGGTTTCAAGCATCTTTCTCCCTCCACGGATCTTCTTACCTACTTCGATGGATTCAATGCAATGATCGGTATGCAAGATTTGTTTTTTGTATTTTTAATATCATGGAAGTCTTGCTGATGAAAACCTACACTTAATTTTATTCACTATTTATATTAAATTTTTCAAATCAGTTAGCACTTCACAACCAGATCAGAATTCCCTTGGTTTTCTAGTTTTTCCATTTAAAAGACAAGCACCTTGTTTTTTCTTATGTCCTTCCACGATGTTGTTGTTTTGTAATTATGTTATCATTATGAATCCTACCTATATTCTAGACTATTTGGCAATGACATTTTACATACATATTTATTGAGTGCATTTTCATTTACAACTTTTAACAAAAAAAAATACTCCCATTATAATTTGTTGCTTGTCCATGGATCCACATTTTTTCAATTATTTTTTTGAACAATTCTTGTGTCTTGCTTATACTTCCACATTTTATGTACACATCTACAAGGGAATTTGCAACAACATTTAATAACAATCCCGTCCATTATGCTCTGATGGATGTCCATTCATCATTGTAACGCTTCCAATTTGTGGTACATGCTGGGAGGATGACGAAACTAGTTGAAGATTCTGGCTTTACACTTGTTAGTTGTATCTACTAAAATGTTTCCCAAGCCTCTTCAACAAAAAAAATTTGTGTGCGTCATTATACGCCACAATCACCACATTATCTACTAAATATTGTCTTCCCTATAATTTTTTATAACATTCTTTTGCAAGATTAGATTACTAAGTGGCCTTATATTGGGATATTGGATATATGAAAATTGTTGATTATAATACCAATATGTGCTACTTATAATATATTATGCTGAACCTTGATGTCGAAAAAGATAAAAAAAGGTTTTTGATTTGTTTTCATGTTGCTTAACTCTAATTTAATTGTGAAAAATCTAAATTGCTCACCAGGGGTACCTCTCAAGTTAATTACATCAATTGTAGGCACTGCCATAGGAATCACACTAGTTTGAAGGGAACCCCATTGAACATCTACAAACTCCTTGAAGAGGTAGTGTAGGTGATGTTTTAACTTTGTAGATTCTCTTGATACCATCTATGCTTGATTCTCAAATAGTATTTTTTTAGCCTTGAATTTCAAGATATAGTTATGGAATTTCTTTTTAATATTAAGATATGCGTTATGGCTTTGTTATATAAATTTTTTGTCTCAGTTTTACACAATGTATGAAGGAAAGTAAGGATACACTACTCAATTATTTTCTTTCTTTTTTGTATTTATTATTTTGATAAGATTGTGTAGGATTCTGTTCACAAAACTCTTTTTTAATCCGAGGAGTGATTGGTGTAATTTTGGAAACAGAAGCATAAGCAAAATATGCTTTGATTGGGATGACCCAAATTCTAACTTGGAACCTTTTGTGTATAGTAAAGTATTTCGAGGATGAGTTTTGCAATGTCAAGATTAAAGTTTTCTCTCTTATAAGGTAAGATCTATTGTTTTTTAGCACACAAGTTGATTCTCTTTAGACTTGTTTGCAATGTGGAGTTGAATATTATCAATAATACTCTTTATTTAGAGATTTTTATAACCAAGGTTTAAGTTATCAAAAACTATTTTCCTCGTTTTCTTTTTCAAGATCCAGTTTTGTCTGAGTTTCAAGATTGAGTTTTGGAACCTCTTTAAATGTGAGGATTCATTTTTTGGGTCCTTTGATTATTAAGAATTGTTCTTGAAGATAAATTTACCATCTAAATGATAGTTTTGAAAGACTATATTCTTACACTTACAAAAGCAATCACACCCCATATTAACATCAACTTCAAAATTAATAACTATCCCTCCAAATCAAATAACATATACCATCCAACATTCACATTGCATTGTACACATGCAGTTTCTTGTAATTGTTATTTTAGATAGTACATGAAAATCAAATTAAACCTTATATATGTGCGGATTCAATTATGTATAAATAACAACATAAGAAAAAAATTATAAATAAAGCCATAGTTTAATATTTAATTTGAAGAGAAAATGCTTAAATAAAGTGACACATTAATATATTTAATTAGGAGGTACAAAACATATATGGAGGAGGAAATTTAATATTTTCATCTTGAAATAAATAAATATATAAGAAACTTTCTCTCTTGAAACTAACTAATTTATTTTTTCTTACAAAACATAAACTATATGTAAGGTGAATAATGTGTAAATAGTCTTAAAACTACCATAAATATCTATTTTATAATTTAAAGTTTGTTATAGATTCATTACACAATTTTTCCCGTCATAAATTTTTGGATTTATTACAAGTTTCTCACTACCTGAAAATAAAAGGTCTCTATCTATCTCATATGCCTTATTTCTTTATGGCTTCTATAAACTTAGCCTTTCCACATATTCCAGACAACCCCACAATCTTCACTACATTGAAGCCAGATTTTTGAAGCAGTCTCCTCCATTCTTGCCGACTCCTTTGTTTCCTTCCATTTGCTAGCGCACTCAGAATTAGATCCATGACCATATCAAGAGTTCGATTTTCCTTTGACTCCTCTATAGTCATGTATTCAGGTAACAAGAATTTTCCATTTTGAAGCAAAGCATTGTAACAATTTTTTAGTATCTTTTCGCAACTTTGGTCATCCCAATCTACCAGTACGTTCTGTGTCACCCCCAAGAAAGCACGTTAGTTACCAAAAATAACGTGAAAGTTATCAATAATACATTGAAAGGGGGAATGAACATTACCTTCATAAATATGGCATCTGTAGAAGGTATGTGTTATCCAAAATTCATCCCTCAAGGTAATTTTGATAACATGCATCAAATTCTTCAGTCCCGAGCAAGTAGATTAATTCAAGGCCCGAAACCATGTTTTTGGGGGCCCCTTCTGTTTCTCTATAACTCTCTCATCCAAGGAAAAATCCTAACGAGTTAGAAAAAATGGAAAAAATACAAATAATAAGGTTGCAAGATTGTTTTAAAGCATTTCAGATCTAAAAGGTGCGGATCGTAATAGTACGGGTCGTACCGAGGTTTGTCGTACCAAGTTTGGGGCCAAAATACAAAGAAAATCAGCTAAGTCAGACATTTTTGTCCCAGGCAGTCCACGGGACAGTTGGGACAAAAGTACGCGGGGGACGTGAAAAGCCGAAGCGGCCGAAGGTAATAAAAATTATCAAAGTTTTGTTTCACGTGGTTTGGGACAGTTGGGACAAAAGTACGCGCGGGACGCGAATCAGCTGATTTACCAAAATTCATTTCATCTCGGGCAGTTTGGGGATTTTCATCCGAGACAGCCGAGACAAAAGTACGCGTGGGACGCGAAAAGGTGAAAAAGCCGCAAATAGGGACAAGGAAGCCCGAATCGTCCGATGCGGGAGAATTCGTCAGGGACAGTCGGGAAAAAAGTACGCGCAGGGTGTGATTTTTCTGAAATAGCCGCAGCAAAGAAGAAAAGTCAACGTTTGACCCGTGAACTTCAAAAGGCCATAACTTTTGACTCCGAGCTCCGATTTTCACAAAATTGGACTTTCTAGAATGAGCACGATGTCCTCTAAGCCAAAATATTATTTTTAATGAGGGTAGATATATTTAATTAAAAGAAACATATTCAGCTCCAGTCAGTTAATGTTCATTCCCGTCAAATTACAGAAAACGCATGCCAGACCCAAAATAGCTGTCCACACTCAGAAGGCCATAAATTTTGTGTTTCTCAACGAAATCACACAAAATTGGTACCATTGGAATCGTGGCTACAAGCTCGATGCAAAACAATCAAGAAATTATAGATTCGATGAGAAATCGGTAGGAATTTTTTATAAAACGTGGTCGGGTTCATAAAAGTGTTTTATTTGGCAGTTGGGAGTGCAATTAAGAGGCATGGTCACCATTATTTCTCTGCTGCAGCACCTGGGATAGTATTGGGATCCTTTTGCAAGTAATATAAAATCATTTTACTCCATTTAATGCCTCTTACAAGTGGTTGAAGGACAGATTTCGGGATTTCCATTTTCCCTTCTCTCTATCTTCTCATTTTTTCTATAAATTGGAGTGTTGGGCTCATTGTAAAGAGAGGTAGTTTTTGTATCAAAGCTCTGCCAAAATTGATTTGTGAGGCTAATTTGTTGCAGGCCCTTGTTGTGGACTCCTTGGATGGTGATCCAGGCCCTTTCCTTGTAACCAATTGAACTGTGCATATCAAGAAGCAATAAAATATAAGTTTTTGGATGCATCTTCCCCTGCTATATTTTTTTGCATTCTTCTTTCCCATTTCAACCTTGATTACAAGAATATTGTGTCTATTATTATGTTTTTGCAAGGATCCATTATCATTGTGTATGTTTGAGATATTGTTGTCAATGCATTTTGCTAGATTATGGAGAACTGTCATCACCCCTTCTAGTGTGCGCTTTGCTTCTGTATCTCGCGCATTTGAGGACTACTCTCACACCATCCTTTTATGGTGTATCACCGCTTTAGTGTAGGATTTCATTTTATGCATTCTCTCTCCCTAGTCCCTTGGAAATTTAAATTAGAATAGTTATTTTCCCTTGTATTAGAGTAGATTGTGGCAGGTAGTTTAGGAGCAAGAACCAGCTTTCTCTGGAGGTCTATCTCAAGTAGCAAGCCCCACAACTTGGAGATAGTACTCATGTTATTCAATCACAACGTGAGTCCAAGTATATGCACTTGTATAAACATAGGGGTGATGTGATTCGATGATAACAGTATGCTCTTAAACATACTACCGCCAACATTTTTGATACCTACATAAAAGATGAATATTTAATATTTTGAAAATTTCTAAATAAAATTATTTAATGCTTATTTTACCTTTTTATCATATAATCTATGGTATTCTATATTTTTTAGTTCAAATATTTCCATCTCACTTATAATCCATTGTTAGAAAATTGAAGACAATGTTCAAATGTTAAACCGGTGATTCATATGTATCATATTTTATTAACATTGTTTATGTCTGATGAGACAATCTATCACATATGATGGTGAGTTGAGTTGTTGACCAACCAATTACCTATTTACCATATTTTGAAATAGTGTTTTTCGTTGTTTGGTCAATAATTCAACTTAAATATTTAATTTTTACACTAAATAATATAATTATATCAAAAATAAAGTTAATCTATGCAAAAAAAACAATAATTTAAAAACCAGATATAAAAAAAGCTACAAACTAAAAAAAACATGCATTTAAACAAAAATATGAATAAATAAAAAGTCCATTGTTACTTAAATCTTGAAGGAGAAAGAAGACAAAAAAAAGAAAAATCAAGTTAAACATCGTCACTCATTATCATTGCCATAACTACATAAAAGAAAAAGTAATTCAATGGTTTTAACACATGCCGTGTCAATATGTAAAAAACCAAAAAATGGTAGATTAACCTGGAGCAGTTGGGGCCGTCTGAACAACATGAGGTTGATCGAAATTGATTCCATGAATGTGGGGATAAGCTTTCACTATGTGCGCTAACGTCGTACCTTTTCCTCCGCCCACATCTACCAAACTCTTCACTTCTTTAAAACCGTCGTAGCAATTCAGAATCTGTTCCATCTCTAGATATGTAAATGCGGACATGCTGTCATTCACAAGGTTGTTAGCACGAGGTTCTTCCTTTCCATAAGCCCACAAGTCTTTTCCATGAGCCTTCTCGAACCCGTTGCAACCTTGAACCAGCACACATTCATGGAGATGATGCCACGACGCCATTAGCACGGGGTCAACATGCATCAGGAGGAGTGGAACAAGGCTCTAGGAGTTATTGTCCTTCACATAGAAACGCTTTGCAAAACTGGAGAGCACATAACGAAGATCAGATGGATTGTTTGTGGCCTACGTTTGAATAAAAACTCCTCTGGCAGAAAGAAATGCGAGGATTCGAGAAAGGTTATGCACACTGCGAGCTTTTGTGGGGAGTTTGGCCGCAATTTCGTGAAGAGAAAGCGATGCATCAGGGCCTGCATTTGCAATAATATCAGGGATATTGAGAAGCACCACAGATTTCAAAATAAGAGTGGGAACGAAGGAGAAAATGTTCTCCAAAGCTTGATGCATATCACTCCCATTCATTTCCA
This sequence comes from Taxus chinensis, assembly GCA_019776745.2. NCBI lineage: Eukaryota > Viridiplantae > Streptophyta > Pinopsida > Cupressales > Taxaceae > Taxus > Taxus chinensis. Next base: position 763,017,294 of record CM034151.1, on the reverse strand, counting down.
TTTGATTTGCTTAATGAATGTCTCCACTTTGAATAACTAGTACGGGGAGAAGTTATTATATAGACAATGCTTTGCGAAAACTTTCTTCTTGTTTTCTTCGATGTTAGAGTTGTTGAGGTGTAGTGCCCACCATATGTAAAAATAATAATAAAAAAAAAAGAATAAGTTGAGGTGAGTTGCCCTGAGTGGTATTAGGTAAGGGGTAGTTTTTTTTTTATGGAGACGGGAATGGAGTAGGTAACCCCCGTGTGAAGGCACATGGGCCAGTCAGAAATGTCTTTTCATAATAATAATACAATCACTTTACTTGATCCTCAAGGTAAAAACCACGTTGAAAAACAAAACAAAAACAAAAACATGTGACTTTGTAAATTTAACAGTAATTAGAAAGTTGCAGCGATAACCAGAAGGAATTTTATACCTACCACGTCCTATACATAATAATGCAAGCACTGTAATTGATAATATACAAGCTTTGACCATGCAACACCCACCCCAGAAACCCAACTTCTTGTTGAAAAATTAACTACAGTTAGATATTGGAGCCAGGAAAGCAGAATATGGTGATTTGCGGTGGATGGCATGGGCCTTGGAGATGGTATAATGTTTGACCAATGAAAGAATGATATATTCACGTTGTTTCACCCACGCAACCAACAGGTCTCCAACCTGTTCGGTTCGCATTATCTGCATACTCCCAACCTGCGCCAAAATGTTAGCTCCTGAACAGGTTGTTGGTCTCTTGGTAGATATGGATGTGAACAAAAAAAAATTTCCTTCACCAAATAGCACAGACTTCAGGTTATACACAAAATGGGTTTTTTGAAAAGGCTCTAGAAACTTTTGAGCAGAACTAACTAGAAGATTTAAATCCAGATTCGATAACCACTGCTAGTGTCTACTATTTTGTGTCAAATGCAAGTTGTGGAACAGAGTATGGACATCCATCAAAGCATACAAGATAGAGGAATTTTGTTAGATGGAAAGTTTAAACGAGTTTCACATTTTTTTTAGTGCTCCTACCTGACCTACAGTTCGCCACTAAGGTTCATCCACTCATGCATGAATAAGAATGATCTATTTCATAATACAACTCGATCTTGCTCTATTTTTTTTTTCCAGTGGATTCACAAACATCGTGCTTAGTGGAGGGTGTTTTGAATAGGAGCAAACAAAATGAGGGCTGTCAAAGAATTTTTTGCCTTTGTGGTGGTCATTGTGGAAGGTCTATTGTATGTGGATCTGTATTATGCATACATACAAAGGAGAATGATGTTCACAATTTTGGGATTATTGTAGCTCTTGGAACATTTACATGGCTTGGTGCCTAATGCGGACCTAATGTTTGATTGTATGGATAGGCAGAGGATTGAAAGATAAAATTCCAGATGATCCAACCTATGACCACCTCCTCTTTTTTTGATACTGTATAAAAGAGATCATCTTAACATTCCTTTTTCTAGTTTGGTCCTTCTATGGATGGATTACAAAAGATATACGAGGTGGGACTTGTCAATAAGGATTAAAACCCATCTAGCAGCTTCAATCAGTTCTTAGAACACCAAAACCACGTGGATTACCTCTTACCCGCTTCACTCATCATTTCTAGGCATGGTTCATCTCTCCTTATCTTGCATAATTCTCGAACTTTAGTTTTTCTTTTGCAATGAAATATAATTTTAAAATATGAGGATTATCATACATTTAATTTTTTTATAATAACCTGTTGCAAAATAAGGAAATGTTGCATCGTAACTCACGCAATCAAAACAACCATTTTGTAGTCAACCTCGAGCTTCAACCCTCATTTTGAGGTGATTCAGAAAATTACTTGACTATACTAAATCACTATAATATTATTTTATCAACAAGTTGAGGTTGACTTCCCGGTAAATATGTTGACCATCTCCTGGTTTAGTTAGATAAATTGTAATTTCTAGGGACTCACAAAGTAACCTTCGTAACTCCAGAAAAGGGAGGTTAAGCTTCCTTCGCGTACCTTGTTATGTGATATGTCATTTCAAACCTTGGATCGACCTCGAATGAACATTTGAGACCTTTTTGATGCCCTTTTAGGAGCCATGTTACACTGTTTTGCAATGGTAGGAAGCTGCTAAATCGAAAAAGTTGGCTTTCATTTTTAACCACCATTTGAAACCTAGATAGAGAAATTATTATCTGCCTTCGCAAACCTCTAGTACTTTCACTAGACAATTACCTGAAACCTTCTGTTCAGAAAAATCACATTTCAATTTAGTTTGGTTTAGGCATTTTTTACGCCTCCAGTCAAAGTTTAACGAGGTCAAATAGGACCAATTACGAGTCTTCACTCCAGAAAACATGTCGCCATTTGAAAACTATTTCCTAGTTCTTAGTCCTGTTGACTATGATGAATTCTCAATATATAGGGGAACTTGTAGGAAGTTTGTCATTGCGTGTTAATCTATCGAACGTAAGTTTTGGAAGTGGTTTTCTGAGCCCTCGAGCTCATTCTTGATCATTAACAACTAGCTCATTTATGACCGATTGCCCCAGAAAATTATCCACTAATCATAAAGCGTTCACCAATTCTGAATCCTGTCAGTTCCTATGAACTCTTGATATACAACTGGACACGTAGAAATTTAATTATGGTTTTTTTCTCATCGGAAGACAAATTTTGAAATTGGGTTCTTAGCCTCTGAGCCTATTTTGAACGCTTTTGTAGCTAGCAATAAAATGTAAAAAGAGAGTGGTAGGACCCCTGTCGACATTTCAAACCACCGTGGAAACTTTTGACGCGTGTAAATAACTGTTTAAATCTCTATAGTGTAACTTGTTGTGTGAAACAAAACTTTTTGACAAATGGTGTTTCTCTCTCTTCCTTTCCCTTTCTCTCTCCTTGGTTATGAAAAGAAGTGAAATGAATACATGTTTTCTAAACCTTTTCTTTTGAATACAAATTATAATTATTATTATATGTAAATGGGAAACTAAAGACATTAATTATGTTAGACTAGGGTGGATTCCATGCCAGCGATTTATCGTTGATTTCATGCTCATATGGTTTTGCAGGATGAAGAATGATGGTGAAAAGGTGATGTGTAATTCATTATTTATTATTGTAAATTTTATAGGTCATTGTTTTTGGTTGTCAAATAAGGACTTTAATGAAAGCAAAAGTCAGGGGAAAAAATTCCGTCCTCTTTAATGGGAGAGGTTCCCTTATTGAAAGCAAAAACTATTCACAAAGGGACAATCACTTATTTTGAAGAGGAACTCTGATATCATGAAAGTGTTTTTAAATGACAGATTATCAATACAAAAAGATAGAAGAATTAAGAAATGGGAAAAGGTAGAATAGCATTCTCGGGAAATATAGAAAGCAAAATAATTCCTTATAAATGCTAAACTAGGATCGTATAGAACAAAATCATTTGTGTTAAAACCATTAGATGTTATTTCATAGACACAAAGTTCTAGAGATGACATTCAAAAGAATAGAAAGCTTCTTGATATAAAATAGATTAATGATTCAATAATTTTAACAGATAGGAAAGAATGAATAAGCATAGATAGAAACAGAAAGGGAAATCTTCTTGTATTGATAGCTTTTGACTCTTTTACCCTTCTAAAAATAATCAGAGTTCTAGCCCCTTAGAATGACATGGAGAGCTCATTATATTTCGTACAAATTGGTTACATTTGGTAACCATTTCTTTTAACTAAAATATTGATTAAGGAAATGCACAAAAAAATGTCCTTAATTAATTTACAAGGAGCTTAGCACTAAGAATAGAAGAAGAAAAGAGAAGCTAGAAGAGAAAACATACGCTTATGGCTGAGGAGGGCCCATGAATTTTAGAATCCAATGCCTGAATTTTTTTAATGCCTCCGCTATCTCGATACGTTGTGGGATTTTTTTGTTAGCAGTGGTGTGAGACCAATTTGCTAGATATTTCTCCATATATTTATCAAAACCAGTATGATTCATGTATTCTTTATTGGCCTCATCAATGGCAGATCGAAGATAGAAAATATCCTTTATCTTCTCTTTGGTAATTAATTCTTCTTTAAACAAGTCTCCTTTGACAAACTTTATGAACTGAGCTTTGATCTCCTAAAGAGAGAAAGGAACAACTGAATTTTAATCATGAAGATGGAAATTAATATCTTTAAAGATAGAGGAAACACAAGTTTTGAAAGACTCTCCTTTCTGCCATCTATTTGTCAATTCTCCCAATGTTTCGTCTAGAACCTTTATCTTCCATTCAAAACTAAAAATACATGTCTTTGATAAGTTGTTCTTGGCATCATCAAAGACTTTATTGGCCAATAATATCTTCTCATCAGGCTAGTTTGACTCATTAGGTGAATATCTGTAATACAAGTTGGCCACCTTTTCATTGGTTTTGAAGGCCTCCATAATGAAGTTCAAACCTGCTATAGTGATGGCATCGACCATAGCCTCTATATCCTTTCCATATGTGGAATACCTATATATGTCCTTAATACTTTGAACTTGATCCTGATTGAGAATCATGGGAGGTGGAAGGGCAGCCAGTGGGGTAGGATCCAGAACCTTATCCTTGGCCAACAATGACTTGATAAAGCTCGAAAGAGCTTAGTTCTGTTCTTCCAACTATTCTATGGCCTGCTTTCCCTTATTAACTCATTCAATTACCCTTGTTACCATTTCCTAAAGGTTATGAACCTCACTCTCAGGAGTGGATTCTCCCATTAGGATCCTTGAAAGCTCTAAATCAGAGACCAAATGATCCTGCTCTTCCTTATCAACCTTGGGCTTTACATTTTCCAAAAACTACTAGCCCTGAGCATCAGTTATTAACCTTGAAGTTGTCTTGGCTTTCTTTGTTGGAGGGGGAGGGGAATTACTCAACAAAGATGCCACATCATCAAAATTTGGCCCTATTAGATGAGAAGAATAATTTCTCTTCTTGCTATCAACCAAGGGCTGCACCTAGGAAAAGGTAGAAGAAGAAGAGGAATGAACAAGAGGCCCAAGAGCAAGTGAACTCATGTCACTTATAGTATTAACCACTATTTCCTCTAGCAAATAAGTGGATAGAGCATCAGGAGCTTCCATTGTAGAGGAATCTATGGTACTAGGAGGTTCAGTACTAGACATTTCCTTTTCTTCTTCAACAGTAACTTCAGGAGCTCCTGCAGGATTGGCACTTCATCGTTATCACTCTCACTAAGATAAACAATGTTCTCTGGTCTTGAAGGTAATTATGAATTCTCAAGAAGAGATTCTTCCTCAATTGGTTCCTATTTAACCTCTTTAATCTTATTTTGATACACTTGAGTAGAATAAGAGGGAGTAGATGATTCAAGATCTTTTATTGAGGAAGGAGCAACGGTTTGCTCAGGTAACTTGGTTCTGAATGTATGTGCTTCCTTCCAAGTTGTGTAAATATCTATGGAATAATATCCACCTTGATTCTTCTTGACCTCATGAACCTTCTTGTCAAACCAAACATTAGTTCTTACAAGAACAGGGGAAATAATCTAATCCAAATCATCTCACTCTTTTTTGTACCAATCCAAATATTCTAATGGAGTGTGTTTGATTGATGTTTCATATTCAAATAATTGTAAGTCATCATCATCTTCCTTAAGCCATTCAGGAATTTGGTAGAGATTGAGATCTGTAATCTTTTGCAGAGAGAGTCTGCCATAGTGCCTCCTTCTGGCTTCAAAATTATCTACACAATCTACCAAGTAATCCTTGGTGTCTAGCTTATGATAGTAAAATATCCTGAGGTTATGATTAATAAACTTCTTCAAATCAAAAAAATTTATAGGTATGAAGAAATGGAAAGTGAGAGGAGAAATAGCCCTTTCTATATTTTTGGCATCCAGAGCCGTTTTACATGTGTAATTTCCTAAGGAGATAGGTAAATGTAGACCAGTGATCTTCTTATCCCTGGAGGTTCTATGCAGTTTATCAAGTTACCTACACACTTCAACCAGAGCCATTTTATCATTACAAAACATGGGGAGCTTGAGGGGTGTACTTTCATAGCCAGCTAACCTGATGTATTAAAACCTCCTGAATTGGATGAAGAAAGCCCCATACTTGGCTATCAGGGTCATAGCTTCATCAAAAAATATCCTAGCAGTATCACCTTCCAAGAGTCTTACAATATACATGGCGAAAGCATCATTGACTCTTTTGAAATTGTGATTGCTAGCTGTTATCACCGAATCACATTCACCCCTCAAGGTAATTTTGATAACATTTCTAGTCAAGATCACTCTAAGTATCCAGTGCAATTGGATAACATGAGTACTATCTCCAAGTAGTGGGACTTGCTACTTGAGATAGACCTCCATAGAAAGCTGGTTCTTGCTCCTAACTCCCCCTGTCACAATCTACTCTAATGCAGAGCAAGTTAACTGAGAATAATGTAAAAAATTGCAAAAACAAGCTCGGGCCTGGGAAAGAGAATCACGATAAAATGGCTAAGCCTACACTAAAGTCCAGGTGGTACACCAGAAAAGGACAGTGTGGGATTAATCTGGGCCAATTGTGTGACGCGCAGAGGCAAAGTGGACACTAGAACTGGCTGAAAAATGGAAAAAATTGACCATAACTTTTGAAACAATGCAGTCTGGGACGCGCGGGAGAAATAGTACAAGCACACACAATGATAATGGATTGGCTACAAGAACATGAGTCAATAGACAGCCCAGATACTTGTTAGAAAGATCGAAGGTACGCGAAGTACGCGAATTGGCAAGAAAACTGGGCGAATCGGGAAAATTTGTCCACAAACAGTCTGAAATTTTATTGGGACATCATGGTATGCACAGTTCAATCTATTACAAGATGAACGCGGCCTGGATCACCATGCAACGAGTCCACTACAAGGGACTGCAACACAATGGCTTCGGAAAGCAATTCTGTCCCACACAGCACTGGGACCCAAAGGGACGCGCGGGCTGTGACAATGAGCCGAAGCACTCCGAAGGAGATAGAAGAAAAGTCAGACATTTGGTCCCAGAAACTTCAGAACGGCCATAACTTTTGACTCCGAGCTTCGATTTTCACAAAATCTGGACTTTCTGGAACGAGCACGACGTCCTCTACGCCACAAAAACTAGATTTCTTAGTTTTGAATGAGGGTAGATACATTAAATAAGGGAAATATATTCGGCTCCAGTCAGTTAATGTCTCATGTCCCATGCAGAATGACAGAAGAACGCCTGACCAGGCCTCAAAATAGCACTGCCCAGCTACTCAGAAGGCAATACACTGTTCTGAACCCGGCCATGTTTTCTTAAAAATCTCAATCAATTTCTAATAAAATATGGAATTTCTTGATTACTGTGCGTTGGGCTCGGAACCACAATTACAACGGTACCAATTTTGTGTGATTTCGTTGAGAAATGCAAAAGTTATGGCCTTCTGAGTGCGGACAGCTCTTTTGGGCCTGGCAGGCGTTTTCTGTCATTTGACGGGAATGAGCATTAACTGACTTGAGCCGAAAATGTTTCCTTTATTTAAATATATCTACCCTCATTAAAAATAAGAAATGTTTTTGTGGCGTAGAGGACGTCGTGCTCGTTCCAGAAAGTCCAATTTTGTGAAAATCGGAGCTCGGAATCAAAAGTTATGGCCGTTTGAAGTTCAACGGGTCAAATGTAAAATCATTTCACTCAATTTGATGCCTCTTACAGGCTGGTATGAAGGACAGATTTCGGGATTTCCATTTTCCCGTTCTTTTCTCCTTCTCTTTTTTTCTATAAATGCTGGAGTGTTGGGCTCATTTCGTACCGAGACCGAGCCGTTTTTGGGTACTCGCAAAGCTCATATGTCCAAAATTTGCTTTCGTGAAGCCAGTGTGTTGACAACTCCACTTGTAGTGGACTCCTTGCATGGTGATCGCAGGCCCTTATCTTGTAATAGACTGAACTGTGCATACCAGGAAGCAATAAAATCTCAAGTTTGTGGATGTATCTTCTCCTGCTGTGTTTCACTTGCATTCTTCTGTGCCCTTTTATCTTGTCGCACAAGAATATTGTGTCTATTAGTTATGTTCTTGCAGGATTTTTTCTCTGAATGCATTTTGCTTTTGGCCAGATCGGCTTTTCGCGCCCGCCGCGTACTTTTTTCCCAGATGTCATCACCTGCTTCTAGTGTGCACTTTGCCTTTGTATTTCACACATTTGGAGACTACTCTCACATCCTCCTTTGTCCCACTGTATCACCAAATGCTTCTAGTGACTAGGACGTTCATTTTATGTATTCTCAATTTCCCTGGATCAACCTACTGGAAATTTAGATTAGCAACTAGTTTCCGCGTTATCCTACATTAGAGCTAGATCTGTGGCAACCTAGTTTAGGAGCAGTTAGAACCAGCTTTCTCTGGAGGTCTATCTCAAGTAGCAAGTCCTGATTTTTGCTTGGAGATAGTACCCATGTTATCCTGGGACATCAATATTCTGATGCATGTTATCAAATATATGCACAGGGGTGCTGTGATTCGGTGATAACACTAGCTTCAAGGGTAAACTGAGGGTAGTATGCATAAATAGGCTCATTCTTCTAGCCCTCCATGTAGGTGAAACTGAACCACTATGCCGAGATGTAGCCAGGGTAAACATGAGATAAGAATTCATATAGAACTTCTTAGTTTGCTAAAAACTAGACAATTTCTCAGTCAAATTCAAGCAAACAATTTCATCCCAATTAATGTTTTGCTTGCCCTCGCAGATGATATTTATAAAAGGGCTCATCCAGAACTGAAATTCATTGGTGGAGGGCAACCTCATAATACGGGAGTAAAAAAATAATAAAATCAGATAGCTCCTCATTAAAATCAACCCTGAATAATGCCTTCGAGAGTCGGGATGCTCCCTTCTTAGGGTTCTTTAACGATGATTTTTCTATTCGAGGCCTTGTATTTATCACTATGCTTTATCGAACAAGGTTTGAGATTGAGCACAAGTGAGAACTATGAAATATTTAGTCTCTAGAATGCATAGGGCAGACAACAATGGTAGACACCATCTAGTTTAGAAATTAATTCCCCATGCACATTAGTAAGTTCTTTGGTATCTGAGGTTAAAGTGGGCTCCGCAGGAAATCACGGTATCGACACACTGTATAGAGATAGGAAAACAAGCCGCACATGCTAATTCCACTTTCAGTAATCATTTAAGCCATGGGAGCAGGATTAGAGCATGTTAGTCTGCTCTAAAAATCTCCAAAATCTAAGTGTCGAACCTCACTATCTCCAATATCAGGTACAGATGTCTCAAGAGGTGACACATGTTCTTGACCTTGAAACTTGATCTTCAGTTTTGCAACACAGAGGGGGATAGCCTTCCAAGATCAAATTAGTGATGAAAATACAAAGGGATATAGGGGCACGAGAAAATAACTTTAATGGCAAATATTCGAGCAAGAGATGATAAGCAGGCAATGTGAAAAATGCATAGGGGATAGTCCAACATGGTCCAACCTTATCCAAAGTATATGGTTTCCTTATAGGTTTGGTAACCGCGAGGAGAATGTCTTCTCTTCAGGTCTGACACTATGTTAAGTGGTGAATACCACCTTGGAAGTCACTTTAAGAGTCCTTTTTTGAAGCAACGACTATGCGGTGTAAACAAACCATTTATGGAGTAAGTAGAACTATTAATCCCTTGGTATCCTAGTGGACTAATAAGCCTTACAAATTTAGATCTAGGATTTTCTTGTCATCGAATAAATTCCTTGTGAGACCCCCGGACGACTCAAATGGAGAGAGTGAAATAGTTGTTCTATGACTTAAACTCTTGTTAAAGGACACTTTAGTTCCTCTAAGCTAAATGTGTTACCTTGGTTTCTATCAACATAACACCTTGGATTTTTCTTGAAGTTGGTTTAGCATAAATATGTCCTCTCGCCTTAAACTCACATATAGTTAAGGCGTAGATCCTTAGGTGCATTTGAAATTAATCTAAACGTAAGTCTATTAGGTGGTTAACTTGGGGTTCATGTGTAGTTACAAGGCTTCCAATCATATACGTCTTCAGGATGTTAGACAATTACTTCCGTAACTCCTATTACAAAATAATGTTAATAATGAGACCATAATGTGATGTAAAGGCAAAGCATATAAGAGAAAAAAAAAAGATTTGAGGTTAGGAATAACGCCACTCTTGGAGTCCTTATAACTCAATTAAACATTTTCATGTGTTACAAAGAATATGAGTTTTCCCTTGGTGAAATCAAACTTCGAGAAAAATAAAAGATATATATATATATATATATATATATATATATATATATATATAATCTAAATACAATTTCTTGTTGTGGGAATGTTGAATTCGGAAATAAGGATATCGTTATTGAAGAATGCATATGGGAAAAATGTATCTTAAATTTAAACGACCCCCCTTAAATCCTAATATTGCTTTCTAGACATCAAGTCAGATTCACTTGAGTTGCAAGGGTAAAAAGTAGACTTTGAATAAACGTTTGAGAAGCATATTCTTAACATAAAAACTAGATAATTAAGTACTTTATATGTAATTTGAATTATGCCAAATAAGTATGTAAGTTATGGAATTTTCCATAAAGGATAAAAAAATAAAGCCAACTTAAAATGATTGAACTGTAAATTAATTGTGGAATGAACTTAAGAACCTGTGAGTGGAAAAAGAATAAAATTATCCTTGCATGATAATGTTCTTGGATTGTTAATCGTAACTAATATGCACTTACAGAAATGATGTATTGTGGGTTTTCCAATCCTTGAGTCCTTTTCTTGTGGTTGGTTTATTACTAGCATTCATTCATTCAGAAATGTGTGGCATAGACTTGTATATGGGGTTGTCATGTGTCTATGTGAGTCAATGACTTATGTAAGTGTCGTATGTGTTGTTAATTTTCTCTAGTTAGAACCTTGTGGTGTTGCGTAGTTAGCAATGTAAGTAAACAAAACAAATTATCCTGGTATTTTTATTGTTGTAGTTGTGTGTGTAAAATGTGGGCATTACATTTGGTATCAAAGCGGAGGTTCATGCTCTCGAACCTCTAGGACAGATTGGAGTTGTGATGGTGTTGCATGATGGTGGTGGATATTGGAAGAGTAATGTGATATAAGCGTGATGTGAACAATGTTGTAATTGTGACCTTATCGAAGCACATGTGGTGCATGTCACTTAGTGTGTATTTGTTATCAGGGTTATGTGATTGTGATGAGAGTATTCAGTCTCTTTTTTCTTGATTCAATGAGGAATTCATGAGTGATGTACCACCGTATTGTGTGTGAAAAAGAATGTTATTGTGGATTGCGGAGTATTGGAGCATTTTGACATTACGTGATATGAAAGTGTATTGAGGTATTGCATGAAAAAATTGTTGTAAAGTGAATTGGATTTTATCGTGATGTCGTCACCATGTTGTAATTAGAATTGACTATATGTTGTAAGGTTATACATTGTGTTCCTCGTACATATAATTCATGTAAAATGTGATGGTCCATGTCGTGATTTAGGGGCATATGGTGAGTGTATGATCCCTAATGTACAGTGATTTCTCTTTGGGAGCAGAATGTGGTAATGTGATGTATCGTAACCCATAAAAGTAATGATTGTGTTATACCCTATATATATACCATGCGTAAGACGTTATGGTTAATTTTTGTGAATCACAATTGTGTTATGTTGTGGAACCTGCACTAACTGTCCCTAAGGCAAATCGGTAAAAAGGTGTATGTTTGGAGTGAGGAAATGTTTACCTTTGACTAGTCACTCAAGCCAAGTACGCGATAGGAAGTGGAGCCTTACATAGGTTGAAAACCCACTTTTGTTCGTTTGGTATGTGTGGTACTTGCTCAATGGGTGTCATGCATATTGTGTTTCACGAAAACCTTAGGCACATTAGATGACAACTTGTACTCCTTTCTCTCTTGTGATATGGTTTTCGTATGGATTCAACCTATGTGATTTTGACTATGTTAAGCCTTGTCGAAGTGGTGGCAGGATGATTCAGATAGAGATGATGACAGTTGTATTATTTGATATGTTATTTTACGAGATGAGGCTCAATGTTTCGAGTGCCATCAACTCGTTGAGTACTCCTTTGGTGGCCATATAAGGCCACATAGTTATTGTGATGTTTTATTTCTCTACACGTATGTTATTCGTGAATTGAACACTTTCCATTTTCTTGCTAGAACCAATAGTTTTCTTAACTAACATGTTCTTATATTTTGGGCATTTATTTGGTTGTTTCACTAACATTTGAATTTTGTACTAACCATGGCTAATTATCCATTTACTTTTTTCGGTTTAAAATTGCGTATCAAGTTTAAAAAAATTATAGCCTAGCCCAAGGCTTGGGCTTGTTGCCACTTGGCATTTGATATGGATTGTTACGTTAGTTCTAATGTTGTATTGTGTTGGAACAGGGTCATGGGATTCACCATGGGGTGGTGGGACCTATGGACCGGTTTCGTTATATGGGGGTACACCCCAAGGAGTTACAGATAACTAGAGGGTTGCTAAACCATGGGTTATTATGTCACTTTGGTTAGAGGTATCTGGACTCTATGCACCTAGGGCCATAGGGTGACTGGCCTCTTTTGGGGAGCGAAAAGGAAAATTTATCTTTATTTTATTTTCTAGAGGTCCGAGGCATAAGAGACTTGAGGGAGATATAAGAGACTTGAGAGGCCAAATATTGGCCTCCCTATAATTTTTTATATCAATGTTTTGGAACAATAGATTACTAAGTAGCCTTATATTGGGATATAGGATATCTAAATTTTTTTTTATTATAGTGGCAATATGTGCTACATATAATATATTATGTTGAACCTCAATCTAGAAAAAGAAAAAAAAAAGGTGGTTGATCTTTTTCTCTGTTGCTTAACTCTAATTTAATTGTGAATAATCTAAATTTCTCAGTTGGGGTGCCTGTAAATTTAATTGCATCAATTGTAGGTACTGCCATAGGAATCACACCAGTTTCAAAGGCACCCCATTGAACATCTACAAACTCGTTAAAGAGCCAGTGTAGGTGTTTTTTTAATTATGTAGATTCTCTTGATACACATCTATGCTTGATTCTCAAACACTATTTTTCTGGCCTTATATTTCAAGATCTAGTTATGGAATTTCTTTTTAATATTAAGATGTGGCTTATGGCTTTGTTAAATAAATTTTTGTCTAAGTTTTACATAGTGTATGAAGGCAAGTGAGGATACACTACTCAATTCTTTTCTTTCTTTTTTGTATTTATTATTTTGACAAGATTGTGTTGGGGTTCTATTCACAAAAATATTTTTTAATCCGAGGAGAAATTTGTGTAATTTTGGAAACAAAAGAAAAAGGAAAAGATTCCTTGAATCGGAAGACCCAACTTCTAACTTGTAACCTCTGTTGTATAGTAAAGTATTTCGAGGATGAGTTTTGTAATTTTAAGAACAATTTTTTCTCTCTTATAAGGTAATATCTATTGCTTTTTAACACACGGGTTGATTCTCTTTAGACATGTTTACAACGTGGAGTTGTATATTATCAATAATACTCTTTATTTAGATATTTTCATAACCACGGTTTAATTTATCAAAAACTATTTTCCTGGCTTTCCTTTTCAAGATCCAGTTTTGGAACCTGTTTAAATGTGAGGATTCATTTTCTGGTTCCTTTGATTGTTCAGAATTGTGCTTGGAGAGAAATTTATTGTCTATTAAATGATGGTTGTGAAAGAGTATATTCTTACACTTACAAAATCAATCACACCCCTTATCAACAATGAATTCAAAAGTAATAACTATCCCTCTAAATCAAATAACATATACTATTCGGTGTTCACATTGCATTGTTCACATGCGATTACTAGTAACTTTTATTATTTCTAGTACATGAAAATCACATTAACCTTATATATATGTGTGCATTCAATTATGTATACATAACAACATAAGAGAAAAATTCTAAATAAAGCCACAGATTAATATATTTAATTAGAAGAAAAAATGCATAAATGAAGCGACACATTAATACATTTAATTAGGAGGTACAAATCATATATGGAGGAGGAAATTTAATATTTGCATCTAAAAATAAATAAATATAGACGAAACTTTATCTCTTGAAGTAACTAATTTATTCTTCTTACAAAACATAAACTATAGGTAAGGTGAATAATGTGTAAATAGTCTTAAAATTAGCATGAATATCTATTTTATAAATTTAAAGTTTATTATAGATTCATTAACAAATTTATCACGTCATAAATGTTTACACTTATTAACTATATCACCTTAACTACAAGTTTCTCACTACCTGAAAATAAAAGGTCTCTATCTATCTCATATGCCTTATTTCTTGATGGCTTCTATAAACTTTGCCTTTCCAGATATTCCAGACAACCCCACTATCTTCACTACATTGAAGCCAGAGTTTCGAAGTAGTCTCCTCCATTCCTGCTCACTCCTTTGTTTTCCTCCATTTGCGAACACATTCATGACAAGATCCATGACTATATCAAGAGATTTGTTTTCCTTTGACTCCTCTCTAGTCATGTATTCAGCTAACAAGAATTTTCCATTTTCAGGCAAAGCATTATAACAATTTTCAAGTATCCTTTCGCAACTCTGGTCATCCCAATCTACCAGTACGTTCTGTGTCACCCCCAAGAAAGCATGTTAGTTACCAAAAAGAAGGTTAATATTATCAATAACACATTGAAAGAGGGAATCAACATTACCTTCATAAATATGGCATCTGTAGAAGGTATGCTCTTGAACATACTACCACCAACATTTTTTATGCCTACATAAAAGATAAACATTTAATATTTTGAAATTTCGTAAATAAAATTATTTAATGCTTATATTACTTTTTTTATCGTATAATCTATGGTATTCTATATGTTTCAATTCAAATATTTCCATCTCACTTATAATCCATTGTGAGAAAATTGAAGACAATGTTCAAATGTTAAAGTGGTGATTTATATGTATCATATTTTATTAACATTGTTTATGTCTCAAGAAACAATCTATCACATATGATGGTGAGTTGAGTTGTTGACCAACCAAATACCTATTTACTATTTTTTAAATTAGTGTTTATCATTGTTCGGTCAATAATTCAACTTAAATATTTAATTTTTACACTAAATAATATAATTGTATCGAAAATAAAACTAATCTATGCCAAAAATAAATAAATTTAAAACCAGATATAAAAAAGCTACAAACTAAAAGAAAACATACATTTAAAAAAATATATGAATAAATAAAAAGTCCATTGTTACTTAAATTTTGAAGAAGAAAGAAGACAAAAAAAAACAAAAGAAAAATCAAGTTAAGCATCGTCACTCATTATCATTGCCATAACTACATAAAAGAAAAAGTAATTCAATGTTTTTAACACATGTCCTGTCAATATGTAAAAAACCAAAAAATGGTAGATTAACCTGGAACAGTTGGGGCCGTCTGAACAACATGAGGTTGATCGAAATTGATTCCATGAATGTGGGTATAAGCTTTCACTATGTGCGCTAACACCGTACCTTTTCCTCCGCCCACATCTACCAAACTCTTCACTTCTTTAAAACCGTCGTAGCAATTCAGAATCTGTTCCATCTCCAGATATGTAAATGCGGACATGCTGTCATTCACAAGATTGTTAACACGAGGTTCTTCCTTTCCATAAGCCCACAAGTCTTTTCCATGAGCCTTCTCGAACCCGTTGCAACCTTGAACCAGCACACATTCATGGAGATGATGCCACGACGCCATTAGCACGGGGTCAGCATGCATCAGGAGGAGTGGAACAAGGCTCGAGGGGTTATTGTCCTTCACATAGAAACGCTTTGCAAAACTGGAGAGCGCATAACGAAGATCAGATGGATTATCGGTGGCCTGCGTTTGAATAAAAACTCCTCTGGTTGAAAGAAATGCGAGGATTCGAGAAAGGTTATGCACACTGCGAGCTTTTGTGGGGAGTTTGGCCGCAATTTCGTGAAGAGAAAGCGATGCATCGGGGCCTGCATTTGCAATAATATCAGGGATATTGAGAAGCACCGCAGATTTCAAAATAAGAGTGGGAACGAAGGAGAAAATGTTCTCCAGAGCTTGATGCATATCACTCCCATTCATTTCCATTTGCTTTGCTTAATGAATGTCTGCACTTTGAATAACTAGTACGGGGAGAAGTTATTATATAGACAATGCTTTGCGGAAACTTTCTTCTTGTTTTCTACGATGTTAGAGTTGTTGAGGTGTAGTGCCCACCATATGTAAAAATAATAATAATAAAAAAAGAATAAGTTGGGGTGAGTTGCCCTGAATGGTATTAGGTAAGGGGTGGAGTTTTTTGTATTAGGTAAGGGGTGGATTTTTTTTATGGAGATGGGAACGGAGTAGGTAACTCCCACATGAAGGCACATCGGCCAGTCAGAAATGTCTTTTCATAACAATAATACAATCACTTTACTTGATCCTCAAGGTAAAAACCACATTGAAAAACAAAACAAAAACAAAAACATGTAACTTTTCAAACTTAAGAGTAATTAGAAAGTTGCAGCGATGGCCAGAAGGATTTTTATACCTACCACATCCTGTACATAATAACGCAAGCACTGTAATTGATAATATACACGCTTTGACCATGGAACACCCACCCCAAAAGCCCAACTTCTTGTTGAAAAATTAACTGCAGTTAGATATTGGAGCCAGGAAAGCAGAATATGGTGATTTGCGGTGGATGGCATGGGCCTTGCAGATGGTACAATGTTTGACCAATGAAATAATGATATATTCACGTTAATTCACCCACGCAACCAATAGGTCTCCAAATCGTTCGGTTTGCATTATCTGCATACTCCTAACCTGCGCCAAAATGTTAGCTCCTGAATAGGTTGTTGGTCACCTGGTAGATATGGATGCGAACAAAAAAAAATGTGCTTCGCTGAATAGCAAAGACTTCAGGTTATACACAAAATGGGTTTTTTGAAAAGGCTATAGAAACTTCTTAGCAGAAGTAACTAGAAGATTTAAATCCAGATTCGATAACCACTGCTAGCATCTACTATTATGTGTCAAATGCAAGCTGTGGAATAGAGTATCAACATCTGTCAAAGCATATAAGATAGAGGAATTTTGTTAGATGGAAAGTATAAATGAGCTTCACATTTTTTTTCCAGTGCTCCTACCTGACCTGCTGTTCACCACTGAGGTTCATCCACTCATGCATGAATAAGAATTATTTGTTTCATAATACAACTCAATCTTGCCCTGTATTTTTTTTCCAGTGGATTCACAAACATCTTGCTTAGTGGAGGGTGTCTTGAATAGGAGAAAACAAAATCAAGGTTGTTAAAGAATTTTTTGCCTTTTGGGTGGTCATTATGGAAGGTCTATTGTATGTGGATCTCTATCATGTATACATACAAATGAGAATGATGTTCACAATTTTGGGATTATTGTAGCTCTTAGAACATTTACATGGCTTGGTGCCTGATGTGGACCTAATGTTTGATTGTATGGATAGGCCGAGGATTGAAAGATCAAATTCTAGACAATCCAACCTATCACCACCTCCTCTTTTTTTGATACTATAGAAAAAGAGATCATCTTGACATTCATTTTTCTAGTTTGGTCCTTCTATGGATGGATTACAGAAGATATACGAGGTGGGCCTTGTCAATAAGGATTAAAACCCATCTAGCAGCTTCAATCGGTTCTTAGAACACCAAAACCGCATGGATTACCTCTTACCCGCTTCGCTCGTCGTTTCTAGGCATGGTTCATCTCTCCTTGTCTTGCATAATTCTCGAACTTTAGCTTTTCTTTTGCAATGAAATATAATTTTAAAATCTTAGGATTATCATACATTTAATTGTTGCATAATAACTTGTTGCAAAATAATGAAATGTTGCATCGTAACTCACGCAATCAAAACAACCATTTTGTAGTCAACCTTGAGCTTCAACCCTCATTTTGAGGTGATTCAAAAAACTACCTGACTAAACTAAATCACTATAATATTGTTTTATCGACAAGTTGAGGTTGACTTCTCCGTAAATATGTTGACCATCTCCTTGTTTTGTTAGATAAATTGTAATTTCTAGCGACTCGCAAAGTAACCTTTGTAACTCCATAAAACAGAGGTTAAGCTTGATTCGCATACCTTATTATGTGACATGTCATTTCAATCCTTAGATCGACCCCGAATGAATATTCATGACGTTTTTGATGCCCCTATAGGAGCCCTGTTACACTGTTTTACAGTGGTAGGAAGCTGCTAAATCTAAAAAGTTGGCTTTCATTTTTAACCACCATTTGAAACCTAGATAGAGAAATTATTATCTGCCTTCGCAAACCTCTAGTACTTTTACTAGACAATTACCTAAAACCTTCTATTTTGAAAAATCACATTTCAGGTTACTTTGGCAAAGGCATTTTGCAGGCCTCCAGTAGAAGTTTGACAAGGTCAAACAGGACCAATTACGACTTGTCGCTCTAGAAAACATGTTGCCATTTGAAAACTATTTCCTAGTTCTCAGTCCTGTCGACTCTGACGAATTCTCAATATATAACGGAACTTGTAGGAAGTTTCTCATTGCACGTTCATCTATCGAACGTAAGTTTTGGAAGTGATTTCTTGAGCTCTTGAGCTCATTCTTGATCATTAACAACTAGCTCATTTATGACCGATTGCCCCAGAAATTAGCCACTAATCATAAAGTGTTCGCCAGTTCTGAATCCTGTCAGTTCCTATGAACTCTTGATATATAACTGGACACGTAGAAATTTACTCATGGTTTGTTGCTCATCGGAAGACAAATTTTGAAATTGGGTTCTTAGCCTCTGAGCCTGTTTTGAACACTTTTGTAACTAGCAGGAAAATGTAAAAAGAGAGTGGTAGGACCCCTGTCGAGATGTAAAACCACCGTGGAAACTTTTGACGCATGTAAATAACTGTTTAAAACTCAATAGTGTAACTTGTTGTGTGAGCCAAAACTTTTGACAAATGGTGTTTCTCTCTCTTCCTTTCCCTTTCTCTCTCCTTGGTTACGAAATGAAGTGAAATGCATACATGTTTTATAAACCTTTTCTTTCGAATACAAATTATAATTATTATTATATGTAAATGGGAAACTAAAGACATTAATTTTGTTAGATTAGGGTGGATTCCATGCCAGTGATTTATCGTTGATTTCATGCTCATATGGTTTTGCAGGATGAAGAATGATGGTGAAAAGGTGATGTGTAATTCATTATTTATTATTGTAAATTTTATAGGTCATTGTTGTTGGTTGTCAAATAAGGACTTTAATGAAAGCAATAGTCAGGGGAAAAAAAGTCCCTCCTCTTTAATGGGAGAGGTTCCCTTATTGAAAGCAAAAACTATTCACAAATGGACAATCACTTATTTTGAAGAGGAACTCTGATATCATGAAAGTGTTTTTAAATGACAGATTATCAATACAAAAAGATAGAAGAATTAAGAAATAGGAAAAGGTAGAATAGCATTCTCAGGAAATATAGATAGCAAAATAATTCCTTATAAATGCCAAACTGGGATCATATAGAGTAGAATCATTCGCATTAAAACCATAAGATGTTATTACATAGACACAAAGATCTAGAGATGACATCCACAAGAATACAAAGCTTCTTAATGAAAAATAGATTAATGATTAAATAATTTTAGTAGATAAGAAGGAGCGAATAAGCACAGATAGAAACAGAAAGGGAAATCTTCTTGTATTGATAGCTTTTGACTCTTTACACTTTCAAAAATAATCAGGGTTCTAGCCCCTTAGAATGGCGTGGAGAGTCCATTATATAACTCACAAATTGGTTACATTTGGTAACCGTTTCTTTTAACTAAAATATTGATTAAGGAAATGCACAATACAATGTCCTTAATTAATTTACAAGGAGCTCAACACAAAGAATAGAAGAAGAGAAAGAGAAGCTAGAAGAGAAAACATCCGTTTATGGCTGAGGAGGGCCCATTGATTTTAGAATCCGATGCCTAAATTTTTTTAATGCCTCAGCTATCTCCATACCTCGTAGGATTGTTGTGTTGGCAGTGGATTGAGACCAAGTGCCTAGACATTTCTCCATATCTTTATCGAACTCGGTATACTCCATGAATTCTTTATTAGCCTCATCAATGGCAGATTGAAGAGAGTAAATGTCTTTTATCTTCTCTTTGGTAACTAACTCTTCTTTGAACAAGTCTTCTTTGACAAATGTTCTGAACTAGGATTTGATCTCTTGAAGAGAGAAAGTAACACCTGAAGTTTCATCATGAAGATGACAATGAACATCTTTAAAGGAAGATGAAACACAAGTTTTGAAAGACTCTCCTTGCTGCCAACTATTCCTCAATTCTCCTAATGCTTCCTCCATAACCTTTATCTTCCATTCAACCCTGAAAAACCATGCCTTTGATAAGTTGTTCTTGGCATCATCAAAAACTTTACTGGCCAACAATATTTTCTCATCAGTCTGGCCCATCAGGCGAAGATCTCAAATACAACCACTCCAAACCTTCATCTCTTTGTCCATAGCTTTAATTGAGGAGGAGAGTTTCTGCTGGAAGTTGGCCACCTTTTCATTGGTTTTGAAGGCCTCCACACAGAAGTTCAAACCCGCTATGGTCATGTCTTCAACCATGGCTTCCATAGCCTTTCCATAAGTGGAATACCGATGTATTTCCTTGATACTCTGAACTTCATCCTAACTGAGAATCATGGGAGGTGGAAGGGCAGCTAGTGGGGTAAGATCAAAAACCTTATCCTTGGCAAATAATGACTAGATAAAGCTGTAAAGAACTTTGTTCTATTCTTCCAACTGTTCTATGGTCTGCTTGCCCTTCTCAACTCATTCAATAAACCTTGTTATTGTTTCCTAGAGGTTATGAACCTCGCTCTCAGGAGTGAATTCTCCCATTGGTATTCTAGAAATATCTAGATCAGAGACTAAGAGATCCTGATCTACCTTATTAACCTTGGGCCTTGCAACCTCTAAGAACTGCTGACCCTGAGCATCAGTTACTAACCTTCAAGTGGTCTTGGCTCTCTTTTTTGGAGGAGGAGGAGCAATACCCAACAGAGCTGCTACAACATCAAAATGTGGCCCTGTCAAACAAGAAGAAGACTTTCTCTTGTTGCTATTAACCAAAGGCTGCACCGAGGAAAAGGTAGAAGAAGAAGAGGAAGGAAAAATGGGCCCAAGAGCAAGTGAATACATGGAACTTAAAGTATTAACCACCATTTCCTCTAGTAAAGAAGTGAGTGGAGCATCAAGAGGTTCATGTGCAGAGGAGTATGTTGTACTAGGAGGTTTAGTGCTAGGCACCTCCTTTTCTTCTTCTACAGTGACTTCACGGGCTCCTACAGGATCTAGTACTTCACCATCATCACTTTCACTAAGAACAATAATGTTCTCTGGTCTTGAAGGCAATTCTAAATGCTCCAGAAGAGATTCTTCTTCAATTAGTTCTTGATTAACCTCTTTAATCTTCTTTTGATACACTTGAGTAGAAGAAGAGGGAGTAGATGATTCATGATTTTTTATTGAGGAAGGAGGAGGGGTTTGCTTAGGTACCTTAGTCATGGGTGTATGTGCTTTCTTTCCTAGTGTGGAAGAATCTTTGGAATAAGATCCACCTTGATTCTTCTTGAGCTCACAAACTTTCCTGTCAAACCAAACTTTAGTTCTTACAAGAACATGGGCAATAATCTCAACTAAATCATCTCTCTCTTTTTTTTACCAATCCAGATCTTCTAAAGGAGTGTGTTTGATTGATGTTTCATATTAAAAGGATTGTAAGTCCTCATCATCATCCTTAAACCCTTTAGGAACATGGTAGAGATTGAGATATGTAATTTTTTGTAGAGAGAGTATGTTATAGTGCTTCCTTCTAGCTTCAAAATCATCCACACAATCAGCCCAATAATCCTTAGTATATGGCTTGTGATGATAGATTATCCTGAGGTTTTGATCAATAAACTTCTTCAGATCAAAACAAGTCCTGGGTCTGAAGAAATGGACAGTGAGAGGAGCAATAGCCCTTTCTACATTTTGGCCATCCAAAGTTGTTTTGCATGTATAGTTTCCCAAGGAGAAAGGGAAATGTAGACCAGTGATCTTCTTGTCCCTTCACGTTCAAGTTAGTTTATCAAGGTTCATGCACACTTCAACCAGAGCCATTTTATCATTGCAAAACATGGGAAGCTTGAGGGTTGTACTTTCATAGCCAGCCAACCTAATGTATGAAAACCTCCTGAATTGAATGAAGAAAGCCCCATACTTGGCTATCAGGTTCATATCTTCGTCAGAAAATCTCCTATAAGTATCACCTTCCAATAGTCTTACAATATACATGGTGAAAGCATCATTGACTCTTCTTAAATTGTGATTGCGAACTCCAAGGGTAAACTGAGGGCAATATGTGTAAATAGGCTCATTCTTCTAGCCGTCCATGTAGATGAAACCGAACCAAAACTTAGATGTAGCTAGGGTATACATGAGATAAGAAGTCATATAGAACTTCTTAGTCTGCTAAACACTAGACAATTGCTTAGTCAAATTCATGCAAACAATGTCAGCTCAATCAATGTTTTTCTTTCCCTCGCAAATGATATTTATAAAGGGGCACATCCAGAATTCAAATTCATTGGTGGAGGGAAACCCCTTATACGGGAAAGCAAAATAATAAAATCAGACAACTCCTCATTAAAATCAACCCTGAATAATGCCTTGGAGATTCGAGACGCTCCCTTCTTAGGGTTCTTTAACCATGATTTTGCTATTCAGGCCTTGTATTTCTCACTTTCTTGATCAAACATGGTTTGAGCTTGAGCACAAGTGAGAACTATGGAATATTCAGTCTCTAGAATATGTAGGGTAGAAACAATGGCGGTAGCATTCAGTTTAGCAATTAATTCCCCATGCACGTTAGTAAGTTCCTTGGTATCTGAGTTAAAATGGGCTTCGTAGGAAATCACGGTGTCGGCCCACTATACAGAGATAGGAAAACTAGCCGCATATGTAATTCCACTATCACTGATCATTTGTGCCATGGGAACGGGACTAGAGCATGTTACTCTGCCCCAAAAATCTCCAAATTCTAAGTGTCGAACCTCACTATCTCCAATATCAGGTACAGAGGTCTTGAGAGGTGACACATGTTCTTGACCTTGAAACTTGATCTTCATTTTTGCAACTCACAGGGAGATAGCCTTCCAAGATCAAATTCATGATGAAAATACAAAGGGATATAGGGGCACGAGAAAATGACCTTAATGGCAAGGATTCGAGCAAGAGATGACAAGCGAGCAATGTGAAAAATGCATAGGGGATAGTCCCTTTAAATAGCCATTCAGGAGAGAGAGAAGGTGATTAAATGGGCACTAAATACACCTTCCACCGACTCAAAAAGATGAGACATGAGAAAAGTGGAAAAAACTAACCTGGACGGTCTTTGGTACATTTGGGACATGAGGGACATGAAGAAGCGATCCAGCTGACATGGGTGATGCCAAGAATGTGGGCCAAATGAGCATGGGTAGTCCAGGGCCTCAGAAACATGAGGGATGCAAGGAGGCGAGTCAGCTGATGCATGCGGTGCGGGGAATCAACAAACAGAAAGTGCAGACACATTTGGAATGGATGGGACAAAAGTATGTGAATACCTGATGCGGACGATTGGGGAAAAGGAAGTCCAGGTGAACTTGGGACAAACCGGACAAAAATTTCTAATAAAATTCGATAGTCAAGGATTTGTGGGGAAATCAACCGATCGGCAAATAGAGGTCCCGACTGTACTTGGGATATGAGTGACAAATTTTTTCTGACAGATCTGTAAATCACCAAAATGACTTCAATAAATGTAATTTACACTATCTCTTCGACTTTTTTCTTCACTTAAACGTTACTGACGGGTGTCAACTAAATTTTTTTCAAATTTATGACTTTCAAAAGAGGGGAAATTTTGAGAGGACAACAATTGTAGAATAAATATATGTATAATGTAGTCTCATGCTCTATAAATGTTATATTTGAAATTTCCTACTATGTATGGGATGCTAGTTGTAGGGACATCTAGGAAATGTGCATTTAATCATAGGTTGAATTTGATTCATAGTTACATATGGTAAAAAGGTTTGATCTATATATGGTAAATGAATTTGGACTTAATATCTTGTAGTGCATTTTAATGTTCAATAAGTGATTAATTAATTAATGTGTTGTTTTCTTACCTTGTAAATGTAATAAAGATATTTAATCAAAACACTCAACCATTTGATAAGATTCATGCATAACATGTCTTCATGTTTGATCCTTCTTACCATAGAAGATATTGAAACCGTAGAATGAACTTAAATTTTGCACTCGATGGAACCTCCTAGCTTAGGTAAATAAAACCGCTAGATTGAGTTTACTGTCATATTCGTTATGTTTAGCGACATTTTCGTGAACCCATATTTTAGGAACGACATGGTCCAACTTTATCCGAAGTTAATTGTTTCCTTCTAGGTTTGGTAACTGTGAGGAGAATGTCTTCTGTTCAGGTCCGACATTGTGTTAAGTGGTGAAGACCACCTTGGAAGTCACTTTAAGAGTCCTTGTTTGAAGCAACGACTATGCGGTGTAAACAAACCATTTATGGAGTAAGTAGAACTATTAATCCCTTGGTATCCTAGTGGACTAATAAGCCTTACAAATTTAGATCTAGGATTTTCTTGTCATCGAATAAATTCCTTGTGAGACCCCCGGACGACTCAAATGGAGAGAGTGAAATAGTTGTTCTATGACTTAAACTCTTGTTAAAGGACACTTTAGTTCCTCTAAGCTAAATGTGTTACCTTGGTTTCTATCAACATAACACCTTGGATTTTTCTTGAAGTTGGTTTAGCATAAATATGTCCTCTCGCCTTAAACTCACATATAGTTAAGGCGTAGATCCTTAGGTGCATTTGAAATTAATCTAAACGTAAGTCTATTAGGTGGTTAACTTGGGGTTCATGTGTAGTTACAAGGCTTCCAATCATATACGTCTTCAGGATGTTAGACAATTACTTCCGTAACTCCTATTACAAAATAATGTTAATAATGAGACGATAATGTGATGTAAAGGAAAAGCATATAAGAGAAAAAAAAATAAGATTTGAGGTTAGGAATAACGCCACTTTTGGAGTCCTTATAACTCAATTAAACATTTTCATGTGTTACAAAGAATATGAGTTTTCGATTGGTAAGATCAAACTTCGAGAAAAATAAAAGATATATATATAAAATCTAAATACAATTTCTTGTTGTGGGAATGTTGAATTCGGAAATAAGGATATCGTGGTCTAAGAATTCTTATGGGAAAAAGGTATATTAAATCTAAACGACTCCCCTTAATTCCTAATATTGATTTCTAGACATCAAGTCAAATTCACTTGAGTTGCGAGGGTAAAATGTAGACTTTGAATAAACGTTTGAGAAGCATATTCTTAACATAAGAATAAGATAATTAAGTACTTTATATGTACTTTGAATTATGCCAAATAAGTATGTAAGTTATGTAATTTTCCGTAAAGAAAAAAAAAAGAAAGCCAACTTAAAATGGTTTAACTGTGAATTAAATGTGGAATGAACTTAAGAACCTGTCAGTGGAAAAAGGAGAAAATTATCCTTGCATGATAATATTCTTAGATTGTTAATCGTAACTAAGATGCACTTAAAGAAATGATGTGATGTGGATTTTCCAATCCTTGAGTCCTTTCTTGTGGTTGGGTTATTGCTAGCAGTCATTCATTCAGAAATGTGTGACATAGACTTGTATATGGGGTTGTCATGTGTCTATGTGAGTCAATGACTTATATAAGTATCATATGTGTTGTTGAGTTTCTCTAGTTAGAACCTTGTGGTGTTGTGTAGTGAGCAATGTAAGTACCAAAAAAAAATTATCCTAGTATTTTTACTGTTGTAGTTGTGTGTGTAAAATGTGGGCGTTACATTTGGTATAAGAGTGGAGGTTCATGCTCTTGAACCTTTGGGAAAGATTGGAGTTGTGATGGTGTTGAATGATGGTGGTGGATATTGGAAGAGTAATGTGATATAAGTGTGATGTGAACAATGTTGTAATTGTGACCTTATCGAAGCACATGTGGTGCATGTCACTTAGTGTGTATTTGTTATCATGGTTATGTGATTGTGATGATATTATTCACTCTCTTTTTCATCGATTCAATGAGGAATTCATGTGTGATGTACCACATTATTGTGTGTGAAAATGAATGTTATTATAAATTGCAGAGTACTGCAGCATTTTGACATTATGTGATATGAAAGTGTATTGAGGTATTGCATGAAATTTTTTTCGTAAAGTGAATTGGATTTTATCGTGATGTCGTCACCATGTTGTAATTGGAATTGACTATATGTTGTAAGGTTATACATTGTGTTCCTCATACATATAATTCATGTAAAATGTGATGGTCCATGTCATGATTTAGGGGCATATGGTGAGTGTATGATCCCTAATGTAAGGTGATTGCTCTTTGGGAGTAGAATGTGGTAATGTGATCTATCGTAACCCATAAAAGTAATGATTGTGTTATACCATGTATATATACCATGCATAAGATGTTATGATTAATTTTTGTGAATCACAATTTTGTTAGTGATGTAGTTGTGTTATGTTTTGGAACCTACACTAACCAACCCTAAGGGAAATCGGTAAAAAGGTGTATGTTTGGAGTGAGGAAATGTGTACCTTTGACTAGTCACTCGAGCCGAGTACGAGATAGGAAGTGGAGCCTTACATAGGCTGAAAACCCACTTTTGTTCGTTTGGTACGTGTGGTACTTGCTCAATGGGTGTCATACATATTGTGTTTCATGGAAACCTTAGGTGCAGTAGATGAAAAATTGTACTCCGTTCTCTCTCCTGATATGGTTTTCGTATGGATTCAACCTATGTGATTTTGACTATCCTTGAGCCTTGTCGAAGTGGTGGTAGGATGATTCAGATAGAGATGATGACAGTTGTATTATTTGATATGTTATTTTACGAGTTGAGGCTCGATGATCTAAGTGTTAGAAACTCGTTGAGTACCCCTTTGGTGTCCGTATAAGGCCACATAGTTATTGTGATGTTTTATTTCTCTACACGTATGTTATTTGTGAATTGAACACTTTCCATTTTCTTGCTAGAACCAGTAGTTTTCTTAACTAACATGTTCTTATATTTTTGGAATTTATTTGTTTATTTCACTAACATTTGGATTTTGTACTAAGCATGGCTAATTATCCATTTAATTTTTTCGGTTTAAAATTACGTATCAAGATTAAAAAATTTATAGCGTAGCCCAAGGCTTGGGCTTGTTGCCACTTGGCATTTGATATCAATTTTTATGCTAGATCTAATGTTGTATTGTGTTTGAATAGGGTCATGGGGTTCACCATGGGGTGGTGGGACCTATGGACCCGTTTCGTTGTCTGGGGGTACGCCCCAAGGAGTTACAGATAACTAGCGGGTTGCTAAACCATGGGTTATTATGTCACTTTTGTTAGAGGTATCTGGACTCTATACGACTAGGGCCATAGTGTGACTGGCCTCTTTTGGGGAGCGAAAAGGAAAATTTATCTTTATTTTATTTGCTTGAGGTCCGAGGCATAACAAACTTGAGGGAGATATAAGAGACTTGAGAGGCTAAATATTGGCCTCCCTATAATTTTTTATATCAATCTTTTGGAACAATAGATTAGTAAGTAGCCTTATATTGGGATATAGGATATCTAAAAATTGTTGATTATAGTGGCAATATGTGCTACTTATAATATATTATGTTGAACCTCAATGTAGAAAAAGATTAAAAAAAGGTGGTTGATCTTTTTCCCTACTGCTTAATTCTAATTTAATTGCGAATAATCTAAATTTATCACTTGGGGTTCCTGTCAATTTAATTGCATCAATTCTAGGTACTACCATAGGAATCGCACAAGTTTCTAAGGCACCCCATTGAACATCTACAAACTCCTTTAAGAGCCAGTGTAGGTGTTGTTTTAATTATGTAGATTCTCTTGATACACATCTGTGCTTGATTCTCAAACACTATTTTTCTAGCCTTATATTTCAAGATTTAGTTATGAAATTTCTTTTTAATTTTAAGATGTGCGTTATGGCTTTGTTAACTAAATTTTGGTCTCAGTTTTACACAATGTATGAAGGCAAGTGAGGATACACTACTCAATTCTTTTCTTTCCTTTTTGTATTTATTATTTTGACAAGATTGTGTTGGGGTTCTATTCACAAAAATATTTTTTAATCTGAGGAGAAATTTGTGTAATTTTGGAAACAGAAGCAAAAGGACAAGATGTCTTGACTGGGACGACCCAACTTCTAACTTGCAACCTCCCCTGTATAGTAAAGTATTTCGAGGATGAGTTTTGTAATTTTAAGAACAATGTTTTCTCTCTTATAGGGTAAAATCTATTTCTTTTTAACACATGGGTTGATTCTCTTTAGACATGTTTACAACGTGGAGTTGTATATTATCAATAATACTCTTTATTTATAGATTTTCATAACCATGGTTTAATTTATCAAAAACTATTTTCCTGGATTTCTTTTTCAATACGCAGTTTTTTCTAAGTTTCAAGATCGAGTTTTGGAACCTCTTTAAAAGAAAGGATTCATTTTTTTGTTCCTTTGATTATCAAGAATTGTGCTTGGAGAGAAATTTACTTTCTATTAAATGATGGCTGTGAAAGAATATATTCTTACACTTACAAAATCAATCACACCCCTTATCAACAGCGACTTCAAAAGTAATAACTATCCCTCTAAATAAAATAACATATACTATTTGGTGTTCACATGTTGCATTGTACACATGCGATTGCTAGTAATTTTTATTTTTTCTAGTACATGACAATCACATTAACCTTATATATGTGCGGATTCAATTATGTATACATAACAACATAAGAGAAAAATTCTAAATAAAGCCACAGATTAGTATATTTAATTACAAGAAAAATGCATAAATGAAGCGACACATTAATACATTTAATTAGGAGGTACAAAACATATATGGAGGAGGAAATTTAATGTTTGCATCTAAAAATAAATAAATATATACGAAACTTTCTCTCTTGAAAGTAACTAATTTATTTTTCTTACAAAACATAAACTATAGGTAAGGTGAATAATGTGTAAATAGTCTTCAAATTAGCATAAATATCTATTTTATAAATTTAAAGTTTATTATAAATTCATTAACCAATTTTTCCCGTCATAAATGTTTACACTTATCAACTATATCACCTTAACTACAAGTTTCTCACTACCTGAAAATAAAAGGTCTCTATCTATCTCATATGCCTTATTTCTTGACGGCTTCTATAAACTTTCCCTTTCCACATATTCCAGACAACCCCACTATCTTCACTACATTGAAGCCAGAGTTTCGAAGTAGTCTCCTCCATTCCTACTCACTCCTTTGTTTTCCTCCATTTGGCAACGCATTCATAACAATATCCATGACTATATCAAGAGATTTGTTTTCCTTTGACTCTTCTCTACTCATGTATTCAGCTAACAAGAATTTCCCATTTTCAAGCAAAGCATTATAACAATTTTCAAGTATCCTTTCGTAACTCTTGTCGTCCCAATCTACCAGTACATTCTGTGTCACCCCCAAGAAAGCATGTTAGTTACCAAAAAAAAAGGTTAATATTATCAATAACACATTGAAAGAGGGAATCAACATTACCTTCATAAATATGGCATCTGTAGAAGGTATGCTCTTGAACATACTACCACCAACATTTTTGATGCCTACATAAAAGATGAACATTTAATATTTTGAAATTTCGTAAATAAAATTATTTAATGCTTATATTACTTTTTTTATCGTATAATCTATGGTATTCTATATGTTTCAGCTCAAATATTTCCATCTCACTTATAATCCATTGTGAGAAAATTGAAGACAATGTTCAAATGTTAAAGTGGTGATTTATATGTATCATATTTTATTAACATTGTTTATGTCTGAAGAAACAATCTATCAGATTTGATGGTGAGTTGAGTTATTGACCAACCAAATGCCTATTTACCATTTTTTGAATTAGTGTTTATCATTGTTCGGTCAATAATTCAACTTAAATATTTAATTTTTACACTAAATATATATAATTGTATAAAAAATAAAACTAATCTATGCCCAAAAAAATAAAATTAAAACCAGATATAAAAAAGCTACAAACTAAAAAAAAACATACATTTAAAAAAAAATATGAATAAATAAAAAGTCCATTGTTACTTAAATCTTGAAGAAGAAAGAAGACAAAAAGGAAAAAGAAAAATCAAGTTAAGCATCGTCACTCATTATCATTGCCATAACTTGTTTTTAACACGTCCTTCAATATGTAAAAAACCAAAAAATGGTAG
Source organism: Taxus chinensis (assembly GCA_019776745.2). Classification (NCBI taxonomy): domain Eukaryota; kingdom Viridiplantae; phylum Streptophyta; class Pinopsida; order Cupressales; family Taxaceae; genus Taxus; species Taxus chinensis. The sequence goes on along the minus strand of CM034151.1, from coordinate 762,986,866 downwards.
ATTAACCTGGAACAGTTGGGGTCATGTGAACAACATGAGGTACCTTTTCCTCCGCCCACATCTACCAAACTCTTCACATGCTGTCATTCACAAGATTGTTAACACGGGGTTATTGTCCTTCACATAGAAATGCTTTGCAAAACTGGAGAGCGCATAACGAAGATCAGATGGATTGTCCGGTGGCCTGTGTTTGAATAAAAACTCCTCTGGCGGAAAGAAATGCGAGGATTCGAGAAAGGTAATGCACACTGCGAGCTTTTGTGGGGATTTTGGCCGCAATTTCGTGAAGATAAAGCGATGGATCGGGGCCTGCATTTGCAATAATATCTGGGATGTTGAGAAGCACCGCAGATTTGAGAATAAGAGTGGGAACGAAGGAGAAAATGTTCTCCAGAGCTTGATGCATATCACTCTCATTCATTTCCATTTAATTTGCTTAATGAATGTCTGCACTTTGAATAACTAGTACGGGGAGAAGTTATTATATAGACAATGCTTTGTGGAAACTTTCTTCTTGTTTTCTTCGATGTTAGAGTTGTTGATGTAAGTCTGGCGTAAATTTGTGAACAAGTAATATAATACATCTAGCGTAAATTTGTGGACAAGTAATACTAGCAATCGCACGCGAGCGTGTGCGATGGGAACGCCGAAACGGTTTTTGGTAAAGAGGAAACTAAGAATTGTATGAAATGAAGAGAAGAAAAAACCAGAAAACAATGCATTAAAAAAGGAGAACATTTGCGAGAACGTAAGGAGTAATGAGGAGCGTGTTGGTGTCGAAACGCAGCACCCCTGGGACTCCGCAACGCGATCGTTTGAGACTCCCAGTGCGATTGCACAACATGGAGCTTTTCCCAAGTGTGGGACCTTGCGAAATCGGAAAAGCTCTCCGGATGAAGGCCGGCTCCTATTCCTCTGTCCAGATGCACCAATAAAACGCAGAGGTTTACCCCAAAAAACCTAATCTAACTACCAAGGAGACAGGGAGAGAAAAATGCATAAAAATAAACCTAAGCTAAGGAGGTGATGCACCGAGGAATGAAGAACATATGTTTTGCCAATTAAACACAGACCACAGAAATGCAATGCAATATCATGCACAGATAAACATATTCACAGTGAAAGATCAGAAGGATGCAAAATGAAACACATAGAGGGTTGAGAATCATCCACAGACATGCATTTATTTGCTTCAAAGGTTGATACAATACACTGCAAAATGCCAAGAGGCAAAGCTGCATTACAGTTTCGAATGGGAGGTTTGAGCTCCACAACTCCACCTGCCAAAGAGAAGAAGGGAGGGGCCAAAACAAGAATGTCCAGCCTTTTTTAAAACAGCCTCTCCTTACATTTATATGAAGACAATGAGAGAGGAGAAGGATTCGAAGCTTCCCCAACTACCTCCGGAACTGCACTTAACTCCTCATCGTGGCGGTAGGTAAGAACCCCAACCACCGAAAAATGGTGAACTATATTTTTTGAACCGGGTTTGAAAGAAGTCCCGTCATATGCTTGTTGTTCGTGTATTCCCGACTTCCGGTTCTGCTGCATTTTCCAAGTTTTCCCTTGTTTTCGGGTTCGGAGGTATGACTCGCATGTGCATCGGGTTTGGGCGGTGGCGCATCATGTTTTCCCCGCATGCTCCTCCGCCATGTCTTCCCGCCCCGGAAACCCGAATTCCCTTGCTGTCGGGTTTTGAAGACCCCCCGACATGTATTCGATGCGCCATGTTGTTCCGCCCACGAAACCCGGTTTGCCTTGCGTCGGGATTTGGAACCCTTGCGACATGCTCCTTTGGTGTCGGGTTTTGGTGGGCTCCCGACATGCTCCCTTTTCATGCGTTTCCGACCCGAAAACCCGATTTGCTTGGTGCGTCGGGTTTTGGAGACCTCCCGACACATTTCTCCTTTGTCGGGTTTGGAAGAAACACCGACATGTTTTCCTTTGCTGTTCGCCCGACTTGTTTTTCCGCCGCTTAAACCCGTGTTTCTTTGTGCGTCGGGTTTTTTAACCCTTCCGACATTTCTTTTGTTGTCGGGTTTTGAAAGCCACCCGACATGCTTCTGCGCCATGGAAACCCGAATTGCATTCGCGTCCCGGAAACCCGAATCCTTTGCTGTCGGGTTTTGGAAAACCCCCGACATGTATTCGTTCCTTGTTTATCCGACTCCTCTTTCCACATGGTTTTCACGATTTGCCCTGGTGTCGGGCCGGAGAGGAAAAATATACAACAGAGCGGTGAAGAAGCTAAAATTATTTAGTATAACAAGCCAAATATTTACATAGTTGTTAGATGCAGAAGAGGAAGTGGAGGGGAAGTACCGAGAAAAAGGTGAAAAGGAGAAGGCGAGAATGCTATGAGTGGAGGATTTTACGGGGGCGGGCTGTTTGAGACGGCGAAGGTTATAGGGGACGGTGGTAGGGATTGGAGGCGAAGCTCTTCTTGTTTTCGGAATTGCAGGAGGGAGGCTGAAGAAATTCTTGAGTAGCGGTCAAACGAGAAAGCTGGGGAGATACGAATCTTTTCCAAGGAGGGGACGCGCGAAAGAGCAGTAAAAGTAAGGCCTGGTCTCTCAGTGGATCCAATGTCTATGGTGGCATGACTAAGGGTGAGTCCTTGGGCTTTGTGAATCGATAACCCCCAGGCCATTTTTAAAGGCAGTTGTGTACGGGAACCTCTTGAAATGGGGGGAATGGGGATGTGGGTGGGATTTGATGGATTCCACGGTGGACCGGAATAGCGTTCAAAGTCGACAATTACAAAAGAAGGCAAAGAAGGTGGAGCCGAGGAAGGGGAATAAACAATGTCAACGACAGTGCCAGTTGCGCCATTAACAAGCCCGGTAGCAATCCATAAATTAGCAGTGAGCATGATTTTTTGGTCTTTGCAAAGGAGCACTATTTGTTCTAGCTGGTCGTCATCAGGATCATTGTAGTCACTTCTTCTTGTATTCAGAGCAATGGACAAGGCAACTGGAGAATTGAGTTCCTTCAGCATTTGTAAATTGTGTTTTTTAACAAGAATATTTGTTGAGAAGAGGTGGGGGGCATTGTGGAAGTATAGAAGTTCTTGTTGCGAGAGGCAAGAGTCGGTGCGAGACATCAAAGTCTCCCAATCTGGAAGGGTGGCCACACCATTTCGGATGTTGAGAAGCAAATTGCGAAAGGAAATTTGAGACGGAGCAGAGCCTTGTTGTCGGAATATAGACGTTAACGAGATTGAATTTAGAAATTTCCGCCAAAGGGATCCACCGTAGGAATTACTGGCATATAGCGGAATGTCCATAACGGGTGGAAGTTGACCAAGGTCTCCAACAAGAATCATTGATCTATTTCCGAAGGGGGAAGTACGGAAGTGCGGGAAGGCCTCACGCAGGCGTAAGTCAATTTTTGCAAGTAGTTTAGGACCAATGAAGCTCATTTCATCAATCAAAATGTATGTGACATGTTTTAAAGAGTCTTGAAAGGAGGTCAAAGCTTGGCCTTCAAGGGGCTTTAAATCACGAATGGGAATTCGGAGGCTGGAATGAACGGTCGATGCGGAAATGTTAAAAGCGGCCACACCAGTAGGGGCAAGCAAAAGAAGGGGCGAAATGGCAGGGGTAGCGAGGGAGGAGAAGGCAGACCGGAGAGAGTGGATAAGGAATGACTTGCCTGTTCCTGCAGTTCCTTGAATAATGAGAAGAAGGGGTGGTAGGCTGTGTGTTGAGGAAAAGTGGTCGAGTATTGTACTGAAGGCTAGTTGCTGGTTATCGGAAAAAGTCGACAAAGAAGGCAAACTAGATGGATTTGTATGGGCAGGGCAATAATTAGCCCTACCATTCTCGACAAAAGAGGGGCCGATGTCAACCAAATGAACCGGAATGTTGTTTGAGGACCAAACATAGCGGGAGTCATATTCTCGGAGGCCAAGCATTTCCAGATGGTCAAGACCTTCAGAATGTCCCGGACGGACGCCTGCCAAAAGTTGCCATTCATAGATTCTCTCGCTTGTCTGCATTGGGTCTGTGTCAGATTCAGACGAAACATCTGGAGATGTATCAGGTTCCGTGTCTGTTCTTCTAACATGCCACGGTTTGTATGAACTTTTGAACAGGCGCCAATTGGAAGTAACAACATCTGGCGAGGAACCAACATCTGAAGGAATGTTCCGGAAAGGCTTGTACAGCAGGAGCTCAGACCAACAGAAAAGGTGGAAAGCCTCTGTATTAGTTGGCGGAATGATGGAAAACCTTGGGTACACGCGGACAATTGCTGGTGTAGTGCGTTGTTTCCATTTCTCTTTTTTTCGGTATTTGCTGTAATTCCACCCTCGAGCAATTTGGATAAGGGAAAGGGACTCCATTGATGGTGGGCGGACAAGGTACGCATCAAGAAGCTGTGATGTATCTTGTTCATGAGTAGCCGATGCAGAAAGGCGCCTAAGTATTTTTTTGCCCACATTTAAATAGACGGTCTGCCGGCTGGACACAACAAGAGGAAGTTTGAGAAGCAAGTGACAAGTTTCTTGTGCACTTATGTCATGTTCAACAACACTTTCTGTGAGCATCTTTCGTATTGCAAAAGAGGAAGGGAAATCTGGGCTGGCATGCGAACAAAGCCTAGACAACATTTGGTGGTATGTCTCAGAGCGTTGCTCTGCTTTAGAGGCATACTTTGCAATGTATTTAAGAACAGCGTGCCGAGATAGTACAGGCTGACAGTCAATGTTTGCTCTCCATATAGCTAGCATGGCTTTATTGTGAATGTTTAATCTGTCATCATTCCTGAAAGGAAGGTATTTAACGCTTTTGTTGGCATCAATGGTCAAGGAAGAAAAAGACTGTGTTTCCCAAGGAGCACTGTAACGACATATAGTTCTGGAACCTTTTTTTCGGAGACATGTCTGTGTAGAACATTTGGTGTGGCGCTGAACCCGGTTTATAAGTTCCTCGAGGTCGTGCATAGGGTTGGAAGCCAGAACCTCTGAAGAGGAAAGCAAGCAGGGATCATCCTCGAGAGATCTTTGAAAGAATGTAGGTCTACATGCAGGAGCTCTAGGGTTCCATGCAGAAACATATTGATCAAAGTACAGTCTTGTTGTTTCAACAGAAGCATTGTCATTCCAATCTATTGTGTCAACATTGGGGGCGCCATCAAGCCAAAGGAAACCGTGAACATGTGCAGAGCCTCTATGTTGCCATTCGTACCTAGAGGAAAAAGGCAGTTAGAAATAAAGAGAAGCAAAAGAGTGGCAGACGAGGCATTTAATTTTTGTTTACCTGTACCAGTAGTCCTTGGCTCCAAGGTGTTTCTGCAGGACCTCCTCGCGGAATATTGTGAACCTCTGGTGCAAGTAAGCAGAAACACGATGGGGGTGGTCGATAATGTTGTTTGTTCTAAATCTTTGTGCGAACCGATGATCAGGAGGCGGAACACCAGGCATACAGCTATGCAAATCAGGCCATTTAGTATCTGCAGCACTAAGAGTGAAGAAGAACGTAGGTGCACCCAATTGTTCAACCATATCCGATATCTCTCCTCTGTATTTGGACCAAAAGGAGCGGGTTCCGCGCAGGTTATTTCCAAACCGCATCAAGGTATCCGGAAGCGAATATGCAGGGTCTTCAAGCAATTTTTTTCGGAGGTCAGCTATAGTTGGCGGTATGGCATTTTCTAGGTTTTGTTGCATGAAAACGGCTGCTGTAGATTGGCTCCTATGCCGCATGATGAGGTTAAGCAAGAAATAGCGAAACCGGGGGTGGGAACCGAAGCGGTTATCATGGAAACGGATTAAATGGAGGGCATATTCATGTAAAAGTACCTCTTTCATGCGAGGTTGTCTAAACATAGCCTTACCTTTAGGAAACAAAGTTGGGAATGCCATGGAAAATAGACCCTCAGTGGTGTATTCATTTATGGGAGAAAGACTCATGTCTGGCCAAGGCATGGTGAAAGGCATGTTTTGATCATGGGAGAGAAGGAACTGTGAGATATGCTCGTCTTCGGTGCCGGAGTTGTGGGCAGAAGGGACGAAAGAAGAAGAGCGGGCGTCAATTAAATTGCAGAGAGAAGGATCATCGCCGGAATCAGGTGCGACATCGTCTGAAGAGGCGGGGATGTCCATCGGTATGGAATTGAGGGAGGAGGAAATATTTGTTTGTTGTACGGGAAGAGCGTTGAGGGCCTCATTGTCAACAAGAACATCCTTGTAGTATGGGTCATGCAAAATTTTGTATTGAAGTGCCTGCCATACACGAGATCTACTAACATAGAAATCGTATTTTGTTTGCTGGGAGCCTGCCTTTTGCACAAGAACCAGATCCAAATCACCGAGCCGTCGAGGGAGGTACTTTGCTATGGTAGAGATATCTTGGGGGAAGCTTATAGTGTGCCCAGAGTATTTGTATTGTCCACCACGTGCATGGGTTACTTGGAGAATTGGGTTAACTCTAGCAATCAACATTTCTTCAACTTGTGTCAAAGATTGTAGTACAGATGGCTGGACGCCAGGGTCCATGTTGTTCCAAGAAGAAAACCGGTGTCCTTGTTTCTCAAGCCTGCACCTGGAGCAAAGGATAGATCCTGAACAACACCTAGTTTGAATGCCAGGGTAATTCTCCAAACAGATAGTGCATGTGCTTGCAGCGGAAAGGGAATCTAGCCTTTTGCGGAAACGCCTTTGTGCATCTGCGAAGGAGGACGAAGAAGAGGCGGATGGCTCGGAAGGGAACATTCCAGCAGACCAAAACCCTTCAAGGTTTTGGCATGTATTGGAAGCTGGGGAAGGCAGCACAACCGAATGCGAAGAGGTCGGCAGAGCATCAACAGGAAGGGAGAAAGCGGAGGACATTGGAGAGTACGAGGTCGATGGGGGGGAAGAGGAATGTGTCGCTCGAGAAGGGAAGTGTTGTGTATCCCAGGGTACACGGGCCCCATAGAAGGGAAGGGTGGAAGTGTTTTGCGAAAGGAAAGGGCAAAGTGGAGCGGAGGGCGGGGAGAGAATAACATTTGCGGAGTTGGACGAGGAGGCATCGCGAGAGATAGAATGGGGCGATGGAAGGGCAGGTGCTGGGGGCCTGTACGGGGCAGGAAGGGGGAAGAAAGATGTACAATGTGTGCTTTTTCTAGCATGGTAACGGCGGCGCTGATCCGCATTTATTTGCTCTTTGTTTTTGGCGTAGATTTCTCTTCGTCGAGCTAATCGTTGCTCTGCAGACATGGGGAATCCTGCAACGTTTTGCAGCAGGAACAAAAGTATGAGACAAGTAAAGGAAAAACTGTGCATCTAGCCATACATGGAGTAAAGGAAAAGAATACGAAAGTTGTTTTGCGCATGTATATTGCAAGTAAAGGAACATAGCACTAACAAAGCTCATTCAACGAAAGTTATGAATACAGGAAAGTGTTCAAAGGAAAGAACATGTCCATACAATATAAAAGACCATCACTAGTATTTAATTTTTAAAGGAAAAGGCTTAGGAATTCCAATTATTGATATTCAAGAACATAGAGAGTGTGACAAAATTTACAAAACAAAACGTATATATATCGGTATCCATTGAACCCGAGTTTACATAAGCAAAAGTAGAGCAAAAAGGAACAACTAGACATTCGTTTGTGCAAGAAAGAGGTACTGGAAAGGGTGCTAGCATATCAAGAGACCAAGAGAGCTTTAGAAGGGGGGAACACAAATGTAGTGAAGCCTGTATATTGTTACGCAAACGTAATTCAGGGAAGGGAAGCCGAAGCTTCAGGTTTGTGCGACTTTATAATGACACATTTAAACTGCTTCTTGTCACGGTATGTTTCAAGTTTGATGGAAAGCGTAAATTGATATTCGCGGCCTTTGGTCTGCAATTTCAGTTGGTGCACCATCATCTATGCTCAAAAATTGCATGTAAAGGAACATAGCACTAACAAAGCTCATTCAACGAAAGTTATGAATACAGGAAAGTGTTCGAAGGAAAGAACATGTCCATACAATATAAAAGACCATCACTAGTATTTATTTTTTAAAGGAAAAGGCTTAGGAATTCCAATTATTGATATTCAAGAACATAGAGAGTGTGACAAAATTTACAAAACAAAACGTATATATATCGATATCCATTGAACCCGAGTTTACATAAGCAAAAGCAGAGCAAAAAGGAACAACTAGACATTCGTCTGTGCAAGAAAGAGTTATTGGAAAGGGCGCTAGCATATCAAGAGACCAAGAGAGCTTTACAAGGGGGGAACACAAATGCAGTGAAGCCTGTATATTGTTACTCAAACGTAAATCAGGGAAGCGAAGCCGCAGCTTCAAGTTTGTGTGACTTTATAATGACACATTTAAATTGCTTCTTCTCACGGTATGTTTCAAGTTTTATGGAGAGCGTAAATTGATATTCGTGGCCTATCACTTGGTCTGCAATTTCAGTTGTTGCACCATCATCTATGCTTAAAAACTGCAAGTCTTCAGCTTTGACGCCCATTATATTTTCAGCAGTCTCATCAAATGCAGTTACGGATTGAAGTTCTCCTGTGCTATCTTGTAAAGTGACACGGAGTGCATACTTGTAGTCGCATTTTTGGATAGGAATATTACATTTCCCACAAAACCAGGACCCGTTTTCCAGTTCTTGCACTTTCTTGCGACACTGTGTACCATTTTTCACTAAAGGGCATGCCAAGTAATAAAAATTGTCCAATGAAATGTCTGTGATTTTTGCTGTAATTGTAGCCCATTCATTTTTATCTGTGTTACCCATTTGCAGGACCTGAGCTATTGTTGCCGGAGAGGACAAGGCAGATGGAGGCCCTAGAACCCTGTTTGTGATAGATGGTGCAAGGACATTGAAAGCATCAGATGCAATCCATTCCTGCAGAGGGAGGCTTTCAGGAATCATTGGATTAACAAACCATTTTGTAGTGGATATAGTATCAAGAGATGTTCCGTTGAAGCTGGAAATACGAGCTGTTTTAAGAGCAAGAACTGGTTTCTGCGGAATCGAAAGGAATTCTTCTAGCTCTTCTCCAAGCACAGTTGAATGTTGACCCCACAAAGTGATGGAAACACTAAATCCGGACATGTCTTCAACCTGCACAGTTCGCTTGAATGTTTCTGTCTGATCACGTCTGCGAATGGTGGATCGTGGAGAAATAACAAGAACTACACCAAGAATGTCAACAAAAGATCCGGCAGGTCTTCCAGGTATGTCTTTGATGGGGACAAAGTGGAAGTGGTGTAAAGGTATGATTTGATCGTTGACATGTAGAGGCCGGACAATAGATGCTGCCGAAAGGAAAATTTCGAGTGTGCTGTTCAGGTTGTTGAACTTTTCTTTTGCTTTTCCAATTCTTCCATTAGAGATGGTGTACGTTTGTTCGTTTTCTATTGTGCCATAGAACTTTTCTGCAATCTCATTGAAACAGGAGACGCGGATTTCACCACCTCTGCCATCCACGAAGTCGAAACCAAAGAAACAACCATTGCCGTTATCATTACTATATGTCTGCATGGAGTTTTTTGCGACTGCTCTGCCCTCTATGGACCAAACACGCATGGTTGTGTTCAAGTCGTTTATGAAAATGGCCTTCGATGCTGGTCTCGAGGAAGCATAAATCTTTTGAGGCGGTGTTTGCGGAAACAAAGTTTTGGGCACACCCTCAGGGTGGTCAACACAGGCTTGTTTGCCCCGTACAACATGGCTAGGGATCCGGGAAGGAGAACCAACTTGTGGATATGTTTCTTTCGATATATTCATATCGGTTATTAAAACGGTCCTGCACGCATGCAATGCAAGGAAAGAAAATGTCAGGAAACATTGTGCGAGATAGAAAAGACGAGAGGGAAGTCAAAATATTGGCTACTTACATTTCATGGTCGACCATCCTGCAAACGGTTTTTTGCAGCTGAATTATTGTGCCTTCTGTCAACGTTTTGTCTGCAACTAGTTTTGAAAACTTGGAGGGCAACAATGCCTTCTGGATGTGAATACCATCAGAAAGGTCAACTCGATGCTGGGTGCCACTGTTCAACAGAGACCGCACAGGAGATATGTTGAGGAGCTGGAACGTGGAACCCGTGTCCGAGCAACCGGACATTAGGCGCGCAATACCTCCTTCTGTTAAAGTTGTGTCCATGGTTGCAATGCAACAACTAGAGGAGAATGGATGTGCTGCACGACAAATGCAACGATCAACGAAGAATGTGAAAGAAAACACCAAAACAAACAACCAAACCGAAAGCTACGCCCCCACCTAGAAAATCGAACACGATAGTCCGGTTCATTAAAAGCAAAAGCGGAAGGGAAGGTCGAAGCGGTTCAAAAGAATGATGCCAGGGTAAAGGATAGTAGCTTAGAGTTCGCAGAAAAAAGGTAAAATGTAATGCAATCCCACCAATCACAAAAGCCCATTTTTTTCATGATCTCAAAATGGATAGAAAGCCTCCTAACAGAAAAAGAGCCTCTCCTTACATTTTATAGAAGAAAAAGAGGAGTGAAGAAATCGAAATTTGTTCCAACCACCTCCACATCCGCACCTAACTCATCTCATTATAGCGGATTGTATTTTGAATCGGGTTTGAAAGAAGCCCCGGCATGTGTTTGATGTTTGTGTTTTCCCGAAACCCGCTTCCGCCGCTATTTTCCAAGTTTTCCTTTGTGTCGGGTTTGGAGGATGCCGCGACATGTTTTCGCCTCATGCGTTACCGACTCCAAAACCCGATTTGCCTTTGTAGTGTGTCGGGTTTGCGGAACTCTCAAGCATCGGGACATGCCTTGCGATTTGCATGTTTCGTGTCTCATGTTTCCCGAAACCCGAAACCCGAATCCCTTTGTGTCGGGTTTTGCGATCCCTCCGACATGTGCTTTCTTTGCGTTTGTGTCGGGTTTTGCGACCCTTCCGACATGTCCTTCCTGTCGGGTTTTCTAACCCCTCCGACACATCTCTTTGCTGTCGGGTTTATCCGCTCCTCCGACATGTTTCTGCCTGATGTTTCTTCACCTCCAAAACCCGCCTTCCCTTTGTGTCGGGTTTTGAAGACCCCCCGACATGTGCATATTATTTTTTTCCTTTTTTGGCATTTTTTTTTTTGGTGAAAAAATCGCAAGGATGGAAAAAAATTTGCCATTTTTGGAAAGGGTCCGGGAAGATGTAGCAGCAAAAACTTGCATGTGCCATAACTTTCATTCTGTGGCTCCGTTTTAGGTGTCGTCTTCTCTAAAAGTATATATTTTCTCGAGCTCTACGCATTGATGGCAATATTTTTCTTATTTTCATAAAATCCATTTTTGTACCTTTTTGGACCAAGCAACTTCTTGCAATCTTTTGAAAGAATCATTATGATGATGATGAGATATCGGGAAACCTCGCACACAAGAATAAAGGCCAAATAGGTATCGCAAATGGTGACTACTTTGTGAAATGAAGCCTCCTAACAAAAGTTATGAAGAAAAAAGACTCTGAGCAGGGCTAGTAGGAGCAAGTAAGCTAGAGAAGAAGAATAGGTGATTGTAAGAAAAGTATAAGGTCCGGAGTTATACAATTTGGACCACACCTCGGGGGGAATAAAGGGTGTATGAAAATGTCTCTACTTTGTTTTGAGAGCTTGCAGAGGTGCTCAACCATGAAACCACCACAAGCTTGCCCTTAAGAACACAAAAAGGCAATTCTGGGCAAGATAGCAAAAGTAAACATAAAGTAAACATATCTATGGCCCGATACAAATTTGAGCAAAGACAAGGGGATGAAAAAACAAAGTCTGCAATTCGCCACCGCTTACCTTAATAGAAGAAGCCCCAAAAGGTCCTCTTCATTTGCACTCCTCCTGAAGTCAATCTCGTCAACTTTGCTTCAAGTGTTCAACAAGAGATAGATATGTGCAAAGGATACGCTAATACAGTGTGCAGGTGAATTTCCTCTTGAAGATTACTAAAGAAAAACAAAAGAAAATTTTCCATCAAGCATATAGCAAGATCTGTCTCGAGTATCTTGTTGGCACAACGAACTTTCCGAGAATAAATCCAGCTCCTGAATAGCAGGTTCCTAGGGAAGGCACTGTTGACGTGGACATCCCAGATGAGGATTGGAACATGATTAGATAGACTTATTTCCAGAAAATGGACAGCAGCATGGATTGTGGTGAAGGCTCTGGGATGCCATAAAAGCAACTTAGAACACAAACTGATAATGCACAACTGAAATAGCTTGACCCATAACTCTAGCAAGGTTGTAGTATAAACATTATGTGGTACATACACACGAGGCATGTTTAAAACCTTCAAAATGTTACAGGTGGCCGGAAACCTCAAAAAAGTTTTTTCGGCCAAAAAAGATCATTAAAAAATCAGGGGGAAAACAAATACTCAAAATAAAACAAACCTCATAATCAAACCCAAAACAACTGACACTAAAAACCTACAAAAAAATCAGAAACTCGCCTTATTCAGCTCATTGTCTGCCTCAGTCTTCTGTCGCTCCGGGGGCTCACCCAATGCAAAGCTATCAGAGCTGCTTTTTCCCACGGCCAGTCCAGAATCATATAAAAACTCCAGTCGCTCCTGTTTACTGCCATTAAAACCCCAAAACATATAAGTGAATATCAATAAATAAATATATCTCCATAAAACACAGTACTAATTTTTATTAAATCTAGAGTTCTAAGATTAATGTCAACCACATAATGCCTCAGTAGCATGATAGAAAAACTGGACAAGTACTCCCTTCTGCAAGCAATTCCAATTCCAAACCTACCCACGCAAAAGATTTTCAGGATCTGGTTTGATACGGATTTCCAAGTTACCCCCTTCTGCAAGCAATTCTGGCTCCGTCACACTAAAAAACCATAGCTTATCGAGAGCATCACCTGGGTTACAGTCGAAGAACAGTCCAACCATGAATTATTTTAGACGAATGTAGATGCAGGCCTCTGAAGCACGCAAACCCCAAACCTACCAAAGCCCACGACAGGAAAAGAAACAACTGTGTTAGCTGCCATATGCGAAGGGTTTTATTCATTTACGAAGGCAACCAGAATTCCAAACCTACCCACGGAAAAGAGCAACAATAGCTACCCTTCAATAAATATTTAAACTCCAGTCTCCTGTTTACTGCCATTAAAACCCCAAAACATATAAGTGAATATCAATAAATAAATATATCTCCATAAAACACAATACTAATACCTCTAGAGTTCTAAGAAGTCAACCACATAATGCCTCAGTAGCATGATAGAAAAACTCGACAAGTACTCCCTTCTGCAAGAAATTCCAATTCAAACCTACCCACGCAAAAGATTTTCAGGATCTGGTTTGATACGGATTTCCAAGTTACCCCCTTCTGCAAGCAATTCTGGAGAGCATCACCTGGGTTACAGTCGAAGAACAGTCCAACCATGAATTATTTTAGACGAATGTAGATGCAGGCCTCTGAAGCACGCAAACCCCAAACCTACCAAAGCCCACGACAGGAAAAGAAACAACTGTGTTAGCTGCCATACGCGAAGGGTTTTATTCATTCACGAAGGCAACCAGAATTCCAAACCTACCCACAGAAAAGAGCAACAATAGCTACCCTTCACATAAATATTTAAACCTAGTCTCGTTTTTGGGATAACAGCGGCGTACCTCCTCCGCATACCTCCCCTTCGACGCAGCCATGCTTCAGCGTACACCACAAAAAACCGTGCAGCAGATATTTATCAAGTAACAGTTCTTTTGCGTATCAGGGTTTACGATCTCTGGGCAGGCATGGAGGTGTACAAAAAATACACCGAACCCTTACTGGCGCGCAGGCGAAATTTAACGACTAACAGTGCCTTCGCCTAAAACAATTTATGGTCTCTGTCCAGGCATGGAGGTGTACAGCGCATGGAGGGCCAGATCGCATCCGTGATCGACGTCGTCCTGACCGACCTCATCTCGGCCGTCTCCTCTCTGACATGCGTCAGAGAGCCCTCAGCTCGAACCCAGCTGAAGGAACGCCTTTCGGCGTGAAACTAAAACAAGTCTGGAAAATGAAACCAGACACCAAACATCACAAAATCAACATGAAGTTAGCATAAGATCAACACACAATTGGCATCTTCACAACTGAAATGCAAAGACTACAAAACATCACAAAATCAACTGTTTGATCAAGAATTCTCACGCTTTTTACCTGTCCAAGTTAATGTACCAAACTAAACAACAAAAACCTTGAAAAAACTCAAATGAAATTGATACCTGATGGACAAGATCTGAAGATGTAGACGGATAAGGAAGCCGATGTAGATAAGACGGGCGCACACGAGCAATCCTGTACAATAGATCCAAGTAACCTGCGAGGCACCGATGCTTGACAGAAAAATACCACGTTAAAAGATATTTAGGTGGACTGCGCGAGAAGCGGTGAGCTCCCTCGGCGGATGTCAGTCCATGTATTCAATTAAGTAAAGAAGCATACATGATAAAATATGTACGTATAGGACTAGATTTTCTGATTAAAGTAATAAACAGAATCTAAACAGTAGACAGAAAGCAACAGAAAATAGGGAACTGTGAAAAAAAAAGCTGGATTTGTGTTACCTGTGTCCTTTTTACCTGTTTGCAAAATGATCGGCGTCGATTTATGTAGATATTGGCGTCGACTGGTTCGAATTGGCCGTCGACTGATATAGATCGGCGTCGATCCGAGACAAAGTGCGAGAAGATTCGAGAATCGGAAAAACAAAGGCAATATCGTCAACGTCTGCTGGATCTGCAGAAGTCGGAGAGATACTAGCAAGGCTCCACCTGTGCTGGATGCAGGAACAGAGTCAACAGAAAATCATTGGAGACGTGCAAAGTTGATGTGATAAGAGCAGAGTAACGGTGATGCTCCTCTCACGGGATTGATTTGGATAAGATCCGCTCTCATTTTGATTGATAATGTTCACACTTGATGCTTGAAGATCTCTCGTTCTCTTCCTTACAATCTGTGTCCCTTACAATCTGTCTCTCTGTGTCCTTTTCATAACTGAGTTCTGGGCCTCTATTTATAATCAGCGCCGCTCCGAAAAATTGGTGTCGACCGAGTAACCGGTCGGCGCCAATCACGGAACAGATTCCCGAGACGGTTAAAAAGGAGTGATTTCTGGAAATATAAGAGTGATCCCTCCACCTCAAATATGGGAAATATCCCGCTTAGGGAGGAGGAGAAATAGGGGGGATGTATGGATAGAATAGATATGGGGTGGATAAGTGGTTAGGATACATGTGAAAAGGTGTAATTAAATAGTTAAAATTTAATTACTCACAGGGTAAAAACATAATGGGGTGAATTAAACTTAGGATAGGTGTTTAAATCACAAATTGAATAATACCCCAAGGGGATAGTGGTGATGTAAACGTGCCTCAGGTTACCTGAGAGAGAAAATGCGCACGAGGGACACTAAATTAGATAACCAATTTTAGGTGTCTACATTTTGCTCGTTTTTGTCAAGTAACTTGCGATAAGCAAGGTTATGAGACAAAAACAAGGATATGGAAGGAAGGAAGAAAAGGTGATGATGTGATCCCCCTCAAACTAGGGATGAGGATGGGTGATAGAACAAACGATCCCAAGTTTGAAAAAGGTAGATGAAAACGCGGGATGCCCCCAGCTGGATGTCTGGAGTAGATCTGATCATTAATGATGCACAAACATGAATAAAGAGGTAGCCACCTAAGGAACTCACATTTGTAGGGAAGACTAGACGGTCTTCTCATGCGACGACGTTAGTACCTACAGACCCATGAGTGTAAGGAGAGCAGCAAAATAGTCAGCATCTAAAGAGAGACACATTGGTAGGGACAACTAGATGGTTTGCAAAGTAGACGACGTTAGTTCCTACAGACCCGTTAACTCTAAGTTACCAAAAAGTACGAGTGCCCCACGCAAAGGGAACAAACTCGAAATGGACGGTGATATCAAAAATATGTGCCAAAAGGCAACATTCAGCACACAATAATGACCAGATAAATAAGCCAAGCATCAACACTATGGCAAAGAGATATGGAAAATCGGCGGCAATCATACTAATCGGTGCCGACCTAAATAAACGGCACCGACCAAACAAATCGGCACCGAACTAAATAATTGGCGCCAACCAAACAAATCGGCGCCGACCGTTCACAGCGACATATAAATATGTGAACGGGAAAAACTGTGAACGATTTATTTACCACCGTGACGATTGATTCAGAGAGTCAAAAATTGGATTTGAGCACCATGGAAGCCTCTGGAAGCAGTCAGATGTAGAGGAGGACACGACCTGGGGTAAGTGGTTCTTCTTGAACCCGTCATATTTATTTTATATTATATATTTATTTATTTTTAGTTTTTTTTTTGTGGGAGGCCAGAGTGTGTTTCACCTCCAGCCTGGAAAATCGGCGTCGATTGGTAGAATCGATGTCGATTGTAATGTAAGTGGCGCCGATTGAGTTCAATCGGCGTCGACTTTATATGATCGACGCCGATTGTATTTAATCACGCCGATTGGAAAGATAATCTGGATGAAAATGATAAAATTTGTTTTGAGATGTTCGGATTTGGGTAAATATGTAGCTAATATTGTTTTTGATGTCGTGGATGCAGGCACGAGAGGTACTACGCATGAGGGATGTGATGCCTGAGTTACTGGAGACCATCCTCCCTGACGTCATTGACGCAGATTGGCACCACTTAGAGTTATCCGGGCTCAGGGGCTTTCGGTGTTACAGATGAGTACCGCAAGATGTAGAGTTGATGCGAGCACTAGTGCGACGATGGGATAGCTAGACTTGCACTTTTTGGTTCAGGAAGGGTGATATGACCATCACCCATGAGGACATATACAGGATTTTGAGGCTGCCGATCACTGGGGACCCGATAGAGATTACGCCACGAGAGCAGCAGCAGAGGGCCCTAGTTCGATTGTATGGAGACAGGGCAGATGATTCAGAGATAGTGTCCGGGGTAGAGTGAGGATAGCCTCGCAGTACAGACAGGATGTTCCCAGGAGTAGACGTATAGTTTTTATTAAGATGGCGATCTCCTATTTTTCTCTACCATATTCAGGAGGTGGGTGATTCCCATTATTGTTACTAGATTATGTTTGTGACATCCTGCAGTTCAGACAGGTGTTTGCCTTTGCTGATGCCTTGATAGCTCAGACATACTATGAGTTATGGATGTATACCACTGGCCGGAGGATAGGTATTGATGTCATTTTTGTGCTCCATTGCTGGGCATATGAGCACATAGCAGTGATCAAGCCATCCGGGCTTCCTTGGATGCCAGCAGCAGTGGGAGCTATTGATTACAGATTCTGGCGATGGCGGGCTGATATGGCCTCGGGCGATACAGGGAGATCCATAGATTGGTATGCTGATAATTTCAGGACGCTGACACCAATAGGTAGGTCATCTGGAGACCATATCAGGTATTTTCGACATGGGCCGGTCAGGATGCTCACTTGGTGGCATTGAGACGGAGCAGGGTGGTTACGGGCCGCAGGCCTGACATGTGGGAGCGCGTCCCGTTTTATACGGGTATTGAGACAATTCGGCCTAGTACAGACAGTGCCGACTACTTACAGGCCTTACAGGCGAGACAACAGAGAGACTGATCTGCCCGATTTTAATTCTGGCAGATCCATTTGAGAGAGGCCCCACCCTCCACATACAGTGATAATGACGCCGTAGTGGATGATGGTTATGTGGCATGGTATGCGACAAGAGCTACCACGACACCTTCTGGCATCTATAGATATCGATGAGGAGGATATGGCTACAGTGCTTGAGAGACGACTGGCGGTAGAGCATGCCACCCTGACACATACACACCAGGTGGCTCTCGAGGAGATCAGAGCTCTGACAGCGGAGAGGTATGCCCTAATTTTTGGAGAGAGACAACCGCTCGCCAGGAGTGAGATACAACGATCCAGCAGAGGGATCGCTACCATCGACATAGGGAGGCCCCTCAGGGCCAAAATATGGTGAGACAGGTACTATGTCAGAGTTTGGGACACAGGGCACGACCATAGGAGGGGCACCACTAGCAGCACCAGCAGCACCTCTACGAGCACCTGGTACCGTGAGCTTGAGTACATACCAGTCTCTCCTCACTGAGGTGAGATACTATGAGGATGCCCTAGCACAGCATGCCCCAGATGTGCCTCGGTACGGGGCGAGGAGGAGATCAGCTACAGCCACAGCGAGCGGGGCATCAAAGGGAGGGAGCACTGGGAGAGACCGAGGTGGGCAAAGGCCTCCAGCAGCAGGTGCATCTAGCTCGATAGGCGGCGGCCAGGAGAGACAGCCTGGTCCAGAGGAGGGTGGAGGAGATAGTGTCTTCCACGCGTCAGATTTTACGATATAGAGATTGACGTATTTTGTATCATTGTAGTGATGTAGCCTCAATTGGAAGGCATTTTATAGATGGCTTGATTGAGAGCCACCCATTTTTTGTTGTACAGACACTGTATATATATAGATTCATCATTTCCATTGTCATATGATTGTTCTCCTGCTTTTAATTTTGATATACATGGATAGATGTAGCGTAATTGTGATGGATATAGACATAGATTGATAGATAATTAGATAGACATAGATGTAGAGGACATAAATAGATGTGATTTGATGTGATTGATATGTGGATTTAACTTGATTGAGAAAATAGATAAAGATAGATGTAATGTCACGTGGATAGAAAAGTGATTAGATGATGTGATAGATAGGTAGGAGTTAATAGTTGGAATGGATTTGATATTTTTTGAGATTTTTAATTAAATTTTGATAAAAATAGATAGATAGACCCACATGTGTTTATAATAGAGGCGATGAGATGTGTTTTGGACAAAGTAGATCAGATGAAATTAGAGAAATGATAGAGTTTGATTAAATTAACATGTTAAATGGTAATTTAACTGGATGAAATAATGGGAAATATTCACTGTGAGAGCCAAGGACGTAATGAAAATGACCTTGATTAGAACTAAAGGATATACACCCAGATAAGAAGAAAAATGATAAGCTGGACTCCCAACCGACCATAAATAGAATATGGATAGGAAACCAAAAGATTATGCATACAAGGCCCTATATGAGGTTAAAATAAACTTGACACTAACTAGCCGCAAACTAGATTTAGGAGCGAAACGGAAGGAGCAGTAAGTAGGTATCTCGTCGAAATTTACAAGGGACAGAATACATGTTCATACTGGGAAAACAGGATTCTCCATATGATCGACAAAAGGTCTTATATCTCAGCTTCATGATTTCTGGTAGAAAAGCAAACTGATCAATGTGAGAAGTTTGCTAGATATGGAAAGACTGATCAATACGGGAAGTCTTTCAGTGATGCTAAAAAGTATATAAACTGACTGAAAGGCTAATCAATGCAAGAAGCCTTGAGTATTTCTTTGAGAAACAATCGTCCTTCAAGGGAGCAGTCTGTATTTTGAATTTTAATGATAGCCATCCTTCGAGGGCATGGTCTATATCTTTTGATTCATTTGATAATGTATGGATAGCTGTCCTTCAAGGGATCAGTCTATCTTTTTTTTTGGATAGCATCTTCTTCTTCTTCTTCTTTTTTTTTTTTTTTGAAAAACTTTTTGGAAGAAGCTCAGTTTAGACCTAGATAGATCAAATAGAGGGGAAGAAAACGTATAAAGAGCACGCACTCATGCCCCGAGTAGATCCGATTAAGATAAGCACTTGGGACAAATGAAACAGTGATTAAGGTATTCCTACCATGAGGAGAAACATATCTAGAAGAAAAAAATGCTATGAGTAGAGCCGCGATACTCATATTTAAGGTAAAAAAGACAATAGGCGGAGAACCACATAAGTTCGAATCACCATGAAAGTATATGACTGGTTGTTAGACAGATGAAAGATCTATCTTGCGACTAGATTTGTGTAAGATAGATTTTAACAGTAGAAGGGCCGTAGATGCAAGGCATTAAGAGGTTCCACTTCAGGTATACCATCCATGGAAGATAGACGATAAGCCCTCGACCCATATTTATGAGTGATAATGTACGGACCCATCCAGTTGGGAGAAAACTTACCACGCTGACTCCTTTCGAGTGTAGTGACATTTTTATTTTCTTTAAGAACAAGATCACCAATTTTGAAGTCACGGTGCTGCAAGTGCTTGTTATAAGCACGTTTGACATGCTCAAGATAGACTTGATGATGTTCAAGAGCGTTGAGACGCCACTCATCTAATAATTCAAGTTGTGCTAGATGATTTTGATGATAGTCCTCATCAGAGACAAATTCTCTAAGAGAAACACAGAGAGATGGGATTTGGACTTCCAAAGGAAGAACAGCCTCAGACCCATAGACAAGAGACAAGGGAGTAGCACTAGTAGGAGTATGAATGCTAGTCCGATAAGCCCAGAGAGCAAAAGGGATATGTAAATGCCAATCCCTACCAGCTCCACTAGTTACCTTTGCGAGGATATTACGCAAAGTTTTATTGGAAGCTTCAGACTGACCATTAGCTTACGGATAGTATGGAGAAGAAAAGCTGAGTTTGATATTGAAAGTGTCACAGAGGTTCTACAAATCAACATTTTTGAAAGACTTACCGTTATCTGTGATGAGTTTGTGTGGAACACCAAAGTGACAAATGATGTGTTGATAGACAAAATCAACTATGGGTTTAGCTTTTGTTGAAGAAAGAGGGATATCTTCCACCCACTTAGTAAAGTATTTAGTGGCAGTAATGATAGAATGATGATGCTGTGAAGAACGGGGATTGATGAGACCAATGAGATCTAGACCCCATTGCGAAAGAGGCCACAAATCCGATGTAGGTTGTAAAGCTTGACTAGGGATATGTGTGAGATTGGAATGTTGTTGACACTTGATGCATTTCTTAGTGTATTCACAACAATCTCGATTAAGAGAAGGCCAATAATATCCCAAACGTAAGATGCGTTTAGCTACGGCCAAGCCACTAAAATGGCCACCACAAATACTGTCATGGACCTCCTGGATAGCTTTTAGATGATTCAAGAGTTTTGAGGCACCGAAGAAAAATACCATCAAAGCCGCATTTGTAGAGGATCCCGCCTAGAATAGTAAAGCGATTAGCGCGTAGGATAAAAGATCTTCTACCATTGGAAGTCAGATCTAGGAGGAAGCATCGAATGAGATAGATAATCAACGATCTGTTGATACCACTCATCCTGAGTATGGGTTGTGACACCATGGATTGAAGTTAATTGCCTAAGATGAGATGGTTGATCTAATCAGTTGCACAGCCACATAAAGTCACGAGTCCTCGGTAAAAGGTGGGATAAGTGAGGCTAACGAAGCCATTGTATCTGTGAATCGATTCGCAGTGCAAGGAATAGCTTGGATAGTGAATTTATCGAAATATTGGAGTTGAACGAGAATGATATCACGATATTTTTGAAGGATATCATTCCTGCATTGATAGACACCCGTGACTTGATTAATGATGAGTTCAGAATCACCAAAGATGTCAATATGACGAGCATCAAGATTAATGGAATTTTTGAAGACCCAGGACAAGAGCTTCATATTTATCCATATTATTGGTGCACTCAAAGTTCAATTTCGTGTGCGACCTGGGATAGGCGTACCCCAAGGAGGAATCATCATGAAACCTGCACCTCCCCCTTACTGGCATTTGGATCCATCAAAGAAGAGCTTTACTTTAAATGGAGACAAAACAAAATCAATTTTGTTGGATATATTCAATCGGGGAATTGAGCAAGGGGGACTTGAGTGTCTGGAAGAGGAGCATCAGCTAATTGATCTGCAATGACCTGACCCTTGATAGACTTTTGTGGGATAAACTTGAGATCGAATTCTGTCATAAGCATGAGCCAACGAGTGATACGATCATTGTTATAAGGCTTCGCATGAATTTTCTTGAGTGGATTGACACTTGTGACAATGTAAGTTTTGTGATTAAGGAGGTAATGACGAAGCTTAGAAGTTGCGAAGAAGAGAGCACAACACAGATTTTTTAGCTTCGGAATAACGTGTTTTCATACTCATGGAGGGTGCGACTGATGTAATAGATAGCTTGTTCTTTACCGCAAGCGTCCCGATGCGAGATCATGGCTCCCAGAGCATGGTCAGTCACAGAGATATAAAGATAGAAAGGCTCCCCCTCGCGTGGAGGTGTAAGCACAGGTGGAGAAAGAAGATAAGCTTTGAGATCATCGAATGCCTTTTGGTAATGTTCATCCCATTCAAAATGAACATTCTTATGGAGGAGATGATGAAAAGGTTGACAACGGTCTGACAATTGTGAGATAAAACGATGCACTGATTGAAGATGTCCTTGGAGACTGCGGAGTTTCTTTAAGTTAGAAGGGGGAGGCATCTCAAGGATAGCTTTTATTTTTGCGGGGTCTACTTCAATACCCCTAATGGAAATGGTAAAACCTAAAATTTTACCAGAGAGAACGCCAATAACGCACTTAGATGGATTTAGACGAAAACAAAAGCGAATAAGCCTCTCAAAGAGAGGTGCCAGAATGAAAAGATGATCCTGACGACATTTGGATTTAACAAGGAGATCGTTGACGTAATCTTCCATAGTTTTGTGTAGGAGATCATGGAAGATGTAGGTCATTGCTCACTAATAGGTCGCTCCTGCGTTCTTAAGACCGAAAGGCATGACACGATAACAAAAGGTCCCCCAAGGAGTTATAAAAGAATTCTTATGTTGGTCTTCTGGTGCGATGAGAATTTGATTATACCCAGAGAAACCATCCATAAGAGAAAGCATCTCATGACCCGTAGTTAAATCCACGAGTTGGTCGATATTAGGTAGAGGGAAATCATCTTTTGGACAAGCAAGATTAAGATCCCAGAAGTCAGTACAAATTCAAATTTTCCCAGTAGCTTTAGTTACTGGTATTACATTGGAAACCCATTGTGGATAATCGATGGGTTGGATGAAGTTAGCCGAGAGCAAGCGCTGCAATTCTTCTTTGACAAGAAGGGCTACTCGAGGGTGCATTTTACGTAATTTTTGTTTAACCGGTTTGATGCCGGGAAGAGTAACGATATTGTGGACCACGATATTGGGATCGAGTCCTGGCATATCCTCATATGCCCAAGAAAAATCTTGACGATGGTTAGAAAGAAAAATGGTAATGTCTCCTAACTCCTGTGGATTAAGGGATTGGCCGACCTTAATGATGAGAGGGTCTTTAGAAGTCCCTATATTAAGGTCGACAGTGGCTTCATTGAGAAGCGTAGACATGTCAGAAGGAATGGTTTTAGGAAGATAGGAATCCTCTGCCCCCAGATAGGTGAGAACAGAATCATTATCTGCACAGTGGATAGTGTTGATAGTAGGAGAGTCGTCTCCAACTATTTCAGGGAAAATTAACAGTATGGAAGTGGACTTGTCATTAGTCTTATAGGCTAGTGGCCCTAAGGAAATGGTATTGACTAAAAAAAAAAGTTATACGGGATGGAAATGGCGTCATCCACATCGAGTGATGCTTCTGACTTAGTGGGAGAAGATGGTTCCTCAATAGGAAGAGGCTCATCGAGAACAGTGACGGTGGCTTTTGAAAGAAGTTTAAATCCTAAACCAAATTTTTGATGTGGGTTGAGAGTTGGAATGGACGTGAGGTCATGCACGCCTTGTTCATATTTACCTAAGCCAAAGCCCTTCCACGCGCATCGATATAAATAAGTTTTTGCAAATGTGGGATTCTGTAGACAATCGAACCCTGTTAAATAAGGTTTGGTCCTAGGAGGAGAATCCGGGTGATAGTGAGGCGTATCAAGACCACCGTAAATGAAATTAGTCTTTTGATTGGGCAGACCAATGGTGACGATGTGACCAAGACCTGGCTGATATTCAGGTTGTTTGTCTGGTCTACCATACTCACTAGGTTTGAGATGGGTGTCAAAAGAAAAGAGAGGAAGCTCTCCCAGTGAGAAACGCTGCAATGTCTCTTCTAAATTTTGTAAATCTGGTAGTTTGGTTACAGTTATGGAAGAAGATGAGGCCCCGTCAGGAGAACATGGATTTTCCTTTAGAGGGGCAGAACCTGTGGTCATGTCACATTGCGCGGAAGGAAAAGGATCTCCTGGATGAGTGTAGATTTTGCCCTCATATTGATATTTTAAGCATCGATGGAGGGTGGATGGGACACAATGCATTGCACGAATCCAGGAGCGTCCGAGGATCATATTATAGTGGAATTTCCCTTCAACAATGTAAAAAAGTTCGTGACGCAGCTTCTTACCTACTCGAATGGGTAGGACCACAGTTCCTAAAGTAACTGCTAGCTGATCAATAAATGATCGAAGGGCGAAAGGTGGGGGTGACACTACATTCTTTGGTAACTTAAGTTTCTTGAATGTGTGCGAGGAGATGACGTTGAGTACAGCACCACTGTCGATCATAATGCGTTTCAATGTAGTGTTGTCGATTTGGACTGTGATAAAGAGGGGAGCCTCCAAATCCTCTGAAGAAAGGGGAGGAATTTCCGAATCTTCAAAAGAAATGGTGGTTGATGGTCTATTCAATCCAACAACCAACTCGAAGGGCTGGGGCTCATCTGAATTCACTGCGATGCGACAAAGATTATCAATCAGAGCCTGGCGATGTTGCGGAGAGGATTGAATGAGGTCAAAAAGAGACATTTTGACCGGAGCCTGGGTGAGTTGTTTCATAACACTCTCCTCAACTGATACGGGAATTTGAGCCCGAGGTGCAGTACAAATAGAGACCCGAGGTCTCGGGGCTAATGAGGAAGAAGGGACTCCTTCGAGGGCTGCAAAAATGAAAACCCGTGGTCGAGATGCTGTAGATGAGGATGGATTATCATACTGTTGGGCTCTAGTGGCGACATGAATTGTGTCGATTTGAGAAGGTGGAAGATCATTTGGAGTGGAATCACTAGAAGTAGAGGTCTGAGTAGATCGTTGGGGCTCAGATGGAGCTAAGATGACAGGAGATACTCATTTCTCCTCCTCCAACAAAAGATCACTTTCTTCCAAAAGGCTGTTGATGACAAATTGAAGAGCTTTACATCCCTCAGTATCATGACCTGGGGTACGGTGGTAAGCACAAACCAAATCAGAGTTAAACCAGGTAGGTTTAACTCCTTTAGGGTTATAGGGTTTAATCGGAGGAAGAGATATGGATGAGGATTGGACAAGTTGGCGAAGGATTTCAGTAGAGAACCCGGTAGAAAAAGATGAGGACAAAGATGATGAAGGAGCCTCTTTTACTTTAACAGACTGCCGAGGTAAAAGAACCTGCATGTTAGGTTTGACAGTCTTTTTAGGGATCATCTTATTTTTTTGGACATCTGGAGGAGCAGCCTTGGGCACTTGAGATGGAAGTAAGTGAGACATGATTGATTTCGGTGGAGGATGAGCCCCTAAAATAGATTTTGACGATGATGGAGATGTGACAAGTGTTGTGGCTTTCAGAGATAAGGGAAGCTTCCTGGTCGAAACTAATGATAATTTAGATAATGTCGAAGAGGAAGAAGCTTCCAAAGTAGGTATAATTGGAGGAACAGAGGGTGTCCTTGTTTTTGGTAATGAAGATGATGACTCTGATAAAAGAGGTGACGTCTTTTTAGTAGGTAAGTCGACTTTTCGAGGTGCTGGTGAAGAATGTGTTGTAGAAGAAGATGATGGTTTTGATAAGTTTATAGAAGAAGACGCCTTCTCAGCGGACAGATCCAATCTTTTATGAGGTGCAGAGAGAGATTTTTGTGGGAAAGCACCAAGAGTCTTGATGGTTCGAAATATGGGCTTTCCTTTTTTAGGAATGGTGACAATTTCAACTACATAAGGTGATTGTAACCTTTTTGGGGGAAGCAAATGGGGAGGTACTGATGGCGCAACGTTAGATTTCAGTTGTCTCAGTCTAAGTTCAGGAACCGAGCATATAGGTGTTGGTGCTACTTCTTTAGATTTCCCCTTAATAGGTAAAGTAGCATTGGTGATGGAAGAAGTGAGTGATGAAGAAGCAGTTCCTTGCGAGGGAACTACTTCTGGTACAATATTGTGGGTGAAATTACTGTAGGAAAGGAAACAGGAAGAGTCAAAATCGAAGACGTTTCTATCGAAGTTGGCACAACTATAGGTACATTCACCAAGGGCATAGTCTCAGCAAAAATGGGAGAAACAAAAGTAGATGTATCTGCGGTGGAAACTAGAAGGGATGTAATTACCTCGAGCATTGAAAGAATGTCTGATGATGAGACAGATGAGGATGACACTGTCTCGGGTATGGACGGGAGATCATACAAAGAAGCAGAGAGAGGTGAATCCATATCTAATAATGTTGGAATATTCAAAGATGGGCTATCTGAAGGTGGTGGAATCCTAGCGATTAACGAAGCGGAAGGAGGTTCTGATTCAGTCGATGTGTTCGCAAATGGCTTAGTTTTAAAAGAAGATTCTTCCGTAGAGATGAAGCTGATAGTATGAGTGTTTGGTTTTTGAGACTCTGAAGCATCATGGTTCAGGGAATGATTGGGAAAAGGTTTTTTAAATACATCCAGCGCTTGATTTGGGGGAGCATTTGGGTTATCCAAAATGAGCTCACCTTTATCAATGAATTTCTAGACAAGATTTTTTAAGGTCTGACATCGTTTGATGTCATGACCTTTGGTTCTATGATAATGACAGAAGTCATTTTCCCTATACCAAAATGGACGTTCTTGGCTTTCATCGATATTCCTAATGGGGGGAAGTTTGATAATGTGGACTTCCAACATTTTATCCAGGATAGAAGCATATGATTCCCCCAATGAAGTGAAAGATCGAGATGATGAGGTCCCTTTTCGAGAAGATGAGGAGTCTCTTCGTGGTGTTTGATTAGAAGTGGTATCGGCTCGTGATGTTTTTAATACGATAGCGTTGGTGGATCCCTGATTCTTGTCTTTAGAAGTGGAAGAATTTGATTTGGTAAACCAAGAAAAATCCGGTTTAGATTTAGAGTGAAGTTTTAACTTCCCTTGTTCAATGGCACGAGATTCAAGTTTGCGTGCCATCGTAAAGGCTTCTTCAAATGTATGAAAGGTCTAGATCCTTAAAGTGGAAGAAATATGATTAGCACAAGATCGAGTAAACAACACGATCTGTTGGGATTGAGGAAGGGAGAAAGACAATTCGTTTTCTATCCCTCTCCAACAAGCGAAAAAGTCTGCAATAGACTCATCATCAAATTGACGAATGTTATAAAGATCTGTAATCGAGATCTTATGCACGATATTTATTGAAAAGTTTTCAACAAAAATCTGGGACAATTGAGAGAAATAAAACAAGGAATGTTGAGGAATGTTATTGTACCAGTCTAAAGCAGGACCTGCTAGAGACATAGGAAAAGTACGGAGCATAAGCTCCTGATCCTGGACTATGAGGTAGAGAGCATGTTTGAATGCTCGCAAATGCTGTTGAGGGTCCTTCCGACTATGAAATTTTGAAAATTTAGGAAGTTCCCATTAGGGAGGATAAGGCTTAAAAGCCACTGAGGGGTGAATGGGTTCATTACACACTTCTTCAAAAGAGTATGAAGGACAATCCCCTTTGGTGGAGGCTTCCAAGTCTTCGATTTTCTTGAAAAGAATTTGAACCACGTCAGATTGAGGAGGAGGCACACTGGTATGTCCTACATAAGAATCAAATGGTTGATGTTGTTGAGGTGTCAACGGGGGGTTCATCTGTTGATTGATAGGATGATAAGAGGAGTAACCAGGTGTTCTGGGTGACGCCTGGTGGGGTATTTATTGTGAAGGAGCCTGTGTATAGGCAGGATGTGAGATAATAAGTGGTTGGGAAAATGAAGGTTGGATGACGGACGGAGCTTTTGATTGGTGGAATCCTATGCTTGTTGACTGAATCGGAACAGATTGAGGAACATGGGTGCCGATTTGGTTGGACATATTGGGGAACAAGACCTGAAAGAGGATTTTTACTACCAAATTAGTTATGAAGGGTGCCGATGCTAGAGGATGGGTGAAGGTCACTGTTGCTGGAACATTGGAAGAAAAACCCACTGGAGGACGAGAAGCAGGAATCAACTGACTAGTCGAAGGGGGTTGACTCATAAAGGGGTATTGACCCTAGGACATAATGGACGACATAGATGAATTAATAGCAATATGCGGGTGCACAGATGCAGTCATTATAACCAGAGAATAGGACCTCTCCGAAGTAGGTTGTGGAATAGTCGAGGTAACTGCGGCGTTAGGAATAGGTAAGACTATTTGAGAACTAGTCGATATGGTCGGTGGAAGAGAGAAAGGAGGCATAGGTGCGCAACCCTCCTCCGTGGCTCGAGGCGAGAAAAATGATGCTAACTGTTCTACAAAGGCCTGGGATGGTTCACGAGGATAATCGTACACTTGCAGGATTGGTGGTCCTTGATCAGATATTCGAATAGACTTGTGTACTAGGTAGTCCATGAGGGCTACCAGATTGCGATCAAGGAGCGCCTTAAATTCAGGATCCCTGTGAGGAACATACTCTGAGTCGGAAGCAGATGATATTTTTGAAGGACTAGGGGAAGCTGGACGTGATGGGGTTGCTTTGGCCTGATAGAAAGGATTATACGACCAGGATGGGGAACCAACTAACAGCGGTCCCGAGGAAGACCTAGGGGGTGCCGAAACATCCACACTTGTGGTGATCTCGGAGGAAGAAGGGGCTAATTGAGCCATTCTTCTAGATTGTAACCGAGTGATGACCGTCATAAACAAGCAGAAAAGAAGATTGACCTAACTAATGCACAGACAATTCAAGCAGCGTAGGTGATTATTTCTTTTAAGTTTTTATGCTTTTAAGAAAGAAAAAATTAGGGAAGGCCTTTTAGAACAGGAACTACTCAGATAGCCAAACTAAGGATGGTTTGGGGGATGTTTTGGTGAGGAGTCCCGAAGGCACTTCAGTAAAAGACCGGTACGTGGCTTGATATAGGGGCCTACCCCTGCACTTCACACACTGCTGCGATAAGGGAGTCGGGTGCTTTGCCAATATATACCAGAAATTTTGTGAATTTATAGCTTGACCCGAGTACCGTGTAGGCTCTTCCTCTTGGATGTCACTTCCAAGTAGGCGAGGCCAGGGAAAGAATTTTTGTTTAAATGCTTTATACCTAGTGATTTTGGCTTTGTGTGCAAGGGTGAAAAATAAAAATCAAATAGTGTGACTACTGATTTTAATCAATTTTCCAGCCTAATTAAAGCTAGATGAAAAACATACAACAGAAATGACAAATAAACAGTTCTTTTTTTTAAGCACTTAAAAACGAAGTGTTTGATTTCGATGAAGACAAGTCAAATAGATTCTTTCCCAAATGCGATTAAATTATTTTTAAGCACCAAAAAATTGAAATGTTAGAATGTGATAGACCACAAACAAAGAATTTTTATTTTTTTTTTAGTTCCTAAAAAGGAGAAAACACCGTAAAAGAGAAATACCTGTAGATTTAGCTCTCCAAGGTGTGTGGACTTCAAAGAGTGCGTTGTTGAGCTCTTCCCCTCAAACAATCCCACGAAAAATCAAAGTGCTCCACAAGAAAAGGTTAAGAAAACACCAAACAAAATCCAGAAAGATATATCCAGATAATGGTGAA
This sequence comes from Taxus chinensis, assembly GCA_019776745.2. Lineage (NCBI taxonomy): Eukaryota > Viridiplantae > Streptophyta > Pinopsida > Cupressales > Taxaceae > Taxus > Taxus chinensis. The sequence goes on along the minus strand of CM034151.1, from coordinate 762,957,301 downwards.
ACGAAAATTTCTAATTTTAAGGAACTAGAAAAATTTCAAGGAAATAACAATTTTGCATAAAGAGCGAGATTAAAACAATGAAAGGAAATGCTTAAGCAGAACTGATAAAAATCAGTGAAGAAAAAGAACAAAGCTCAAAACTAAAAAGAGATGAACTTACCAATAAGGGACTTTGGTTGGGTCCCACCGGGCGTGCCAGAATGCTGATCAAGAATTTCGCGCTTGTTACATGTCCAAGTTAATGTACCAAACTAAACACAAAAACCTTGAAAAAATCAAATGAATTTGATACCTGATGGACAAGATCTGAATATTTAAATGGATAAGGAAGCCGATGTAGATAAGACGGGCGCACATGAGCAATCCTGCACAGTAGATCCAAGTAACCTGTGAGGCACCGATGCTTGATAGAAAAAGACCATGTTAAAAGATATTTAGGTGGACTGCCCGAGAAGTGGGTCTGGGAAGCGGTAAGCTCCCTCGATGGATGTCAGTCCATGTTTTCAATTAAGTAAAGAAGCATACATGATAAAAGATGTACGTACAGCACTAGATTTTCTGATTAAAGTAATAAACGGAATCTAAACAGCAGACAGAAAGCAACAGAAAACAGGGAACTGTGAAAAAAAGCTGGATTTGTGTTACCTGTGTCCTTTTACCTGTTTGCAGGATGATCGGCGTCGATTATGTAGAATTGGCGTCGACTGGTTCAGATAAGCGTCGACTGATATAGATCGGCGTCGATCCGAGACAAAGTGCGAGAAGATTCAGGAATCGGAAAACGAAGGCAAGATCGTCAACGTCTGTTGGATCTGCAGAAGCTGGAGAGATACTAGCAAGGCTCCACCTATGATGGATGTAGGAACAGAGTCACCAGAAAATCAATGGAGACATGTGAAGTTAATGTTATAAGAGCAGAGTAATGGTGCTCCTCTCAGGGATTGATTTGGACAAGATCTGCTCTCATTCGATAGATAATGTTCACACTTGATTCTCGAAGATCTATCGTTCTCTTTCTTACAATCTGTGTCCCTTACAATATGTCTCTCTGTGTCCTTTCAGAACTGAGTTTTGGGCCTCTATTTATAATCAGCGCCGCTCCGAAAAATCGGCGTCGACCGAGTACCGGTCGGCGCCGATCACGGAACAGATTCCCGAGATGGCCAAAAGGAGCGATTTCTGGAAAGATAAGAGTGATCCCTCCACCTCAAATATAGGAAATATCCCGCTTTGGGAGGAGGAGAAATAGGGGGGATGTATGAATAGAATAGATATGGGGTGGATAAGTGGTTAGGATACATGTGAAAAGGTGTAATTAAATAGTTAATATTTAATTACTCACGGGTAAAACATAATGGGGTGAATTAAACTTAGGATAGGTGTTTAAATCACAAATTGAATAATACCCCAAGGGGATAGTGGTGATATAAACGTGCCTCAGGTTACCTGAGAGAGAAAATGCGCATGAGGGACACTAAATTAGATAACCAATTTTAGGTGTCGACATCAACCTAAAGACAACACAAAACTAGTCAGAAGTCAACAAAAAATCAACATAGAATCAACTTCATCACATCATAGGTGTAAAAAACAACCAAACTATTTCATGATCTTCTTGAAGCTCTTTTTTACATTCTTTAGGCCCTTCTTTATGTCTATGAAAGTTTTAACCTTGTTGGTTTTTTCCCTGTTGAGAATGTCGAATTGTACGATGAAGAGGGAGAGGAAATCCAGTGTGCTCTTATGCATGCTTATAATGTCACATTGTTTGTTCTTGATTCATTCCATCTCTATCTCCATATTGTTGACACGAATATGTAGGTCCATCATTGTTTGTTTGCCATCAATTTCATCACCACCGTCAAGCCTACTTGTGTCAATTTTACCCAACTGAGAGTCATATTCAATACTGGACTTGGGGTCTTTCGCTGAGATGGATTTTCCTTTGTTGCCAATGGATAGCATGGATAAAATATATTCCCTTTCACCTCTGAAAGGAAAAGTAGGTGGTGTCATATCCTTAACAACAATATTTTCCTTCTTGCTTTTGAAGGGTTTTTTCAGAGAGGACTCACTCGGGCGCTTGCTTGAAGAAGGACTAGGATTAGGAGTAATGATAGGTGGGAGAGAGGAAGGGGAGGAGGTGGAATGGGAAGGGAACATGAAGGAAAGGTAGGGAGGGTAGAAGTGGAGGGCTACGTGCGAGGAATAGGTGGAAAAGAAGAAATGGTGGCAATGGAGGTGGAGGTGTTGGAAAGGGAGGTGAAGGTGATGAGAGGGGAGGAAATGGATAGGGAAGAAAGGATAGAAGGAAGAGGGTTGAGAATGGAGAAATCAAATAATTTTTAGAGCAGAAGGATCACGACATGGTAAAGCGGATGAACGTGTTTTCCCCTTTTAATTAAATTCAGAGAATTTTTAAGTGAGTGAAGGATGAGAAAAGGAAAACTGAAAGAGTATATTCTTTTAAAATGATTAATAAAATCAATATGATAAGAGAGCATTACTATGTAGCTTACCTCAACTGTAATAAATATAATGATCAAAAGAGCCACCATGTTGTAGGGAGGTGGCATGGAGTCATGAACGGAACCCCCATTCTTACAAACCAGAGACTCACTATTATTTAAAAATTTATTCTCCTCCACATCAATATCGATCTTGTTCTTGTAAAAATTTAGTCCCTTTCTATTGAATCCGGTTACCTTAGCAGTGATCTCTTCATCAACATCAAAAACCCTGCCCTTATAGTTAACCTTTCTATCATTCAAGTTTTTTACCAGTTCCTGGGACAAATGTAAATCATGTTCTTTAATTCTCTCCAGAAAGTGAGTAAATATCCCCATACTTAAGATCTCGCATAGCTCTTCATTGTTCTTCCATTCATCAATATTCATAGGGTTGACTTTGGAACGTTCACCCCCAATCTCGACCTGAGAAATCAAGAAGAGAAAATGATCCTTATTAGAATGAATCTCAAAAATTTCAAGATTATAAAGTGGAACTGGGTTACTTTTCCACACATGAAAATCAAATTTCTCCAGCAAGTACCACCTTTTCATTATTTATAATATTGATTACATTCACTATAGGAGTCTCATCATGATTCCATATTTTGAGATCATTAATAGTTACTTCTATATTTTCCATACCACCTGCTAGATGATTCCCATCATGATAAGTATGATGATTTTCATAAGTTTCAAATATGCTGAGAATATGATGAGTTTCATCTATATTTCATTATATAGACCAAATTATATGAATATTGCCTTTAAGAATGCATGTCTCCCGTGATCTTAATCCCCCAAAGGGAAGTAAGGGCTTCGACATAGTGGTTTGAATTAATGCCTAGACGACTAGCATATAACTTGATGAGAATACCTTTCTCATTTCTTATACAGCCCCCTAGACTTACCCAATTTTCCTTTAGAGGCCCCATCATAGTTTATTTTCAACAAACCTGAATTTGGAGGATGCCACTTGATATGTTCTCTAGAAAACAATTTAGGCAGATGACTACTGATAGAAAATATATTAAGATTCCATTTTTCTAGAAGGCTACTATCCTCACTAAAGTGCTAGGTACTTTTAGGGGGCTTGAAACTGATAACATTTTGTCTTATGTCATTCACAAGATGATTATTGATTCTTATGAGAGAAGGGGGAAAGGAGATGCTCCATATATTTTTAACCATAGTATTCTTGGATGGAAAATACCATTGTTCCTAGGCTTGAACAATAGAGGTCAGAAGAATATAGTTCATCCCAATGAAACAAAGAGTAAAGCTCCAGATTGGAAAGGCAAATGGGAAATGTAAAAAAATGTGGTTGGCTATCTCCTCAACCTTTTTTATTTATAATACATCTAATTGGAAGATACTGACCTCTCTTTATCCAGTTGTCCACATTCAGAGCTTTATTTTTAAAAACAATCCTAAAGAAAATATTAATCTTAGGTGTTAACTCCTTAATCCATATTTTACTCCCTTTAAAAGTAGTAATTAGAGGAGTGGAGAGGATCATGTATAATAAATGATATTACAAATTTCACAATAAGATGTTTTCTCTTGAGGGAAAATGTAATGAAATATATAAATAGTCATAAGACTATGATTCAATCAATGTATGCATCAAGCGATAAAATGGGCGAAAATATGGAAATAAAGAGATGTGAAATTAAATAGGTGAGTAGAAGAAGGGTAGTTAAATATTTAGAAATTTAAAAACAATTAGAGGGAATTCCTCATTGTATTTGATTTATGTGCACTTAGGGATGTGGTATTTAAACTATTGTGAATTGACATCATTTTTAAGGTAATGTAGGCCTTGGGGATGGGATAAAAGTAAGTTAAATAGTCGTCAATAAATTGTTCATATTTTTACATCTTTCCTTGGATCATCTTGAAGTTATAGAAGTCTCCTGACTTCTCTTTAAAATTATGAGTTCCTAATCCTCACATAAGGTATATAGACTTCTGGTAGCTAATAGCCATGTTAGCCTTCTTTCTCTTGTTGAACATTATGAGATCCTCATCCTCGTGACATTCATACAAACTTGTGGTAGCTTACATCATTTCAAAAACCTACCTGACAACTCCTCAACAACTCAAATCTCTCCCAACACTTCAAACCATTTATAAAGTCTCGTGGCACCTTTGCATATTTCTTGTCACATTCTTGTGCATATCCCAATACCACTTGGTAGTTCGTAAATATTAAATAATAAATCCCTATCACATCAAATATTATGTAGTTTCTATAATTTTTGTCGCACACTAACTCACAGCTTCACATAACATTGTTCAAAAAATCATAACTAAACACTACCACTACACAATGGAACCTTTCTTCTTAGTAAGCCACATGATTCCTTAGCTCTATATAGAGCCTTTTCTAATACACCCCAACTTTCTAACATCTCAACCTACCATGTGGTACATGAAGAGGTACTATTCATTCCTATAAAATATAAACATATCCTTAATATGGATCACATCAGATCAAAACTATTACTGACTAGTAGTTTTATTTGTTCAACATCTCCATTTTGCATTATGATCACATGTTTTTAGGATTGAAAAATGTTATGATGCTGACATAATTTTTTGTGACTATAAATTATTAACTTTATTATGTCATAACCTAATTCAAATTTTGGCGTGACATTATTAATGTAAAATATTTTTTAGCATCAGAAAAGTGCATCTAAAAAATGTAAAATATGGATTTTAAAATTTTGAATTATGGTGGGAATTTATGAATAACTTTAAATGTACATAATTTACATCATAATTTTTGTTTGTGAGTTTATTTTAAATAGATAAACTTTTATGATAGTAATTATTTACATCTTAATTTAAAAACTAGAGCTTACTAATGGTATTGGAGTCTATTTTAGCACTCCGAGCAGGTATAATAATGTTTTTAATGTATAAATCAAATCGAAAAATTATGTGTTTTAAATATAATTAATATTTTTTAAATTTTTAGTTAATTTTTTAATGAAGAAGATCTTATATTATATTAATATAGACATGATGCATTATAATTATACAAAAAAAGTGGGTGGTATGAGAGCATGCCCCAAATCCATGGAAAAACTAGTCCAAACCTAGGAATACCAATCAAAACAACTTAACAAAAACTGAAACTAATTGAGATTCATGATCATATGGCAAATGAAAACCGAGAAGGTTTTCTCCAGTGTCCGACACTTCCCAACCAGAGCTCGGAGGGTCTTCTTCTTCCTTTTAAGCAGAAAATTGTGTGGGAGAGATAACATGATCTATCCTAGGTAACTTATCCAATGGAGGTGGACGCAGTAGAATCTACCCACTATGTGTGCGTCAGTCGAAGGGAATAGGTGATTCCCAATCGACTTGATGAGATAGTGGGGGGAGCCCCATCCCTGATGGCTAGATGGGGGAGATAAAATTCTTTGCGGTTGACTGCGCGGAGACTAGTGAGCATGGTTAAAAGAGTGCCACTATGAATGGCTTCCGATGATGTCCTCTGGGATGATTTCCTCTGGCCATAGAGAGATGAGAGGTTGAGGGTGGCTCCCAAGAAACATTACAGGGGGTATCACCCTAATGGAACATGAGTGTTTATAGGTTCTCCACATCAAGGGTAAAATTTTTAGCTTGAAATTGTATCTACAACATCACATTGGAGATAACCACTGACTTATTATAAATTGAGAATTGTTTATCAACTTCAATAATAGCAAAAACAAATTCATGTCTTTCCATAACCAACAAGGAATTTCACCTCTGAAATAATGCCAAATCTTGGAAAGCATGTGAGATAATATGGGATTGTCTCCTAAAATAATATGTTACTAGGTAAAACACTCTAGACGAAGTGGGGAAAATAATGAATAAATGCAATTCCAAGCTTATTGGGATTTGCGACAAAAAAAATTGTTGCGATAAGGTTTCCAAGTACCTATAGAAAGGGAGTTTGGGAGCCAAAACACCAATTTGAACCATACGAGCACCAAATAGGAGACCTTGATGTAAGATACACCATGAAAAGAGTAAAATTTTAGGCCCGATATAGGAAGACAAGAGTGTGTTAAATTTCCTTCTCTGAATATAAGGAGAGGAATGAAGTCACCATTGATTGTTGAGCTTTTCAACCATGGGTAAATGGAGATAAATCCATGGATATCCTTTACTCTACAAATAGTTCCAAAATTGGGTATCAACGAATCATTTCTAGTCTATCCACTGAAGACAGGAGCGATGCACAGATAAGTTTTTATTGGTATGATCATGGGAAAAAGAAATGTTGTTAGTTATACTAGGACGATCATGCATTGAATCCAAGGTTTAATTCATTTCCATTATTTCTAAATAATTTTCAGAAGGAAGGTTCTAACCACCTTGATATGCACCAGGGAAATGAGGAGAGTGGACAAACCTAAAACTTTCTAGGCTGAGTGTTTATAAGGGGAACCCTTGTCAATACCATGGCCCTGAAGCACTTTCCAATATTCTTGACCTTCAATACTATGAATTATCCATTTGGCACAAATTTCCTACCCTTGACACAAGATATCAATAAGACCCATCCCTCAAGATTCACGAGGAAGGAAATAGGTCCCCTAAGTGAATCTTTGTAACCCTTTGCTAGAGCAGACATTGCCCTAGGGAAAATCTTTGACAATATTTTCTAACTTCTGCATAGAATTTTTGGATGGCACATAGAAAGAAGAGTAATATACATGCAGGGCTTCAAGGACATTGGATCAAATCTAAAATTTACCCGCTAAGGATAGTTGTTTGATGATCTAGTATTCTATTTTTTTCCATGTATTAAACCACTAACCATCATAGCTCCATAGGTGACGGTAGTAAAAGTAAAAAGGAATGCCATGAAATTTAAACATCTAACCATTACCTAACATTTTCCAATCATAAGAATCTCTCCAAAGGGGTGCAGGGAGGAAGGATTGTCTTTAATATTGGGTTTATTCACTATGAAATGAAAGAGACAAAGACCAAATAGAAAATATCAAGGCAATGCATGAAATTACAAATATTTATTTCTTCCTAAATTAAATTAATAAATGTATCATCTGCAAAGTAACCATTGAGTAATTGAAAGCTATATGTAGAAGGAAACACAATTCCCCTCACAAGCCCTTGGTATTAGGCTTACCCAAAACCTTCTGCCGCAAGAACATAAAGTGCAAAAACTAAGGGTAAACCTTGTCATATGGATCAGAAGAGGCCAAAATATTTTGAGATGTGGCCATTAATGGTGATTGAGGAAAAGGAATTGGTACAAATAATTTTGACATATTAAATGAAGATAGTGCCAAAACCCATAGCGTGAAACATCGTAATAATAAATGACAATTATATTTTGTCACATGATTTCTAAAATTATATTTTAATGAACATTACAGGATGGTTTGGATCTTTTTGCCCATTCCATTCCCTCCCAAATGGAAATTATATTATCAATAATGTAGTGCCCTTGGATGAAGACAAAATTCCTTGTTTGTATGATCGCGTGAAGAATATGGTCTAGCCGAATCATAAGGGCTTTTGAAATAATCTTATATGATACATTAAGTAAAGTGATTGGATGCCAATTTGTAATTTTCTTGTGGTCTCCATCCTTGAGAATGAACTTAATATTTCGTTTATTGATGTGAGTGCCAAGTGAATGGTTTCGGGGGCCTTCAAGATAGACCTGATGAAGGTCCGAGCCAACAACATCCCAAAGTGATATATAGAATTTTCATGGGAATTCATCACACCCGGGAACCTTATAACTAACTATTTGCATGGCTGCTTCATGCAGGTCATCAAGGGTGATCATATACTCGTAGGTTATCTTTTGAGCTAGAGAGAGCTTGCAAGGCACGCCAAAAAAACATTGGTCAAGAGCAGCCTGTCACTCCTCTAAGTGAGCTTGATTTTGAAAAACCAAGTTCTAATGGTTGAAAAATTCCAACATCATGAGATGGGGGTCCGTAACATGAGTTATGCCATCACGAATGACACAAATTTTCTGAGAAGACTACTTAGATTTGAGGGATAGAGAAAAGTATTTTCAAACACGATCCCCCACTTTAAGCCACTGAAGACGAGCATGGATTTCAGCTCCCCAAGCATTAAAATTATAAGAAATTTGGATTTTCAGACGAATTTAAGCCATCTAGATCTGCAAAGTATTATATAAAGGATTTCATTCAAGAACCACTACTGCTCAGCTAAGAGTAGAGGAGGTAGCTGAGTTTGAACGAAACCAAATTCTAGCCAGCTATGGACCACAAATTTTAAGGAATTTGGTTGTCTTACTCATAGCGTCCTCCCACCATTGGGTCCAACTGGAACACATAGGTGGATGATAGTTTTTTAAATGATATGGAAAAAGAGATAAATAAAAAACTCGATTGATGTGATTGAGAGTGGGTTTGTGTTCCATTAAGGAAGTATTCACAAATAGATGACCTTTATGAAAAAAATATTGTCTACCTTGCTAGGTGATACAAAATCATATGGGAGAGTGGTCTTAAAGGAAAAAATCTTATATCACTTCCATAGTTAAGGAATAAATGTTGTTAAACTCAAAAATATAATCATTTGAGAGCATGGCTCTCTCGAGGTGTTTGATAACCCGATCCAATCCACCTCAGAGATTGGACCAAGGAAACCAAGATTCAAAAGTGGTTGTGCGAGAGGTGTTGGAGTCGTAAAACCCAAATTTATTACATATATAGAACCATGCCCCCTTTTTTCAAGCTATCCATCTCATTGATAATTTCCCACACTTATTAGAGGGAAGCACCACCATATTAAAGTCACTTCATATAACCAAATAAGCATAGGGAATTGTATTATCTACCTACTACCAAAGATTGACCCTTTTAGTTACATCATTAGAGGAAGAAATGTTGATGTGGAAAAAAGGGTAGCTGTTAATATTAAATAAAGCCTAGATGGCACAATTGTTGGAGTCAAAACCATGATCCATGAAAAAGGGCCACCATTTAGGAGAAAAATAAGATATTAATCCCCTAATCCCTCATCATGATTACTATAAAATTCTAGGATATTAGGCTAGAAGGATTTACAACCCATCTCCAACTGAAAACCTACAAATTTTGCTTCCTACAAACACAACACATCTAAATTAGAATTTTTTGGCGAGCATCACGGACAATACACATTAGATTTGAGTCTCTAATGCCCCGTACATTCTATGACATGTAATTCATGGTAAACGTTGGTAAAGGGCCATACCGTCCACATCCAATCCATCCAAGGCATAAAATTAATTCCAAAAATTGAGCATACTCCTTAGTGATGTTACATGCACCCCAAACGAGGGGGCATCATTTGGGTAAATTAATCACCTCATACAACATTTTACACTCAATGTTTAGTTCTGGTACAAAAAAACATTTAGTTAAAGTAACGTCCCAAAACCTTACTTGGGTCTTCAATACAACATATACAATAGCATTTAGCAGCAAAAAGTAGTTTCTGGGTAATTACACAGCATTTTTTAGTTTAACAAAAAAAAAATTCATTTCACACAACGGATTTTATAGAACAGGTAGTCCTTCAACACTCAACATGTATGCACTACACATTCTTTTCTAATTTTTTGTTAGATTGGAATTACTAAAAACAGATCAAATTTTTACAAACCATCTGCAATGGTGTTCAAATTATGGGAATTATTTAAAGTTTGGAGGATGACACCAAACATTTATGCCTAAAATTCTTATGTTCTTGGCGCGAGATCACCCAAAAAACTCACATTAAACACAACTTGTGTTAGATTTCCCAAATAAATCGTTCTTCTACAATATCTTCATGATTCTTTCTAAATTCTTTACTCATGATGGATGAAGTGAACATGTTAAATCTTTCATTTTTTCATATTTTTGACTCGTTTTGATCATATTTTTCAGTATCATCTATTTGATTACTTGTTCGTTTTTCTCTTTTGTAGGTCTTTCCTTCTGGGAAGTGGTAGTCACATCATCACATATCATCACACATCAACAACACAATTAAGTGATATCAAAAATAGGTACAAGAAGACATATACACATACACTCTCACACTGGGGTCATTATCAATAGTTCTTTTTACTTTATCTTATCTACTTTCCACGCTTCACTTTTTTATCACTCCACACTTTTCTTTATCTCTCTCACATTTTTTGCATCAATCTACATGGTTATCAGATATGCATCACTTATCTACTTTATGTTACCAAGAATTCACTAAAAAAAATTAAGTGGGGGAACATGTAGATACTAAATAACACACTTTGGGTATCTATCTAGTCCTGATTACAAACTACTATTAATATGATTCCTAAGTGAGAAAATTACTAATTGATTACTCTTTTTTTCCATCTATGCCTGCTCTCTGGTTCCTATTTTGGTATTACACTCCTTCCAGCCTAGCATTTCTTTTCATAGCTCAATATTTCTTAATCTAGATACCAATACCCAACCGGAATGCCAATACCTATGTACCCCCATCTCCCCTAGGCACCCCTAACATATTTGTAACTTTATCACACCTTTTAGGTCCTGTCATTCAGGCATATTATTTTCATACTAGTCCATATTTTAGTGATTAATTACGAAATTCACCCAAGCAAATCATATAAATATAACGCTATGTAATCATAACAAAGGACCAAACACTAAAAATTTAGTATCACCACCTATGGTTGTATCCAAAGGAATCGTAAGAGCATTCCAGCATCCACACAAGGGCAAGGGACTGCATTTCTCTTCATAAGAGGGGAAATTTATTCTTTCAAGCACACACCTATTCACATTCCTACATCTAGGCATTTCTCACTATCAAGTGTGACATGCAAAAGAGCCACTTAGGGCACAATTCATTCCCACACACAAACATAGAACTACAATGGGTCTGAAAACTAGTGAAATACTCAACCGTAAGTTCACTTTGTTGATAGCTAAGGACAGTCATCAACCCGTCGTGTACATTAGTTTCTTTTTTTGAAATGATGTGTTTTGGTGTTTTTCTAGGTGATTCTTCTTATTGCGGGTTTTAGGAGAACAATAGAAAATTTCAGTGACATATAGGTGATCATTTGGGATAACAGGAAAAACATATTACGATGCTATAAAATTGAGTTCCTCAACTTATGAGCAATCATGGGTGCCCTGAACAGGTCCCTGGAGCCCTAAGTACCCTTAGCCCTCTATAGGCACCTTGTTCCTGGTATTTATGAAATTCCTACAATTTACTAAGCTTGGATTCAACATTTTTCCCTTTTTTCTCATCACTTATTTCATTTTAGTCATAGTAAACAAATTACTTGTGAATCAACTAAGTCTTTTATCCCTTTACTCGCAACTAAGGTTTCCAATTTTAATTACTTATTTAATGGAGTCACTTTTGTACTTTAACTATTTATATCATAACACTACTATATATTTAGATTTACAATTTATTTATATATTTAAATAAATTACATTAATCATATTGTTTTTTTATCATTTCGGAATAGGGGTTGGAAAATTTTCAATTCTCTTTAGATATTCTTAACATGGCAGGATCATATCATGTTCCTATTAGCTTAAATGTTCTCCCTAGAATTTGAACACATAGAATACCATTGAAAATGAAATTATTGTGGTTCGTTGGCCCTTGTTTTGAAGAAAATTTTAAATCCTGGTGGGGGATAAAGGTGGAAGGTAAAAAAGGTACATATTAATGAAGAAATTAAAGTATATTCAAGCAAAAGCTTGAATATTAAATAAGAAAAAGTTTGGAAACTTGTTTTGTAAAAAAATAATAAATTTTCTTTTAACCTTGATTTGACTCAAGATGAGATTATGCAATAAGGAGAAACTGAAAAAATTGTTACAACAAGAAAAGGAAGGGTTGGATCATATCTTGCGCATAGACGAATGTTTTTTGGAAGAAAAAATTCTAGAGTTAACTGGTTGAAGGAAGTTAGTTGGAATACAAAATTCTTCTACATTTCAATAATAGTTAGAAGAAATGTGAGCTGAATATCTCAATTGACCCTTTATTTGAGTGAGATGGTCTCCGAATTCAAACAGATCAAGGAAGAATGAGTATCTTTTTCAAGAATAACTTGACTATAAGAGAAGGTATTATGGTTGGAGGAGGAATAAATCTTTGTTTTCAAGCATCCATAAGGTCGTAACAGAGGATAAATCTGAAAAATTATTGAAACTTGTTAACTTGGAGGAAAGAAAGGGGTAAGTTATCATTCTAAGGGCATATAAATCTCCAAGATGAGATGAGTTTCAAATAGGATTTTTCCAAAAACTTTGGCACATTATATGAGAGGATATATGACATGTGATAGAGGAGTACAAAAGGAAGAGGGTGATATTGAAAGAATGAATTTTACTATTTTAGCCTTGATTCAAAAGAAATAGGAGGCTTAATAATTTTATCTTTATCTCCCTAGTTCCTTATGTAATTGTATTTTTCAAGATGCTTTCCAAGATGTTCATGGCCAACGTAAAAACATGACTAGGTAAAGATCATTTTAGATAACCAAAACTGGATTTGTGGAAGGAAAACAAATTTGAAATGGGATTTTGGTGGTCCATGAATCCATTAACTCCTTAGGACATAAGAATAATATGGGAATGGTTTTTAAGATTGATATGATCAAGTTATATGATAGGGTGACATGGAGGTTTTTGGAAGTGGTCATAATAAGGTTTGGGTTTCCCCTAAGTTTTATTTAGATGATAAGGAATTGTTTATACTACATAAAAATTCTCAGTCCTTATCAATGGTGTTCCTACTTGACATTTAAAATCTTCAAAGGTATAACGCATGGGGGATCTATATCACCCTATCTCTTCATAATAATGGTTAAAGGCTTGAGCCGGGAAATTAAAAAAGAGGTTGACAGAAATGAATTGAAAGGATTGAAAATTTTCCTCCTAAATTAAAGAGGTGACATGTTCTAAGTTATTTCATGATAAAAATATGTCTGGGGGGAACTATTTGTAGATGAGGCTAAGAAGTTTTTGGATATTTGAGTACTTTACAAAAGGGTTGTAGGACAAAATGTAAGTGTTCAGAAGTCACTAGTTTATTTCTTAAATGTGCATCTAGATTTACAACATAGGAGATTAGGAATTCTTGGATTTTTTATTGGATTTCTTCCCTACATTTATCTAGGTGTGAATTTTTATTGGGGGCTCAGTAGTGAAAGAGTTATGGAAACCAGTTGTAGATAAAATTGTAAAAAATGCTAACCTCATGGAAAGGTAAGTGGACTGACTCTAGATGGAAGTGTTGAGCTTATCCACTCATATTTTAAACAATTCCCCTCTTATTATATGTATCTTTTTTTAAAAATTGGGGGCAGTAGCCATGATCATAACTTATATTTGAAAAGGCACTTATTATGGAGCGTGTCAAGAAAGAAATATAAGTTTTTTCTAGTAGCTTGGAAAGAGGTCCAAAATCCCAATAAAGAGGGCAGCCTGGGTTTGAGGGACTGTAACTATGATAAATTGTGTGTTGGTAATAATCTCCTTCAGATATTTAATAAAGAACATGAACATTTGTGGAGTAGGATCATTGGAGATTAAATTTTAGACTCTCTGGAACTAGAGAAAAAATTCTTGCAAGAAGAGATCCCTTCGGGGTCTGGTATTTACAATTTCATTAATAGTTGAAGATTTTGTCATGCAACTAGGTCTAAAATTGAAATTGCAGAAGGAGAATAAGAGTGACTTATGGGAGGAGTTTTGGCATCCATGTGGGGGTTTTGGCCAGTGATGCTTTCCTTAGTTCCTTTAAGGATAAAACTGTTAATATATGAGGAACTTTAGTGGAGGACCATAGATGTGTCAAGGATAGGGAAAGAGGATGGATGCGTATATCCAATGAGGATTGTGTTAATAAAGTTGGCACAAATACTCTTGAAAGGATTCTTGGTCACTCCGCCTTTCCTGATAGAGATTTGGAGGATAGTTTGATCTGGGAAAGAGGAAAGTAATGGGGAAGTCATGGTGAAGGTGGTTTATGAGAATCTTTGTGAATGGAGTGAGAGATTATAGTAGAAATTGTGCTTTCCTAGAAAATTTTATTGAAAAGAGAAGGTTTTCAAAAATCAAACATATTTTCTATGGCTTGCAGCATTAGGTAAATGTTTTCAAAAATTTTAAATATGATAAAAAGATGCTTTTATGGGCATGTTTATTTTTTTTTGTGTGAAGAATGGGAGGAATTGAGGAATCATATATTTATCCATTACCCATTTTTTAAAACAAATATGGGGACATTACCTTGAGGTTGTTAAATATTCATTGGGTTATTTTAAGCTTGGTTTTTGAGTTAGTGGTACAATGGTGTTTGAAAGTTGTTCACAAGGGTTTGTAGCTTCTCTAGAACTTAACCCCAGTGGTCGTAATTTGGAGCATATGGATAAAACGTAATAGAATAATTTTCCATGAGGTCAATTTGACTTTAAGACAATGTATGGAATAGGATTGAAGGTGATATTTCAAGAATAATTTAAGAATTGGGGGTAAGATTATAGTTCGTCAAAGTAGTTTTGATTATGGCCTTTGCTATAAATGGCGCCTAATTCCTTGGAAATTTTGTTGAGATCTTATGTATTACCCCCAACCTACCTTGTCTTGGTCAGCATTATCTCCTGCTTGGCGTGGGATGGAGGGAATTCTTGTTTTTATTGTTGTTAGGGGCATCTTTGTGCAGATTGACTACGTGGAGGATGGAGACATTAAAATCTTGACGTGTTGGAGTCTTCTGGCTAGTGGATGTACCTCATTTATTTTGTCTGATTTGCAAATCTTCCTTTCTTCTTGTTTGACTACCTGCTGATCCTCTCGGACCGCGTGAGATCTTCCTTGGTTGGTCTGTGTGCAGAGGCGCGTGAGAGATGTTCCCTACCTATGCTAGTTGCGTGGCTTATTTGCTTGCTTGATTTTTGTTTGTCTGCCCAAAACCACGAATGCTTGTTTGTGCTCCATCAAATGCTGCAACAGATGAATTGCTGCAGCGTGTTCTGGATAGTGGATTCATTGATGGTGAAATGAAGGTCTATCTCCCTGATGTTGCGAGGGTGGGTGTGGGTTCTCAAAATCGTGCTGCACAAGTAGTATCAGTGGAGCGTAGAAACTGAAATTCTCCTAGGAGAGTGCCGTGAGGAAGTGTTTGGCTATATGCAGCTGCTGCAGGGTAGAGAAGCAAACTTATCTCAGATCTCAAGGAACCGTTGGTGCTGAACATTGCTGTTGATCCTGGTTGGTTGCACGCGACCACAGTCGTGATCAGTGGTTGTAAAATCTTGCAGCTGTAGTAGAAGAACGAGATAAAGTTTTAGTTGAGCTGTCTTGCCTTTTCATTTTGGAAAGCTGCTTCCATCTAGGTGGTGGTTAGGAGAAGCTGAAAGCTAGGGAATCCGGCCTGTTGCAGCATGGTAGAGCCTGCTGAGTGCTTCCAACAAGCAGGTTGTCCAACTATGTTGTTGTCTGTTCAGTATCGACTGCATCCTCAAATTCAAGCATTTTCCTTCAAGATAGTTTATCAAAATCGACTGTGACAGTGAGAGAGTTACTAGGAGATCTATGCAATGTTGGAGAAAATGTCTTGGGAGATGAAGGTAGTAGGATTCTGTTAATTGGAGGAATAGGATGCACTGGTCGCCATGTAGCAAAGGCCAGCTTTGATCTTGGCCATCCAACTTATCTTCTTGTAAAACAGTCCACAGCTTCAAATCCTCAGAAGGCCGAACTTCTTGAATCCTTCAAGGCCTCTGTCGGATTACATCTCCATACTAAGCTTCATTTGAGATATTTTCAGGAAGATGGCGGAGGAATTCACGAAAGTGGTGCAGTTGCGTCCAGGCACAAGTGGGCTTACGATGGTGGTAAAAGTGGTGGATGCAAAGGAGGTTTTGTAGCAGGGGCCTTAGGGCTGTCAAATACGACTTGCCGAATGTACTTGTGGCAGATGGCACCGCCATTATTGTATTCATTGCCAGAGGTGATCAAGTGGAATTGATGAAGCCTGGAGCAACAGTAATACTACACAATGCCAAAATACTACACAATGTTGACATGATCTATGGGTCCATGAGGCTGTCAGTTGATCGATGGGGACGTGTTGAACCAACAGAAGATGCCAAATTTGAAGCAAAGGAAGATAGTAATTTATCTTTGATAGAATTCGAGGTTATCACTGTTGTTGATTGAATAGTTTTTGATGTTATAATTCATATGCTTTCCGTACAAGCTGAATGGATCAGTTTAACATTATCAAGGCAATCAAAGAGGTTGGAACTATCAAGAGTTTTCTGCCATCGGAATTTGAAAATGATTTTGATAGAATCCATGCAGTTGAGCCTACAAATACTACATAGGGTTACAAGGTGATAGTCCGTAGGGCCATTGAGGCAGAAGGAATTCCCTACACATATGTTTGCAGCAACTGTTTTGCCACGTATTTTGTGCCAAATTTGGGGCAACCAGGCCTTACTACCCTACCAAGGGATACAGTTTTGATTTTAGGGGATGGAAATGCCAAAGTTGTGTTTGTGAAAGAGGAGCCGAGTATTGGAAAAGGAAGATTACCATTAAGGCAGTGGGTGACCCAATAACTCTGAATAAGAAATTGTATTTGAGTCTTCCTGCCAAAATACATATTCTTTCAAGGATCTGGTAGCTTTGTGGGAGAAGAAGATAGGAAAGACTCTGAAGAAGGTAGTGGTTCCCTCGAGCGAGTATGGCAAGCGTGTCTTTACGTGGAACATTGATGCTTGGGGTTATGGTGATAGTACGACATCTCTATATCAGTCCCACACATGGGTGTTGGCTGTTTTTCCAAATGGGGAAGCTTATGGGATTCTAGCTGACACTACGAGGCGGTGTGAGGTGGATTTGTTAAAGGACTCAACTGTTAAATTTTTTGCCCCATCTGTCTATCCAGTTATCACATTTGGCCCTTTGAAATCACCAGCAGCAATACTCACATCCTTGTCTCATGTTATTGTTTTATGTTGGCCCGTGTGGAGTCTTGTACGACCTGTTGAAGCTGGAGAAACAGGCAAGATATTTCTACACCTTTCCACTGTTATTTTTATTTAAAAATATTGTGAAATCGAACCACCTTTCCTTGCATTGATTTGTCAGTTGGATGTCATTATGGGAGATTTCCCTTCCTACTTGTGTCGTATTGTTTTAGCTTTTATCATTGGCAGTATGTGGGTCAAAAGGATATGTGTGCCCTCTCCTTTGAATGTTATGTTTCTCTTACTCGAATGATAGACCTTCGTCTGTTTGTTTCTGTATTAATTCTTCTCTGCGATTGAGTTGCAAGTTATTATGTTGATTAACTAGTATTTTCGATATCATGGAAGTAAGTTACGATAACTATGAAGCTCCTCCCTAGCACCCAAGTTGTCCTTTTGACGTTTTTGTTAGCTCCTTCGCAAGTCCCTTTGATAACCTTTTGGCATCGAGAAAGAAAGCTTGTAGGATCGTGTGAACAATGCGTGGGCTAGCCAGCTTAGAGTTTTGGTATTAAAACTGGTAGAATAAAAGGGTTCGTGTGCAACGTGTTTTTCCGTCTCGCATGTTTAGACTCTTATACTATCTTTCATCTTGTTTCTAGGCTTTTAAGGCCATCCTCAAGAAGTACCTTGACCATCCCTATCAACTTGAACCATTACTAGCTTTTCGAATCAACTAAGCTGGAGGGTTCATTGTGTGAATCCAGTACCTCGTTGACACTAGAATACTTTGGTCTAATTCCCCCTCTCAGAATTATTGCTGATGGCGCTCTTCTATTTTTTCCTAACTTGCATTATTTGTCTCCCTTGTAATGTTAACGCTATTAATTAATATTGGTCGGTTTTTATGCACGTAATTACCGTAATAGTTTGTGATGGAAATTTCCTTAAATGTGATTAATCTTTGGGAAAAACTCAGCTTTCATTTGATAGTCTTATGGATTCATAGCGGAAGGTTTTGTTTTGATAATGTCACTTAGAAGTTATGTATCTTTGTGTGACGGTTGACTGTGTTACCAAGGGTTGCCTTAAAATATGGTTGTTTCGGGAAATGGATAATTTATTTTAAATTAATCAAACATTAGAATTGTTGTGGAAGTTTGCAAATCTTTAGTGTTATAAAATTGTTGATGACATTATTGTATACTCTTGTCTGACGGAACTCCCTTCTTCTCTCGCGTGTTTGCTACTAGCCTTTAAGACTTGACCCTTCCTGGATGATTGGTAAATCTATTTGTAGTTAATGGTCAAAAACTAGTATACTATGCCTTTGCTTCGAAACTTATGTTGTGTGTATACTCTATTTGATTCCCGGTTTGAAACTCATTTATACATGACTTTTTGTGTTAAATTTTGGAACCCGTGTTTCCCCTTTCTTGGGCCGATCAACTTTTGTTCCTTTAGAAATGTATTATTTTAGCCTATGCGTTGGTACCTTTGATAAAATTCTAGATGGTTGGTCTATTTATATCAAATCTCAATCTTGTAATTATTGTTTAATTACTTACTTGATGGGAATTCTGTTTTTGCTAGATTGTTTGTTTTCTCCTTATAGGGCCAAGGAGCATTCTCATACGATTGCTATACTTTCGTTGCTTTTACTCCTAACTGAAGTACAAGGTCTTCTCCTTCTTTGATTGGCATGATGAAGAATTTATTATAACTTGATGTGTTAATAGTGTTTAGAGGTTTGAACCAATTCTTGTAATAAAGTGCTTCCTTTTTGTGATATTGTTAGATAATAGTTATGGTGGTTTTGTGTAGCCTTATCTTGCTCAGTTCTCGTGAACTGACTCTTGTAGAAAATTTGTTGCAGATGGATCTTGTGTGTAGATGAGGGATAGATTTGTAGACTTTTGTCATCAACCTCAGTTGAGAAGATCCTTTGCTCGAAACCTTTTTATGTTGATCAACTTTTGTTAACGTCCAGTGGAAAGTTTAGAAGAGGATTAATGTCTTAGTATAATGTATTGTGGACTTGTCATCTGAACTTTGGAAACCTTGTATTGTGTGCCCATCATTGAAATTATAAGAAAATTTGGTTATTGTGGTTGAGTGACTTGTGGAGTATCAGTATTTTAAGAAATGATGTAATCTTGTTTTGTTCTCGTAAATGAGTGTTGCTTCAACTTTTCCTTGAGAATAAATTCTGAGTTAAACCTTGCCATGACTTAGTAATAAAGTGTCATAAGTAAACTAACATGGGATTGTTTAATACTTCAGGAAGTTAAATTAAAATTTGTATTCAAATAAAGTAACGTAGGGGTCACCAACTTGAGAGCAAGAAATTCTTTAAGTAATCAAGGGCAGGACTATCATTGCAAGTAACATTATATAACTTGATACCCCTAGCTACACTAATGAACACTATCCCTTTCATGGTGGAATTCTTAAACGAACTTAAAGGAAATCTATGGTTAGTTATGGAAGATAATAAGATTTAATAAATAGGAGAAAACAATTTTGAAACCACACAATCTATCTCTCAGCCATTTGGAAAGTAAATTCTTTTTCTCCTTGTTAATACTTTTAGCGAAGCCTAAGTAAAGTCGTTGTTAATTCTGGTTAAGAGCCCTAGCTTCAATTTAATACTGGCAATAACTAATGAGGTCCTAAAAATGTTTCATCTCGACCTTCTCCCTCTAACCCTTTTTCAAGGCACCTTGTATCTCTTCTCTTAAGTGTGTTGAACTTAAAACCATGTTGTCTTGTGGGCAAGAACGAATCTTAGTAGCGTTAGTGGTGAGTAGATGGCCTTGTGGAATTTAATTAACTCCTTTTTCTTGATAAACGAATTAAGCAAATAAATGTCATAATAGAGAAGATTTAAAGATAATTACTCAGTGTCAAAGGAATAAACTTGGCTTGGCAAGTTGAATCATATGAATCATATCTTGAGCCTCCTTGAAAACGTAAGCTAAGAATTGCAAGATGTCCTTTTAAAATAAATAACCCTCAAGAATATCTCCTTGTGGTTGGCCCTAACTGTAAGTGTGTTCTGTGATTGGACTTCTATGTTGTCTTGTCAAAAAGAAAAGTAAATTGTCCTTGATATGTGTGAACGTTTCCGTGCTGCCTTTATGGCCATCCTTGTATCAAGTTGTTCACAGTGTTAGTTGTATCCTTGGTGACGACATGTTGCATCATGTTATGTGTCAAGCAAGTCAAAAAAAAAGTTATCCTGTATTTCACTGTGTTGTTCGTGTGTGGATTTTTTTTTGGGTCGTTACACTTGGTATCAGAGCATAGGTTCATGCTCTCGAACCTATGGGCCGGATTGGTGTTATATGATGATGTTACATGGTGGTGGTGGTGTTACATGATGATACTGCATGATGATGATGATATTGCATGATGGTGGTAGATATTGGAAGAGTAATGTGCTTTAAACGTGATGTGATTATTGTCGTAATTGTGATATTGTGAACGCACTTGATGTGTATGTCACCTTGTGCGTGTTTGTGATCATGTTGATATGTTGGGGATGGGAGTATTCTCTCTCCTTCTTGTGGATTCTATGAAGAGTTCACGTGTGAATTACTGTTTGTGATGTGTGAAAAGAATTATAATGTGGATGACATAGTGTTAGAGCATTGTGACATATTGTGATATGTGGGTGTATCAATGTGTTGTATGACTAGATTGATGTTAAAAGAAATGAGTTGTATCATGATGTTTTTACCATGTTTTGAAGAAATGTGTGTACCACCTTGTTATGTAGCAATGGATGTTATGTTGTGATGTACTATGTTCATCGTATGTATGATTTGTGCAAATATGTAATGCTTCATGTTGTGATTTGGGGTCATACAGTGAGTGTATGAACCCTATCGTATGGTGATTGCACTTTGGGTGCAGAATGTGGTAAAGTGATGTGTTACACTCAGTGAATGTATGATTGTGATCTACCCTGTATATGTACCATATGTAAGACGTTATGGTAGTTATGTGTGTGCCACCGTTATGTTAGTGATGTTGTTGTATGTTATGTTGTGAACCTTACGCTAACCGATCCTGAGGGAAATCGGTAGAAGTGTATGTTGAGAGTGAGGAATGGTGTACCATGGGTCATTAACTCGAGTCAAAACTTGGTTTAGTAGATAACATGTGATTCTTTCCTCTCTCCCTATGTGGTTGTATGTATGCAACCTAAGTGCAACTATGACTATGTTTAGCCTTGTCGAAGTGGTGGCGGGATGATTCAGATGGAGGTGATGACAGTTGTATTATTGATATGTATTTTATGAGATGAGGCTCGATGTTCCGAGTGCTAGCAACTCGTTGAGTACCCCTTTGGTGGCTAGATAAGGCCACACAGTTATCGTAATGTGACATTATTATAAGTTGATTTTATTCATAATTGATTTTTTTTTTTTACTTTATTTTGTAAGGACCAGCAACTTTTCTTGATTGCCATGCTTTACAATTTTGGGCATTTCCTTGGTTTGTGGCACTAACATGGGGATTTTGATACTAACTATGGCTATTTGGCCATTTATTTTGCTTGAATTTGGGTCTTCTTTTAAATTTGGAATTTTTACCGCCTTGCCCAAGGCTTGTACTTTGCCACTTGGCACTTTGATTGGATTGTTGTGCTGGTTCTATTGTCGTGATGTGTGGAATAGGGTCATGGATGCACCATGGAATGGTTGGACCTATGGACCCGCTTCGTTGTATAGGGGTACACCCCAAGGAGTACAGATAACTAGCGGGTTGTTGAGCCACGCGTTATTATGTCACTTGGGTTAGGAGTGTTCAAACTCTATGTGTCTTGGACCATAGGGTCAACCGGCCTCCTTGAGGGAGGCATAAGAGTTTGAGGGAGGCATAAGAGTTTTAGGGAGGCATAAGAGACTTGAGGGAGGCATAAGAGTTTGAGGGAGGCATAAGAGTTTGAGGGAGGCATAAGAGTTTGAGGGAGGCTTATGATATTTGTGTGTATGGTTGATGTTCTGGGATATATGTTGAGTTATTGTGATGTTTTGGTAGTGGTATTTTGATGTATGTGTTACTCATGTCAGATGGATATGTGTTGTGATGTTGTGGATATGTCATTGATTCCCTTGTGGACACTATGTACCTGTAGCATGGTTTGGTGTTATGTGAGTTTTCATTGATGCAAATTGAGGAAATGTCTGGTGGATTGTAGTACTATTTTGTTTGAGTATTTTATATGTCAGTCATTGATGTGTGTCGAGTACTATGTTATGTGGACTGTGCCTATTCTATTCCGTATTTGAGTAACCTTTTGTGGTGTAATACAATCTTGAAGTATATACTTGTGTGCTTGTGAATCTGTAGGGTCTTGTGAACCTGATAGGGTGTTGTGTTAGCAGTTCATGTTGGGCACCCACAATAAGGAATAAACCAAAACTCTTCAATGATGAAATTTTAAAAGCAATTAAACTAAGAATAATGCTAATGGAAAGAGACTAATGAAATGATAAACAAGAAAGAACTGCCAATCTTCACAGAACATTGAAAGTTAAAAATTCTACCAAATGTTCCTAAGGCTACCTTGTGACCGTGCTTTAATCAACTAAAATTTTAAACCATAAAGTGTACTTTCTCCTCTACCTGTTCTTGGTTGCGAACCATTTCTTTTCCATTTGTGTTATGTTGCATCGAGGACGATGCTTTCTTAAGGGGAGGAGAATGTAATGCCCCCAAGGGCATCGAATCCCATTGTATGCCACCTTAACTCCTGGAACCTTGCGCATAAGGTAGGGAATTCTTGTACTTAGTCTGTTGCCCTTACTGAAAGTGCTGGAGTCTTTTACTTCAGGCTTGACTTGTTGGAGTCTATAGCCTGGGTGGATGTACAACATTTATTTTGTCCAACATACTATTAAAAAAAAAGCTAGTCCTCCATTATGTTTGTTGGTATGTTGCATTCAACATCATCAAAGGGCGGGATGGTCCTTCAAAGTTTCCTAGCATGCATTTGTGAGTGTAGGAGAGATCATTAATGCCTGATGCTGGGCATGGATTCTAATTTTTTGCTACCTGCCTTCACTGCCACCTTGTTTTACCTTGCAGGTCTTTTTACACGTGGGCCCTTGCATTTGGTCACCTCCCAAATGCTGCATTGACGGATGAATCCTGCTGGCTGCCTGTGAAAGGATAGTGGATTTCCATTTTCTTGAAATGAAGGTCTCCTCTATTAATCATAGATTACCCTTGTTGGATCAGATCAGGGTGGGTGTGGGTCCTCATTTTCACAGTGCTCACAGGCAGTATCATGGAGCGTAGAACTGAAATTCTCCTAGGAGAGTGCCGTGAGGAAGTAAATGGCTATATGCAGGCAAAACCATGGGTGTAGAACTGAACTTATCTCCTAGAAAATCAGCTCATGGCCTCCAGTGAGAGTTAAGTGTTTGGCTATATGCAGCTGCTGCAGGGTGATCCCAAGGAACCGTTGGTGTTGATCCTGATGTTCTGGTTGCACGCGACCACAGTCGTGATCAGTGGTTGCAAAATCTTGCAGCTGTAGTAGAAGAACGAGATAAAGTTTTAGTTGAGCTGTCTTGCCTTTTCATTTTGGAAAGTCACTTCCATCCAGGTGGTGGTTTAACATGGAAGAAGCTCGATCAAATCTGTGTTGCAGCATGGCAAAGTTTTGCAAGTGCAGGCTGTGATTGCGTTCTGGCTACTGTTTCTAGTACTGCACCAAATTCAGTTATTCCAGTGCCTAGCCACATGTCAGCTGTTGATATGGTGGTTAGAAGAATCTACAAGCTGTAGTGAAGAACGACATGTTGCAGAATAATAGAAGCCTTTTCTTTAATTGGAGGAATAGGATGCACTTCCGTCAACATGGCATGGAGGTCCAGCTACTTGTTATCTTTTTCTGTTTCGAATGCATCCTCAGAATTTAGAATTCTCAGCTGGAATGTCTCACCTCGATGTGGATTCAGTATCCTAATGAGCATTTTTTGGCAGATATAAGTGATCAGGGGTACTCATGGAGGCCCTTGAAACTGCAGAATACCACATGCATATTGTGTCAGCATCGTTTAGTGGGCATCAGGACAACCCAGATGGTCTGTAAAAGTGTGGATTCTAAAGCATTTTTGCAATCAAAGGGCCTCAGGGGTTTTTTGTTATGTTGGCCGAAATGCCTACAGGTGATTGTCATTGGGTCATGCTGTTGTCTAGTGTCTGTAGAGAATTGAAAATAAGCAGATCTATTACAGTATTTGCACCTGGACTTGCAACCAGTCGTGGTTCAAATGCCAAAAATGGCAATGAAGTGGTCCAATGATTAATGCTGTTTCTTAGATCCATTCTAGGATGTATACAGTCTGAATCCTTGATAGAAGATGCATTCAATCGTGAAGTCCCAAAGCATGGAGAATGTAATTGATCATTGATATTATCCAGGTTATCTCTTTGCCTTTGGTGAAGAAGTACTTTGAAAAAGAGTTATGAATTCATACCGAGAACCTCTTAGGGATTAGATCTGTTATGTCAATCAGAATATTGGATGAAAGCACAATTTACTTTGCAATTATGTCAACCTGCTGGAAAACGTGATTTGTGTAGCTTCTACTTTTGTTGGGGATTGAAGAGCATACACAAGGCATGGCTGTTTTTTTTGAAATCCTGAAGAATTGACCGGCATATCTTTGCTATTTGGAATTGTGATACCTGCAGGGTAGAGTATCTTGCCGTTTGTTCTTATATTCAGAAGAGGCCTTATGCCCTACCGAGGGATACAGTTTTCTAATTTAAAGAATCTTGAAAATTTTGATGATAGAAAGTATTTGCAGTCCCTTGAGCTTTTTGAGGAAAATGAACGAGAAATGAATGCTAGTTTTCACCTGCACTTATAAATGTCTGGGCTTCAAAATGGTTTTTCAACCTCTGGTTAAAGCTATTGTGGCCAGGAAGTGCTGTTAAGGGAAGGAGTACTCTGGTTAGATGAAAATACCTGTGAGCTCAAGGATAGGCTGTTAGCAAGTCACATACTCCGGAAGGAGTGATGCTTGGTTGTGGTGATAACGATGATCTCATATAAGAAAGCATGGGAAGATCGAAGACAATCCCTCGAAGCTTTGTTTCCAGTGCTGAAGCGTACTACGAGGCGGTGTGAGGTGGATTTGTGAAAGGACTCAACTGTTAAATTTTCTGCCCCATCTGTCTATCCAGTTATCACTTTTGGCCCTTTGAACCGCCAGCAGCAGTACTCACATCCTTGTCTCATGCTATTGTTTTTATGCTGGCCCGTGTGGAGTCTTGTACGACCTGTTGAAGCTGGAGAAACAGGCAAGATATTTCTACACCTTTCTACTGCTATTATATTTACAATTATTGTGAAATCGAACCACTTTTCCTTGCATTGATTTGTTAGTTGGATGTCATGATGGGAGATTTCCCTTTCTGCTTGTTCTTCTTGTTTTAGCTTTTATCGTTGATAGTATGTGGGTCGAAAGGATGCGTGTGCCCTCTCCTCTGAATGTTATATTACTCGAATGATAGAACTTCGTCTGTTTGTTTGTGTATTAATTCTTCTCTGCGATTGAGTTGCAAGTTATTATGTTGATCAAGCTAGTATTTTCGATATCATGGAAGTAAGTTTACGATAACTATGAAACCCCCTTCCTAGCACCCAAGTTGTCCTTGATGTTTTTTGTTAGCTCCTTCGCAAGTCCCTTTGATAACCTTTTGGCATCGAGAAAGAAAGGTTGTAGGATTGTGTGAGCAATGCGTGGGCTAGCCAGCTTAGAGTTTTGGTATTAAAACTGGTAGAATAAAAGGGTTCGTGTGCAACGTGTTTTGCCGTCTCACGTGTTTAGACTCTTATACTATCTTTCATCTTGTTTCTAGGCTTTTAAGGCCATCCTCAAGAAGTACCTTGACCATCCCTATCAACTTGAACCATTACTAGCTTTTCGAATCAACTAAGCTGGAGGGTTCATTGTGCAAATCCAGTACCTCGTTGACACTAGAATAGTTTGGTCTAATTCCCCCTCTCAGAATTATTGCTGATGGCGCTCTTCTATTTTTCCTAACTTGCATTATTTTCTCCCTTGTAATGTTAACGCTATTAATTAATATTGGTTGGTTTTTATGCACGTAATTACCGTAATAGTTTGTGATGGAAATTTCCTTAAATGTGATTAACCTTCGGGAAAAACTCAGCTTTCATTTGATAGTCTTATGGATTCATAGCGGAAGGTTTTGTTTTGATAATGTCACTTAGAAGTTATGTTTGTATCTTTGTGTGACGGTTGACTGTGTTACCAAGGGTTGCCTTAAAATATGGTTGTTTCGGGAAATGGATAATTTATTTTAAATTAATCAAACATTAGAATTGTTGTGGAAGTTTGCAAATCTTTAGTGTTATAAAATTGTTGATGACATTATTGTATACTCTTGTTGTGACGGAACCCCCCTTCTTCTCTCGCGTGTTTGCTACTAGCCTGTAAGACTTTGACCCTTCCTGGATGATTGGTAATCTCTTTGTAGTTAATGGTCAAAACTAGTATACTATGCCTTCGCTTCGAAACTTATGTTGAGTGTATACTCTATTTGATTTCCGGTTTGAAACTCATTTATACATGACTTTTTGTGTTAAATTTTGGAACCCGTGTTTCCCCTTTCTTGGGCCGATCAACTTTTGTTCTTTTAGAAATGTATTATTTTAGCCTATGCGTTGGTACCTTTGATAAAATTCTAGATGGTTGGTCTATTTATATCAAATCTCAATCTTGTAATTATTGTTTAATTACTTACTTGATGGGAATTCTGTTTTTTGCTAGATTGTTTGTTTTCTCCTTATAGGGCCAAGGGCCATTCTCATACGATTGCTATACTTTCGTTGCTTTTACTCCTAACTGAAGTACAAGGTCTTCTCCTTCTTTGATTGGCATGATGAAGACTTTATTATAACTTGATGTGTTAATAGTGTTTAGAGGTTTGAACCAATTCTTGTAATAAAGTGCTTCCTTTTCGTGATATTGTTAGATAATAGTTATGGTGGTTTTGTGTAGCCTTATCTTGCTCAGTTCTCGTGAACTGACTCTTGTAGAAAATTTGCTGTAGATGGATCTTGCGTGTAGATGAGGGATAGATTTGTAGACTTTTGTCATCAACCTCAGTTGAGAAGATCCTTTGCTCGAAACCTTTTTATGTTGATCAACTTTTGTTAACGTCCAGTGGAAAGTTTAGAAGAGGATTAATGTCTTAGTATAATGTATTGTGGACTTGTCATCTGAACTTTGGAAACCTTGTATTGTGTGCCCATCATTGAAATTATAAGAAAATTTGGTTATTGTGGTTGAGTGACTTGTGGAGTATCAGTATTTTAAGAAATGATGTAATCTTGTTTTGTTCTCGTAAATGAGTGTTGCTTCAACTTTGCCTTGAGAATAAATTCTGAGTTAAACCTTGCCATGACTTAGTAATAAAGTTTCATAAGTAAACTAACATGGGATTGTTTAGTACTTCAGGAAGTTAAATTAAAATTTGTATTCAAATAAAGTAACGTAGGGGTCACCAACTTGAGAGCAAGAAATTCTTTAAGTAATCAAGGGCAGGACTATCATTGCAAGTAACATTATATAACTTGATACCCCTAGCTACACTAATGAACACTATCCCTTTCATGGTGGAATTCTTAAACGAACTTAAAGGAAATCTATGGTTAGTTCTGGAAGATAATAAGATTTAATAAACAGGAGAAAACAATTTTGAAACCACACAATCTATCTCTCAGCCATTTGGAAAGTAAATTTTTACTCCTTGTTAATACTTTTAGCGAAGCCTAAGTAAAGTTGTTGATAATTCTGGTTAAGAGCCCTAGCTTCAATTAAATACTGGCAATAACTAATGAGGTCCTAAAAATGTTTCATCTCGACCTTCTCCCTCTAACCCTTTTTCAAGGCACCTTGTATCTCTTCTCTTAAGTGTGTTGAACTTAAAACCATGTTGTCTTGTGGGCAAGAACGAATCTTAGTAGCGTTAGTGGTGAGCAGATGGCCTTGTGGAATTTAATTACTCCTTTTTCTTGATAAACGAATTAAGCAAATAAATGTCATAATAGAGAAGATTTAAAGATAATTACTCTAGTGTCAAAGGAATAAACTTGGCTTGGCAAGTTGAATCATATGAATCATATCTTGAGCCTCCTTGAAAACGTAAGCTAAGAATTGCAAGATGTCCTTTTAAAATAAATAACCCTCAAGAATATCTCCTTGTGGTTGGCCCTAACTGTAAGTGTGTTCTGTGATTGGACTTCTATGTTGTCTTGTCAAAAAGAAAAGTAAATTGTCCTTGATATGTGTGAACATTTCCGTGCTGCCTTTATGGCCATCCTTGTATCAAGTTGTTCACAGTGTTAGTTGTATCCTTGGTGATGACATGTTGCGTCATGTTATGTGTCAAGCAAGTAAAAAATAAATAAAATTATCCTGTATTTCACTGTGTTGTTCGTGTGTGTGATTTTGGGTTGTTACATCCTACTAATAATGAGAGTAGGACCGATTCATATACCTTATGCATGCCCCCCATGGATGGGTGGATAAAAATAAATTTTGATGGAGCCCATAAAGGGAACCTGGGAAAATATGGTTGTGGTTGTATTTTCAGGAAATCAAGAAGTCAACCTTTGTTGGCTTTGGAAGTAGATTATGGTGATTTAACCAATAGTACAATAGAGGGCATGGCTCTTCTTTTTGTGCTTATTAAAGAAAAAAATCAAAATTGGCCCTGTTTATGGACAAAGGGGGACTCTCCTACCATTATTGAAGCCATAAAATTATATCATTTCAAGGAATGGGTGTTAGAGAACATTATTCAACAGATCAGGTCCATTCTACCCTTTTCACAGCACTCTCATTTTCTCATATAAGAGGTAGCAAGAAACAAGTAGCTGATTGATTAGCCAATAAAGGGAATGAGGTCTAGGATTTGGATGATAAGAGTCTCCGAGTGTGGAAGGGAAACTATCCATGTTACATTCTCACTCTTATCTCCAATGATGCTAAAATGGTCTTCTATTCTGGTTAGGAAAAGATTTCTCACTAGGTGAGGTGATAATTGTCGTTGGAAATAAGGTTAATGTTGTGACATGCAAAACAATTATATTGATATCCAAGTACATGATATGTAGCTTTTCCTCTATGTTAAATGTTTTGAAGGTGTATATAGCTGTGAATTCTTGTGTGGTCCCTCATTCCTTGCAATTAGTCTTTTTCAAGGGTGGATTTGAGATTATTTTCAGGGAGAATGTTGGTTTCTTGGTCATGGGATCTCAATGAAGAATTGAGACAGTATGGGGACAAGTCCAAAAAAGAATTGGAAGAGAGATTTTACAGGTGAAGATGCATGTGATTCCTTTACCATATGAATGGACGAGAAGTTAAAGAATGTCGTAATGTAGGAGTGGTTGTAGAAGGCCTAGTTTATTTCCGAAGAGATGAATGAGGTGGAAGAGGAAGATATTTGCGAGCACATGAAGAATCTGATGTTGGAACCGAAAAAGTTAGTAGGCACACACAATGTGTTCGAGATGGCCAAGAGTCTTATCTCTACCAAAATTTTGTCCAATGATTTTGGACAATTTCTCCTACACCGGGATGATGCAGATCCGAAATGAAGGATTATCTGTCTTTCGTTTCACGTGCATTCTTAGGAAAAATCTTTACAGGTTGTGTCAAAAGGACAAGGATTCTTTGCCTTGAACCTAGGTTTCCTTCTTCCGAGGGACACTATGGTTGATTTTCCTCGGTGCAGTGCATCTCCTTCTTCCTCGGCTCAGGATGCAGATGAATCCTAAGTGGAGATAATTGTTGAAGATTCCCTGGGCAACGAGAAGGGGAAGAAGGTGGCGGACTTGTCGGTGCCACGCAGGGATACTGGGAGAGTGTGACTCTGGTTTGTCTTTGGTTGCCACAAGAGGAATTTTGATTACTGGTACAATTATTAGTTTGTAATGTGATGTGATTGTTGGGATGGAGCTAAGTTCTACTCTCTCCTAATTGCCAACACATTAAGATGCTTATATTTTGAGAGTCCTATGATGAAGAATGCTATCTAAAACTATAACTTAATATATCTTTTTATACATGATAGGGCCTTATCCCTAGGTGTCAATAGCTAAACAATGTTGAACCACCAAAATAATAATAACAATAAATTTACCATATTGAGATTGTTAACGATTCATTTATGTCGAAATGATAATGACCACACTTCTTATATGTCGAACTTTCTCTGAAAATGCTGTGAGAAAGGCTCCACTTTTTATTTTATTTTAAGTCTTACCATAGTAGCGAAAACTTAAACTTGCAAAGGGCACGATTCACACATTTTTAGCTGACTATTATTCGACCATAACTGCTTACCATGAAAATATGATTTTCCCATTTCTGATAATACGAGAACTATATGCTTGAAGGAGAGATCCGCTGGACGTCGTTCTCAAGTGGGGAGTCGCTTGGGTATCTTCCCAAATAAACGAACTGGTGACCGCTCCATTCTCCACTATTCCACGAAGAAATAATGATATTATATAGCACGAGCAACAGTGTCTTTCCTGCGAATGGATCCATACGTAAACAAAATACAAAGTTTATGTTAGAAAAACCAAAATTCTATCATGAGACATGAACCTCAAGTTTACCGATTTAGGTAATCCTAGTGTTCCATCTTTCAAATCATTTCATGCTTAAAAATATTGTCTCAATCAATATACAACATAGGTATGGACGAGAGAGTGAGGCATCACCAATTAAATTAAAATATCATTTTCAAACTAGATTGTACCTTCCTAAGGCAAAAAGAAATAAAACATTTGTGTAAAATTCAAGGTGTGCCATTCATATATTCGTTAACACCTAGAATACATGAAGTACAAGGTTATACAACACAAGAAAATTAAAGATAGTAGAATGTCATACATTGTATAAATAATACCTTCTTCAAAAAAATATTTAGTAGTATATTGAAGAGAAAAGAAGCAATAACAATTTTCCATTGAGAAAATATCCAGAAATATAAAAATGACATAAATGCAATGCTGCTATATAAATAGACATGCAAGTGAATAAATTATACATTACATAGAAGGCTAACACATTTACATTGATAAAATTTTGAGCAATACAACCCACCAAGAATTAATTTCACTTGTTTCTTGTAGATAAATTGTATATCTCTACTTCCTTCTCACTCATACATAAGGTTATAGATCTCATAATAAAAAATTCATAGAACAAACTAATAATGAAGAACTTGATTTTTAAAATAAAGAAGGGTAGTGAGAATTAAATCACCAAATTCTAAACATATAATTAACACGCTTCCAAAAGGTAATAACTATATTACTATTTTAAAAGTACAAAGATTGAACTAATTGCTTATTTGGCAGTGATTTATCCTTCAGCCACTGATTTTGTGGATGATTTGTGTGAATTGAATAAATATTTTTAATATAGAAAATAAAAAAGTTATCAAGCATTGTTTTATGCTAATTGTTTTAGATTCATCTCATACGTAAATAACTAAATTATTGTTTTGTAAATATATTGTATATGAGTATTGAATTATTATTTTTAGTATATTATGATTTTTTTGGCTTTGACTATTCTTCAATATTTTATTTATTAAAATAAAATTTGACACTTATAAAAAAACTTAGCAAAAAATGTGTGTGAAAGGTGATTTTAAAGTTGGCCCTTCTAATGAAAATTTAATACATTTGAGGTCCTTTTGGTATTGAGGTTTAATATTACATTAATTTTTTTCAAGTGTAAATTCTTAATCACCCTTATCTGAAAAGTTAAAATATGTTTGACGGGAATTGACGAATTCAAATTTTATCCTTGATTGGAGGGTTAAAGTTAACATTCTTACAAAGTGCACTTATGTGCATGCTAGAATGTAATTACTCCAATAGGTATCTTATTACTAGATTGAAGGTCCATAGTTATATGTTGTTGCACTTATGTGTATAGTGGAATGTAGTTATGTTAATAAATATTTTTTTTACTATATTGAATGTCCATAATTAAATGTGGTTGCACATATCTGGAAGCTGGAGATGGAAGCACAATTTAACAAGTATCATATACTTGATTAAACATCCCTAATTAAATATTATTACACTTATGTGGATGGTGGATATGGAACTATATTTTATAAAATATCTAATGGTGATGGGATGTATTATGTGTTAGTGGGAACCACAACCGTACTAAACATGTGGATAATTACAAATGTAACATTTTTTTTTTGGATATTTCTATGAATTTTTAAAAAGACAAGATCTTGCAGGTGATTGACATTACAAAGCCAACTGTGCATGACATGAGGGTCATGATGTAAGTTGTGTAATAGGTGGAAAACATACGAAAATATTCAATGTTGTTGTTTGTTCGGATGTGAAGAATTACGTCAATGAGGTAGTAGTGGACTCTGATATTGTGGTGAGGAAAGTCCATGATGAAGCCATCCGACAGGTGCAACGGAAACATCATGAGTGATTTAGACATATGAAATCTTCTTATCTTTAGCTGGAGGTGAAGGATACTCTATGAATCCTGCAAGGTTGGGGTTAATGTGGAAATTACGAGAAATGGACTGAGAATTTCCCATTTTAGTGTGGGACATTGAGTTTTCTCTAGGAAGGATCTCAGTCTCTCTAGCATTAATTTTTTAGGTGACCAAATTTTTGTATTATTTCTACTTTTTTCCTTATACACAACATCTCATGCATCTATTAGAGGTCCTCAATTTATCTTGATGGCATCTCCACTTAGTGTTGTTCCCCTAATAAGGTTTCATCTTAACACTATCTCCTGTGTTGTACACACACACACACATACAATTCTTGTATAAAATCATATAAATGATATATGTTCTTGAGCCATAAAATATGTAGACCCATGTTTTTCCTTATGAATATTTTTATGCTAGCCCCCACCTATATTTATTTATAATATATATAGTTATAAATTTTTTTACCCTTACAGTATCTTTTAAATTCTATTGTGAGGGTTTTTCTATTTGCACCGTGTTTACATTTTTTTTTGTATTAATTAACAACTTAAGTTATTGAAATACATAATAATGTAAGTACATTAATCTAAAATAAATTAAAATCCTTCATAAAGTTATGGGTTTTAGGTTTAAATCTATTAACATAGATTTAATACTCAACAAACATTACATTGAATGTGACAATCATTTGTATCTATTAGTAATATCTATTTTTTTAATAA
Source organism: Taxus chinensis (assembly GCA_019776745.2). NCBI lineage: Eukaryota > Viridiplantae > Streptophyta > Pinopsida > Cupressales > Taxaceae > Taxus > Taxus chinensis. Next base: position 762,923,519 of record CM034151.1, on the reverse strand, counting down.
AGAAGTTACATATTGTATTAAATATAAATATAAGTGTGTACATGATGATAGTAATGGCCAAGTTCTAGGAAAGAAACATATGGGATTATAATGCTCAAAGGGAAATAAAGACATGAGGTTTTTGATACCACTATAATCTGCACAAGATTTATTTTTTGTTTACATAATTTTCCATAAATATTGAAAATTTATAATGGTAACTAATCATGTCTATAGTCAAGTGCATATTAAAAAAATAGAGAGATTAAGTTTATTATGATAATAATTATTTCATTTTTTGTACAAATTAAAAATTTATGCTCTGTTTATTATTGGCTTGTTAACAATTTAACCATTTTATAGCCTCCATACACTCATCCTTCACCTACAGAGTCACGCAAACACGTTTTATAATAAGATTGAAAGAAAAGGTTCCATACGACATCTACAAAATGGTTCTATTCAGAGATTTATAAGTGTTTGTGTCTCCGAAGGGCCAAAATAGACTCTATGTACATTCATTCATCCGAATGGCCTAGTCCCAAAAACTTTCTCTGTGCCCCCTCTTTATTCAACAACTCACTAACCCCTTAAAATAGTGGAGTTTGTCCTCTTTTATAGTTTCATTCCAATAATCTTTCATATTCTCTCTCCTTTACGGTGGCTCCTTTAAATCTTGTACAAAGATAAAAAGTTTAGTTGGGATCATAAATTATATTATGAGCCATGGGTTTTAATTCTAACAAATCCTATCATGCCATGTCACTTGGTGGTAAGATCCTATGATTGAACCATCCTTCCACTACTCACTATTAGTCACACAACCATGCAGACCTTTCATCTGTCATCATTTATTCATATTTATCTACATCTTATGACATAATGTCTCATTCCTTTATTATGGGATTCTATTAAACTTTAGGCATGTTTATCTCTTTCTGCCTTCATTTTCTTGCACCTCTCTATGCACCTTAGCCTTTATCTACCATCATGGGATAATTAATTTTCTCAACACCAATTCTATTGTGTGCCTTATATTTCTCCCACATGCTCTTTTATGCTTCTTTGTGTATCACTTCATTCGTATACACATCAAATTCTCTACCCACTGTGCTAAACTTGTGTGTTGTTTTCTTTGAAGCCTATTTCTCTCAGATGATCTCCTTTATTTCCTCTTCTTTAGTGGATAATAATATCTTTCACTACATTGTCTTCCATATGTGTATTTATTCCACACATGTTCCTATTTTTTCAGTTTTAAGCCACTTCTCTTCTTCTCCTTCAAAATTCTCATCATTTTCCCATATATATGTGATTCTACTTCTCTTATGTTTTGAGGACTTATGTATCACTTATCAATAGAATTAAATAATCATTTGTCCTCTTCTAATAGTCATTTATAATTCTATGGATTTGGATATCTATCATTATATATGTAGTATCGCGGGCTCACTAGGAATTACCATAGTCCTCAGCCTTGTTCGTTCCTTTGTGACTTAGTAACACCTTGGATACTCCCAATCTATTTAGAAACCGCATTAATCATTTTGAAATTATCCAATTTGGTTGAACCCTGGCTATTAGTGTTGTCATTAATGGAAAATGAGTGAGTGGTGAAGTGACACTTTGTAAGGGACATGAAGGTTGATTGGTAGTGCCTTATCAGTGGTAAATTGAGCATTCATGATGTTTTCAGTGTTATGTGGATTTGGTCAGTGAGGTAGGAGTCCATTGGAGGTATGGATATGGTTGGTAAAATTGTACTATATGTTCTACACATCATTCATGATGAGTTATGCATGAAAAAGATCTCCTGGAGTGAACATCATGTCAAATGTTGGGAGTCATAATTATAAGTTGCTCATTTAGGCCTTAGAGCCTAACCAAGTATGAGAGCTAAATACAGGTGATGAAAATACTAGGTAAGCATAGGAGTAGCCTAGGAACATTTTATAGGGTATGTATGAGCATCCAAAAGGTTTATTTTAGCTCTTGGAGGAAAAATTCAAAAGTTCACCAAAGTTGTCTTTGTAGAATAATGATGTATGCTGAGGTAAATGAGATAGGTGTGAGATGTACAAGAAAATATATGGATAACCAACATATGGAGTGTGTCAAGGAGTTTCTTTTAGTACTTCATGTGAAATTTCATTAAGTTTTGAAAAGGTATGTGAAAGTTATGCAAAGTTTTCTAGGACTGACTTCTTAAGGAATGCAATTTGAGAACCCTATCTTCTTAACACTCAAGAATAAATATGGATCCTTATTTATATAAATAATTAAAGGAATTTTTTAGATAAATCCAATCTTGAAGTATTTCAAAAAAAATTAGGGAAATTTATTGAGAAACTAAAATGTTATGAGCATTTTTCTGACAAGGTTTTTCTATTTCCAGACCTTCTTTAAGCGGTAGAAACAAAATTAATAGTTTGAACTCAAAATGACTAGTAGAAGTTTGAAAACATCTCAAAAGATTAAAATTATATCTCAAGGAAAAAATGGTGGTATGCGTATTTTTCAAACATAATGGCACTATACGAAAATATCTTTGTTTGGAAAGTTTTACAAGTGTAGTTTGATTTTGAAGATTCGTGTCTGACATCCTTCAATAGCCGAGTATTCCCATTCTTCATATTCACCTGAACAAAACCTTTTCCAACTATGCTGCAAGGCTCATCATCACCAAGAAAAACATGCCCAAAATCTCCTTGAACATAATCAACAAAATAATGCGTATGTGGAGTAGCATGGAAAGAAGCACCCGAATCTAAAACCCAAGATTTAGTAATATTGTGCGAAGAAAGAATCAAAGCATCCTGACATACATTACCCATCTCCAAATTTTCCTCCTTATTTTATTCCTGTTGTTTCTTCTTTTCTTGAAGCTCCCAACAATCCTTCTTTGCATGTTCAGACTTTCCACAGTGCCAACATACTATCTTGCTTTTGGATTTTTACCTTTCCCGATCCTTGGATTTTCCACGACTTCCTCTATTATTCTATCTCCCTCTAGTTTCCACTGTCAAAGCATTCCCTTCATGGTTTACCTTAGATTCACGTCATGGGTTATGATCCTTAAACCTTAAATCATTGTGTAAAATTTTATCATGAAGGACTTAACTATACCATTCCAGCTGACCCTTCACCATTCAATACATGTAATATGATGTATCAGCCTAATGATGTCCTTATCCCAGTTAAGGCACTTACCACTGTTGCCACTTATCCTTCACCCATAACCTCATCCACTAGCATTGTCATTTCCTCTCCCACACCTAACTCCTTTATTCCTACTATTTCTTCAGCCTTTGTAGCTAACCCATACACCAACCCATCTACTTCTCAACCAATTATTGCTTATTATTCCAATAATTCATCCATTTTGGCTACTGACTAACATTGACACATTCCTTACTCCTCAAGAGTATGGTAACCTTTGCTAACATACTCGCTATAATCACCGCATAGGAGAGATTTCCCTTACAGTCCTCCCCACCTTCGCACCAACTTAACATTCGGTGTACTTGATTCTTCTACCTACTCACCTAAGCCACATTCCCAAACTCTACTAGTTTCATCTGACCTAAAATATCTCACCAACTACTACTTCACTCACACCTTTTTCTATTGTTGTGCATGGAAGGGATTTGGCTTTGGTTTCTATGAACAAGGTCGTCATACAGTAATCCCATGCACCTCTTGTAAACATAAAGACGATAGTGGTATTGGCTTTTCCAAACCATCTCCCAAGAAGGAACTAGTCAATATCATTGAGGACGATAAAAAAATTTCACCCCATTCACCCACTTTACCACATTCACCCACAGAGTCTATGGATCCAAAATCCATTCCTCCTAACTCTTTTTGTATTTCATGAACATCATTTCCTTGGGACCTCTAACTTATCAATGAGATGGTGAGGCTACCTATTCTCTTCCGTTCCTATATCCCGACATGATTGATGATGATACACCTTCTATTAACAACATCTCAATGCTCTTTACCACCTCTAATTTTACCAAAAATGTATCAAACATGCCTAGAATAAATGTGTCCACTAATGAACCTTCCATGTCAGCAACCTCATCCTGAAGTAAAATCAACATGTAAAAAAAGAGGAGAAAAGTAAACAGGGAATTTTTTCTCCTAATTGGATTGGACCCTATATCATTACCAATACCTATGGATCTGGTGATTATCATTTATCTTCCCTCAAAGATAAACCCAAACTTGAACTTTTTAATGCCTTTCATTTTTGACAATTCTATTGTTGAATCAAGTCTTAAATCACCTTCTATCTATTAAATGTTTTTCCCTTGAGCACCATTCATCTTCCATTTACCTATTTTAAGGATCAACGATTAAAAAAGAATCATCTGATTACCCATCGCCTTTCTTCCTTATCTTCAATATGAGTACCACGACACTACACATGGCATTATTATCGTGGATAATTTTTGTCTCTTACAAACTTGTAATCCCATGGTCATTCATCACTTAAGACCTTTCTTTCATAGTTAAACCCTGTGTACTATGGTTTTGTCTTTGTAACAGGAGCCTATAATTCTCAATAGTTGTGTCCATGACCTAAAACTCCAAAAAAAAAAATTCCAAAGTAATATACGATATTTTCAAATTCAAACTCCTTGAGTCAAACTTTTGGAAAAAAAATGAATCCCTGAAAAAGGACATCTAATCTTTCTATCTTGTTGTTATAAATAGACTACTCCCTTGAAGGAAAACTATACAAATCTAGTCATACCATACATAGTCTATCACAAAAAGAAGACTATTCCTAGAAAAATAAAATAAAAATATTCTGAAGCTTCCTGCATTGATCAATTTCACAAATAACTCACATAGATAATGTACTCATCCCACATAGACTTCCCGCATCAATCAGTCTAATACAACAAAATAAAAAATAAAAGGATAACTTTTTCGTCATGGAATTTCCTATTTTGATCTTGGGTCTCTTGCCAAAAAGGCATGATATCTCACACTAGGTTATTGTAAACAAACCTTTTTCACCTCACCTCCTTTCCTCCCTAATATTATAACTCCTCAAGGGACTTTCTTCAAATGTGACATTTCGTGATCATGTGACGTTATTCACCCTTACAACAGTCAATTATGAAATGCCTTTAGGGTCTTACATTCATAATGCCATCTTTGGTATGGTAGACTCATTATGGTTCTTATCAATTAGGAGGCACTTTTCTCTCCCCTTACCATTCACCTTTTTTCTTACTTATTGATTCTCCTATACAAGACTAGCCCTTTGACACCTACATTTTAAGAATTCCTCTTTAACCAAAATCACCCATGCCTATGACCTAAATTCAAATATATCTAATATGACCTAAACTCAACCGTTCCTATTACCTAAATTCAACAATCCCTACATGGCCTAAAATAAACAATGCCTATGACATAAATTCAGCCATGCCTACATAACCTAAACTCAACCATGCCTACATGACCCAAACTCAATCATGCCTAAAATCTACCAACCCATCCCTCTACCTCATCACATTTTTCCCTAGCTTATGGGAGAACTACATCGGCCTGAGACCCCTTTCTGTTGTGGGTATGTAGGCAACACTTTGAGGGCATAATGCCCTTTGGGATTATCTTGGCCACTCTTTCCCTAACCAATTTCCCCCCATTTTATTCACATTCTACCTTAGTTAGTTTCCATTTTACACAAAAATTAAAAATTAAACAAACATAAAAACATACATACCGACCATTTTATAACATCGCCATATCATACATCAATCATTTTCACATTTCCATGATAGAAAATATTTGGAAATTTACACCACAACATACATATACATCATCATTTATTTTCCATACAACCAATAACGTGGAAATTAAATCAAACCCAAAATAAAAACATGACCAAATCATGCCTAACTCACCTAGAATCCATAATCCATATACCTAATTCCATTAGGCCTGACTTACTTAGACTCCATCATGCCTAACTCACCTATACTCCACCATGCCTATACTACATCATGCCTAACTCACCTAGACTACACCTTGCCTATACTTGACTCTATCATGCCTCAATCACCTCAACTCCACCATGCCTATACCTAACTCCATCATGCCTAAATCACCTAAACTCCACCAGGCCTAACTGACCTAAAATTAATCATGCCTATATGGCATCGACTCAATCATGCCTAATTCACCTAATTTTCATCAATACATAATAACAATGGAAAATAAAACATGTACATCATCCATGTAGTAGAAATCATAAACTATATAAATGGGAGATTCTATGTATTAATACATATATGCACACATATAAATAAATATCAGTATCTCAAAAAATATCATATACAATCTCACTTATTCGGCATGCAGGCCGATATATATATTAAAAATTACAATGTCACATATAGTGACTAATCATCACCCCACATAATATTCTCTTGTCTAGTCTCACCTATCTCCTCCTCCCTACCTACATGCCTCCCTTCCAGCATCTCCCACCCTCCCTGGGTATCCATCTAAACTCCTCCTGGCTTGGCCTCTGAGAACTCATAACTTGTTTGAATCTTTTTCCATGGGATTGATGGCCCCCTATGCTCACTGAGCTATGAGTCCTGGATTTCATCCACTCACTAGCTCTTTGCAAGGCTCTATAATCGACATATCAAGGTACATCTCTATCGGAAGTCGTCAGGTGATCCTGATATTAGTGTGCCTCATTTAGGGCATCCCTGAACCTCACCATCGACACAATATGTGGTGGTGCCATGGGTCTCATGAGTCCTAGATTTCATCCACTCACTAGCTCTCTGCCACAACCTATGTAGTGGCCAATTGGCCATATAAACCTATCACTTGCACCTTTAGAGTGGATACCTGTCTACTATCCCCATCTCCACCCTATATGGGTGCCTGTCATTGTGCTACTTGGGCCTGTAGATTCATCGCATGATCCTATAAAGTTGTTACCTGTACATCTGACCCTATGAGTTGCCCCTGTAAACCTATAATATGTACCTGAAACGTGGCCATCTGATCCCTGTAAAGTATCCCTCTGCACTATAATAGTGGCTAGATCTATCTTTCCTAGCCATGGTGGTGCCTCCTGTAACCTTCACTACTAGAAGTAGGATCGTTTATCTACATGGTTATCCACAAAATATTAATTTTGTGGATGAAATGTGAATTATCAACATTATGTAATTTTTTTTGTATAAAGATAATGTAGATTTTCCACAATTATGATAGTCAAATTTCAAATTGTGGAACATCTATACTCTTAAAATCTTTTTGTGGATAAATCACATTTTTTATGGTTTAAAGAAAATAGACTTTTGAAATTAAAATTATGAAAAGTGTACACAACTTAGATATATTATAGCATAGTTTAAATTTTATACACTAGTTTAAGGCTTAAACAAAAAAACAATACTATATGAATTTTTTAATTTTCATTAAATGCAAAAAAAATTTACTTTGAGCAATTCAAAAATAAATATATTTAGTTGTTGATTACTCTACACTATACAATGCAAATATTAGAAATGAAAAAAACTAAAACTATAGCTATCATAAAATTCAGAATGAAAAACCTAAAACTATACCTATCATAAAATTCCACACGAGTATATTTTTAACATTTTTATTATAAATAAAATTATTTGTGAAAATTTACACAAAATATTAAAATATTATTCATTGATTGTTTACGATGTAAATTATGAAAACTTCATATTATTGTTAGTTTCGAATATTTTAAAACAATTATAAAACATTCTAAAAAATACTAAATGCAAGTTTAATTATAATTTAATTATTTTTTGGAAATGAAATCATTTAGTTTAGAATTTCTCCATTATTTGTAATTTAAAAAAAAAAAGATAAATAATATGTATCCCATATAAAAAAAAATATTGAAAAATATAAAATTATAACATATTATTTAGAAAAAGCATAGATAATTTGTTAAATTTAATATAAGTACAATATAAATAATTCATATCATTAAATAATATTTTTGTTCTACTATATATAAGAAATAGATATTATTAATATTCTTCACATCATCAATAACAAAAATTGATATTCATAACTTACAACTCATTAATGTAAATAGTATGTACAAAATTATATAAATAAATAAAATAATTTTCTATTAGTTTAATTGTTTTAATATTAAATTAATATTCCAAAATAAAATTATATACACTTCTATGATTTTTCTGCAATTACTGAAATTTATTTATTGTAATAAATATAAACATATCATAAATTTTGAAGAAAAAATAAAAAATAAAATAAATATTGAAAATTTCAGTTATCATTGGAAAGTATTGAAAAATGAAAAATAGACATAAAAATGTGGCACTTATTATTCGAATCCCATTATTTCAAAACTAAAAAATATTTTAAAACAATGATAAACTATTTTCTAGCTTGAACTAACAGTTCTCATTATATAATATTTACTATATTTGGTAGTCCACCGAACCATGCATTTAAAGCTAAAATAATGCCTTTGATTTTGGCATATATATATCCATGAATTGACCTTTTCTACCTCAAAGAATATATTACGGCTTAAATTATGCACATTACGTTATCAAGTAGAATTCGAATTTTATAAACTTTCTTTTGTATAAAGAGTGCACATTGAAATCAATAGATGTTCATAAGTTAAAATCAATAGAATTTATTGAAAGCTATTTTTTATATGAACTTTTAGTGTTAGTTCTACATTTTTTATTTTTCATTTTTAAATATTTCTTTCTTTTGCAGGTTAGAAATCAAAGTAAGATGCAGATAAACAAATGATCGATAGAGAATGATTAGTTGTAAAAAAAGAATGGTATCGATATTTTACTGTAAATATTGTTTTTGAAATACAAATTTTATTTATGGAAATTGAAATTCATTCAAAAAAATTGTTTGAATGGAAAGTTTTAAGATGTTGCTAGTAAAGCTTCATTGGATCTGAAATTGCAGTCATTGATTTAAACACACAATACCCATATCAGATTTAAATCTAATAAAAGAGAAGAGTTATGGGTATTTTCCTGCATGGAAAACATGAATCTGTCCAAAACTAATTCACAGATACGAAAGTATTTTTTTATTATAAATGTATGATTTAAAAAGCACTGTTAGAAGTCATTATTTATTAAAATACACATAATAGTAATTGAATAATTTTTTTTAAGTTTCGTAATTCTTTAATACTTCCTACCAGAAGTAACAATTTTTTCAATCTTATTTCAAATATAGGCATTGCTTGTTTTTTTTTTACAATTTGTTAATGTTTAATATGCTACAGAATTGTAACTTTTACAATAATTGTGAAAACACATTATATTATGTTTTCGGTATTTTACCAACATGAGTTAATTGTTTACCATTTTAAGAGTGAGTATTTTGAATGATAAAACAAATGGTACCAAGGATACAAAAATGATTTAAATTCAATGAGGGTTTAAATCCTATTCCTACAAAGAGTTTTGATACCTTAATATTTAAGTTAAAATAATACTTCCTTGATCTCCTCAACATGGACAAATTATTAGAGTTTCTTTAATTCTCTAATTACATGTTTATGTGATATTCTTAATAATGTGGTAGTTTTATGTCTAGTAAAATTATTGTTGTATTATTAATAAAGTGGTAGTTTTCTGTCGAGTAAAATGATTGATATTTATATTTAATGAAATACAAAAAAAATCTTAAAAATCTAAGTAAAAACATTATTAATTTTATAGTTATTAAAAAAAAAGGACAAATTTAATATCATATCTAAATAATAATTAGTTTTATATTTATTTAAATAACACATTATAATTATCTATTTTTTGATTTAAAAAATATTGGGGGCCTCACATAATAGAGTTATGCATCCTTAAATTGTCCACAATTTAATTGTGAATAGAGAGTTCAAAATTGTGAATCCAAATTTGTGGACTCCACCCACAATTTTGTTGTGGAAACAAAAATTGTGACAAAACATGTGGAAATTCCACAATATCAATATTGTCGTAGTTTCCACAATATTGAATGTGAAACTACGACAATATTGATATTGTGGAATTTCACATGTTTTTGTCACAATTTGTGTTTCCACAACAAAATTGTGGGTGGAGTCCACAAATTTGGATTCACAATTTTGAACTCTCTATTCACAATTAAATTGTGAAAAAAATGTGGATACGCAACCCAAAGTTTTGTAGTGCTTGCCACCCACCATTGCCTATAACTATTAGTGACTCTTATGTCATTAATCCGTCTATCCACCACCTACTTCTCTTACACTGTTAGAAAATTTGGAGGTGATGGAGACATAGGTCTCTATATGTCATCTCTTTGGTGTTGTGGGAACATCGGTGGCATGTCTTGGCGTAAGCCAAATGACCGTATGACCCTATTCATGGGTATTACCTCAAATCACCCATCGCCTCACCGAATACCACCAAAATTGGGTCCACCGATGCCTTAGATGAAATGGAATAAAATATCTCCCTAGTAATCAGAAGCCGCAAGATCATATAAACATCCTCTAAAGTGAAAGTCCTCTCACCCATCAATAGGTGAAAGGTATTTGTTGCAAAATCCAATCTAGCAATGAGAGCGACCATCAAACTATGATCTCAAGCTATACGTCTATAGCGTCAGATCGTAGTAAGTCCTACCTTGGTCATGTGTTCCCACTCCTCTACAATCATGCTAGGTTGTATGCATACCAGTAGAGGTGGTACTTTGTCCCGCATCTTTAGCTAATCACTCGCCTACAATCATCCAACACAACCATTGTCAAGACTTGACCTCTTTAAATCATCTATTACCCACATCACTCTACCCAATTACACCTAACCCCTTTATCTATTTCACCTAGAAGCCCACTGTCCCTTATCATCATCACCCACTATCTTAGTTTTACTCCACCTACTTACCTATCCCACATCTCCAAAATAACATTTTACTTTCCTATCTAACCTTTATTTCACCTATTTACTCTTAACATTAACCATCGGCGGTTGGCTTGATTGACATCAGTTCTGTTGGTGCTCAAAATGGTCTCACCCCATCTATACCTTTGAAAGATTATTCATTCACGGCCTCTGTCATTTTATCCTTCCCCGTATTGTGTTTGGCCAGTCTTTGTTGCCATTTTAATCTTCTCCTGGGCCGAAGATCATGTGTGGGTCCATATTTAAATCACGGTTCCTTTGTTCCTCTGGAAAAGCTTTTTATTTTGAGTCTCTCATGCTCTGTTCCTTTAAAACTCATGTTTTCCTGTTTTCTCTATTCTCCACAGTTGAAATTTGTTTTTTCTTTCCATTTTTACCCTAGGCACTCAAGGAGAAATGATTTATGTGTCCCTAAGGATCGTGTTTGAGCCGTACAACAGTCTAAATTCTCTGTCCTTGAAGAAAACCTCATTTTCTAGCTCGAATGGACGTTTCTCTATTTTTTACGGTTTAGACAGGCATTTCTCCTGGTCAAATTTACATCATTTAGTCGACAAGGAAACGTGGCACCTCTTTTTTGGATGCGGATCAACTTAATACTTCGAAAATTCCATGAAAAGCCTCATTTTTAATAAAATGTGTCCACGTCTAGGAACGACCCTTGTTCAAGAATCAACTTTTTGGTTAGGCTTTGAAGTAGCATCGGGAGGACATGTGGAGGGGTTGGTAGGAAAGAGACACGTGGAGACTTCCACTAGATTTCCCATACAAAAATTTCAAAAGGTTTTTTAGGAAGTCTAGGGCATGTGAAGGAATGATGCTCATTTGAAGATCTACTTTTAGGCTTTACCTTGCAGTAGCGGCAGAAGGACACGTAGAGGCTTCCACTACTTGTCCCAGACTTTAAAAAAATTATGCGAATGGATACAGTTTGGTAGAACAGGGACACATGGCAAGCCCTGCACTCATTCAGAGTCTTCAACTTGGGCACCATCTAAGAGAAGCACCATGTGAACACATGGGGCACTCTGCTCACTTTGAATTTTACTTAGACTTTTCAACAGCCAAAAGGAGACTGCCTCAGAGCTTGAAAAGTGGTGCCTTCTGTTGAGCTTCAAGCCTTCAAACAAATTTTTCCAGAGTAGGACACGTGGCAAACCCGCACTCATTTAAGGTATCAAATTTTTGGGGGCCCGCCTCAAGGTGCGCCATTGTGACACGTGTAAATTTGAAAATTCATATGGGGTGGGGAGGTAGACCATTGGAGGAAATTCAAAATTTTCACCTCTTTACTTCATAAAGGTTAAAAATAGAAAAAATGGCCCGCGAGCCCGATGGGAAATAGTCAATTTTTTTCCCTGGGTCAACGGCGAAGGTGTGGGACCTGCGGAGGAAAATTGGAAAATTTTCCTTTTGAGAAAAAAGAGTTAAAAGTAAAAGGGGAAGTGTAGTTCCACTGGGACCCACATTGGGACATGTGTCAAAAGAATTTCTCAAGAGCAGAGCTACGGGGAAAACTTGGGAAAATTTTCCTTTTTCCAAAAGAGAGTCACATGGCAGAATTTCTCTACGTTTCTTTTTAGGCCCACCTCAGGACACATGTCAGGCCCATTTTTAGAAGCGGAGGTGTGGGGAAAAAGGGTGAATTTTTTCATTTTTATAAAAGGGTCAGAAAATATCAAAGGAATCCCTCGAGCCTATTTTTGCAGCTTCCACGTGGACGACCCACATTCAAAATAAAAGATCAACTACTACTACGTGTCTGAATCTAATTTTCCCCCCATTTTTTCTATAAAACTCCTAGGAGTGCAAGTCGTCATGATTTCTTGCTATTTCTCTACACATCAAATAGAGGAGTGAGTTAATTTTGATATCTAGAGTTTGGTGGGAGAGATCTGGAGATGTCTTTTGCCATCAAAATGGTCTAACTCTCAAGCGCAATTTGGTTTTCTATTTATCTTCTCATCAGCAGGCAAGAGGTCAAATTTGATTGATATGGGGCAGAAGTGGTTGGAAAATGGATAGAGGAATGTTTTTCTTGAAAAAGGATTTGAATGCAGGAAGAAATCTAAGATATTTTCCCTCGAGAACCTAGAGACTTTTATTGATCTGATTCTGTAAATCATGAAAGAATCATGGCAAGCACTAGTGCATTTAAAGTTTTTGTCTGTTGGGAGGAAGGGGCTCTGTTGGAAATGTCATAAATGGCATGATATTTTCATGTAAATTGTTGGGAGTTTTTGGAAAGATCAGGACTGATTCTCTCCAGCAGAAAAAGCTTGACAGAGCCCATCCATTTTGAGAAGCCTTCTAGAGAAGCTTGTATATCTCTCTTTGTGTCAAATTTGATTGTGTCAAGGTGGCTGCAAGTGTATAGCCATTGAGAAGCTTTGAAATTTTTTTGGAAACTTTCCCTTACTAATAAATTTGAGCAATATTTGTGTTATTCTGTGTTAGTTTTGAGTAAAGTGTACTTATTTCATTTCTGAATGCATACGGGTAGTTTTTCTTGTTTGTTGTGCAATCTTGTACCAAAATATGGTCCAATCACATAGGTATTAGTCCTTGTGATAGTTTAGTGGCATCTGCAATTTCATCTTTCAGAAGATCCTTCATCTGGGAGTGGGATAAACAATTTAAAATCACTTTTCTTTGATTTTGTTGATAGATATTTTTGTGTAAGCCTCTGGGTGTACCTCAAGCGTGACTTGGTCTAAATATTGGTGGTGTATTGGGTCCTCTGACTCGAGCCTTCATGACAGAATCCCACATGTTGTGTGAAAGTCAAAGAGTGCTAATTTGGGCCTCCATTGAAGCACATATTCTAGTTGAGGAAACAATTTAAATTTTTGTGTCATTTTCTTGATTGGATATTTCCATTTTGTATAATCTCTCAAGGATCTGGTGAGTCAAGTTCATCCTGTCTCCCCTCCCACAAAAAAAATCTATTTAAAACAACTAATCCTACCCATACTACCCCTGTTTTTGCTCTGTATACCCACACAAGACCAAAATCCTTTTACTAAAATATGCAGAATAGATCAGGGTCTCAAATGTCTTTAGTAACCTTTGCCTTGTTGTGAAGATATCTCCATGATTTGGAAGTGACAACTTGTGAGAGTTAGATTTGGTGTGTTGATCATATTTTCCCCAAGGTCTCCTTTACAAAAACTTATGCAAAATAAAGGTAATTGTATCTCCTTTCAAATAACAGAGGTTACGAAATAGGTTCTCTTACCTTGGTTGAAAGGCACAACCTAAAATAGTTAGGATCAGTTCACATCCTTTTGCATGTGCTACCCACTACCTTAAGATCCTAAGTGCTAACAAGTCAGATAGATTGCTTCCCTGGCTACAAAACGACGTTACATGATTGTCTATCTGCCTCTGAGTGTCCTGTTAAACCCATGTTACTGTTCAGTCTCCGAAGGAGGTTAAATTTTGGTACCAACAGGTTCATTATGACTGTGTCATTCACCTAGACCTTTACCGATTCCAGATAAAGCCGAATAACTTTGACTGACCTGTGACCATCGTCAGTTTTTACCGCGGTATCCAAAACAAAAGCCCTTCCCCCATTCACAAAAACTCACAAAAAATGAGCTCAACGCCTACTTTAACCCACCTAACCCTATCCTATCTTCATTCCCAACCCTATTTAACCTATGTGTGACCTTCCCACTCATTCCATTCATTGTTACCAACAATTTTAAATGATCAAATCCCACCCAAACGTTTAACCAAAAACAATTTCAACATTATTAATTTTAACCAAATGAGGGATTCATCTTGTCTCCTACCTCTAATCGACAACATCTCAATGGTGGTACATCTTGCTACTATGTCGGTGGTCCACCCGTTCCCTTTCCTACCTCTTTCATGCCAAAATCAACTCCTCACCTCCAAATGAATAGAATAAATCAAATCGATGTCATGGACCTGCTAATTGAACACCAATCACATGCTACGTGGCTCGTCATCTTAGCTCATTACCTTTTACTATTGTTTCCTAGTCCTGAGTGTCTCCTATGTCATTTTCTAAAACTAGAAAAGTCAAAATGAAGCCGTAAAATAAGGATTTTTCTTTTTAAACCCAAAATCGACTTGAGTGATGTTGATCATGTCGTGCCCTATGAAACCAATGTCGGTTATACCATAACCAAAATCAATCAACTAACATTAGATTTTAACCCACCCCATGCCAATTTTTCCTAAAACCATATCTACTCCAATAACTTTTCACCTTACCACTACCTATTATACCTTACCCATAAGCCTAAATTACCTGTAAGTTGTATTTCCTTAATTACATTTAGGGACATATAATTTACCTATACTTCGGCCTTACCAGCTCCCTACATACATACCCTGACCTAAAAAATCTTTTGTGACCTTTGAATTCATGTACTTGGTATACCTTGCGATGTTATTACCCATACTGTTTAGCCTAATGACCTTACCTTTTCTAATGACGTGATGTTTATCCCGACCATACCTTTGGTGCCATGGAACAAATCCTATTATCTGTTCATACACTAGACCTCATTTTTCTTCATGACCATATCATATACCTTAGATGCATGAATCAGTTCAACCGTGTTTGGATAAACCTATCGCCCTTTTGACAACATAGAGTTTGTAAGCTCTTCAACCTGATACCATGTTGCAATATGTATTTGTGCGTGCGTTTGTTTTTCATTACAAATTACCCAATATGACCATTACCCATTACCCAAAATGGTCATACCATTACCTACAACTAACATACCCTCACTTTCATCACTTATTTATCAAACAACTCACTGATTATGCTTAACACCTCATTAGTTCCTAGTTTGAGGGGGATCACCTTCAACGCTACTTAAGGAAACACCACTCTCACCTAAATTTGGGGCAACCACTTCCTTTTTTTGTCAGCGTCTCTTATCACTACAAGCTATACGAAAAAAAGTGGCAAATGTAGAAACCAAATTTGGGTCACACTCCCCTTAGTTCTATTTAATCAATTAACGTAACATGTTCGCCTAACCATGGCCAATTACCCAGTATTAAGATTAATTTAATTACTTACAATTGAATTAATTTTCATCCTCACATCATTAATTAATTTAATTACTTTAATTAAGATAATTTACACCCCACCTAGCCACATCACCTAGAAACCTTAACATGGACTTATTCTTAGTCTATTAATTAATTAAGACTAATTCTATACTTATCTTAACAAATTGGGACTCTTTAAAAACCTAGAATTAAAGTCATATTCCTTCTCCAAGAACAATCTCACTTATCTAAGTGCTAACCCTCACTTGAGACCCGGATTGATAATAGAGCACACCAAAAAATGAAAATATTTTCCTATTTTTGGCAAACCTAGAATTTCCCGACTTAATCGATGCCGGTTATCCCTCTACCGATGCCAGTCACCCTAACCATCATCAGTTACCTTATATATAGTTCTGCATCCTTTTACTGACGCTAGTCATTTTGAGTTTTGCTAGATCTATTGCATGCAAGCACAAACCAAAGACTTCTCAGCATCCAGATGACAGTATAGACTTAACCACAAGCTCAAACAAGCACCTAATACTCATCCAAAGGCATTATAAAATTCCCAAGAAAACTCTGAGAAGTATTTCACATCACTTACCAAAAATTTATTCATGGATCAACCTCTACCTTCCGTCACCTACCGTGCCTACAAATACTAGTAAGTGTATTTGATTTTCTTCATCATGTACCTACTTAAGGTGTAGGTTCATTATATTTTGTTATCATATCTTATTATTTCTTGAATTCCCCCATCCCCACCTTTTAACCAATCTACCCATCCAACCATCCACAACCTTCTAGCTCTGTGTACCCGGACCTCTTTGCATTCCTGATTCTTCCTAGCATTATTGCAAACCCAACCATCCTCCCTTGATTCTATGTGCAATCACAGAAAAGTACAACAATAATTTTATTTAATTATCCCCATTTCATCCCTACCGACATCAGTCACCTTAACCATCATCAGTTTCCCCTCTTTAAACGCATCAGTCACTAGACCAACATCAACACTGTGTCTTCTGTCAAATTTCACCAAAACCTCACAAAACCTCACCCAAACCTGATACCCCACCTATAAACTCACAACAAACCTTCCCAACTCTTTGTGCAGACACATAGAGAATCTGCACACCCACCTTTTACAATCTTCCATTTACCACAGTAACCGATATCGGTCATACCTTTACCGATATCGGTCACCCTGACCGGCATCGATCTTTGTGCCTAGTAAAACTGTCTTAGATCAGCAAGCTTCCTAATCACCCAAAATCAAACCAAGCTTCATCAAAACTTACCCAGACCCTTTCTGTGACCTTCAGACCACCTTCCTAGCCAACAACTTGACCCGAGACCTTCACCAGTTTAGCTATCAAGTATTTAATTGGATTGACATTGATAGCAGTCTGAGACACCTAAATCAGAACACTAGCATTAGATTATTTTATTTATATGTTCAGTTATTTTATATTGAATTATATATCAGTGGATTAACAACCATCGAGGAAGTGTCACACTTCCTAGATCTAGCTCACATTAGGCAATCCATTAACTTCTGCTATTAATTGTATCTCATGGTTTTGATTTTTATCAGAGGTAGTTCATCTTAGCCAAAAGGAAGCTCACACAATCAGCTTGGATTGGAAATCAGAAACTCGTGCACTAAACCTTTGACCAACGCAATAACATGTATTCCTCCTTGGCCCTTTTACCTCATCTATTTCATTTTCTACAATAATCTGGTGAAACACTTCTTCTCAATTTTTTGTCTTCATTTTGTAGAAGCTCTACATTCTCAGGCTCTATTGAGGCAACATAACCTTTGTATTGGGAATTAGGTTGTTAAGATCATATAAATGAGGGATTTATAAACATGCAACTTCCCTAACTACAATTGGTGGTAAACGAATTTTTGAGTGGATGAACTTGGTACATAACTTTCGTGGTACCATTAACCCATAGCTATGGACAATGAAATGTTTTGTGTTCCTTTGGGTTCCTTTGAACACCACCAATATGGTAAAAACATGACATCTACACTTGATACTGTTCCACCTCATGAAAATGCCATTTAAAGATTGATTAGTGCTAGTTTTTTATTGATTGTGTGTTGCAAGTTAATATCTACTATCTTTTTATATAGTGTACATATTTAATTAATAATATTTGAATTTATTCAACTTGATGCAACCCTTAGAATATGTGTCAAAATTTATTCTTAGTATATCGTATTTTTCTATTGTGGTTACTATTTTTTATTACTTTAATGGTTATGTTATTAAAATAGATAATATTTTCACTCCAACAGTTGGAAAAAATTAGAATGCTATTAAAAATTAAGGATTTTTAGATTGGCGAATATTAAGACATATTTAATATCCAAAAAATATTATATTTAATTCACAATGTGTTGATAGTAATGATTAATTTTTTAGTTTACCTTACTAAGTTAAACCTATTGTCTATAAAGTTGGCTCAAAACCACCTAAGATTCAATTTTTCATGGTTATCAAATTCAATAATCATATGAGCATGACGTGGGATGGCATTCTAGCCGAAATGTCCATATTTCTATAGTTCCCCGTGGTAAGGAGAAGAAAATTACAATTAGCATGGAATGGCCGCTCACTATGCACAAATCATAAAAAATTAACATTGCATAATACAATTGTTGAGATTTTGGTGTATTGAATGAAAAAGGTTAATTACTTTCAAAGCTATCTCCAAAATTTCTCAAGTATCTTCAGATCGTACCCGCTTACTTCTTGGAGTTATTTGTAAAAATGACATGTGGTCCATATATAACTTATCGAGAGAAAGAAGAGGGTCACTTATATTCTTTGTAATAGATTAGCCACCCTAAGAATTCTCCAGACTCAATCTCCCTTCTTTATCACCCCTCTTCCTCCTAGAATGTTTCACATTAAATTTATCAGCATCTTTATTGCCCCCCTTTAATGGAATTACTGATAATAAAATTTTCGTGAATAAACAAATGTTAATATTGAGGCTTTATATTGTCGTATTCTCATGGGAGCCTATGTCCTACCAGACATATATAAAAGCATTGGAACGATTCGTAATAATAAGGAAGCGTTAATTCGTCCATATCGTAGCAAATTTGTATCTTGTCCAGCAACATATACCTGAATCTTATTTAAGATCGCATATTTAAATTGTAAAATAAATTGCTGCCCTTCATACATGATCTATACGATTACAAATGCATTTTGTAGTTATAATGTTGTAGCAGAACAATATATTTCTTCGGTTTAGGAAAAATGCTTTAATATGCATCCCATTTGCAATCACTAGTGACATAGTTGACCTTTACTCATGTTTTAATAGATTTGATTGTTCGCCACCGAAGTTCAAACTAATTTTTAATTTCATTCTTGTATCATTTGTCCTTTTTTATCTTCAACCAGGTCATGTGTATACCCATGAATAAGTCTTTTTTATCTTGAAAAAGGTCAAGCCTATATTAAATAGAAACGGATTAGTTATAGTTGTATTATAATAAGTTGATATCTAAGTAATGAATGCGGGTAATATGTTTCTTTTAAGAGAAATTTGTCATTTCTTAATATCGTGTAAAAAATTAACATTCTTTGATGTAATTTAATTTTTTTTCGACAATCTATATAATGTAATTGAGTGTAATAGTCATAAAATAAAATAAAATAAAATAACTATAATTTATTAAAATTTCTGAATACAATTATTAGTTTTAAATATAATGTTGAACTCAACAATGTTTAATAGAAAAATATTACACCGAAGCATAACATTCCCCCTTATGGGAAAATCCCTTTTGGTCGTTTCGGCGACTATGTTTAATTGACGGCTTTTTGGACTTTTTTCCATGCGATTAAACAGAACTCCAGTTGCATGCATGCTTTTGAGGAGTGATTTGTGTAACAATGTCCTTTCAACCTCCATTGTCTCTAGAAACTGTTTCAATGCCACAAAATGTAGTTGCTTCAATCTATGAGACAACTCCTCTTGGAAGCTCGATTTCAATTGAGCCTACTGTTTCATTTTCTTAAACACAAACTGAATGGTGTGCTCATATTCTTCCACCTTAAAATGAACATCCTTCTCTACATAATCTCTTCAGTGTACAGGTCACGGATCGACTCCTGTGGCCTGGGTTTCAAGCATCTTTCTCCCTCCACGGATCTGTTTTCCTGCTTCAATGGATTCAATGCAACGATCGGTATGTAAGATTTGTTTTTTGTATTTTTAATATCATGGAAGTCTTGCTAATGAAAACCTACACTTAATTTTATTCCTATTTATATTAAATTTTTCAAATCAGTTAGCCCTTCACAACTAGATCAGAATTCCCTTGGTTTTCTAGTTTTTCCATTTATAATACAAGCACCTTGTTTTTCTGATGTCCTTCCATGATGTTGTTATTTTGTAATTATGTTATCATTATGAATCCTACCTATATTCCAGACTATTTGGCAATGACATTTTACATACATATCTATTGAGTGCATTTTCATTTACAACTTTTAACAAAAAAAAATACTCCCATTATAATTTGTTGCATGTCCATGGATCCACATTTTTTCAATTATTTTTTTGAACAATTCTTGTGTCTTGCTTATACTTCCACATTTTATGTACATATCTACAACGACATTTGCAACAACATTTAATAACAATCCCGTCCATTATGCTCTGATGGATGTCCATTCGTCATTATAATGCTTCCAATTTGTGGTACAGGCTAGGAGGATGACAAAAATAGTTGAAGATTCTGGCTTTACACTTGTTAGTTGTATCTACTAAAATGTTTCCCGGGCCTCTTCAACAAACAAAAAAATTGTGTGCATCATTATACGCCACAATCACCACATTATCTACTAAATATTGTCCTCCCTATAATTTTTTATAACATTCTTTTGCAAGATTAGATTACTAAGTGGCCTTATATTGGGATATTGGATATATGAAAATTGTTGATTATAATACCAATATGTGCTACTTATAATATATTATGTTGAACCTCGATGTCGAAAAAGATAAAAAAAAGGTTTTTGATTTGTTTTCATGTTGCTTAACTCTAATTTAATTGTGAAAAATCTAAATTGCTCACCAGGGGTACCTCTGAAGTTAATTACATCAATTGTAGGCACTGCCACAGGAATCACACTAGTTTGAAGGGCACCCCATTGAACATGTACAAACTCCTTGAAGAGGTAGTGCAACTGATGTTTTAATTTTGTAGATTCTCTTGATACCCATCTGTGCTTGATTCTCAAATAGTATTTTTCTAGCCTTAAATTTCAAGATCTAGTTATGGAATTTCTTTTTAATATTAAGATATGCGTTATGGCTTTGTTATATAAATTTTTGTCTCAGTTTTACACAGTGTATGAAGGCAAGTGAGGATACACTACTCAATTATTTTCTTTCTTTTTTGTATTTATTATTTTGACAAGATTGTGTAGGATTCTGTTCAAAAAACTCTTTTTTAATCCAAGGAGTGATTTGTGTAATTTCAGAAATGGAAGCATAAGCAAAATATGCCTTGACTAGGATGACCCAACTTCTAACTTGGAACCTTTTGTGTATAGAAAATATTTCGTGGATGAGTTTTGCAATGTCAAGATTAAAGTTTTCTCTCTTATAGGGTAAGATCTATTTTTTTTTAGCACACAAGTTGATTCTCTTTAGACTTGTTTGCAATGTGGAGTTTAATATTATCAATAATACTCTTTATTTAAAGATTTTCATAACCAAGGTTTAATTTATCAAAAACTATTTTACACATTTTCATTTTCAAGATCTAGTTTTGTCTGAGTTTCAAGATCGAGTTTTGGAACCTCTTTAAATGTGAGGATTCATTTTTTGGGTCCTTTGATTATTAAGAATTGTTCTTGGAGAGAAATTTACCGTCTAAATGATAGTTGTGAAAGACTATATTCTTACACTTACAAAATCAATCACACCCCATATTAACATCAACTTCAAAATTAATAACTATCCCTCTAAATCAAATAGCATATACCATCCAACATTCACATTGCATTGTACACATGCAATTTCTTGTAATTGTTATTTTAGCTAGTAAATGAAAATCAAATTAACCTTATATATGTGTGGATTCAATTATGTATAAATAACAACATAAGAAAAAAATTATAAATAAAGCCACAATTTAATATATTTAATTTGAAGAAAAAATGCATAAATAAAGCGACACATTAATATATATAATTAGGAGGTACAAATCATATATGGAGGAGGAAATTTAATATTTGCATCTAAAAATAAATAAATATATACGAAACTTTCTCTCTTGAAGTAACTAATTTATTCTTCTTACAAAACATAAACTATAGGTAAGGTGAATAATGTGTAAATAGTCTTAAAATTAGCATGAATATCTATTTTATAAATTTAAAGTTTATTATAGATTCATTAACAAATTTATCACGTCATAAATGTTTACACTTATTAACTATATCACCTTAACTACAAGTTTCTCACTACCTGAAAATAAAAGGTCTCTATCTATCTCATATGCCTTATTTCTTGATGGCTTCTATAAACTTTGCCTTTCCAGATATT
This sequence comes from Taxus chinensis, assembly GCA_019776745.2. Lineage (NCBI taxonomy): Eukaryota > Viridiplantae > Streptophyta > Pinopsida > Cupressales > Taxaceae > Taxus > Taxus chinensis. The sequence goes on along the minus strand of CM034151.1, from coordinate 762,900,936 downwards.
CCAGACAACCCCACTATCTTCACTACATTGAAGCCAGAGTTTTGAAGTAGTCTCCTCCATTCCTGCTCACTCCTTTGTTTTCCTCCATTTGCAAACACATTCATGACAAGATCCATGACTATATCAAGAGATTTGTTTTCCTTTGACTCCTCTCTAGTCATGTATTCAGCTAACAAGAATTTTCCATTTTCAGGCAAAGCATTATAACAATTTTCAAGTATCCTTTCGCAACTCTGGTCATCCCAATCTACCAGTACGTTCTGTGTCACCCCCAAGAAAGCATGTTAGTTACCAAAAAGAAGGTTAATATTATCAATAACACATTGAAAGAGGGAATCAACATTACCTTCATAAATATGGCATCTGTAGAAGGTATGCTCTTGAACATACTACCACCAACATTTTTGATGCCTACATAAAAGATAAACATTTAATATTTTGAAATTTCGTAAATAAAATTATTTAATGCTTATATTACTTTTTTTATCGTATAATCTATGGTATTCTATATGTTTCAGTTCAAATATTTCCATCTCACTTATAATCCATTGTGAGAAAATTGAAGACAATGTTCAAATGTTAAAGTGGTGATTTATATGTATCATATTTTATTAACATTGTTTATGTCTCAAGAAACAATCTATCACATATGATGGTGAGTTGAGTTGTTGACCAACCAAATAAGTTGTTGACCAACCAAATACCTATTTAATATTTTTTAAATTAGTGTTTATCATTGTTCGGTCAATAATTCAACTTAAATATTTAATTTTTACACTAAATAATATAATTGTATCAAAAATAAAACTAATCTATGCCAAAAATAAATAAATTTAAAACCAGATATAAAAAAGCTACAAACTAAAAGAAAACATACATTTAAAAAAATATATGAATAAATAAAAAGTCCATTGTTACTTAAATTTTGAAGAAGAAAGAAGACAAAAAAAAAACAAAAGAAAAATCAAGTTAAGCATCGTCACTCATTATCATTGCCATAACTACATAAAAGGAAAAGTAATTCAATGTTTTTAACACATGTCCTGTCAATATGTAAAAAACCAAAAAATGGTAGATTAACCTGGAACAGTTGGGGCCGTCTGAACAACATGAGGTTGATCGAAATTGATTCCATGAATGTGGGGATAAGCTTTCACTATGTGCGCTAACGCCGTACCTTTTCCTCCGCCCACATCTACCAAACTCTTCACTTCTTTAAAACCGTCGTAGCAATTCAGAATCTGTTCCATCTCCAGATATGCAAATGAGGACATGCTGTCATTCACAAGATTGTTAACACGAGGTTCTTCCTTTCCATAAGCCCACAAGTCTTTTCCATGAGCCTTCTCGAACCCGTTGCAACCTTGAACCAGCACACATTCATGGAGATGATGCCACGACGCCATTAGCACGGGGTCAGCATGCATCAGGAGGAGTGGAACAAGGCTCGAGGGGTTATTGTCCTTCACATAGAAACGCTTTGCAAAACTGGAGAGCCCATAACGAAGATCAGATGGATTGTCGGTGGCCTGCGTTTGAATAAAAACTCCTCTGGCGGAAAGAAATGCGAGGATTCGAGAAAGGTTATGCACACTGCGAGCTTTTGTGGGGAGTTTGGCCGCAATTTCGTGAAGAGAAAGCGATGCATCGGGGCCTGCATTTGCAATAATATCAGGGATATTGAGAAGAACCGCAGATTTCAAAATAAGAGTGGGAACGAAGGAGAAAATGTTCTCGAGAGCTTGATGCATATCACTCCCATTCATTTCCATTTGATTTGCTTAATGAATGTCTGCACTTTGAATAACTAGTACGGGGAGAAGTTATTATATAGACAATGCTTTGCGGAAACTTTCTTCTTGTTTTCTTCGATGTTAGAGTTGTTGAGGTGTAGTGCCCACCATATGTAAAAATAATAATAATAATAAAAAAATAAGTTGAGGTGAGTTGTTCTGAGTGGTATTAGGTAAGGGGTGGGTTTTTTTAATGGAGACGGGAATGGAGTAGGTAACCCCCATGTGAAGGCACATTTGCCAGTCAGAAATGTCTTTTCATATAAACTTTACTTGATCCTCAAGGTAAAAACCACGTTGAAAAACAAAACAAAAACAAAAACATGTAACTTTGTAAATTTAACAGTAATTAGAAAGTGGCAGCGATGGCCAGAAGGAATTTTATACCTACCACGTTCTGTACATAATAACGCAAGTACTGTAATTGATAATATACACGTTTTGACCATGCAACACCCACCCCAGAAGCCTAACTTCTTGTTGAAAAATTAACTGCAGTTAGATATTGGAGCCAGGAAAGCAGGATATGGTGATTTGCGGTGGATGGCATGGGCCTTGGAGATGGTACAATGTTTGACCAATGAAAGAATGATATATTCACGTTGTTTCACCCATGCAACCAATAGGTCTCTAACCTGTTCGGTTCGTATTATCTGCATACTCCCAACATACGCTAAAATGTTAGCTCCTGAACAGGTTGTTGGTCCCCTGGTAGATATTGATGCGAACAAAAAAAAATGTGCTTTGCTGAATAGCACAGACTTCAGGTTATACACAAAATGGGTTTTTTGAAAAGGCTATACAAAATTTTGAGCAGAAGTAACTAGAGGATTTAAATCCAGATTCGATAACCACTGCTAGTGTTTACTATTTTGTGTCAAATGCAAGTTGTGGAACAGAGTATGGACATCCGTCAAAGCATATAAGATAGAGGAATTTTTTTAGATGGAAAGTATAAACGAGCTTCACATTTTTTTTCCAGTGCTTCTACCTGACCTATGGTTCACCACTGAGGTTCATCCACTCATGCATGAATAAGAATGATCTGTTTCATAATTCAACTCGATCTTGATCTGTTTTTTTTTCTAGTGGATTCACAAAGATCTTGCTTAGTGGAGGGTGTCTTGAATAGGAGAAAACAAAATCAGGGTTGTCAAAGAATTTTTTGCCTTTTGGGTGGTCATTGTGGAAGGTCTATTGTATGTGGATCTCTATTATGCATACATACAAAGGAGAATTATGTTCACAATTTCAGGATTATTGTAGCTCTTGGAACATTTACATGGCTTGGTGCCTGATGTGGACCTAATGTATGATTGTATGGATAGGCCTGAGAATTGAAAGATCAAATTCTAGATGATCCAACCTTTGACCACCTCCTCTTTTTTTGATACTGTAGAAAAAGAGATCATCTTGACATTCCTTTTTCTAGTTTGGTCCTTCTATGGATGGATTACAGAAGTTATACGAGGCGGGCCTTGTCAATAAGGATTAAAACCCATCTAGCAACTTCAATCGGTTCTTAGAACACCAAAACCGCGTGGATTACCTCTTACCCGCTTCGTTTGTCGTTTCTAGGCATGGTTCATCTCTCCTTATCTTGCATAAGTTTCGAACTTTAATTTTTATTTTGCAATGAAATATAATTTTAAAATCTTAGGATTATCAGACATTTAATTGTTATATATTAACTTGTTGCAAAATAATGAAATGTTGCATCGTAACTCATGCAATCAAAAAAACCATTTTGTAGTCAACCTTGAGCTTCAACCCTCATTTTGAGGTGATTCAGAAAACTACCTGACTAAACTAAATCACTATAATATTGTTTTATCGACAAGTTGAGGTTGACTTCCCAGTAAATATGTTGACCATCTCGTGGTTTAGTTAGATAAATTGTAATTTCTAGGGACTCGCAAAGTAACCATCGTAACTCCAGAAAAGGGAGGTTAAGCTTCCTTCACATACCTTGTTATGTGACGTGTAATTTCAATCCTTGGATTGACCCCGAATGAACATTTCTGAGCTTTTTGATGCCCTTATAAGAGCCCTATTACACTGTTTGCAGCGGTAGGAAGCTGCTATGTCTAAAAAGTTGGCTTTATTTTTTAACCACCATTTGAAACCTAGATAGAGAAATTATTATCTACCTTCGTAATCCTCTAGTACTTTTACTAGACAATTACTTGAAACCTTCTGTTCAGAAAAATCACATTTCAAGTCAGTTTGGCAGAGGCATTTTACAGGCCTCCAATTGAAGTTTGACGAGGTCAAACAAGACCAATTACGACTTGTCGCTCCAGAAAACATGTCGCCGTTTGAAAACTATTTTTTAGTTCTCAGTCCTGTCGACTTTGATGAATTCTCAATATATAGGGGAACTTGAAGGAAGTTTGTCATTGCACGTTCATCTATCGAATGCAAGTTTTGGAAGTGGTTTTTTGAGCCCTCGAGCTCATTCTTGATCATTAACAACTAGCTCATTTATGACCGATTGCCCCAGAAAATTAGCCACTAATCATTAAGTGTTCGCCAGTTCTGAATCATGTCAGCTCTTATGAACTCTTGATATATAACTAGACACGTAGAAATTTAATCATGGTTTGTTTCTCATCGGAAGACAACTTTTGAAATTGGGTTCTTAGCCTCTGAGCCTATTTTTAATGCTTTTGTAACTAGCAGGAAAATGTAAAAAGAGAGTGGTAGGACCCCTGTCAAGATGTCAAACCACCGTGGAAACTTTTGACGCATGTAAATAACTGTTTAAAACTCTATAATGTAACTTGTGTGAAACATAACTGTTGACAAATGTTGTTTCTCTCTCTTCCTTTCTCTTTCTCTCCTTGGTTATGAAATGAAGTGAAATGAAATGAAATGAATACATGTTTTCTAAACCTTTTGTTTGGAATACAAATTATTATTATTATTATATGTAAATGGGAAACTAAAGACATTAATTATGTTCTATTAGGGTGGATTCCATGCCAGTGATTTATCATTGATTTCATGCTCATATGGTTTTGTAGGATGAAGAATGATGGTGAAAAGGTGATGTGTAATTCATTATTTATTATTTTAAATTTTATAGTTCGTTGTTGTTGGTTGTCAAATAAGGACTTTAATGAAAGCAACAGTCAGGGGAAAAAAATTCCCTCCTCTTTAATGGGAGAGGTTCCCTTATTGAAAGCAAAAACTATTCACAAATGGACAATCACTTATTTTGAAGAGGAACTCTGATATCATGAAAGTGTTTTTAAATGACAAATTATCAATACAAAAAGATAGAAGAATTAAGAAATGGGAAAAGGTAGAATAGCATTCTCAGGAAATATAGATAGCAAAATAATTCCGTATAAATGCCGAATTGGGATCATATAGATCAGAATCATTCACATTAAAACGATAAGATGTTATTGTAATGCCCCGTATATATAAAGATTTTCCTTTTTTTTTAATGAAAAAAAAAGGACTAAAAAAGCTAAATTTAAACTAATCCTTGATTCCTTTTCCCCCCATTTATCTAGCCTAGGCTTTGGATGCGTTGAAGGATGGAGATGTGGACTCCTATGGATATTGTTTGTTCGCTAGTTAGTTGAGAGTGGGTGGAAGTGATGGCCACCTGCCATCTCTCCTTTATTGTTTCACCAACATGCCTTGACTTGTTCCCTGGTCCTTCACGCGTAAATTAAGTTTTGGTTAAATGCCTTGGCTTCTGGGTAGCCTGCAACACGTTACTTTGGACTTTATTGTCAAATGCCAATTAAACCTGCGGTGGGTGTGGATTCTCAAAATCATGTTGTACAGGCAGTTCCAGTGGAGTGTAGAACTAAAATTCTACCTAGGAGAGTGCCGTGAGGAAGTGATCGTACCATTTACAGCAGCTACAGGGTAGAGAAGTTAACTTATCTTAGAAAATCAGTGGCCTCTAGAGAGAGATAAGTGTGACAGCGGCCGCAGGGTGAATCCCAAGGAACCGTTGGTGTTGATCCTGATGTTCTGGTTACACGCGACCACAGTGGAGATCAGTTGTTGCAAAAAATTGCAGCTGTAGCAGAAGCCGTGTTGAGTGCTTCCAACGAGAAACAGGTTGTCCACTATGTCGTTAATTCCTATTCAGTTCGAATTATGACATCCTCAAATTTGGGAAATTCTCCTTCAAGATATTTTCATTTGAAAATCGATTAAGTGACAGTGAGAGTGTTACCAGGAGACCTATCGATGAATTTTATTACAGAGATTCTCAAGTACTTTCAGACATTACTGTTTATACGATGTAGCTCATGGAATGAGGGTCTCTTGGAGGTGGATCTGTTTCAGATCAGAATATTCTTGAAGCACGTGCTTTGCTGTAATAATGGCGCATGCCTCTTGTGTTGGTGACAGATCACACCCAAAGGCACAGTCCAAGAATTTCGTAACCGCGTGGTCATCGGCACTTGGGGCCATATTAAACATTCTCTTATGCTGGTTGCTTGTCTACAAATGGAGCATGGGACTTGACGGTGTAGTTATTTCCTTAAATGTGGCATGCTGGACCCCTGTGATTATTTAATACGTTTATTCTACCTGGGGGGTGGTGTCCACAGTCATGGACATGATACTCAATGAATGCATTTGCAGATCTTGGGCCTTTTATCAAGCTATCTGTTGCATCTGGTGTCATGTTATGCTTGGAGCTTTGGTACCAGAAAATAGTGGTTCTAATGGCAGTGAAGTTAAAAGACACAGATGTTGCAGTTGATTCATTTTCTATTTTCTTAAACATCAATTCGTGGGAAATGGCTATACCACTTGGTTTTCTTGTTTCAAATAGTGTGAGGGTTGTAGAATGATCCTGGAGCAACAGTAATACTACACAATGCCAAAGTTGTCATGTTCCGTGGGTCCATGAGGCTATCAGTTGATCGATGGGGATGTGTTGAACCATCAGAAGATGCCAAATTTGAAGCAAAGGAAGATAGTAATTTATCGTTGATAGAATTCGAGGTTATCACTGTTGTTGATTGAATAGTTTTTGATGTTATAATTCAGATGCATTCCGTACAAGTCAATGGATCAGTTTAACATTTTCAAGGAAATCAAAGAGGTTGGAACCATCAAGAGTTTTCTACCATCTGAATTTGGAAATGTTAGTATGATGCGAGCTGCTCTAGTGTGCTTTTATAAGGGTCGGGGGACATCTGTTATTGTTGGTGTTGCAGCATGGCTGGTCAGCCTTAATTGAGAATGCCGAGTCTAGGGACTGTTTTATGGATATGGAGTCTGTACCAAGAGATCTTTTGTTTTTGTTTTAAAGCCATCTTCTTTTGCTTCATCTCAGACTAGGGCTGCTCCTAATATGAGATGCACCAAGACACGTGGAGAGAGGTCCCTGAAGAAATTCTTCTCACGCACAGTGGAAATAACACTTCCTCAGCTCTGGTCTAGTTGAAATGGAAGTCTTGCTACAACGCTTGTAGATTTGGAGGTCGAACTTCCATGGGATTAGTGCAAATAAGGCAATCTGAAATTCTTCATTCTGGTTCACCTTTTTGATGCACCTACCAAGAATTGATGTGAAGGCCTTATCAACTGAGACAACTTGCATCCTGTTGCAATTTTAACAAAAGTCGGAGTTCCATATTGACCTGTTGACAGCTGGAGGAATAGGCAAGATATTTCTACACTTAGCTTTGACCCTTATTTTAGTTAATGAACATTGTGAAATCGAACCACAATTCCTTGCATTGATTTTAGTCAGTTGTATGTCATGATGGGAGATTTCCCTTCACTGCTTGTGTACGTCTTGTTTTAGCTTTTATCTTGGCAGTATGTGGGTCGAAAGGATGCGTGTGCCCTCTCCTTGAATGTTATGTTTCTCATTAACTTGAATGATAGACCTTCGTCATTTGTTTATGTATTAAATCTTCTCTGCGATTGAGTTGCAAGTTGTTATGTTGATTAACTAGTATTTTCGATATCATGGAAGTAAGTTTATAGATAACTATGAAGCTCCTCAGACTAACACCCAAGTTGCCTTTTGAAATTTTGTTAGCTCCTTCGCAAGTCCCTTTGATAACCTTACCAGGCATCGAGAAAGAAAGGTTGTAGGATTGTGTGATCAAGGCTTGGGGCTAACCAGCTTGAGTTTCGATATTAAACTTTTTGAATGAAAACAAGACCATGTGTGCAGTGTGAGTTTTCATATCGTGGGTGTAGACTCTTATACTATCTTTCATCTTGTTTCTAGGACTAATTAAGGCCATCCTCAGGAAGTACCTTGACCATCCCTGGCAACTAGAACCATAACTAGCCTTACTGATCAACTAATAATATGAGGTTCTTTGTGCGAATCTGGTAAACTCGAGAAAACAAAAGATATATATAAGGGTAAGTGCACGAAGTTGGTGGACAATTCCGTGGACATAAAAACCTGAAATAAAGGTACCGCGATCATGGTTTTAAACGAGCGCGGTCCTAAAACCACGATCGCGGTTATTGAATTCTAGGTTCGGTAATTACCGAACCTAGTTCCGCGATCGCGGTTTATAACCGCGAGCGCGGTTATAAACCGCGATCATGGAACTCTGAGACAAAATTTAACAGTCCCGCGACTCGTTATTTTCCTAATTTTCATTTCGAACCGCGACTTTTCCTAAACGTTTTTCACTCGCACTTTCAATACTATCTCAAAATTGCTCATCGGACTTCTGGATAGCGATAGATTCAACCATGCCGCCAAGACGAGGAGGTAAGTCCCCGATTGTAATCATTTTTTTGCATTTTAGGTTTTTTTTGGCATTTTCATGGGTTTTGTGAATTGTTTGTTTATGTATACAATTTTATTGTTTTATCAGTTGGTCGGCAAGCTCGGGCTCGTGCAAACCGTCAAAACATTCCTCAAAACCCACCGAACATTCCTCAAAACCCTCCGAACATTCCTCAAAACCCTCCTCCAAACATAGATCCGCCCCCTGTGGCTCCTTCTGTCCCCACTGAGCCAACAGGAACGCAAGATAATATCATTGGAAGAATCCAAGAAAATAAAATTGTCATTGAGAACCTAATTCAAACTATAAGACAAAATCATGCTACAAATCCATCCCGCATGACTTTAGCCAATACATTGCAAACATTGATTGGCGAAGTCGAGTCTGCAACCAACCAAATACATAGATGGAACACCTTTAGAAGTGACTGTAGGCGGTGGTATGCGGATAAACTATCTCATGCGGCCGTCAAAGACAAAAAAATTGGAAAAGACCTCATTTGTGCATTATTTACCGACCCTAGAACCAATGCCCCCCCTGCAGTTACTTGCAAACGGTTCCCAATCCATTGGTGCCATGATGATAGAATCAAAAACAATTTTTGGGACCGATGGTGGATGGTTTTTGATTATCCACCATGCAACAACAATGAGGTTCCTCTTTATTTTTTGAAGAAATTATATTGTGAGTTTGTGCTCAATGAGGTCCCGAATTATTTTGACTTTTCAGACTTTTTTGGTCGAGGAGGTGGCTCTGCACAAAGCAGACCTGGTGCATGCGTAGGTCAGCCTAGGATCCCCCATGCCCCAAAACCCCCACTGCCTTCAGTTATCCCTCCTACAGTGAAGGAGGTTGTGGAGATTGATACATTGCATGCATTGAGGGAGCTCACTGACACTCTCACCCAGCATAGCACCCAGATTGCATCTGGTGATGTTGGTGGAGGCGCCAGTTCTAGTGCACCACACCACTGTGGATCATGTGGTGCCGTATGCACTGCAGGCGAGACATCATTTGCTGGTTCACAGGATTTTTTTTCTATAGATGAGATGCTGGGGAATGTTTTTGGAACTGGAGCCACTGATATTGGTCTTTCACAGGTAAATTTTAAATAAATTTAAATAATATATATATGTACAATAGTTTAATTCACATGTTTGAGATATTAATATATATAATATGATTGTACGTCATGTACATACATGTAAAAAACTAATTTTTTATTTTATTTTAAATAGCAAGAGCCGGTGAAGGAAACATCCGGTGTTGACATGCTAGCTACTGCGGTTGGGCGTGTTTCAAACGTAAGTTTCAAGTTGTACAAACTTACATTTTTAATAAATCATTTAATTGCACTAGATTATTATTATAATTTGTTTCACGTGTATGTTGTACATGTATTAATATTTTTCTCTTTTATACACAGGAGCCTGGCGGGTCATCATCTGCTCAGGGAACTGAAGCTACTGGCATGCCTCACATGAGTTTTACGCAGGTTAGTTACAAATCTCTTTAAACACTTTGTTTCTAATTCTTGGACCTCTGTGTACATGAGTTTCACTTTCTTATACTCAACGTATATAAAATACATACAACAGCTACCATATATAAAGTTGTAATTTGCTTAGAATACCATAGTATCTCACACTTGTACACATGCTCTGCTGCATTTTCAATACCTCTAAATTTTTTGTAATTGGAGATACATGTCATAATAGACTTGAGGTGCTTACTTTAGGTGAAGAGGATTATTAAGTGATTATTATGGATGTGGACCCTATCCTCTAGATCCAGAAATAGAAATCTCATAAGTATTTTTTCTAGGTGGTTACTGACCCAATCCTCTTGATCTTCTTGATCCTCTCGGGCCAGTTGATAAATTCCCTTATGTCTCGTTTGTAGTACTAAACTGGATACACATGGTCTACATGTTCCCAACATCCAAAATAATGACACGTACTGCACTGTCATAGGTATATTATTTGTACATGATGAACTTCTCAATCCAATGTAAAATGATATCTTCCCATATCTACTTATTTACCTAGACTATATCTTGATTCTCAATAACTACCTCTAGATATGTAACACCATGAGTCACGAAGGAAAAGATACTTGACAAGGTGGAAGCGATCAACTCGTAATCAAAATGAATGATAAGAGTGATGAAGAAATGTAAAAAAGGTTATTAAATCCTCTTGTACCCTTTATCTAAAAAAATCTATGCGTCCTTTCCATATGATTATAAGTTTTATATGGATTGGTGTACTGAGATTTAAGAATTTACAACATCATTGTATGATCAAGAAGTGAGGTTTGTATTTACTTGTTTCTTATCTATTAATCCAACATTTATCAATACTATATTGAAATGGGGGTAATTTGTAGTACCTAAATGTATTCCCAACACTTGGAAACATGACGTGTGTTACAACTATAATGATATATATCTCATTCACACATAACTTGAACAACTTAAGGAAATGTCTCACTCTATATCCACTTCGCTTCTACTAGATAACAAGTATTCTCCATCCCAACCCCTCACAAATCACTGCACATGTTATTGAACATATGCATAATCCTCCATGTGTCTCAGACCTAATTTATTAGACATCATGGACATGTTTGTAGGTTTAGGATAAGTTAAACTCCAACCTATCCACCCCCTACGAACCTATCCCATACACTTCTAATATTAACTTTTTCAAAAGGGTTACTTGGCTTAGTCAACCTAGGTAGTACTTTTAGGTTTGTTGAGTAAGAAATCTAACGATTGGTCATATATAAATATTCATTCACTAAAACCTAGTAGGGTGACCTTGGAAAATTCAAGGATCCTCTATTCTCACTCTAATAAAATTAAGAAGAAACATTGGACCATTTGATTCCTTAAGAGTACCCATAACAACAACAAACTACCAGTTTGAAGTTATCCATGTTTCTTCCCATAGATCAAACATGAGCTAAATTTGTGCATGTTTCCATGTGTGAGGGATGAATCAAGGGCTTGTATTCTATTATATATTATGCCACACCTCATAATGGGTTTGAGGAGCTATAATGTATTGGTCATATTTATACCCTTATTTAAAATTTCTACTGAAAAAGGTACAAGGATTATAAACAGGTAGACAATTATTATCTAATTAACTTCCAACATCAATTAAGCATGACAAAAATAATTCATTCCAACTTGAAATGGACTAAGTGATAAACAATAACTTTATCAATATACAAGAGGGGAGAGAAACTTAGCTTGTTTAGGAAGATTCTGGGATGAGCTAGATGTGACAGGTAGCGGAGCAGGAGAAGATAAGACTTTAGATTCTACAAAGAAGATTATAGAACTGGAAAACATGTAGGTTCAAGACCATACATGATATGTATGGTCTATGTAGTAGTTGTACAGTCTAATACAAGGAATTTACAGTCTTAGATCATAAGGTAGTTGAGCTCTCAACTTTCTAGTGCTTTGCTTGTTTAGAAATTGTGTGATTGAATTGTGTTGCTCTTTTTCACACAACATCGAGATGACCTGTAATGATCAACAGTAAAGTAGAAACCCTAATAACTTACAAAACCCTTCATCAAAGCATTAAAAAACCAAAGGAGAAAAATATGTGTGTGTTTGATGCTAGACCACCCTGGGTAGTCAGACTCCCAACCGCTTGACAGGGTAAGTGCACGAAGTTGGTGGACAATTCCGTGGACATAAAAACCCGAAATAAAGATCTCTAAGCCAGCAAGGTGGAAGGAGGTTATGTTCTTTATTTCCAAAGGGATAACACACAAGTAAGATCCTCTAGGCTCGTGCACCAAAACTCAAACTCAGCTACCTTTGGACACAAATACATATAAATAGTGCATTATAATCTATATATTTGCAACACACTTGCCCACCAAGGATATACAACTCTAGTCTACTCTTCGTCTGATCTATATGTTTGGTCTGGTGATGTTAGATTTAAAAGTTCTTCAAATTTGAATGATGCTCTAATTGTCATAGAAGATGACTATGGGTTACCTAGATTAAATACAAAAGTTTGTCAAAATCTTATGAAGATAGATGGCCTCCGTGCTAACATTTATAGATCCTATGTATTTAGCCTAAATAGAAGATAAAATTTAATAATGTATTTTTATTCTTTCTTGAGTAACTAAATATTGATTTGTACATGTTTTTTGTATAGCTCTTAAGTAGATTTTAATAAATTGATTTGTACATGTTTTTTGTATAGCTTATGACTGCTACAGAGACTCCTCCACATATGCAGACTGTGGAGGCTGCTGTAGATACTGCCATAGCATCTGCAAATCCACTAACCGAGGTACACAATTTTTTAAATTTGTTAAATTTTGGAGGTTCATTATTTCTTATTAAACTTAAATCTACAATATCAAATTTTGTAGGTATATATATGTGTGAAATATTTAATTTGAAAATTAATTATTTGTATGTAGCTTACCCCTCGTGAGTCTATTGTTGTCCCTGCGACGCGTCAACAACAAATCGATAGGGATCATGACATTGCGGTAAGATTGCACATGCATTTTAACTAAATTGTACAAGTTTCTAAATTTTGAAGGTATTTTAAAATTTTGGGTGTTAAAAACTTGTTGTTTATGAATGTGCAGGTTAGGTTGCAGGCATGCTTGGAGACACCTAGGACCACACGGATGAAATCCGTAGTGGCATCTCCCTCCACTACATCCCCAGGTCGTGGACGTGCTACTTCTAGCAGGGCGAAGAGAGGGAAGATGTTTCATGAGTAGATTTATAGTCCACTTGGATGCCACATATATGTGGTCATGAGTACATCTATTCACAGTCCATTGTATATATATCTAGCCTTTTGCGACCGCATGTGGTCCCATATGTACATTATGACACGTGCTTAGTTCGAGATGTATACATACATTATGAACTTATACATGTTACATATATATTTTCAGAGACGGTGCGCATCTGGAGCACACTTTATTTAATTCTTATGTGTGTGTGTGTGTGTGTGTTGGTTAAATAAGGCTATAAATTTGGTTATTTTGGTATTATTGCTAACTCTGAGAAAGTGGGTTTTGATCTCTGTTCGGTGGATTTAGTGTATTACTTCTAGTTATATATTTTCTAGTATCTTTTTTTATTATTATTTGTGGTATATTTCGTGCCATGGGCATTTTAAATTTTTATTTTTCAAACTAAAACAATATTGTTAGCTCTATATCAAGCCAACTTAAGTATTAGTAACTAGAGATGTGCTATGTATAACGTGCATTGATTCTTGAGGTACCAATTTACATGAAGAAAAAGTAATGAAATGGCGGACTTAGAATTTGGGAGTGAGAAAGATGCTTTAAGCATAGTCAATAAATGTGTAGTTTTTACATGTTGGATATTTTTTAAATGTAAGAAATATTGCTTCTCTCCCTCTCTTCAATCATTTGTAGTTTTACATACATTGGATATTTTTTGTAGGTTGATTACTTTTTATTTTTGTCATTATTTTTCTCTAGTTTTTTTATTTTGTTTACATGTCACTTCTAAAAATATGAATTATTATATTGATTCCATAACTTCCACACCTTATTTATAATATTGGATGCTCAATTCAAACCAATTATATTACTATGTTAACAAAAAAGTGGTGTTGATGTAAGGCTATAAATTTGATCTGATAAACAAATATGAGAGAAACAATTTACTTAGGATATAACACCATGCCATGCCATATAGAACACCATGCTGGATATAATGTGTATTTGTGTCAATTTTTAGGATATCTTTAATATATAAAATTCACTAAAATATTCTGATCAAAAGGGTTGTAATTTAATTGGTGCACATGTGCAATAGTAAAAGTGTCATGTAGTGTTGAATTCATTAAGATATAAATTTTTAGTACCCAAAATTTGGTTTGGGAACTTGGAAATATAGAATTTTGTACTTATTTTGATATACACTTCATTTATGCATTGTTTTTAACAACCATAGGCGCCTTCTTGATCTATCTCGCACCGTATATCCACTAGATAAAAATACTCATACCTAATTTTTGTCATACTCTAGACACACATCTGAATACAACTAACCACATCCTAGATCACACTCATAGCCCTAGATGTATATCATCCTACCAAGGACAAGATGACAACAACAGATAACATAACAACCAAGTCATTGTAATTTAATTTAAATAAATAAGGAAACGCTGTATTTTGCAAACGGTGGGTCGTGGCACCGAACCGCCTGCGCCAGTCACATCCGGGTGGCTAGGTGAATGCTAGAGGAGGTGGTGTTTTTGGTGCGCGAAAGGGTCGTTGCTTCCGGGCTACTTCATTCGGGCGTAGTCCCTTAAGAGCCCTGAGACCAAAATATCGTTCAAATTCGACAGGTGACTACTCAGACTTCATTGCACCTAGAGAGGCCTTGTCTGATCTGGCACCTTGGCATACAGACCCTCTACAATAGCCTCTCTCATTTTTTTTCTTTCTCATTTCGGTGCTCTCGCTGTCCTAATGTTTGTAAACACGCAAAATAGTGCAATTGGGAGCCAGTGTAAGGTTGTCAAACGTTGTATTTTGCAAACGGTGGGCCGTGGCACCAAACCGCCTGCGCTGGCACATCTGGGTGGGTAGGTGAACGCTAGAGGAGGTGGTGTTTTGGTGCGCGAAAGGGTCGTTGCTTCCGGGCTACTTCATTCGGGCTTAGTCCCTTAAGAGCCCTGAGACCAAAATATCGTTCAAATTCGACAAGTGACTACTCAGACTCCGTGGCACCTAGAGAGGCCTCGTCTGATCCAATACCTTGGCATACGGACCCTCTATAATAGTCCTCTCTCATTTCTTTCCTTCTCATTTCGGTGCTCTCGCTGTCCTAATCTTTGCAAACGCGTGAAATAGTGCAGTTGGAGCCAGTCTAAGGTTGTCGAACGCTGTATTTTGCAAACGGTGGGCCATGGCACCAAACCGCCTACGTCTGGCACATCCGGGTGGGGTAGGTGAACGCTAGAGGAGGCGGTGTTTCAGTGCATGAAAGGGTCGTTGCTTCCGGGCTACTTCGTTCGGGCGTAGTCCCTTAAGAGCCCTGAGACCAAAATATCGTTCAAATTCGACGGGTGACTACTCAAACTCCGTGGCACCTAGAGAGGCCTCGTCTAATCCGGAACCTCGGCATACGGATCCCTCTACAATAGCCTCTCTCATTTTTTTCCTTCTCATTTTGGTGCTCTCGCTGTCCTAATGTTTGCAAATGCGCGCGAAATAGTGCAGTTAGAGCCAGTGTAAGGTTGTCAAACGCTGTATTTTGCAAACGGTGGGCCGTGGCACCGAACCACCTATGCCAGCACGTCCGGGGTGGGCAGGTAAATGCTAGAGGAGGCGGTGTTTCAGTGCGTGAAACCACCTATGCAGCACGTCTAGGTGGCGCTAGAGGAGGCGGTGTTTTGGTGCGCGAAAGGGTCGTTGCTTCCGGGCTACTTCGTTCGGGCTTAGTCCCTTAAGAGCCCTGAGACCAAAATATCGTTCAAATTCGACGAGTGACTACTCGGACTCCGTGGCACCTAGAGAGCCCTCGTCTGATCTGAAACCTCAGCATACAGACCCTCTACAATAGCCTCTCTCATTTTTTTCCTTCTCATTTCGGTGCTCTCGCTGTCCTAATGTTTGCAAACGCGTGAAATAGTGCAGTTGGAGCTAGTGTAAGGTTGTCAAACACTGTATTTTGCAAACAGTGGGCTATGGCACCGAACCGCCTGTGCTGGCATGTCCGGGTGGCCAGGTGAACGCTAGAGGAGGCAGTGTTTCGGTGCGTGAAAGGGTCGTTGCTTCCGGGTTACTTCGTTCGGGCTTAGTCCCTTAAGAACCTTGAGACGAAAATATCGTTCAAATTCGATGAGTGACTACTCGGACTCCGTGGCACCTAGAGGAGTCGTTTTCAAAATTTACAACTTTGTCAAATTTACAACATTTTCAAAATTTACAACTTTGTCAAAATTTACAATATTTTCAAAATTTACAAACTTGACTTTTCAAAATTTACAAATTTTTCAAACAATGTTCAAGCTTTTCTTAGCTTCGAGAATTTAAAATTCTATACTAACAATTCCAACCACGTGAAGGTGGAAGCTTTTCTGGCACCACTAACCTAAACATAAAAGTGTTAGTCAAAGAAATTTAAGTTTCAAATCAAAACCATATATTAGATCTATATACATGACATACAAAATACACAAATTTAAAATAAAATATATTCAAACTTAAATCTAGATCTTTAAACTAACAAATATATATATATATATATACGCTATATATATATATATATACTTGAAAAGAAATTATATGTACTAGACATGAGCATTGTAAATTCATTCCAATGAACCATCAGGATCGGATCTACTCTAAATAACAGACAAGATTGCTTCATGATCTGACTCTCAAACCTTCCAAAGAATCTTGTTATTAGGCCTTCCTCGATATCTATACAACTGAATATTTGTCGCTAGAACTAGATGCAAATATAAGAGTATTTTCCTGTGTGTCTCAAAGTCTTCAAACACCCAAACAGAGGAGTTTTTTAATGGATACCGTCGAAGCCAAGTTCCATTAACTACCACTAACCCTGTAGGATACTCAATATCTTCACCATCTATAATAGGAGAAGTCAACTTCTTTCTTTCCTCAATACAACGACATAAGAAATAGTCTGTTCCTTCTTCATTGTCTTCTGTTGCAATTACTGCAAACACATGTCCTACAAAAAAATAAAGGTTGAACAACTCAAATTTAAATTACATATTAAAATTTCAATGGACATAACTCAATACAAAAATTAAATAAATAACCATAAATACCTTGTCACACCAAAATCAAAATTTCGTCAAAGTCCTTGGATGTTGTAACTTCATCTGGAGAAACAAGTCGTAATGCTTGTGGAGGTTGATAACTAGGAAGCGGAGTTAGAGGCCTACAAATCCATCCTTCCACCCATTCTTGTGAATCACACTCAACAGTGAAAAATTCGATACAAGATGCAGAAAAACATGTCAACTTTCTTGTCCATACGACCCACAAAGTAGCGTCTGAGCTACAAAATGAGTGCATATCACTGGACCCAGTGAGTGTCATACGATCCTCGTAGTTAGCAATCTGTTTTTCCTCTATCAACCAAAAAAATCTACAAACTGTGGAATTTTCTTGAGAACCTCGGGCCATGTTGTTAGTACACCATTCCACTATGCTCTTTGCATCTTTTAATTCAGCACCATCTTTGTACTTCAACTCTTCTCTTGCAAGAGCTCTTTTCACACATGCCCCTGCACCGTCATGCTCTCCTTTTCCATGTCCAGCCTCAGTGAAACTCCAAATATATTGCACACCCATCTTGACATGCATTCTGCTCATCCAATAAAACATTCGTGCATTCTTAAACTGAGACGTGCAATTATCTGACCATATATAATGTTGTTTGAAGTGGATGTCCCTATCACACAAGTTTCCATAAAATAACTGGAAACACCCTTGCAAAAATTCAGTAGAATGAGTACGATCATCACTGATATAAAAGTGGTACTCTCTTAAAAAAAATTTATCATTCTCTGTACTGTCAGGAGAATGTAGAAATTTTATATGCACAAAAATGGCAACTTGTACTGAGTTGTAATATTGCGATTGAACCTCCATTTGTGGTTGCAATGTGTAATTCTCTGCAAAATCGACCACTGAAACAATAGTACCAATAGGAAATGTGTCTTTGCATAGCTTGAATTGTTCATCCAACCATCGATCTCTATTTGTATGCCTCGCATACTCATAAACAATTTCATCCTTAAATTTTGTCATAAATTGAAAAATGGGCATTTGTTCTGTAACTAGCTCACACCGTTTCGACTCTTTTCCATCTTTCAACTGCTATGCAACTGATTTATATTTATCAAATTCAACTAAATTATGTCCTATTGTACCTTCAATTTGTTCATGGATGCAACTTTCCAATTTAGGTAATCTGCCGCATGTACTACAACTTCCATCTAAACAATCCTGACTATAAAAAAATTGTCCAACTTCTTTTTCACAAAATATATCAGGAATGAAATCCCTAGAAGATATTGGTGGAACTTGAACACCACATTCAGATAACATAGTTTCAGAATGAAAAATAGAACGAATACGTAAAAATTTAGCATAATGCATCGCAAATTCAACATGTTGCCTACAACAACAAGTGGTGCGAGCATGGTTGATTTTCACATAGAATGGTTTCAACATTTCAAAAAAACGTTGACTAATTTTAATTTCTATATTCTCTTGTTCAAACTTACGAAAAAATTGAGTTTGAGTCATATCTAAGAAATGCTTTGGATGTGGTTCACGATTAGTAGAACCAACTCTCTGTTTTATAACATCTCTTGTATTAGGTGAAACTCTAGTGTTATCATGCCAAAATTTAATAACAACTTCTCTTATAGCATCAAAATTATTTTTGTCCTTACGCGGTGCTCTAGCAGAAAATGCCCAAAAATCGACATTATTGAGTGATTGAAGGATATTACGTCTTTCAATTGCTTTCATTAGAGTTTTTCAATTAACTTGCAACATTCGACTTCTTTGCGTAATCAAACGTTGTTTTTTTATTGATTCACCTACAACACTAGTAGCAAGTACACGACGCACAATATTACTATCCCTAGTACGTCTCTTGACACCAACAGTGTGATATGCATCATGAAGGTTTTCAAAAATTGTAGAGGTTTGACCACATATGTTAGATGTTGTCAATCCTAAGGTGTTTAATGTAGGTCTCATTTTAATCAATTTCATCAAACTAACCAACAACTGACATCTTTGGGAATCATTTAAAATTTCAAAATGATTATCCCAAATTTCAGTGGCTTTTATTCTGATTTGTCGTTCAGAAAGTTTGTCAAACATTGGTTTCAAAATGTTTTCATCAATTTCAATCAAAAAATTAGGTTTCTTATGTAAAATCCTAGGAGGTTTTTTTGTCAAATTTTGCTTGTCTATAGTTTCAACATGAATTTCCTTATTCACATTTTCATTGTCTCCTTCAATTTCAACATTTGCTACATCATGAGTATTTAATTCTTCTTCAACATTGACAGTAAAAACTTCTTCATCACGAGTATTTAATTCAACTTCAACATTGACAGTAGAAACAATACCTAGTTCTTCATTGCTTACAGTAGTTGGGATTGAAGATGAACCTCTTCTAGATTCACGAAGTTTCCGCATTCGCTCAACATTTTTAATTTTGTTGGCCTCTAATTCGTCTGGTGTTTTTTTACTTAATGACTTCCTTTTTTGACTTCGTTTTTCGTCTCCCATGATGTTTTTGCTTTCGATGATAAAAAAACGTGCCTGGAAAAAGATAGAATTTCACAGTAATTCGTACGGTAAGGTTAGAGAGTAAAAATCACATGGTAATTCAGACATTGGGATGTGTCTAAATATGATTTATAAAGCGCGAGCGCGCTTTATAAACCGCGAGCGCGCTTTATAAACCGCGAGTGCGCTTTATAAACCGCGTTCACGGTATTTTTACAAAAAACCACGACCGCGGAGCTATTTTCTGAACCTTAGCCTCGGAAAATCTTTTTTTTTCCCCAACCAAAGCTATGGAAGGTCATTATGAAGTGCAAAAGGTCAAAAAACCTCAAATCTGCTCTTCCAAAGACTTGAACCATGCTAAAAAACTGAAAATATTTCAGAAAAATGGTGCCATCACGTAGGGTAGACTCTTAGCTTTGTAAAAATATTGTTTTTAAAGTGAATAGAATAAGATAAATATCATTTTATAATTTATTACTAACAATAGGTCCTTAAGACATTTTTTCCCGTGAATGTTCATGTCTACGTTTAAGACTGTAACTTTTGTTTCGCTTATCAAAATATGATAAAAATCATACCATCCCAAGCGTGGACAAATTCTATACACCTTAAAAAAAAATAAAAATTGATTTCGATATTTTTTCATATAGTTATGGCGGGCAAACGGAAAGCGCTCCATTTTCTAAATATTTTCAGACCACTTTCACGGAAAAAATCATTAAAAAAAACTATTGCTAAAAAAAATACAAAATAAAATCCATCCCAAGATAGACAACTACATCTAACGTTTCACCAAAGGAAAAAAAAAAATAACAAGATATGGTCATCCAAAATGCGGGCAAACGGACTACAATCTTATAAGTTTTTTCGAAAAAAAAAGTAAGTCATATAATTTTAAGTGTTTAATATAGCTAAACTTGTCCATTTTTTACAAAAATTAGTATTTTAGAAACTAGATTCCGAATGCTACGATTCATATTTTTATTATTTTTTCTAATTTAGAGTGCATGTATAGCTAATAATCCCTACAAGTTGAGATTTCACTGTTTTTTGCAATATGACGTCCACGGATGACCCTATATTTGTCCATCAACTTGGTGCACTTACCCACTGGAATAGTTTTGGTCTAATCCCCCTCTCAGAATTATTGTTGATGGCGCTCTTCTGTTTTCCTAGCTGGCATTATTTTCTCCCTTGTAATGTTAATGCTATTAATTAATATTGGTCAATTTTTATGCACGTAATTACGGTAATAGTTTGTGATGGAGATTTCCTTAAATGTGATTGACCTTCGGGAAAAACTCAGCTTTCATGTGATAATCTTATGAATTCATAGCGGAAGGTTTTGTCTTGATAAAGTCACTTAGAAATTATGTTGTATCTATTTGTGCGACAGTTGACTGCGTTACCAAGGGTTGCCATAAAATTTGGTTGTTTTGGGATATGGGTAATTTATTTTAAATTAACCAAACATTAGTATTGTAGTGGAGGTTTGCAAATCCTTAGTGTTAAAAAATTTGTTGATGACATTATTGTACACTCTTGTGTGATGGAACCCCCTTCTTCTCTTGCGTGTTTGCTACTAGCCTATAAGACTTTGACCCTTCCTGGATGGTTGGAAAATCTTTGTAGTTAATGGTCACAACTAGTATACTTTGCCTTCGCTTCGAAACTTATGTTGTGTGTATACTCTAATTGATTTATGGTATGAAACTCTATTATACATGGCTTTTTGTGTTAATTTCTGAAACCCGTGTTCCCCCTTCTTGGGCCGATCAACTCTTGTTCTCTTGGAAAAATATTATTTTAGCCTATGCATTTGGTTCCTTTGATAAAATTCTAGATGACTGGTATATAGATCAATTCTCAATCTTGTAATTATTGTTTAATTACTTACTTGATGGGGATACTATTTTTGCTAGATTGTTTGTTTTTCTTCTTATAGGGCCAAGGGCCATTCTCATATGATTGTTACTTTTGTTGCATTTGCTCCTAACTGAAGTACAAGGTCTTCTCCTTCTTTGGTTGACATGTTATAGACCTTAATATAACTTGATGTGTTCATAGTGTTTAGAGGTTTGACCCAAAATTCTTGTAATAAAGTGCTTCTTTTCATGATATTGTTAGATAATAGTTATGGTGGTTTTGTGTAGCCTTATCTTTCTCAGTTCTCGTGAACTGACTCTTGTAGAAAATTTGCTGCAGATGGATTTTGCGTGTAGATGAGGAGTAGAATTGTAGACTGTTGTCATCAACCTCAGTTGAGAAGTTCCTTTGCTCGAAACCTTTGTATGTTGTTCAACTATAGTTAACGTCCAGTGGAAAGTTTAAAAGAGGATTAATGTCTTAGTATAAAGTATTGTGGACTTTGTCATCTGAACTTTGGAAACCTTGTTTTTTTTTACCATCATTGAAATTTTAAGAAAATTTGGTTATTGTGGTTGAGTGACTTGTGGAATATCAGTATTTTAAAGAAATGATGTAATCTTGTTTTGTTCTCGTAAATGAGTGTTGCTTCAACTTTTCCTTGAGAATAAATTCTGAGTTAAACCTTGCCAGGACTTAGTAATAAAGTGTCATAAGTAAACTAACATGGGAATGATTAAAAATAATTTATGCTCTTCTCATTGTAATTCTGGATATAGCCTTCACTTAGGCTCAACTAGTTGTATAATGCCTAATGTATATCATAAATATTGTTCAATCAAATGAAGTTATGTTCCTATGGGAATATGTGAACATTATTTTTCCTAGTGTGCCACTAGGTGGTTCAGATTAATGCATGAAATATATTTTTATCCAAGCTATCCTTTATCATAGGGGGAAGTTTCTTAGGAATCTAAGTGGTTCAGTAAGTGATCCTCTTAAACAACCTTGATTTTGGTTAGTATTGTATGAGAACCTCGTACCTTGAGTAGTATTGGTCCTTGGTAGTAAGGTTGGTTGAAGCCTAAGTAAATTCGTTGTTAATTCTGAGTTAAGATTCCTAGCTCAAATTTAGTAGTGGTCAGATAATCTGGAGTTGTATTGTCCCTACAAAATGTTTCCTATAAAACGACCTTGGTGATAGGTGTATGGACCTTGTGAAAGGTGTTCTGAGTTATACTCTTCTTCTTAAGTGTGTTGAACTTGGAACCATGTGTGATCTTGACTGGGCTATAGAACGAAAGTTCGTAGCATTAGTGGTAAACAGATGGCCTTATGGAATTAGGTAATTCTCCTAGTCATTACACGCATCGCATTCTGAGCAAATAAAGGTCATAATAGTATGTTGAGTTTTGAGCCATAAGTACTGTGTTGTATTAGTCCCTAACCTTTAACTTGCGTCCAAGAATTGAAGTGGAAATGTAAGATTCAAAATCCCGAGTATCGAGTGAAAAAATGAAGATTTTATCATTGGAAGATGGATCCTTTTAAAATAAAATGAACCCTACATTTGAATATGTGAAATGATGGTTAGTCATAGACTGTACCTTCTGTTACTGTGATTCCTACTTCAAGTATTACTCCTAAATAACAAAATATAAGTAAATTGTCAAAAGTCGATATAAGTAAAAATTTCCGTGCTGCATTTAATTTAGACAATCCTTGTATTAAGTTGATCACAGTGCTACCGCTGTATACTTGGTGTTGACATGTTGCATCATAATATGTGTCAAGCAAGTCAATAAATAAATTATCCAGTTGTTTTTCACTAGTTACTTGTTGTGGTGTCGTAAAATTTTGCGTGCATTATAGTTTGGTATAAGAGAGAACATTCAAATACTCTCGAACCTCTGGGCCGGATTAATGTTGTATGATGATTCTTGCATACTGGTGTTGGTGTGTGCATGATGATACTTGCATGTTGATGATCATGTTGCATGTTGATCATGTATATTGTGAAGAGTCATGTGCTTATGCACCCTGATGTCCAACTATTGTCGTAATCTTGGTATTGTGAACTCACGTCACAAGCATATCACTCATTGTGGGTCCCCAATTGTCATCATGTATAGACTGTGTACTGGGGATGACAGAATTCTCTCTCATAATCTTCGTGGATTATAGGTGTAATTGACGTGTGAATTAGTGTTTGATCATAGAACACTGTGACAAAGAATTAGCACATGTGGATAACGTGAGTGTTGGAGCATTGTGGCAAAATAGTGATATGTCAGGTGAAAGCAACAGTCAGGGGTATGACTAGATTCCCTACTCTTTGAATGGGATGAGGTGCCCTTATTAAAATGCAAATAACGTACTTCTGAAGAAATGGGTGTACCAACTTTCAATATTGCAATGGAGGTTATGTTGTGATATACTATGTTCAGTCGTTTGTATGACTGTCCAAGATAGATTATGCAATACAAAAGAACATAATAACTAAAGTCATAGGGGAAAGTGTATGAACCCTATCGTATGGTGATTGCGCTTTAGGTGCAGTATAGATAGCAAAATGATGTATTACGCCCTATAAATGTATGAATTAGTGATCTACCCTATATACATACCATACGTCATTCGTTATGGTAGTTATGTGTGTGCCACCGTTATGATAGTTATGTTCATAGTACACAAAGTTGTGAACCTTACGATGACCGATCCACAAGGAAATACGGTAGAAGTGTATCTTGAGAGTAAGGAATAGATGTACCATGATTCAATAACTCGAGCTAAAACTTGGTTTAGATAAGATAAGAAGTGAATAGGCACAGATAGAAGTAGAAAGGGAAATCTTCTTGTATTGATAACTTTTGACTCTTTTACACTTGCAAAAATAATCAAGAGTTCCAAACCACTTAAAATGGTGATGGAGAGTCTCATTATATAACTTACAAATTGGTTACATTTGGTAACTGTTTCTTTTAACCAAAAGATTAATTAAGGAAATGTAAAATACAAAGTCCTTAATTAAATTACAAGTAGCTCGACACTAAGAATAGAAGAAGAGAAAGAGAGTGATAGAAGCCAAGACATTCTGATTATGACTGAGGGGGGCCCACTGATTTGAGGATATGATGTCATGAATATTTTCAATGTCCTCTGTTATTTCCATGCCTCTTGTGAATTGTGGTGTTGGCAGTAGCATGAGTCCACAGTTCCTAGGCATTTTCTCCATATCTTTATCAAACTCAATATGTTCCATGATATTTTTTATTAGCTTCAGGAATAGGCAGAATGGAAGAGAAAAAATGTCCTTCCATCTTCTCTTTAGTAAATGAACTCTTCTTTAAACAAATCATCTTTGAAAAATGTTTCTGAACTGGGCCTTGATTTCCTGAAGAGATAAAGGAACACATGTAGTTTCATCTTGAAGATGACAGTGAATATCTTTGAAGGCTGATGATACACAAGTTTTAAAAGATTCTCCTTTTTGCCACACTGTTCCTCAACTCTCCCAGTGCTTCTTCTAGAACCTTTATCTTCCATTCAACCCTGAAAATCCATGCCTTTGATAAGTTGTTCTTCGGAATCATCAAAAACATTACTGGACCAACAATATTTTCTCATCAATCTGGCCCATCAGGTGAAGATCTATAATACAACTACTCCAAACCTTCAGCTCTTTGTCCATAGCTTTAATTGAGGAGGAGAGTTTCTACTGCAAGTTGGCCACCTTTTCATTGGTTTTGAAGGCCTCCACAATGAAGTTCAAACCAGCTATGGTCATGTCATCAACCATGGCTTCCATAGCCTTTCCATAAGTGGAATACCTATGTATGTCCTTGATAGTCTGAACTTCATCCTGACTGAGAATCATGGGAGGTGGAAGGGCAGCCAGTGGGGCAGGATCCAAAACCTTATCCTTGGCCAATAATGACTTGATAAAGTTGTAAAGCACTTGGTTCTATTCTTCCAACTTTTCTATGGTCTATCTTTCCCTTCTCAACTCATTCAATAACCATTGTTACCGTTTCCTGGAGGTTATGAACCTCACTCTCAGGATGTGAATTCTCCATTGGTATCCTAGAAAGCATCTAGATCAGAGACTAAGAGATCCTGATCTACCTTATCAACCTTGGGCTTTGCAACCTCTAAGAACTACTTGGCCCTGAGCATCAGTTACTAACATTCAAGTGGTCTTGGATCTCTTTGTTGGAGGAGGAGGAGCAATACCCAACAGAGCTGCTACAACATCAAAATTTGGCCCTGTCAAATGAGAAGAAGACTTTCTCTTCTTACTATCAACCAAAGGTTGCACCCAAGAAAAGGTAGAAGAAGAAGAGGAAGGAACAAGGGGCCCAAGAGAAAGTGAACCCATGGAACTTAAAGTATTAACCACCATTGCCTCTAGTAAAGAAGTGAGTGGAGCATCAAGAGCTTCCTGTGCAGAGGAGTATGTTGTACTAGGAGGTTCAGTGCTAGGCACCTCCTTTTCTTCTTCTAACAGTGACGTTCAGGAGCTCCTAGCAGGATCTAGTACTTCACCATCATCACTTTCACTAAGAACAATAATGTTCTCTGGTCTTGAAGGCAATTCTAAATGCTCCATAAAAGATTATTCTTCAATTGGTTCTTGATTAACCTCTTTAATCTTCTTTTGATACACTTGAGTAGAAGAAGAGGGAGTAGATGATTCATGCTCTTTTATCGAGGAAGGAGGAGGGGTTTTCTTAGGTACCTCAGTGCTGGGTGTATGTGCTTCCTTTCCTGGTGTGGAAGTATCTCTGGAAGAAGATCCACCCTGATTCTTCTTGAGCTCACGAAATTTCCTGTCAAACCAAACTTTAGTTCTTACAAGAACAGGGGCAATAATCTCAACCAAATCATCTCTCTCTTTTTTGTACCAATCCAGATCTTCTAAAGGAGTGTGTTTGATTGATGTTTCATATTAAAAGGACTGTAAGTCCTCATCATCATCCTTAAACCCTTTAGGAACATGGTAGAGATTGAGATCTGTAATTTGTTTTAGAGAGAGTCTGCTATAGTGCTTCCTTCTAGCTTCAAAATCATCCACACAATCAGCCCAGTAATCCTCAGTATCTGGCTTGTGATGATAGATTATCCTGAGGTTCTGATCAATAAACTTCTTCAGATCAAAACAAGTCCTGGGTCTGAAGAAATGGACAGTGAGAGGAGCAATAGCCCTTTCTACATTTTGGGCATCCAAAGTTTGTTTTACATGTATAGTTTCCCAAGGAGATAGGGAAATGCAGACCAGTGATCTTCTTGTCCCTGCAGGTTCTATGCAGTTTATCAAGTTTCCTGCACACTTCAACCAGAGCCATTTTATCATTGCAAAACATGGGGAGCTTGAGGGGTGTACTTTCATAGCCATCCAACCTGATGTATGAAAACCTCCTGAATTGAATGAAGAAAGCCCCATACTTGGCTATCAGGTTCATAGCTTTGTCAGAAAATCTCCTAGTAGTATCACCTTCCAATAGTCTTACAATATACATGGTGAAAGCATCATTGACTCTTCTGAAATTGTGATTACTAGCTTCAAGGGTAAACTAAGGGCAGTATGCATAAATAGGATCATTCTTCTGGCCCTCCATGTAGGTGAAACCAAACCACTACTGAGATGTAGCTAGGGTATACATGAGATAAGAAGTCATATAGAACTTCTTAGTCTACTGAACACTAGACAATTGCTTAGTCAAATTCATGCAAACAATTTCAGCCCAATTAATGTTTTTCTTTCCCTCACAAATGATATTTATAAAGGGGCACATCCAGAAGTGAAATTCATTGGTGGAGGGAAACCCCATGATACGGGCAAGAAAAATAATAAAATAAGACAGCTCCTCATTAAAATCAACCCTGAATAATGCCTTGGAGATTCAGGATGCTCCCTTCTTAGGGTTCTTTAACCATGATTTTGCTATTCGGGCCTTGTATTTCTCACTTTCTTGATCAAACATGGTTTGAGCTTGAGCACGAGTGAGAACTATGGAATCTTCAGTCTCTGGAATACGTAGGGCAGTAGCAATGGCGGTAGCATTCAGTTTAGCAATTAATTCCCCATGCACGTTAGTAAGTTCCTTGGTATCTGAGTTAAAATGGGCTCCACAGGAAATCATGGTGTCGGCACACTATACAAAGATAGGAAAACTAGCCATGTATGCAATTCCACTATCACTGATCATTTTTACCATGGGAGCGGGATTAGAGCATGTTAGTCTGCCCCAAAAATCTCCAAATTCTAAGTGTCGAACCTCACTATCTCCAATATTAGGTACAAAGGTCTCGAGAGGTGACACATGTTCTTGACCTTGAAACTTGATCTTCAGTTTTGCAACGCATAGGGGGATAGCCTTCCAAGATCAAATTCACGATGAAAATACAAAGGGATATAGGGGCACGAGCAAATGACTTTAATGGCAAGGATTCGAGCAAGAGATGACAAGTGAGCAATGTGACAAATGCATAGGGGATAGTCCCTTTAAATATCCATTCAGGAGAGAGAAGGTGATTAAATGTGCATTAAATACACCTTCAACCAACTCAAAAATATGAGACGCGGGAAAAGTGGAAAAAACTTGCCTGGATGGTCTTTGGTACATTTGGGACATGAGGGACATGAAGACGGGCAATCCAGCCGACGTGAGCGATGCCGGGAATGCGGGGAAAATGAGCATGGGTGGTCCAGGGAATCAGAAACGAGAGGGACACGAAGACTAGATTTGGCTAATGCACGTGGTGTGGGGAATCAACAAATAGAAAGCACAGACGCATTTGGAATGGATGGGACAAAAGTATGTGAATAACCCGATGTGGGTGACCAGGGAAAAGGAATTCCAGGTGAACTTGGGACAAATGGGCCAAAAAGTTCTGATAAAAGCTGACAGTCAAGGATTTGTGGGGAAATCAGCCAATTAGTGAACAGAGGGCCCGACAGTTCTTGGGACATGAGGGACAAAAATGTCTGACAGACCCACAAATCACCAAAATGACTTCAATAAATGTAATTTTCACTATCTCTTCGACTTTTTTCTTCACTTAAACATTACTGAAGGGTGTCAACTCAAAATTTTCAAATTTCTGACTTTCAAAAGAGGGGAAATTTTGAGAGGACAACAATTGTAAAATGAATATATGTATAATGTAGTCTCATGCTTTATAAATGTTATATTTGAAATTTACCATTATGTATGGGATTCTAGTTTTAGGGACATCTAGGAAATGTGCATTTAATCATAGGTTGAATTTGATTCATAGTTACGTATGGTAAAAAGGTTTGATATATATATGGTAAATGAATTTAGAGTTAGTATCTTGTAGTGCATTTCAGTGTTCAATAAGCGATTAATTAATTAGTGTGTTGTATTCTTACCTTGTAAATGTAATAAAGATATTTAATCAAAACACTCAACCCTTGGATAAGATTCATACATAACATGTCTTCATGTGTGATCCTTCTTACCATAGAAGAGATTGAAACTGTAGAATGAACTTAAATTTTGCACTCCATGGAACCTCCTAGTTTAGGTAAATAAAACCACTAGATTGAGTTTACCATCATAGTCGTTATGTTTAGCGACATTTTCGTGAACCCATCTTTTAGGAATGACATGGTCCAACTTTATTCAAAGTATATGGTTTCCTTCTAGGTTTGGTAACCGCGAGGAGAATGTCTTCTCTTGAGGTCTGACACTGTGTTAAGTGGTGAAGACCACCTTGGAAGTCACTTTAAGAGTCCTTGTTTGAAGCAACAACTATGCGGTGTAACCAAACCATTTATGGAGTAAGTAGAACTATTAATCCCTTGGTATCCTAGTGGACTAATAAGCCTTACAAATTTAGATCTAGGATTTTCTTGTCATCGAATAAATTCCTTGTGAGACCCCCGGACAACTCAAATGGAGAGAGTGAAATAGTTGTTCTATGACTTAAACTCTTGTTAATGGACTTTTTAGTTCCTCTCAGCTAAATGTGTTACCTTGGTTTCTATCAACATAACACCTTGGATTTTTCTTGAAGGTGGTTTAGCATAAATATGTCCTCTCACCTTAAACTCACATATAGTTAAGGCGTAGATCCTTAGGTGCATTTTAAATTAATCTAAAGCTCAGTCTATTAGGAGGTTATGTTGGGGTTTGTGTGTAGTTACAAAGCTTCCAATCATATACGTCTTCAAGATGTTAGACAATTACTTCCGTAACTCCTATTACAAAATAATGTTAATAATGAGACCATAATGCGATGTAAAGGAAAAGCATATAGGAGAAAAAAAATTAGATTTGAGGTTAGGAATAACGCCACTCTTGGAGTCCTTATAACTCAATTAAACATTTTCATGTGTTATAAAGAATATGAGTTTTCCCTTTGGTGAGATCAAACTTCGAGAAAAATAAAAGATATATATATATATATAATATATATATATAAAATCTAAATACAATTTCTTGTTGTGGGAATGTTGAATTGGGAAATAAGGATACTCTGATCGAAGAATGCTTATGGGAAAAAGGTATCTTAAATCTAAACCACCCCCCTTAAATCCTAATATTGCTTTCTGGACATCAAGTCAGATCTACTTGAGTTGCAAGGGTAAAATGTAGACTTTGAATAAACATTTGAGAAGCATATTCTTAACATAAGAACAAGATAATTAAGTACTTTATATGTAATTTGAATCATGCCAAACAAGTATGTAAGTTATGGAATTTTCCGTAAAGGATAAAAAAGAAAGCCAACTTAAAACGGTTGAACTGTAAATTAAATGTGGAATGAACTTAAGAATTTGTTAGTGGAAAAGGAGAAAATTATCCTTGCATGATAATGTTCTTAGATTTTTAATCGTAACTAAGATGAACTTCAAGAAATGATGTGTTGTGGGTTTTCCAATCATTGAGTCATTTTCTTGTGGTTGGGTTATTGCTAGCATTCATTCATTCAGAAATGTGTGGCATAGACTTGTATCTGGGGTTGTCATGTGTCTATGTGAGTCGATGACTTATGTAAGTGTCGTATGTGTTGTTGAGTTTCTCTAGTTAGAACCTTGTGGTGTTGTGTAGTGAGCAATGTAAGTAATAAAAAAAAATATCCTGGTATTTTTACTGTTGTAGTTGTGTGTGTAAAATGTGGGCATTACATTTGGTATCAGAGTGGAGGTTCATTCTCTCAAACCTCTGGGACAGATTGGAGTTGTGATGGTGTTGCATGATGGTGGTCGATATTGGAAGAGTAATGTGATATAAGCGTGATGTGAACAATGTTGTAATTGTTACCTTATCGAAGCACATGTGGTGCATGTCACTTAGTGCGTATTTTTTATCATGGTTATGTGATTGTGATGAGAGTATTCACTCTCTTTTTTGTTGATTCAATGAGGAATTCATGTGTGATGTACCACCTTATTGTGTGTGAAAAAGAATGTTATTGTGGATTGCGAAGTATTGGAGCATTTTGACATTATGTGACATAAAGGTGTATTGAGGTATTGCATGAAAAAATTGTTATGAAGTGAATTGGATTTTATCGTGATGTCGTCACCATGTTGTAATTTGAATTGACTATATGTTGTAAGGTTATACATTGTGTTCCTCATACATATAATTCATGTAAAATGTGATGGTCCATGTCGTGATTTAGGGGCATATGATGAGTGTATGATCCCTAATATACAGTGATTTCTCTTTGGGAGTAGAATGTGGTAATGTGATGTATCGTAACCCATAAAAGTAATGATTGTGTTATACCCAATATATATGCCATGTGTAAGATGTTATGGTAATTTTTTGTGAATTGCAATTGTGTTAGTGATGTAGTTGTGTTATGTTGTGGAACCTACACTAACCGACCCTAAGGGAAATCTAGTAAAAAGGTGTATGTTTGGAGTGAGGAAATGTGTACCTTTGACTAGTCACTCGAGTTGAGTACGAGATAGGAAGTGGATCCTTACATAAGCTGAAAACCCACTTTTGTTCGTTTGGTATGTGTGGTACTTGCTCAATGGGTGTCATGCATATTGTGTTTCACGGAAACCTTAGGCACAGTAGATGACAAATTTTACTCCTTTCTCTCTCCTGATATGGTTTTCGTATGGATTCAACTTATGTGATTTTTACTATGTTGAGCCATGTCGAAGTGGTGGCAGGATGATTCAAATAGAGATGATGACAGTTTTATTATTTGATATGTTATTTTATAAGCTGAGGCTCGATGTTCTGAGTGTCAGCAACTCGTTGATTACCCCTTTGGTGGCCGTATAAGGCCACATAGTTATTGTGATATTTTATTTCTCTACACATATGTTATTCGTGAATTGAAGACTTCCCATTTTCTTGCTAGAACTAGTAGTTTTCTTAACTGACATGTTCTTATATTTTGGGCATTTATTTGGTTGGTTCACTGACATTTGGATTTTGTACTAACCACGGCTAATTATCCATTTACTTTTTTCGGTTTAAAATTTCGTATCAAGTTTTAAAATTTTATAGCCTAGCCCAAGGCTTGGGCTTGTTGCCACTTGGCATTTGATATGGATTGTTATGCTGGTTCTAATGTTGTATTGTGTTGGAATAGGGTCATGGGATTCACCATGGGGTGGTGGGACCTATGGACCCATTTCATTGTATGGCGCTACGCCCCAAGGAGTTACAGATAACTAGCGGGTTGCTAAACCATGGGTTATTATGTCACTTTGGTTAGAGGTATCTAGAATCTATACGCTTAGGGCCATAGGGTGACCAACCTCTTTTGGGGAGTGAAAAGGAAAATTTATCTTTATTTTATTTGCTTGAGGTTCGAGGCATAAGAGACTTGAGGGAGATATAAGAGACTTGAGAGGCTAAATATTGGCCTCCCTATAATTTTTTATATCAATCTTTTGGAACAATAGATTACTAAGTAGCCTTATATTGGGATGTAGGATATCTATAAATTGTTGATTATAGTGGCAATATGTGCTACTTATAAAATATTATGTTGAACCTCGATGTAGAAAAAGATTAAAAAAGGCGGTTGATCTTTTTCCCTACTGCTTAACTCTAATTTAATTATGAATAATCTAAATTTCTCACTTAGGGTGCCTGTCAATTTAATTGCATCAATTGTAGGTACTACCATAGCAATGGCACCAGTTTCAAAGGCATCCCATTGAACATCTACAAACTCCTTGAAGAGCCAGTGTAGGTGTTGTTTTACTTATGTAGATTCTCTTGATACACATCTGTGCTTGATTCTCAAACACTATTTTTCTGGCCTTATATTTCAAGATCTAGTTATGGAATTTATTTTTAATATTAAGATGTGCCTTATGGCTTTGTTAAATAAATTTTGGTCTCTGTTTTACACAGTGTATGAAGGCAAGTGAGGATACACTACTTGATTCTTTTCTTTCTTTTTGTATTTATTATTTTGACAAGATTGTGTTGGGGTTCTATTCACAAAAAGCTTTTTTAATCCGAGGAGAAATACGTGTAATTTTAGAAACATAAGCAAAAGGATAAGAAGCCTTGACTGGAAAGACCCAACTTCTAACTTGCAACCTCCCCTGTATAGTAAAGTATTTTGAGGATGAGTTTTGTAATTTTAAGAACAAATATTTCTATCTTATAGGGTAAGATCTATTGCTTTTTAACACATGGGTTGATTCTCTTTAGACATGTTTACAACGTGGAGTTATATATTATCAATAATACTCTTTATTTAGAGATTTTCATAACCATGGTTTAATTTAACAAAAATTATTTTCTTGGCTTTCTTTTTCAAGATCCAGTTTTGTCTAAGTTTCAAGATCGAGTTTTGGAACCTCTTTAAATGCGAGGATTCATTTTTTGGTTCCTTTGATTATTAAGAATTGTGCTTGGAGAGAAATTTACTGTCTATTAAATGATGGTTGTGAAAGAGTATATTCTTAAACTTACAAAATCAATCACACCCCTTATCAACAGCGACTTCAAAAGTAATAAATATCCCTCTAAATCAAATAACATATACTATTCGCTGTTCACATTGCATTGTACACATGCGATTGCTAGTATTTTTTATTTTTTCTAGTACATGAACATCACATTAACCTTATATATGTGTGGATTCAATTATGTATACATAACAAAATAAGAGAAAAATTCTAAATAAAGCCACAGATTAATATATTTAATTAGAAGAAAAAAAGCATAAATGAAGTGACACATTAATACATTTAATTAGGAGGTACAAAACATATATGGAGGAGGAAAATTAATATTTGCATCTAAAAATAAATAAATATATACATATATGAAACTTTCTGTCTTGAAAGTAAATAATTTATTTTTCTTACAAAACATAAACTATACGTAAGGTGAATAATGTGTAAATAGTCTTAAAATTAGCATAAATATCTATTTTATAAATTTAAATTTTATTATAGATTCATTAACCAATTTTTCCCGTCATAAATGTTTACACTTATTAACTATATCACCTTAACTACAAGTTTCTCACTACCTAAAAATAAAAAGTCTCTATCTATCTCATATGCCTTATTTCTTGATGGCTTCTATAAACTTTTCCTTTCCACATATTCCAGACAGCCCCACTATCTTCACTACATTGAAGCCAGAGTTTTGAAGTAGGCTCCTCCATTCCTGCTCACTCCTTTGTTTTCCTCCATTTGCCAACACATTCATAACAAGATCCATAACTATATCAAGAGATTCGTTTTCCTTTGACTCCTCTCTAGTCATGTATTCAGCTAACAAGAATTTTCCATTTTCAGGAAAAGCATTATAACAATTTTCAAGTATCCTTTCGCAACTCTGGTCATCCCAATCTACCAGTACGTTCTGTGTCACCCCCAAGAAAGCATGTTAGTTACCAAAAAGAAGGTTAATATTATCAATAACACATTGAAAGAGGGAATCAACATTACCTTCATAAATATGGCATCTGTAGAAGGTATGCTCTTGAACATACTACCACCAACATTTTTGATACCTACATAAAAGATGAACATTTAATATTTTGAAATTTCGTAAATAAAATTATTTAATGCTTATATTAATTTTTTTATCATATAATCTATGGTATTCTATATGTTTCAGTTCAAATATTTCCATCTCACTTATAATCCATTGTGAGAAAATTGAAGACAATGTTCAAATGTTAAAGTGGTGATTTATATGTATCATATTTTATTAACATTGTTTATGTCTGAAGAAACAATCTATCACATATGATGGTGAGTTGAGTTGTTGACCAACCAAATACCTATTTACCATTTTTTAAATTAGTGTTTATCATTGTTCGGTCAATAATTCAACTTAAATATTTAATTTTTACACTAAATAATATAATTGTATCAAAAATAAAACTAATCTATGCCAAAAATAAATAAATTAAAACCAGATATAAAAAAGCTACAAACTAAAAAAAACATACATTTAAAAAAAAAAATGAATAAATAAAAAGTCCTTTGTTACTTAAATCTTGAAGGAGAAAGAAGACAATAAAAAGAAAAAACAAGTTAAACATCGTCACTCATTATCATTGCCATAACTACATAAAAGAAAAAGTAATTCAATGTTTTTAACACATGTCGTGTCAATATGTAAAAAAACAAAAAATGGTAGATTAACCTGGAACAGTTGGAGCTTTCTGAACAACATGAGGTTGATCGAAATTGATTCCATGAATGTGGGGATAAGCTTTCACTATGTGCGCTAACGCTGTACCTTTTCCTCCTCCCACATCTACCAAACTGTTGACTTCTTTAAAACCGTCGTAGCAATTCAGAATCTGTTCCATCTCCAGATATGTAAGTGCGGACATGCTGTCATTCACAAGATTGTTAACACGAGGTTCTTCCTTTCCATAAGCCCACAAGTCTTTTCCATGAGCCTTCTCGAACCCGTTGCAACCTTGAACCAGCACACATTCATGGAGATGATGCCACGACGCCATTATCACGGGGTCAGCATGCATCAGGAGGAGTGGAACAAGGGTCGAGGGGTTATTGTCCTTCACATAGAAACGCTTTGCAAAACTGGAGAGCACATAACGAAGATCAGATGGATTGTCGGTGGCCTGTGTTTGAATAAAAACTCCTCTGGCGGAAAGAAATGCGAGGATTCGAGAAAGGTAATGCACACTGAGAGTTTTTGTGGGGAGTTTGGCCGCAATTTCGTGAAGAGAAAGCGATGCATCGGGGCCTGCATTTGCAATAATATCAGGGATGTTGAGAAGCACCGCAGATTTGAGAATAAGAGTGGGAACGAAGGAGAAAATGTTCTCCAGAGCTTGATGCATATCACTCCCATTCATTTCCATTTGATTTGCTTAATGAATGTCTGCACTTTGCATAACTAGTACGGGGAGAAGTTATTATATAGACAATGCTTTGTGGAAACTTTCTTCTTGTTTTCTTCGATGTTAAGAGTTGTTGAGGTGTAGAGCCCACCATATTTAATAATAATAATAATAATAAAAGAATAAGTTGAGGTGAGTTTGTTTTGAGTGGTATTAGGTAAGGGGTGGATTTTTTTTATGGAGGATGGGAACGGAGTAGTTAACCCCCACGAAGGCACAATATGGGCCAGTCAGAAATGTCCTTTTCATAATAATAATACAATCACTTAATCCTCAAGGCAAAAACCATGTTGAAAAGAACATGTAACTTTGTAAACTTAGTTGTAACTGGAAAGTTGCAGCGATTAGAAGGAATTTTTTTACCTACCACGACATAATAACACAAGCACTGTAATTGATAATATACACGATTTGACCATGAAACACCCACCCCAGGCCCAACTTCTTGTTGAAAGATTAACTGCAATTAGATATTGCAGTGAGAAGAAAAGAAGAATATGGTGATTTGCGGTGGATGGCATGGGCCTTGAATATGGTACAATGTTTGACCAATGAAAGTGATATAGTTACGTTGTTTCATCCATGCAACCAACAGGTGATCAGTTCACATTTTCTGCAAAATGTTTAATCCTGAACAGGTTGTTGGTCCCCTGGTAGATATGGATGCAAAAAAAAAAAAAATGTGCTTCGTTGAATAGCATAATAATGGGATTTTTTGAAAAGGTTATAGAAACTTTTGAGCAGAAGTAACTATAATCCATATTCGATAACCACTGCTAACGTCTACTATTCTGTGTCTAATGCAAGTTGTGGAATAGAGTATGGACATCCGTCAAATCATATAAGATAGAGGAATTTTGTTAGATGGAAAGTATAAACGAGCTTCACATTTTTTTTCCATGCATGAATAAGAATTATCTCTTTCAGAATACAACTCGATCCTGCCCTCTTTTTTTTTCGAGTGGATTCATAGAGATCTTGCTTGGTGGAGGGTGTCTTGAATAGGAGAAAACAACATCAGGGATTTCCAAGAATTTGTTGCTTTGTGGGTGGTCATTGTGGAAGGTCTATTGTATGTGGATCTCTATTATGCATACATACAAAGGAGATTGATGTTCACAATTTGGGGATTATTATAGCTCTTGGAACATTTACATGGCTTGGTGCCTGATGTGGACCTAATGTATGATTGTATGGATAGACCGAGGATTGAAAGATCAAATTCCAGACGATCCAACCTATCACCACCTCCTCTTTTTTTGATACTGCAGAAAAAGAGATCATCTTGACATTCCTTTTTCTAGTTTGGTCGTTCTATGGATGGATTACAGAAGATATACGATGCGGGCCTTGTGAATAAGGATTGAAACCCCTCTAGCAGCTTCAATCAGTTCTTAGAACACCAAAACCGCGTGGATTACCTTTTACCCGCTTCGCTCATCATTTCCAGGCATGGTTCATCTCCCCTTATCTTACGTAATTCTCGAACTTTAGCTTTTCTTTTGCAAAAAAATATAATTTTAAAATCTTAGGATTATCATACATTTAATTGTTTTATAATAACTTGTTGCAAAATAATGAAATGTTGCATCGTAACTCACGCAATCAAAACAACCATTTTGTAGTCAACCTTGAGCTTCAACCCTCATTTTGAGGTGATTCAAAAAACTACTTGACTAAACTAGATCACTATAATATTGTTTTATCAATAAGTTGAGGTTGACTTCCCAGTAAGTATGTTGACCATCTCCTAGTTTAGTTAGATAAATTGTAATTTCTAGGGACTCGCAAAGTAACCTTTGTAACTCTAGAAAGGGAGGGTAAGCTTCCTTCACGTACATTGTTATGTGATGTGTCATTTCAATCCTTGGATCAACCCCGAATGAACATTTGTGACCTTTTTGATGCCCTTATAGGAGCCCTGTTACACTGTTTTACAGCAGTAGGAAGCTGCTAAATTTAAAATGTTGGCTTTCATTTATAACCGCCATTTGAAGTGTAGATAGAGAAATTATTATCTGCCTTCGCAAACCTCTAGTAATTTTACTAGATAATTACCTGAAACCTTCGGTTCAGAAAAATCACATTTCAGGTTAGTTTGGCAAAGGCATTTTACAGGCCTCCAATCGAAGTTTGACGAGGTCAAACAAGACCAATTATGATTTGTCGCTCCAGAAAACATGTCGCCGTTTGAAAACTATTTTCTAGTTCTCAGTCCTGTTGACTCTGATGGATTCTCAATATATAGGGGAACTTGTAGGAAGTTTGTCGTTGCATGTTCATCCATCAAACTTATGTTTTGGAAGTGGTTTTTCTGAGCCCTCGAGCTCATTCTCGATCATTAACAACTAGCTCATTTATGACCGATTGCCCCAGAAAATTAGCCACTAATCATAAAGCGTTTGCTAGTTCTGAATCTTATCAGTTCTTATGAACTCTTGGTATATAAGTGGACACGTAGAAATTTAATCATGGTTTGTTTCTCATCGGAAGACAACTTTTGAAATTGGTTTCTTAGCCTCTGAGCCTGTTTTGAATGCTTTTGTAGCTAGTGGGAAAATGTAAAAAAGAGAGTGGTAGGACCCCTGTCGGGATGCCAAACCACCATGGAAAATTTTTACGCATGTAAAGAACTGTTTAAAACTCTATAGTGTAACTTGTTGTGTGAAACAGAACTTTTGAGAAATGGTGTTTCTCTCTCTTCCTTTCCCTTTCTCTCTCCTTGGTTACGAAATGAAGTGAAATGAAATGAAATGAATACATGTTTTCTAAACCTTTTCTTTAGAATAAAAATTATAATTATTATTATATGTAAATGGGAAACTAAAGACATTAATTATGTTAGATTAGGGTGGATTCCATGCCAGCGATTTATCGTTGATTTCATGCTCAAATGGTTTTGCAATATGAAGAATGATGGTGAAAAGTTGATGTGTAATTCATTATTTATTATTGTAAATTTTATAGGTCATTGTAAAATGAATATATGTATAATGTAGTCTCATGATTTATAAATGTTATATTTGAAATTTCCTCTTATGTATGGGATGCTAGTTTTAGGGACATCTAGGAAATGTGCATTTAATCATAGGTTGAATTTGATTCATAGTTACGTATGGTAAAAAGGTTTGACATATATATGGTAAATGAATTTGGAGTTAGTAACTTGTAGTGCATTTCAGTGTTCAATAAGTGATTAATTAATTAGTGTGTTGTATTCTTACCTTGTAAATGTAATAAAGAGATTTAATCAAAACACTCAACCCTTAGATAAGATTCATGAATAACATGTCTTCATGTGTGATCCTTCTTACCATAGAACAGATTGAAACTGTAGAATGAACTTAAATTTTGCACTCCATGGAACCTCCTAGTTTAGGAAAATAAAACCACTAGATTGAGTTTATCGTCATAGTCGTTATGTTTAGCGACATTTTCGTGAACCCATCTTTTAGGAACGACATGGTCCAACTTTATTCAAAGTATATGGTCTCCTTGTAGGTTTGGTAACCGCAAGGAGAATGTCTTCTCTTCAGGTCCGACACTGTGTTAAGTGGTGAAGACCACCTTGGAAGTCACTTTAAGAGTCCTTGTTTGAAGCAACGACTATACGGTGTAACCAAACCATTTATGGAGTAAGTAGAACTATTAATCCCTTGGTATCCTAGTGGACTAATAAGCCTTACAAAGTTAGATATGGGATTTTCTTGTCATCGAATAAATTCCTTATGATACCTCTAGACGACTAAAATGGAGAGAGTGAAATAGTTGTTCTATGACTTAAAATCTTGTTAATGGACCCTTTAGTTCCTCTTAGCTAAATGTGTTACCTTGGTTTCTATCAACATAACACCTTGGATTTTTCTTGAAGGTGGTTTAGCATAAATATGTCCTCTCGCCTTAAAATCATATATAGGTGAGGCGTAGATCCTTAGGTGCATTTTAAATTCATCTAAACCTCAGTCTATTAGGAGGTAACTTGGGGTTCATGTGTAGTTACAAGGCTTCCAATAATATACGTCTTCATTATTTTAGACAATTACTTCTGTAACTCCTATTACAAAACAATGTTAATAATGAGACCATAATGAAATGTAAAGGCAAAGCATATAAGAGAAAAAAAAAAAAAGATTTGAGGTTAGGAATAATGCCACTCTTGGAGTCCTTATAACTCAATTAAACATTTTCATGTGTTACAAAGAATATGAGTTTTCCCTTGGTGAGATCAAACTTCGAGAAAAACAAAAGATATATAAAAAAAATCTAAATACAATTTCTTGTTGTGGGAATGTTGAATTGGGAAATAAGGATACCGTGATCGAGTAATGTTTATGGGAAAAAGGTATCTTGAATCTAAACCACCCACCTTAAATCCTAATATTGCTTTCTGGACATCAAGTCAGATTCACTTGGGTTGCAAGGGTAAAATGTAGACTTTGAATAAACATTTGAGAAGCATATTCTTAACATAAGAACGAGATAATTAAGTACTTTATATGTAATTTGAATTATGCTAAATAAGTATGTAAGTTACTGAATTTTCCGTAAAGGATTAAAAAAAAGCCAACTTAAAATGGTTGAACTGTAAATTAAATGTGGAATGAACTTAAGAATTGATAGGTGGAAAAAGAGGAAAATTATCCTTGCATGATAATGTTCTTGGATTGTTAATCGTAACTAAGATGCACTTATAGAAATGATGTGTTGTGGGTTTGCCAATTCTTGAGTCCTTTTCTTGTGGTTCGGTTATTGCTAGCATTCATTCATTGGGAAACGTGTGGCATAGACTTGTATATGGGTTTGTCATGTGTCTATGTGAGTCAATGACTTATGTAAGCGTAATATGTGTTGTTGAGTTTCTCTACTTGGAACCTTGTGGTGTTGTGTAGTGAGCAATGTAAGTAATAATAAAAAAATTATGCTGGTATTTTTACTATTGTAGTTGGTTGTGTGTAAAATGTGGGCGTTACATTTGGTATCAAAGTGGAGGTTCGTGCTCTCGAACCTCTGGGACAGATTGGAGTTGTGATGGTTTTGCATGATGGTGGTGGATATTGGAAGAGTAATGTGATATAAGCGTGAAGTGAACAATGATGTAATTGTGACCCTTATCGAAGCACATGTGGTGCATGTCACTTAGTGCATATTTGTTATCATGGTTATGTGCTTGTGATGAGAGTATTCACTCTCTTTTTCATTGATTGTAATGAGGAATTCATGTGTGATGTACCACCTTATTGTGTGGTGAAAAAGAATGTTATTATGGATTGTGGAGTATTGGAGCATTTTGACATTATGTGATATGAAGGTGTAATGATGTATTGCATGACAAAATTGTTATAAAGTGAATTGGATTTTATCGTGATGTCATCACCATGTTGTGATAAATCCTGTGTGTCACCATGTTGTAATTGGAATTGACTATATGTTGTAAGGTTATACATTGTGTTCCTCATACATATAATTCATGTAAAATGTGATGGTCCATGTCATGATTTAGGGGCATATGGTGAGTGTAGTGATCCCTAATGTATAGTGATTGCACTTTGGGAGCAGAATGTGGTAATGTGATGTATCATAACTTGTAAAAGTAATGATTGTGTTATACCCTATATATAATACCATGCGTAATATGTTATGGTTAATTTTTGTGAATCACCATTGTGTTAGTGATGTAGTTATGTGTTATGTTGTGGACCCTACACTAATGGACCCTAAGGGAAATAAGTAAAAAGGTGTATATTTGGAGTGAGGAAATGTGTCCCATTGACTAGTCACTCGAGCCGAGGCCTTACATAGGCTGAAAACCCACTTTTGTTCATTTGGTATGTGTGGCACTTGCTCAATGGGTGTCATGCATATTGTGTTTCATAGAAACCTTAGGCGTAGTAGTAGATGGAAACTTGTGCTGCTTTCTCTCTCCTGATATGGTTGTCATATAGATTCAACCTATGTGATTTTGACTATGTTGAGCCATGTCGAAGTGGTGGTAGGATGATTCAGATAGAGATGATGATAGTTGTATTATTTGATATGTTATTTAACGAGCAGAGGCTCGATGTTTCGAGTGTCCTAGCAAATCGTTGAATACCCCTTTGGTCACCGTATAAGGCCACATAGTTATTGTGATGCTTTATTTCTCTACACATATTTTATTTGTGACTTGAACACTTTCCCTTTTCTTGCTAGAACCAGTAGTTTTCTTGACTGACATGTTCCTATATTTTGGACATTTATTTGGTTGTTTCTTTTTGTTCTAAAAGTAGTCACGCCCCATTTTACCTTTTAAAATCTATCGATTTATGG
Organism: Taxus chinensis; assembly: GCA_019776745.2. Classification (NCBI taxonomy): domain Eukaryota; kingdom Viridiplantae; phylum Streptophyta; class Pinopsida; order Cupressales; family Taxaceae; genus Taxus; species Taxus chinensis. Next base: position 762,858,521 of record CM034151.1, on the reverse strand, counting down.
CCTCTATCACTTTCTATTTCCCTGTGTTATGCCTAGTTAATCTCTGTCGCCATTTTTAATCTGTTCCTGGGTCATAGATCAAGTATGGGTCCATATTTATCTTCTCGTTTCTTTATTCCTATGGAAAAGGTCTGTAATTTGGGTCTCCCATTCTCTGTTCATCTAAAAACTTGGGTTCTCCCATTATTTTTTTTCTCCACAGTTAGGATTTTTCGTCCTTGTCATTTTTGCCCTGAAGACTTGAACAAAGATGAATGGATGTATCTTTAGAAAGGAATGTATTTGAGGCTTGTAACATTCCTAAATTCTGTGTCCTTAGAGAAATTTTCATTTTTAGGCTCAAATGGTCATTTTTATGTATTTTACGGTTTGACGGGCATTTCTCCTAGTCAAATTCACATCCTTGCATCGACAGGAAACATGGCCTCTTTTGGTTAGATGCGGCTTAGCTGGATACTTCAGAAATTTGATGAATTGCCTCAACTAAAAAATTGTCCACTTGGAGGAACGACGCTCATTTGAAGATTCACTTTTGGTTTGGCCTTGGAACAATTCCAGGAGGACACGTGGAGGTTTCCACTGCTTTTCCTGGAATTAGACAAATTTTTATGCAACTAAAATAGTTTGGAAGAAATAGGGACATTTGGTGAGCCCGTGCTCGTTTAGGGTCTTAAACTTGGGAACCATTTTGAAGAAGCACCAGGAGGACACTTGGAGGCCTCCGCTCATTTTTATTTTTTCTTGGACTTTTCAATGACCAAATAAAATTTCCTTAGATCCTAACACTTGGCGCCTTCCACTGAGCTTCGGGCCTTCAAAAAAAAATTTCATGCCAGGACACATGGCAAGCCTGTGCTCATTCAAGGTCTCAAGTTTTGGGGACCATCTCAAGGTGTGCCATTGTGACGTGTGGTAGTTTGAAAAGTCAGAAGGGGCAGGGAAGCAAACCATCAGGGGTAACTTAGAATTTTTTCCTCTTATGCTCAAAATGGTTAACATATCAAAAATGGCCCGCAAACCCGGCAAAGGATCAGTCAAAGTTTGTTTCAAGTCAAAGGGACGGGGAAGTGAACCATCGAGGGTAACTTGGATTTTTGCGCCCTAATGTTCAGAAGATAAAAAAATAAAAATTGCCCACAAGCCTGATAGAAGAAAGTTCAAAGCTTGCTCCTGTCAATGGCGAAGGTGTGGACCCTCGGGGGAAATTTGGAAAATTTTCCTTTTAGAAGAAAAGAGATAAAAGTGAAAAAGGAAGCACAGTTTTGCTGGGAACCACATTGGGACACGTTTCAGAAGCTTTTCTCAAGGGCAGAGCTGCAGGGAAAACTTGGAAAATTTTCCCTTTCCCAAAAAGGAGGTGAAATATCAGAATTTGGCCGTGGTTCCTTGGGACCCACCTCAGGAAACGTGTCAAGCTCATTTCTCAAGGGCGGAGCTGCGGAGGTAAATGTGAAAATTTTATATTTTTCCAAAAGTTGTAAAAAGTCAAAGGGAACCCCCGAGTCTATTTTTAAATTTGAATGTTCCACATCGATGGCCTAAATTCAAAGTGAAGGTCAACGAAAGTTGTGATTCTGAATCTAATTTTCCCCTCATTTTTACTGAAACACTCTTGGAAATGTGAGTCATCATGATTTCTTGGTAATTTTTACATGCCAAATAGAGAGGAGAGTTAATTCTGATATCTGAGTTTGGTGGGGGAGATTTGGAGACATATTTTGCCATTAAAATGGTCTGACTATCGAGCTCGAATCAGATTTTCTATTTTTTTCTCTGAAGCACGCAAGGAGCCAGATTTGACAGATTAGGGGCAAAAGTGGTTAGAGAATTAAATAAAGAGTGATCTACCAAAAGGAGGATTTGAATGCGGGAGGTATTCAGATAGATTTTCCCCACTTGAGTATCTGACAACTTTTTACAAATCTCATTGCGGGAATCATGATCATGATCATGACAAGCACTAGTAGCACTCAATGTCGAGATTTTTGGTGGGGAAAAGGGGCTTCTATTGTAAATGTTATAAATGAAATAATGTTTTTGTGTAAATGGTTGGAGTGTTACGGGTTCGAGACTGATTTTTCTAATAGAGAAAAGATTGACAGAGCCCATCCTTTTGAGAAACTTTTTGGGAAGCCTATATATCTCTTTTTTATCAAATTTGATCGTGTCAAGGTGGTTGCGAGTGTACAACCATTGAAAATATCTGAATTTGTTCTAGAAACTTTCCCCTAACAATAAATTTGATCAGACTCGAGTTATTCTATGTTGATCTTGAGAAAAATGTGTTTTTTTATCTCTGAGTGTACGTAAATAGTTTTTCTTGTTCCCATTGCAATCTTATATTAACATCTTTCCCAATCACATAGGTTTCAATCCTTGTGATATTTTAGTGGCATCTGCAATTTCATTTCCCAGAAGGGCCTTCATCTGGGAGTGAAATAAACAATTTAAAATCACTTTTCTTTCATCTGTTTGATAGAGATTATTTTTAAGCCTCTGGGTGTACCTCAAGTGTGATTTGGCTCAGATCTTGATGCTTTGTTGGTTCTTCCAAACTTGAGTGTTCATGTTATAGGCTCATAGATTGTATGAAAAAGTGATGATCTGGGCCTAAATTGAAGCACATATTATGGTTAAAGAAACATTTTAGTTGTTCTATGGCATTCTATTTGTTTAGTCTTCCATTTTGTAAAAGATCTCAAGGATCCAGTGAATCAAGTTCATCCTACCTCACCTCCCACCAAAATTCATTTAAAACAACTAATCCTACCCATACTACCCATGTTTATCCTGTGTGATCACAAATGCATAATTTGCATTACCAAAGCATGCAAAAACAATTAGGATTTCAAATGTCTTTAGGAACCTTTGCCTTGTTGTGAAAATATCTCCATGATCTGGAAGGGACAACTCGTGAGAATCAGATTTGGTGCGTTGATCATATTTTCCCAAGGTCTTCTCTATAAAATTTATGCAAAAGAAGGATTTACCAATATTCTTCAATAATAGAGGTTAAAAAATTGGTTCTCTTACCTTGGTTGAAAGGCACAACCTAAAATAGTTAGGATCAAATCACATCCTTTTAAGGTGCTACCCACTCTTGTCAAATTCTAAGTGCTAAAGAGTCAAATAGATTGCTTCCACGGCTACAAAATGACATACATGATTATCTATCTGCCTCTGAGTGTCCTGTCAAATAAATGATGTTGCGTAGTATTTGATTGGAGATTAAATTTGGGTACCAACACACTTCTGTCACCATTGCTGGGGATTGATGAACTTTTGAATTGCAAGGAACTAATTTGCATCACTGAAACTAATTTTCTGATTCACTTCCAGTTCATATTTATTTGGCTCGTCAACCATGCTTCTAATGCCATTGCTGGGGATTACAGTTCACATTAAGACCTTGGTAAAACACTTCTTGTATGCTGCAAGTGTTGTGTGTGTTTCTTTCAGTTTTCACACCTAGTGCACTAGCTTTCATTTGATAAATTTGGGTAAAGAAAAGTCAGATTCTTTCCATTTATAGTTTCTAGTGTTGACAGACATTTGACAGGTCATATTTAGTGCATTTGCACAACTAAGGTGGAAATAATTAGTGGTGACTCCCTGTTGATCTGATTTTTAATGAGTACCAGTGTCTTAACCTTCTGTCAAAGTAAGATTTTTTACCAATATTTGCAAAGCTGGAAGGAAGAAGATATTTCTTTGCTAGGGATCCTACTAGGACACTATGTTTCAGAGCTAGGAAAAGCAAAATCAGAAGGAAGAAAAATCCTGGAGAGATATGGGAGATCAATAGACAAGAAGAGGGATCTCCATTGATGAAAGTGACTGACCTATCATTGAAGACTACCATTCAAGTGATTCTAAATCAGGTAGCCTCTTTGTGGAATTGAATTGTCCAGCTTGAGAAGCGGCCTTCATTTGATTTTGAAAAAATTTCTTCACATTCTGCACCTATCTTTTTAGAGGTTGATAGGGATTTCCTAGAGACAAGACCTTTGGGGGATATCCATTTTGAAAGTTATATTCCTATGTTCCAAAGACCCTCTGCCCCTTATCAATTTGTCACCCCTCCAGGGTCACCTCCTCGAATCAATATAGCTCATCCCCCACCCAGACCCCCATTTTGTTGTAAGCACCTTTGGACCTATAAATTTTGTGGGAATGGCTGGTTATCCAAATGTAGGGCCTCAAGATGTAAGGAACAAACTACCAAAGTTCCAAGGAAACAATGCTATAACTAGTGATCAGCATCTAAAGGTTTTTATCAATATGATGGAAGATTTTGAGATTGAACATGAAGATGTATATATCAAGTTGTTTATCCATACCTTGGAAGAAGATGTCAGGGACTGGTATAAAAGCTTTGCCATATATCTCTATTGATTCCTGGACTGAGATGAACAATGCATTTAGATTGCAATATGGTGATAGAACTGAATCTAGGTTTCTTCTATTAGAATTTGAAAACATCAAGACGAATGCTAATGAGTCAGTACATGATTTCAACACAAGGTTCAAATAGACCTTGAAAATATTTCTTGTTAGCTTGAGGCCATGTGATGAGTCATGTTTAGATCAAATATTCTGATGCATTTGATAAAAAGGCTTGCATATTACTTAAGGGATAAGAACCCTACTAATTTGAGGAAGGCGTTCACCATGTCTCTGCAAATAGAGAACAACATCAAGTCAATTGGAAAACCTCCTAAAAGGGATGGTGTGTAAAGATTGGTTGACCCAGAAAAACCTATGACAAGTAAGGTTGCTGATTTGGAAGAAGTTGTGAAGACTTTGTCAGGGTCTGTCAAAGAAATTTCCTACAAACTAGCCCAGGCTGAGAAAGGAATTGGGCAGAGCTCACAAGGTCAACACAAGCAACAAATCCAAGACAGGTTTATAAATCACCAAAGATCTAATGACAAAGCAAAGGGACCTGTTGGATTTGTAAATGGCAGCCCCAAGGCAAGGAAAATAGAATGGTGCTTGATCCTTTGAATGCTATCAGAGTTGTTGTTATGGAGGAGACAAATGTCATTGATTGGTGTGAAAAATGTTTCATGCCTCATGCTCCTTGTGAAGAAGATTAGCAAGAAGAAGAAGAAGATGATGAAATTGATGATGATGCCTGCATGATGGAGATCCCTGCAAGTTCACCAAGGGAAGAAACTTCAACTGAGGTAATAAGTGCTAGAACTGCTGCTATTTTTTGGGATTTGCATCCACCGGGTACCTCTTCTTCCTCCCTCTCATACTTTAGAAGTAGACACTATACAAGCTTTTTAATTGGCCACTAATGATTTTGAATACTTGAGGGCATTAATGATTGAAAAGTATGATGGAGGAGTTCCTTTAAAAGAAGATAGGCAACTATTAATGAATTTTGTAGTTGCCCAAGAAAAGGAGCACAATACCAGAAGTAAAGTTGCCAAGGGGCCACAAGCCAAGTCAAAATTTCCATTTCTTACCAAAGAAACCCCAAAGAAAAATGCATTTGGACAGAGAGCTTGTTTCCCTAAGAAAAACTTGTGTTCCTCCCCATGCCCAAAATGAAAAGAATCCCATTCCATCTGATGAATTTTCCAATCTTTCTCCTAGTGCTGCTTTACCCAAATTTGTCCATATGACATTGCCAAAGTCTTGAGTGAAATCGAAATTCATATCCCAATTGTTGAGTTGCTTAGGATCCTCAGAGCACAAGAAGAGGGCTTTTGAATATTTAGGATTCAAAGAGGGAAGAGATCATACTAAGGAAGAGATGTAAACAAGGTTGAGATTCCCCTTACTGTTGTAGAGTTGGAAAAGCCACAATTGTTGGAAGATCTGGGGGAACTACCAGAGGTTTATTTAGGAACTTCTTTGGTTAAATCCCAGCTGAATGTGGTACCATTCTTCACTACCCTGGTTATCAAAGACAAGTCGTTACATAACTGCATGTTTGATTCTGGAGCTTCATGTAATGTCATGCCTCTTGAGGTCATGAATGAATTAGATATCAAAGTAATAACAACATATGGAAAGTGAATTGCCATGGACTCTAGAGAGGTGCTAGTGGTGGGATGTGTCAAAGATCTGGTTGTGCAACTTGCATCTTATCCTGGAAGGAACTTAAAGCTTGATGTAGTCATTGTTGACTGCCCTACACAAGTGGGGGATGTTGTTGTCAAGAAAGTGGGAAGCAAGTGTTGGTGGTAGTGTGAAAATGGACATGTCTTATGCCACTATCCCCATTGAAGGAAACTTGGTGAAATTATATGGAGAGAAGAAGATGTTGTACCTGATTGAAGACCCAAGCAATGCATCTTATGAAGTTTTACAATTAGATGTTGATCTTAACAATTTTGTGAGTTTTGTGGATTTCAGGGAGTATGAAAATGTTGAAAAGCAGAGATCCTAAGTATGCTATTTTTTTTGGGAATTTGGTCTATGATTCATCCTTGAAATGTTAAATAATTTGACTTAAACACAATGGAGGAGCTTCAGAGAAAATGGATGGTTTATAAACTAAACAAAGAAGAAAAGGAGGTATATTTCTAGTTGATGAAAACATATCATAACCTCTTGGCATGGTCATATCTAGGATGGTAGGTACTTGAGGATTTTCCTTGATTTTTTTCTTTGAGCAAGGTAAAAATTACTTGTACAGTGTATAGTTTGTTGTTTGTTTCCTGTCTTTTGTGTTTTTGCTCGTTCTGGTCCTTGGTGACCTGTTTTTGCTAGTTTCTCTGGTTCATTTTTGGGAGATGGCTCTATTTCTCTACTCTGCAAGCTGACTATGTTGCACAATGGATATTTTTGGCACTTGGTCTACCTTTTTTCTTGTGGCACTCACAGGGAGTGCCCATCCCCAAGTCAGAGCCGATGTTGGTGCTCAAAGTTTTGACCTCTCACCATTTTTTCTTTGAATTTCCTCAATTTATCTGTGTGTCTGTGAAACATTCTATTTCCCCATGTTATGCCTGGATTAATTTGTCAATTTTTAATCTCCTGGGTTTGAGTGCCTCCATTTTTTCTTCCATTTCTTTGTTCCTCCTGGAAGAAGTTTCTGAATTTGCCCTCTCCTTTTCCCTAATTCGTCTTCAAAACTCAATGTTTTGCCATTTTTCCATTTTTCCATGACCATGGATTTGTTGAGAATGATCTATTTATATTCCCTGTATGCCTTTGAAGAATCCAAATGAATGGTCTGTATGCTCTAAGGATGATTTGAGCATTAGTTTTGTTTCTAAAAAGTCTTTCATCCTTGGAAAAAATTTTCATTTCTAGGTTCATGAATGGTGATTTTTATGTATTTGACGGTCTGACAAGTGTATTTTTCCTAGTCAAATTCCTCATCCTTGCATCGACGGGTCATATGGCTTCCTTTTGGTCAAGGGATGTGACTCAATGGGCTTTAACTTATCACTTTTTGAATCTTTTCAAAAAAAAAATTTTGTCCCACCCCGTGGAGGAATGATTGGTTCTTTTGAAGATTACTTTTGGCTTCTTACAATTGGATGGGGTGCAATGGGTTTGAGAACTTGTTAGGTTTTGGGTACTTTGGAAAAAAAATTGAACCCAGACCCCGTAGCCCCGCCATTTTTGATGCAAAGAAAATAGTTTAAAGTGACAGGGAAAAAGTCTTACGTTGACCCCACAGAAGTCTTAGACTTAGGCAAAGTTAAAGAAGTGGAGATGAGGGCACTTCGGAGGCCTTGGATGTCATTTCACCTTTTTGGTTGGAATGGAGTTAAAATGGCCAAAGGAAGACGCCCTAGATCCAACACTTAGCATTTTTGAAAGCTTAAGGTTTTTGAAGACAAATTTTTACCAAGCTAGGACACTGTGGCGAGGCCTCGTGCTCATTTGGTCTCAACTTTTGGGGACCATCTTCAAGGTGACCACATTATGATTGAATGGTATTTGAAAAGTCAGAAGGGCGTGGGGAAGCTTCGACCATCGGGGGCAACTTATAATTTTTTCCAGCTTATGCTCAAAAGTGGTGAGCCCAGCTATTTCAAAATCAATTTTTGGGGACCATCTCAAGGTGATCAGTGACAGTGGCGTTTGAAAATCAAAGGGAGCGGGAAGCGGACCATCGGGGGTAACTTGCATTTTTTGCCCCTAATTTTCAAAAGATTAAAATATCAAAAATGGACCACAAGCCCGATGGTAGAAGAAAGTTCAAAGCTTTCTCCAAGTCAATGACGGAGGTGTGGACCCTCGGGGGAAATTTGGAAAATTTTCATTTTAGAGGAAAAGAGTTAAAAGTGAAAAAGGAAGTGTGGTTCCACTGGGACCCACATTGGGACACTTGTCAGAAGCATTTCTCAAGGGTGGAGCCACGGGGAAAACTTGGAAAATTTTCCCTTTTCCAAAAAGGAGGTGAAATAGTAGAATTTGGCAGTGGTTCTTTTGGGACCCACCTCAGGGACACGTGTCAGGCTCATTTCTCAAGCGGAGAGGTGCAGAACAAAATGTGAAATTTTGCCATTTTTCCAAAAGTTGTAAAAAGTCAGAGGGAACCCCTGGGTCTGTTTTAAATTTGAATCTTCCATGTGGACGGCCCAAATTTAAAGTAAAGATCAACGACAGTTGTGAGTCTGAATCTGATTTTCCCCACATTTTTACTAAAACACGCCTCAGGAAGTGCGAGTCTTCATGATTTCTTGGTATTTCCTACATGCCAGGTAGAGAGGAGAATTAATTTTGATATCTAAGTTTGGTGGGGGAGATCTGGAGACTGTCTTTCGCCATTAAAATGGTCTGACTATCGAGCTTGAATCAGATTTTCCATTTTTTCTTCTCCCGAGCATGCAAGGAGACTAAATTTGATAGATTAGGGGTTGGAAGTGGTTGGTGAATTGAAGAAAGAGTGATCTACCAGAAGGAAGGAGTTGAATGTGGGAGATATTCGATGAGATCTGCCCCCCTCGAGCACCTGGTGACTTTTTGCACATCTGATTATGGGATCACGATCGTGATCATGGAAAGCACTGGTAGCACTCAATGTCTTGATTTTTTGGGGGGAAAAGGGGATCTATTGTAAATGTTATAAATGGCACAAATTTTTCATGTAAATGGTTGGAGTGTTAGGGGTCGGGACTGATTTTTCTAATAGAGAAAAGTTTGATAATAGCCCATCCTTTTGAGAAGTGTTTAAGAATCCTTGTATATCTCATTTGTATCAAATATGATCGTGTCAAGGTGGTTGTGAGTGTACAGCCATTGACAAGCTCTGAGATTGTTCTAGAAACTTTCCCCTGCTGATAAATTTGATCAAATATCGAGTTATTATGTGTTGTCTTGAGAAAAATGTGTTTGTTTTATCTCTGAATGTATGTGGGTAGTTTTTCTTGTTTCTTTTGCAATCTTGTATTAAAATTTGATTCGAATCACACAGGTCTCAATCCTTATGACAGTTTAGTGGCATCTACAATTTCATTTCTCGGAAGAGCCTTCATCTAGGAGTGAAATAAACGATTTAAAATCACTTTTCTTTCATCTGTTTGACAAAGATTGTCTGTAAGCCTCTGGGTGTACCTCAGGTGTGATTTGGCTCATATCTTGATGCTTTTTTGGGTCTTCTCTAACTCGAGCCTTCGTGTTAGAGTCTCATAGATTTTATGAAAAAGTGCTAATTTGGGCCTCCATTGAAGCACATATTCTAGTTAAAGAAACATTTTAGTTATTCTGTGGCATTCTGTTGGTCTAACCTTCCATTTTGTAAGATTTCTCAAGGATCCGGTGAATCAAGTTCATCCTGCCTCACCTCCCACCAAAATTCATTTAAAAACAACCTAATCCTACCTATACTACCCCTGTTTTGTCCTGTGTGCATACAAATGCATAATATTTGTTACCAAAACATGTAGAAACAATCAGGATCCCAAATTTCTTTAGTAACCTTTTCCTTGTTGTGAAAATATCTCCATGATCTGGAAGTGACAACTCGTGAGAGTCAGATTTGGTGTGTTGATCATATTTTCCCAAGGTCTTCTCTATAAAATTTATACAAAAGAAGGATTTACCAGTATTCTTCAATAATAGAGGTTACAAAATAGGTTCTCTTACCTTGGTTGAAAGGCACAACCTAAAATAGTTAGGATCAGATCACATCCTTTTAAGGTGCTACCCACTCCTTTCAAATCCTAAGTGCTAACAAGTCAAATAGATTGCTTCCCCAGCTACAAAATGACATACATGATTATCTATCTGCCTCTGAGTGTCCTGTCAAATCCATGATGGTACTCGGTCTTTGAAGGAGATTAAATTTGGGTACCAACAATTTCACTAAAATTTGGATTTTTTAATGAATCCATGGCTTCAAATAGCCGACTCCATACCACTTTCCAGTTTTACATGCTCCCTACCGAGTCAAAAAATCATCAGTATCCAATAGCACCTGTGGCTAGAAATAGGACAAAAAGCCACTATGAGGATATAGATAAGGGATTGTATGTGTTAACTTCAATAGAGGTAGGAGGCTTAATGTTGGATTCCAGGGTCATGGGAATTGCAAGAATTAGTGTCATGGGACATTAACCGACCTACATTTCGTTGTAAAAATAGGGAAATGTTCGTACACTAGGACTCCTATTCAGACAACCCCATTGGCCGAAACTTGAGACAAATGAAGGTACATAGTTTTTTCCCTAGTGAAACAGGTCAATACTGGATTCTCATCATGTGCCTAGGGTCATAGTTCTGAGCAAGCCTATTGTTGGGGGATCTATAACCAACAGATCCCAATTTATCTCTAGCTTATTTTCTTGGAGCAACCTCCACTTCCCAGAAACTTGAAGGGCCAGAGATAATGGGATCTTCAGCTAGACTGGAAAAGAATTGGCGTTCCTATAATTCTATATCATGTTTTTTGGAACAATAGATTACCAGGTCAGCCTTATATTGGGATATAGGATATCGTAATAGTTGCCTTCCCATAATAGTGGCAATATGTCCTACTTATTAATGTCATTGAGGTTGATTCCTTCTCATGGCTAGAACTGGATACAAAAAAGCTTGTTGATCTTGATCCCTGCTGCTACCACAAATATATTTCCTTTTGGATAATCTAAATTTATCACTAGGCCTAGGCCTATCAATTTAATTGTCAGCAATTGTGCCTAATGCTAGCAAAACATTGCACAAATAGTTTTAGAGGCACCATACCTCTTGAACATCCCTTTTCACCAGCTCCTCTGGCACAGAGCCAGTGTCGGTGTCATTATGTAATCTATGTCGGATTCTAGGGAGACACATTTGTGCTTGATTCTCAGAAGACTACCTCCTTCTGGTAACATGCCGAGGCCAAGATCTGCAGCGATACAACCCCAACTTAATATTAGGATGTGAGTTATGCCCGAGGCAAATAGGAACCTTGGTCTCAGTTTTACATAGTGTATGAAGGCAAGTGAGGATACACTTCCGCTCAATTCTGTCCATCTTATCGTTCCCGTCCTTTTAGAAGTTTAAAATAAGATTTAAGTGGGGTTACAATGTAGTATATGAAAATCTCTTTTACATCCATTTATGATATTTGTGTAGATCATTGATAATATAAGCAAAAGGAAAAGATGCCTTGAATAGGAAGACCCAAATTCTAACTTGCAACCTCCCATGTATAGTAAAGTATTTCGAGGATGAATAAAATAAAGTTATTGCAAAAAAATTCTAATATTATATGGTAAGATCTAATTCATTTTCACACACAAGTTTAGTTCTCTATTATACAGTTTTACAATGTCTAGTAAAGTATATGTATCCATATGTACACTTGATTTAGAAAATTTCATGAGTCAACATTTAATTTATCAATACATTAGATAAATAGCTACCAACTAGCAAGCAACAAGCTACCACAAAGTTTCAAGATTGAGTTTTGGAACCTCTATTACATGAAGAAGCATTCATGTGATCTATTGGTATGCTTATGAGGTACTAGTTAATTATTAAACTGTAGAGAACAAACGTCTATTGGCTATCACAATGAATGGTCTGTCTAAGAGAACTCTTCTTAGGCTAACAAAATCACTATAACCACCCCCTGATATCATTTCATATAAGATACCATTTGTGCAATAACTATCGGACTCTAGTATCGAATAAGACGTGTACTATTTAAAATGGTGTTACAAACCAATAAAATGCATTGTACACATGCGATTGCTAGTAATTTTTATTTTAGCTAGTGCATTAACAATCACATTAACCTTATATGTGTGTGGATTCAATTATGTATACATAGCAACATAAGAGAAAAATTATAAACAAAGTCACATACTAATATATTTAATTAGAAGAAAACATGCATAAATGAAGTGACACATTAATACATTTAATTAGGAGGTACAAAACATATATGGAGGAGGAAATTTAATATTTGCATCTAAAAATAAATAAATATATACAAAAATTTCTCTCTTGAAAGTAACTAATTTCTTTTTCTTACAAAAAAATAAACTATATGTTAAGGTGAATAATGTGTAAATAGTCTTAAAATGAGCATAAATATGTATATTTTATAAATTTAAAGTTTATTATAGATTCATTAACCAATTTTTTCCTCTCATATATGTTTATACTTATTAACTATATCGCCTTAACTACAAGTTTCTCAGTACCTAAAAATAAAAGGTCTCTATCTATCTCATATGCCTTATTTCTTGATGGCTTCTATAAACTTTGCCTTTCCACATATTCCAGACAACCCCCACTATCTTCACTACATTGAAGCCAGAGTTTTGAAGTAGGGTCCTCCATTCCTGCTCACTCCTTTGTTTTCCTCCATTTGCCAACACATTCAAAGTTTTTGGTCTCAAAAATAGTTTAGGAAAGAGTCTAAAATTGACTAAGTATGGAGAAACAAGCAGAGGAAACAATGTGTCCTAATGGCACTTCTCTAAAGATGAATCCAAAAAGAAAGGCTCAAACAAGCGCTGCATCTCCATGTGTCCCAGGGCAGAACATAGACAGAGTCAAAATGGTAAAAAGAGTGAAAGGTAGATAGGGTGGGCCTCAAATTTGGCTAAGTATAAAAGTGCAAGTGGAGAGCGCCAAGTGTCAGCCTAGCGCATCTCCAAGAGTTGGTCCAAAGGTGAAGACCCAAATGGGCGTGAGCTCACCACGTAGCCTATAGTCCAAAAAGAAAAGAGGAACCGTTAAAAAAGTCCACAGACATGTAGAGGCTACCGAGTGTCAACTCGACGCTCCTCTAAAGACAAAGTTTGAATTAGGATTTTAAGCAACCGCGAGGCTGCCACATGTCCATATCAAAAAAGGGGTAGATTCGGTTGAATAGCCGATGCATAGGCTAGGCCAGACAGAGGTTGTCAAGTGTCTCAATGGCTCTAATTCAAAGCTAGAACTAGAATAATGTTTCCAAGCAAGCGCGGTGCCACCACATGTCCCAGGACAGAGTGGGTCATCAGGGAAAAAGTTAGTTTTTTACCCTTTATACCCAAAAAGGTGTAAATGTTACAAAATGGGCCGCGACTCCGCCAAAAGGGAAAAAGTCAGCATCTTAGTACGAGTCAAACCAAAGCAAGGAGTCATAGGAAAAGGTGAAATTTTTCCTTATGACAAAAGGCACAAAGGGAAATACTGAACCCGCATCTCCCCAGCCAACCAAAGGGGGCCACGTGTCCAAGCGGAGTAGCGGGGCCACGTGGATTTTCTTGATTTTTTTATTCTTGTGAAAAGGGGGAAAAGGATAAACTCTGAACCCCTAAACCTAATGTTTCCCTAATACGGCTACCATGTGTCCCATATTAACGAGGGGCCCCATTTTTTCAAACTGGTTTTACCACCCATTGGTACGGACCTGATGTAAATTTCGAAGGGGCATGTCTTTCGACTCAGGGCTTGAAATATTACATATCTAACACCATTGGAAAGATCTCGACCTCGCCTATGCCATGGAGGTCTGAAACTTTAATTTTTAGGAGGTTAGGTAGAAGAAAATGGAGAAACAGCTTCAGGCGTTCAATGTAGGATCTTTTTTTTCCAACTACGAGATCGGATTCGATCTGCTCCATCATCTCTTCCTCTTTCAATGCGTCAAATAATGTTTTGATGCAGTCAAGACAGATTGGAGATAGATTTCATGGGAGTCATTAAAATGGTGGTTGACCTTGGAGCTATTATTTTCCTGCTTCTCTCTCTTCCTCCTGTATGTATGGGGATCTATAAATACAAATGCGGGACTCATTGTAAAGGGTTGGATATTCTTTTTTCTTCAGGCTCCCTTTCTCTTCTGGAAAATAAAATCATGGGTTTTTAGACGTTCCACTAAACTATAATATGTTTCTACCACTTAGCCATTTATTAATGTATTGTATCAATCTACAAAGCAATAAAACATGTTTTGTGATCGATTCTAGATTCTTGCTTATTTTCTTTGCTCTCATCTGGTATTTCATTATTAATCTGGTTATCTTTGTTTAATTATCGTATGCATTTGATTGGTTTATGTCTATTGGTAAAACAATTGTCCATCATTCCTTTGGTGCATCACCTAATAGTGTAGCTTTGTTTTAATTTTTGTAATTCTTCTATCCCTGTCTCCTTGGTAAAAATTTAGATTAAGTTCAAGAATAGACACTCTGTAAGTTTCTACGCATGCACCTAAATAGGGGAATAGGAACCAACCTTTAATCTGGAGAGTTTTCTGACTTTTGTAAGGTCCCACACCTTGAGGAAAGTTCAATGTTATGAAATCACACCAAATGACCATGCCTTAGAAAAGCAAGATCCACGACTCATTTGGGGGTGTTATGATTTCACACTAATAGTTTTGGCACTCCCGATGGGACCAAGAGGTCTTCACTTCATTGCAACAAGATTGATGTGCACTTGTTACAATTTCCAGCTTATGAGAAGATTCAATTTGCATATCTGACGACTCCATCTAGTTTACAGCCCATCTCTGAATTGCAGACCTGTTTTCCATCCATTTCCATTTCATTCTTCTTTCCATATCTTTCATTCTTTTCCATTCCATGAAGTTGTGCAATCATGACTTCATTCCCTTCATGGACCTCACACTTACAGCAGCAGAGCAATTCACCTCCATTATGTTTTACAACTCCTTCAAATCATCATTTTGAGCAACAATGCCAAAAATAGTGTGGCTATGGAGCTTTCCAAGAGTAATGGTATACAAACAATGAAGAAAATCAAATGCAAGATCCTGGTCTACTAGAGAAGATCCAAAAAATGGAGATTGGCATGGTGCAGTCAAGAGCTATAGCTCAAATGAAGGCGTTCAGAATTGGTTTCAGAGCACCTTGTCTATGGGAAGGCCCTTTTCCAAGACACTACAGCCCTCAAGAGAAGCTTGACTACATGGTTGAAATGCTGCCCCAACTTACACGGAGATAGAACCATATGAGAAAATTTTGAATCAACCTTGTCAATGGGTAAGTCATTCAACAGCTCCTTGTCTTTCTTTTTCTCCCACTCAAGCTTTATCATTTCAGCATGATCAAGAGTCAAGCCCCTCAATTTCTACCCCAAGTGTTAGTTTCACCCCTCCATCCCCTAGTCTTCCATCCCATCTCAATTTTTCTTCCCTTTTCTCTTCCAAATCCAAATTCCCTCCACAAGAGAAAAAAGAAATACCTTCCAATCTAAGGAAACAAGAAGTTTCATTTCTTCCAACACCACAAAAAAATGAAAAAATGGTTGAATCCCAACCCAGTCCCTCTCTTGCCTTCCCAATTCCATGTGGAAAAGAAGAAATTTTAAAAATTAGTCAAGAAGGATAGGAAGAATAAGAAGTGAAAGAATAAGAAATGGTTAAAAGCTTATTGAGCTTAGCTCTTAGGTTTGGGATAATAGAGATTCCTTTGTTGGTCAAGCCTTCAGAGGAGAAGAAATTTGAAGAGCCATTGGTGGCTAAGACTGAATTTGTAGAAGAGAAAGAATGAGAAAAGGAAGAAGACAATCAACAGTCAGTTTACTCAGAATGTAGTGTCCATGTTGGCATTTCAAGTGAACAGAATTTTGATCCAATTCAAACTTCCTGATCAACTGGAAGAAAGGAGAAAACAAATCAGCTCAGTCCCATTGGAAAGGATCAAGTGAATGAGACCAAATCAGATTTTGTAGCAACAGAAGAAGAAGACATTGTTGGCGTTTTCTTTCTTTCATTCGAAGGGCTTGTTTTGGTTGATGAATCCCCCATGGAAACAAGCTCAAAAGAAGATCTTGTAGTCCTAACTTGTCCCCTAGAGAAGCAGATTGGAGATTTTGATTTGACCAACTTCATGCTAGAGGAGGAGTTCAATCAAGAGCAGGATGATCTTTAAACAACAGAGGAAGGAGGGGCTACCCCAAATCCAAAAGTAGAGGAGTTCATTCTAGCTGTGGAGGAGATAAATACAAATCTAAAGGCTTTGAACACAAAATAGGCTATAGAAGAACCTTCAGTTCTTCCTTCCACTTTATCTTTCTCAAGCTCTAATGTCAGAGAAGAGTTTGATCTTTCAAAATTCATTTTGGAGGATGAAAGAAACCATGGTGAACAAGTTTCAAACCAAAAAGACACCATGGAAGAGGTTGAACATTTGTAGTAGGATAGTAATGAAGCAGAGTACTTGTCTAATTTGAAGGACTGTTTTGATGGAGAAGAACCAGTTGAGTTTCTATTGTTTTATCGTTCATTCACCCTTAAAATATGTGAACCTGTTGTCATGAAGGGGAGCACTCATTAGTATCAGTCTGCACTTTATAGTAGCCTTTTATAATCTATTTTGGGAGACTCAAACCTTTCATGCTCTTCACAAGAGGAAGAAGAGAAACACAAGAAGAGTTCCACCATTCCTTCCACGCCATTCACCCAAAGAGGTCTACAAGAAGACTCCATTTTTGGAGTGGAAAATTAGAGCAATGGGCATATCAAACGGGTCAGAACTTTCCCAATAAGGTATTTGGCTTCATTGGAGCAAAAGGAGAAGCCAAATCTAGTCATGCTCGTTTTAGGGCATGAGGATGAGATACAAAGCACCAAGGAACAACTTCCATACCTCTTCAATCCAAATGCAGAGCAACTAAAAGAGGTATTGGTATTGTCTTCAGTTTATAATTTGGTGATTTGGGTAGAATATTAGCTTGTAGTTAGTTTTTCACTCATCCAATCAGCCATGTTCAGAGCCAAATCAGTTGCATGGCTGCCATTTTTGAGGAAGGGAAGTTATTTCTTGCTACCAGTTGCAGGATTTGTGTGAGCTCCGTTTGCTCTTGGTTAGAGTAGTATAGGTAGGTTTTTTTTTAGTAGAAGAAGTGCTTATGCACACTTTGCATGTCTCATTTGAGGCATGTATTATTTGGTCTTTATATATAAGTTTTGTTTGTATTTCTTAAGAGGGTCATGAGGCCAGGATCTTAAACTATTAAAGTTAAGAAGGATCATGTTTGCATGTAACAGTTGCAATTTTAAAAAGAAACAAATGTAGAGTAGCTAAATTCATTTCAAGATAGTCCATTTGAGGGATAGATTGAAGCCCCAGGTAAAAACAATTTTCTACTCTCAGAAATTCCATTTCCAATATTTTCTTCTTAAAATTGAGAGTGTAGACTCAGGGCCAGACAAAACATAGAAAAAGCATATAGTCAGGTTCACAGTGGCTTGGGGATCAAGTCTTCAAATTTCAGACCAGTTTCATGTTTATCAAGTAGAGTGCATTCCCAATAGATACATCAAGGCCACTGGTCTCTTCATCTAGCAGGTAGATGTCCCCGTGAGTTGCCAAATTCTTATCCCAAATTCACACTCCTTGAATATTTGGTCAGAATGAGCCCCACACATAAATAAAACATGAAGGGAAATGACTCAAACCCATGAGATCACATTCAAGAACCAAGAAAAGTGAAACAGAGGTCTGAGAGAGTCAAATTTTACCCTACACAAGAAGAAATAGAAGAAACAGCTCTTTGGAGTGTTTCCATATCATAAGTCTATTTAAAGGGTAATAGAAAGACTCAAAAATGGAGTGGTGGAGGTTGAGAAAGAAGAAACAACTCTTTCAATCCATTTCATGTCTTAAATCTATTTTGCAAGTTTCAGGCAGGCTGAACAATGAAATTACAGGGGCAAAAAAGGAGCAGTTCCGCGGAAAGGCCAAGAGTAAAAAGGGAAGGAAATGGTGAAGATTAAAAGTTTTTGGGCTCGAAAACAGTTTTGGAAAGAGTCTAAAATTGACTAAGTATGGAGAATAAAGTGGAGGAAACCATGTGTCCTAACGATGGTTCTCCAAAGATGAATCCAAAAAGAAAGGCTCAAACAAGCGCCGCATCTCCACATGTCCTAGGGCGAAATAGAGATAGAGTCAAAATGGTAAAAAGAGTCAAAGGAAGACAAGGTGGGCCCCAAAATTGGCTAAGTATAAAAGTGCAAGTGGAGAGTGCTAAGTGTTAGCCTGACACATCTCCAAGAGTTGGTCCAAAGGTGGAGACCCAAATGAGCGCGACCTCGCCACGTAGCCCAGAGTCCAAAAAGATAAGAGGAGCCATTGAAAATTCCACAGACCTTTGGAAGATTCCAAGTGTCAACTCGATGCTCCTCCAAAGAAAAAGTTTGAATTATGCTTTCAAGCAAGTGCAAGGCCGCCACGTGTCCTTATAAAAAAAGGGGTAGAGTTGGTTGAATAGTCAATGCATAGGCTAGGCCGGCGGAGGCTTCCAAGTGTCTAAACGGTGCTAATTCAAAGTGAAAACCATAAAAGGGTTTCAAAGAAAGTGCAGTTCCGCCATGTGTCCTAGGATAGAGCATGCCATCAGGGAAAAAGTTAGTTTTTTTCCCTTTACCCCAAAAGGTGAAAAAATTACAAAATGGGCCGCGACTCCACCAAAAGGGAAAAATTCAGTGTCTTGGCCCGAGTCAAACCAAAGCAGGGAGTCAAAGGAAAAGGTGAAAATTTTACTTTTAACAAAAGGCACAAAGGGAAATATTGAACCACATCTCCCCAGCCAACCAAAGGGGGCCACGTGTCCAAGCAGAGCAACGGGGCGACGGGGATTTTCTAGATTTTGCAATTCTTGTGAAAAAGGGTGAAAAGATAAAATCTGAACCCACAAACCTGATTTTCCCCTAATCCTACTGCCACATGTCCCATATTAAATAGGGGGCCTATTTTTTCAAACTGGTTTTCCTACCCATTTGTACGGACCCGGTGTAAACTTCGAAGGGGCATATCTTTCGACTTAGGGCTCAAAATATTTCAAATCTGACACCATTGGAAATATCTTGACCTCACCTATGCTATGGAGGTCTGAAACTTTAATTTTTAGGAGGTTAGGTGGGAGAAAATGGAGGAAAAAATTCAATCCTTCAATGCAGGATCTTTTTATCCAACTATCAGATTGGATTCTATCTGCTCCACCGTTTCTTCCTCTTTCGAGGCGTCAAATCATGTTTTGATGTAGTCAAGAAGATTGGAGACATATTTCATTTGAGTCATTAAAATGGTGGTTGACCTTGGAGCTATTTTTTTCCCGCTTCTCTCTCTTCCTCCCATATATATGAGATCTATAAATACAAATGCGGGCCTCATCGTAAAGGGTTGGATATTCTCTGTTTTGCAGGCTCCCTTTTTCTTCTGGCAAAGAAAATCATGGGTTTTCAGACCTTCCACTAAACTATAATACGTTTCTGCCTCTTGGCTATTTATTAATGTATTGTATCAATCTACAGAGAAATAAACATGTTTTTTGATTGATTCTAGATCCTTCCCTATCTTCTTTACTCTCATCTAGTATTTCATTGCATTTGATTGGTTTGTGTCTATTGGAAAAAAATGTGTCCATAATTCCTTTAGTGCATCACCTCATAGTGTGTAGCTTTGTTTAAATTTATGTAATTCTTCTATCCCTATCTCCTTGGTAAATTTAGATTAGGTTCAAGAATAGACCCTCTGTAAGTTTCTACGCATGCACCTAAATAGAGGAATAGGAACCAACATTTAATCTGGAGAGCTTTCCCACTTTTGTAAGGTCCCACACCTTGCGGAAAGTTCAATGTTATGAAATCACACCAAATGACCCTGCCTTAGAAAAGTAGATCCGTGACTCATTTGGGGGTGTTGTGATTTCACACTAACAGGAAGTAAGGTCTTCCACATAGTGGTTTGAATTAATGCCCATAGGACCAACATACAACTTGATGAGAATACCTTTCTTATTTCTTATACAGCCCCCCTAGACTTACCCAGGTTTCCTTTAGAGGCCCAATCATAGTTTAGTTTCAAACAACCTGGATTTGGAGGATGCCACTTGATATGTTCTCTAGAAAAAAATTTAGGCAGATGACTAGTGATAGAAAATATATTAAGATTCCATTTTTCCAAAAGTCTACTATCCTCACTATAGTGCTAAGTCCTTTTAGGGGGCTTGAAATTAATAACATTTTGTCTTATGTCATTCAAACGATTATTATTGATTCTTATGAGAGAATCGGGAAAGGATATGCTCCATATATTTTTAACCATAGTATTCTTTGATGGAAAATACGATTGTTCCCAGGCTTGAACAATAGAGGTCAGAAGAATATAGTTCATCCCAATGAAACCAAGAGTAAAGCTCTAGATTGGAAAGGCAAAAGGGAAATGTAAAAAAAGGTGGTTCACTATCTCCTCAACCTTTTTTTATTTATAATACATCTATTTGGAAGATACTGACCTCCCTTTATCCAATTGTCCACATTCAGAGCTTTATTTTGAAAAGCAATCCTAAAGAAAATATTAATCTTAGGTGTTAACTCCTTAATCTATATTTTACTCCCTTTAAAAGTAGTAATTAGAGGAGTGGAGAGGATCATGTATGATAAAGGATATTACAAATTTCACATGAAGATGTTTTCTCTTGAGGGAAAATGTAATGAAATATATAAATAGTCATAAGACTATGAGTCAATCAATGTATTCATCAAGCGATAAAAGTGGGGAAAATATGGAAATAAAGAGATGTGATATTAAATACGTGAGTAGAAGAAGAGTAGTTAAATATTTAGAAAGTTAAAAACAATTAGAGGGAATTCCTCATTGTATGTGATCGATGTGCACTTAGGGATGTGGTATTTAAACTATTGTGAATTGACATCATTTTTAAGGTAATGTAGGCCTCGGGGATGGGATAAAATCAAGCTAAATAATCGTAAATAAATTGTTCATAGTTTTACATCTTTCCTTGCATAATCTTGAAGTTATAGAAGTCTCGTGACTTCTCTTTAAAATTATGAGTTCCTAATCCTCGTAAAATGTATATAGATTTCTTGTAGCAAAGAGCCATGTAAGCCTTATTTCTCTTGTTGGACATTATGAGATCCTCGTCCTCATGAAATCCCTACAAAATTGTGGTAGTCTTGCATCATTTCAAAAACCTACTTGAAAACTCCTCAACAACTCAAATCTCTCTCAAAAATTCAAACCATTTATGAAGTCTCATGGCACCTTTGTGTATTTCTTGTCACATTCTCATGCATATCCTAGTACCACTTGGTAGTTCACAAATATTAAATAATAAATTCCTATCACATTAAATATTTTGTAACTTCTATAATTTTTGTCGCACACTACCTCACAGCTTCACATAACATTGTTCAACAAATCATATCCAAACACTACCACTACACAATGGAACTTTTCTTCTTAGTAAGCCATGTGATTCCTTAGTTCTACATAGAGCCTTTTCTAATACACCCCAACTTTCTAACATCTCAACCTACCATGTGGCACAGGAAGAGGTACGCTTCATTCCTATAAAATGTCAACATATCCTTAATATGGATCACATCGGATAAAAACTATTACTGACTAGTAGTTTTATTTGTTCAACATCTACATTTTGTATTATGATCACATGTTTTTAGGATTGAAAAATGTTATGATGCTGACATAAAGTTTATGACTATAAATTATTAATTTTATTATGTCATAACCTAATTCAAGTTTTGGCGTGACATTATTAATGTAAAATATTTTTTAGCATCAGAAAAGTGCATCTAAAAAATGTAAAATATGGATATTAAAATCTTGAATTATGGTGGGAATTTATGAATATTTTTAAATGTACATAATTTACATCATAATTTTTGTTTGTGAGATTATTTTAAATAAATAAACTTTTATGATAGTAATTGTTTACATCAAAATTTAAAAATTGGAGCTTACTAATGGTATTGGAGTCTATTTTAGCACTGGGAGTAGGTAAAATAATGTTTTTAATGTATAAATCAAATTGAAAAATTATGTTTTTTAAATGTAATAATTATTTTTTAATTTTTTAGTTAAATTTTTTTATGAATAAGATCTTATATTATATTAATATAAATATGATACAATACAATTCTACAAAAAAAGCGGGTGGCATGAGAGCACACCCCAAATCCATGGAAAAACTTGTCCAAGCCTAGGATTACCAATCAAAACAACTTAAAAGAAATTGAATCTATGCACCTAAAAAAAACAGTTGACCAATAGATTTAGGGTCATGATCATATGGAAAACTAGAACCGGGAAGGTCTTCTCTATTGTCTGACACTTCCCAACCAAAGCCCAGAGGGTCTTCTTCTTCATTTTAAGCAGAAACCTGCGTGGGAGAGATAACACAATTTATCCTAGGTAACTTATCCAATGGAGGTGGAGGTAGTAGAATCTACCCATTATGTTTACGCCGCTCGAAGGGAACAAGTAATTCCCAATCGAGTTGATGAGCTGGTGGGGGGAACCCCATCCCTGATGGCTAGATGGGGGAGATAAAATTCTTTGCAGTTGACTACGTGGAGACTAGTGAGCACAGTTAAAAGAGTGCCACAGTTATTCCGATGACATCCTCTGGGATGACTTCCTCCAGCCATAGAGAGATGAGAGGTTGAGGGTGGCTCCCAAGAAACATTACAGGGGGCATCACCCTAATGGCACATGAGTGGTTAGAGGTTCTCCACATCAAGGGCAAACTTTTTAGCTTGAAATTGTATCTACAACATCACATTAGAGATAATTACTGACTTATTATAAATTGAGAATTGTTGATCAACTTCAATAATAGAAAAAAAAAATCCTTTCTTTCCATAACTAACAAGTAATTTCAGCTTTGAAATCATGCCAAATCTAGGAAAGCATGTGAGATAATATGGGATTGTCTCCTAAAATAATATGTTACTAGGTAAAACACTTTAGACAAAGTGGGGAAAATAATAAATAAATGCAATTCCAAGCCCATTGGGATAAGGTTTCCAAGCACCCATAGAAAGGAAGTTTTGGAGCTGAAACACTAATTTGAACCATACGAGCACCAACTAGGAGACCTTGATGTAAGATACACCATAAAAAGTGTAAAATTTTAGGCTCGACATAGGAAGACCAAAGTGTGTTGAATTTCCTTCTGTGAATAGAAGGAGAGGAATGAAGTCACCACTGATTGTTGAGCTTTTCAACCATGGGAAAATGCAGAGAAATCCATGGACATCCTTTACTATACGAATAGTTCCAAAATGGGGTATCAACGAATCATTTCCAGTCTGTCCATTAAAGATAGGAGCGATACACAAATAATTTTTTATTGATATGATCATGGGAAAAAGAAATGATGTTAGTTATACTAGGATGATCATGCGTAGCATGTTTGAATCGAGATTTTAGCTCATTCTAAGGATACCAGGATTTGATATGGTTTCAATAACGGTCTTAAGTGGAACGAGTTTTGTGTTAAAAGAGATCGAGTATAGTAATTTCAAGGACCTCTAAAAGACACCAGTCTTGGACTTGGATGATAGGAGACCACAAAAAGGAGTGCTAGTTTGTAAGAATGCACATTGTAAAATCCATTTCCTTTCCATTGAATCCATGGTTTAATTCATTTCCATTATTTTAAATAATTTTAAGAAGGAAGGTTATAACCACCTTGATAGGCACCAGAGAAATGAGGAGAGTGGAAAAACCTAAACCTTTCCAGGACGAGTGTTTATAAGGGGAACCCTTGTCAATACCATGGCCCTGAAGCTCTTTCCAATATTATTAACCGGCAATAATATGAATTATCAATTTGGCACAAAATTTGTACCCTTCACACATGATAACAATAAGACCCATCCCTCATGGTAATCTTTGAAACCCTTTGCCAGAGAAGACATTTCCCTAGGGAAAATCTTTGACAATATTTTCCAACTTCTGCATAGAATTTTTTGATTGCACATAGAAAGAAGAGTAATATACATGCAAGGCTTCAAGGACATTGGATCAAATCTAGAATTTACCCACTATGGATAGTTGTTTGATGATCTAGTATTTTATTTTTTCCATGTATTAAACCACATACCATCATAGCTCCATAGGTGACACTAGTAAAAACAAAAAGTAATGCCAAAAAATTTAAACATCTAACCATGGCCTACCATTTTCCAATCATAAGAATCTTGCCAACGGGGTGCAGGGAGGAAGGATTGTCTTTAATATTTGGTTTATTCACTATGAAATGAAAGAGACAAAGGCCAAATAGAAAATATCAAGGCAACACATGAAATTACAAATATTTATTTCTTCCTAAACTAAATTAATGAATGTATCATCTATAAAGTAACCAATGAGTAATTGAAAGCTATCTGTAGAAGGAAACACAATTCCCCTCACAAGCCCTTGGTATTATTCTTACACAAAACCTTCTGCTACAAGAACATAAAGTGCAAAAACTAAGGGGAAACCTTGTCATATGGATTAGAAGAGGCCAAAATATTTTGAGATGTGGCCATTAATGGTGATTGAGGAGAAGGCATTGGTAAAAAGAATTTTGACAGATTAAATGAAGATAGGGCCAAAACCCAAGCATGAAACATGGTAATAATAAACGACAATTATATTTTTCACATGATTTCTCAAATTAAATTTTAATGAGAATTACAATATGGTTGGATTTATGTGCCCATTACATTCCCTCCCAAATGGAAATTATATTATCTTGATAACGTAGTGCCCTTGGATGAAGACAAAATTCCTTGTTTGTATGATGGTGTGAAGAATATGGCGTACCCGAATCATAAGGGCTTTGGAAATAATATTATATGATACATTGAGTAAAGTGATTGAATGCCGAGTTTGTAATTTTCTCGTGGTCTCCAGGCCTGAGAATGAACTTAATATTCCCTTTATTGATGTGAGCGCAAAGTGAATGGTTCCGGGGGCCTTCAAGATAGACCTGATGAAGGTCCGGGCCAACAGCATCCTAAAGTGATTTATAGAATTTTCATGGGAATTCATCACACCCGGGAGCCTTATAATTATCCATTTGCATGGTTGCTTCATGTAGATCATCAAGGGTGATCATATACTCATAGGTTATATTTTGAGCCAGAGAGAGCTTGTAAGGCATGCCAGAAAAACATTGGTCAAGAGCAGCCTGTCACTCCTCTAAGTGAGCTTGATTTTTAAAAACCAAGTTCTAATGGTGTAAAAATGCCTACATCATAAGATAGGGGTCCGTAACATGAGTTATGCCCATCACGAATGACACAAATTTTCTGAGAAGACTACTTAGATTTTAGGGATAGAGAAAATTATTTAAAAACACGATCCCCCACTTTAATCCACTGAAGACACGTATGGATTTCAGCTCCCAAAGCATTAAAATTATAACAAATTTGGATTTTCAGACAAATTTATGCCATCTAGATCTGCAAAGTATTATATAAAGGATTTCATTCAAGAACCACTACTGCTCAGCTAAGAGTAGAGGAGGTATCTGAGTTTGAACGAAACCAAATTCTAGCCAGCTGTTGACCACAAATTTTAAGGAATTTGGTTGTCTTACTCATAGCGTCCTCCCACCATTGGGTCCAACTGGAACACATAGGTGGATGATAGTTTTTTAAATGATATGGAAAAGGAGATAAATACAAAACTCGCTTGATGTGATTTAGAGTGGGTTTGTGTTCCATTAAGGAAGTATTCACAAATAAATGACCTTTATTACAAAAAGGTCGTCTATCTTGCTAGGTGATACAAAATCATATGGGAGAGTGGTCTTAAAGGACAAAATCTTATATCACTTCCATAGTTAAGGAATAATTGTTGTCAAACTCAAAAATATAATCATTTGAGAGCATGGCTCTCTCGAGGTGTTTGATAACCCGATCCAATCCACCTTAGAGATTGGACCAAGGAAACCAAGATTCAAAAGTGGGTGTGAGAGAGGTGTTAGAGTCATAAAACCCAAATTTATTACATATATAGAACCATGCCCCCTTTTTTCAAGCTATCCATCTCATTGATAATTGCCCACAATTATTAGAGGGAAGCGCCACCATATTAAAGTCACTTCATATAACCAAATAAGCATAGGGAATTGTATTAGCTACCTACCGCCAAAGATTGACCCTTTTAGTTACATCATTAGAGGAAGAAATGTTGATGTGGAAAAAAGGGTAGCTGTTAATATTAAATAAGGCCTAGATGGCACAATTGGTGGGGTCAAAACCATGATCCATGAAAAGGGGCCACCATTTAGGAAAAGAATAGGATATTAAACCCCTAATCCCCCATCATGATTACTATAAAATTCTAGGATATTAGGCTAGATGGATTTACAACCCATCTCCAATTGAAAACCTACAAATTTCACTTCCTACAAACACAACACATCTAAATTAGAATTTTTTGACAAGCATCACAGACAATACACATTAGATTTGAGTCTCTAATGCCCCATACATTCTATGACATGTAATTCATGGTAAACATTGGTAAACGGCCATCCTGTCCACATCCAATCCATCCAAGGCATAAAATTAATTCCAAAAATTGAGCATACTCCTCAGTGACGTTGCATGCACCCCAAATGAGGGGGCATCATTTGGGTAAATTAATCACCCCATACAACATTTTACGCTCAATGTTTAGTTCTGGTACAACAAAACATTTAGTTAAAGTAACATCCCAAAACGTTACTTGGGTCTTCAACACAACACATACAATAGCATTTAGAAGCAGAACGTAGTGCCTAGGTAATTACACAACATTTTTAACTTTAACACATTTTTTTTCATTTCACACAATGGATTTTATAGAATAGATAGTCCTTCAACACTCAACATGTATGCACTACATATTCATTTCTAATTTTGTGTTAGATTGGAATTATTAAAAGCAGATCAAATTTTTACAAACCATCTGCAATGGTGTTCAAATTATGGGAATTATTTAAAGTTTGGAGGATGACACCAAACATTTATGCCTAAAATTCTTATGTTCTTAGCGCGAGCTCACCCAAAAAACTCACATTCAACACAACTTGCGTTAGATTTCCCAAATAAATCGTTCTTCTACAATATCTTCAGGATGCTTTCTAAACTCTTTACTCATGATGGATGAAGTGAACATGTTACATTTTCCATTTTTGCATATTTTTTACTCGTTTCGATCATATTTTTCACTATCATCTATTTGAAAACTTGTTCGTTTTTCTCTTTTGCAGGTATTTTCTTCTGGGAAGTGGTAGTCACATCATCACATATCATCACATATCAACAACACGATTAAGTGATATCAAAAATAGGTACAAGAAGACATATACACATACACTCTCACCCTGGGGTCATTATCAATAGTTCTTTTTACTTTATCTTATCTACTTTCCACACTTCACTTTTTTATCACTCCACACTTTTCTTTATCTCTCTCACATTTTCACCATCAATCTACATGGTTATCAAATATGCATCACTTATGTACTCTATGTTACCAAGAAATCACTGAAAAACATGAAGTGGGGGAACATATAGATACTAAATAACACACTTTGGGAATCTATCTAGTCCTGATTACATACTACTATTAATATGATTCCTAAGTGAGAAACTTACTAATTCATTACTCTTTTTTTCCATCTATGCTTGCTCTTTGGTTCCTGTTTTGGTATTACACTCCTTTCAGCCTATTATTTCTTTTCATAGCTCAATATTTCTTAATCTAGACACCAATACCCAACCGGAACACCAACACCTATGAACCCCCATCTCCTCTGGGTACCCCTAACATATTTTTAATTTTATCACACCTTTTAGGTCCTTTATAGTCATTCAGGAATATTTTTTTCATACTAGTCCATCTTTTAGTGATTAATTACGAAATTCACCCAAGCAAATCATATAAATATAATGCTATGTAATCATAAAAAAGGACCAAACACTAAAAATTTAGTATCACCACATACGGTTGTATCCAAAGGAATCCTAAGAGAATTCAAGCCTCCACACAAGGGTAAGGGACTACATTTCTCTTCATAAGAGGGGAATTTTATTCTTTCATGCACACATCTATTCACATTCCTACATCTAGCCATTTCTCACTCTCAAGTGTGCCACGCAAAAGAGCCACTTATGGTACAATTCATTCCCACACACAAACATAGAACTACAATGGGTCTAAAAAATAGTGAAATACTCAATCGTAAGTTCACTTTGTTGATAGCTAAGGACAACTCAACCTGTCGTGTACATTAGTCTATTTTTGTGAAATGATGTGTTTTGGTGTTTTTCTAGGTGATTCTTCTTATTGAAGGTTTTAGGAGAACAATAGAAAATTTTAGTGACATATAGGTGATCAATTGATATAATAGGAAAACATATTACAACACTGTAAAATTGAGTTCCTCAACTTATGAGCAATCATGGGGTCCCTAAAAAGGTCCATGGAGCCCTAGGCGCCCCTAGCCCTCTATAGGCACCTTGTTCCTGGTATTTATAAAACTCCTACAATTTACTGACTTTGGTTAATTTTTTTTCCCTTTTTTCTCATCACTTATTCATTTTAGAATAGTAAATAATTAATTATGAATCAACTAAGTCTTTTATCCCTTTACTTGCAACTAAGGTTTCCAATTTTAATTACTTATTTAATGGAGTCACTTCTGTAATTTAACTATTTATATCATAACACTGCTATATATTTAGATTTAGCATTTATTTATATATTTAATAAATTAATTAATCATATTGTTTTTTGATCATTTCAGAATAGGGGTTGGAAAAATTTCAATTCTCCTCAGATATTCTTAACATGGCAGGATCATATCATGTTCCTGTTAGCTTAAATGTTCTCCCTAGAATTTGAACACATGGAATACCATTGAAAATGAAATTATTGTGGTTCCTTGGCACTTTTTTTGAAGAAAATTTTAAATCCTGGTGGGGGATAAAGGTGGAAGGTAAAAAAGGTACATATTAATGAAGAAATTAAAGTATATTCAAGTAGAAGCTTGAATATTAAATAAGAAAAAGTTTGGAAACTTGTTTGTAAAAAAATAATGAGTTTTCTTTTGACCTTGAATTGATTCAAGATGAGATTATGCAATAAGAAGAAACTGAAAAAATTGTTACAAAAAGAAAAGGAAGGGCTAGATCATATCTTGCGCATAGACGAATGTTTTTGGAAGAAAAATTCGAGAGTTAACTGGTTGAAGGAATTTAGTTGGAATACAAAATTCTTCTACATTTCAATAATAGTTAGAAGAAATGTGAGCTGAATATTTCAATCGACCCTTTATTTGAGTGAGATGGTGTTCGAATTCAAAATGATCAAGGAATAACGAGTATATTTTTCAAGAATAACTTGGCTATAAGAGAAGGGGGATGGTTGGAGGAGGAAGAATTTTTTTTCAAGCATCCCTAAGGTCGTAACAAAGGATAAATTTGAAAAATTATTGAAACTTGTTATGTTGGAGGAAAGAAAGGGGGAAGTTATCATTCTAAGGGCATATAAATCTCCAAGATGAGATGAGTTTCAAATAGGATTTTTCTAAAAACTTTGGCACATTATAGGAGAGGTTATATGACATCTGATAGAGGAGTACAAAAGGGAGAGGGTGATATTGAAAGAATGAATTTTACTATTTTATCCTTGATTCAAAGAAATAGGAGTCTCAATATTTTTATCTTGATCCCCCTAGTTCCTTATGTAATTGATTTTTCAAGATGCTTTCCAAGATGTTCATGGCCAAGGTAAAAACATGACTAGGTAAGATCATTTTAGATAGCCAAACCAGATTTGTGGAAGGAAAACAAATTTGGAATGGGATTTTGGTGGTCCATGAATCCATTAACTTCTTAGGACATAAGAATAATATGGAAATGATTTTTAAGATTGATATGATCAAGGTATATGCTAGGTTGACATGGAGGTTTTTAGAAGTGGTCATAATAAGGTTTGGGTTTCCCCTGAGTTTGATTTAGATGATAAGGAATTGTTTTACTATGTAAATATTCTCAGTCGTTATCAATGGTGCTCCTACTTGACATTTCAACTCTTCAAATTTCTAAGGCATGGGGATCGATATCACCCTATCTCTTCATAATAATGGTTAAAGGCTTGAGCCGGGAAATTAAAACAGAGGTTGACAGAAAGGAATTGAAAGGATTGAAATTTTCCTCCAGAATTAAAGAGGTGACATGTTCTAAGTTATTTCATGATAAAAATATGTTGGGGGAACTATTTATAGATGAGGCTAAGAAGTTTTAGGATATTTGAGTACTTTACAAAAGGGTTGTAGGACAAAATGTAAGTTTTCAGAAGTCACTAGATTATTTCTTAAATGTGCATCTAGATTTGCAACATAGGAGATTAGGAATTCTTGGATTTTTTATTGGATTTCTTCCCGAAATTTATCTAGGTATGCATTTTATTGGGGGCTTAGTAGTGAAAGAGTTATGGAAACCAGTTTTGGATAAAATTGTAAAAAAATCTGACCTCATGGAAAGGTAAGTGGCTGACTCTGGATGGAAGTGTTGAGCTTATCCACTCATATTTTAAGTAATTACCCTCTTATTATATGTATCTTTTTAAAATAATTGGGGCAGTAGCCATGATCATAACCTATATTTGAAAAGGCACTTCTTATGGAGCATGTCAAGAAAGAAATATAATTTTTTTCTAGTAGCTTGGGAAGAGGTCCAAAATCCCAACAAAGAGGGCAAACCTGGGTTTGAGGGACTGCACTATTATAAATTGTGCATTGGTAATAATCTCCTTCAGATATTTAATAAAGAAAATGAACATTTGTGGAGTAGGATCATTGGATATTAAATTTTAGACTCTCTGGAACTAGAGAAAAATTTCTTGCAAGAAGAGATCCCTTCAAGGTCTGGTATTTACAATTTCATTAATAGTTGAAGATCTGTCATGCAACTAGGTCCAAAATTGAAATTGCAGAAGGGGAATAAGAGTGACTTATGGGAGGATTTTTGGCCTCAATGTGGGGTTTTGGCCAGTGATGCGTTCCTTAGTTCCTTTAAGGATTAAATTGTTAATATATGAGGAACTTTAGTGGAGGATGGATACATATATCCAATGAGGATTGCGTTAATAAAGTTGATACAAATACTCTTGAAAGGATTCTTGGTTAGTCCGCCTTTCCTGATAGAGATTTGGAGGATAGGTTGATCTGGAAAGAGGAAAGTAATGGGGAAGTCATGGTGAAGGTGGTTTATGAGAATCTCTGTGAAAGGAGCGAGAGATTATAGCAGAAATTGTGCTTTCCTAGAAAATTTTATTGAAAAGAGAAGGTTTTCAAAAATCAAACATATTTCTATGGCTTGCAGCATTAGGTAAATGTTTTCAAAAAATTTAAATATGATAAAAAGAGGCTTTTATGGGCATGTTTATTTTTTTGTGTGTGAAGAATGGGAGGAATTGAGGAATCATATATTTATCCATTACCCATTTTTAAAACAAATATGGGACATTACCTTGAGGTTGTTAAATATTCATTAGGTTATTTTAAGCTCGGTTTTTGAGTTAGTGGTGCAATGGTATTTGAAAGTTGTTCACAAGGGTTTGTAGCTTCTCTAGAACTTAACCTAAGTGGTCATAATCTGGAGCATATGGATAAAACATAATAGAATAATTTTCCATGAGGTCAATTTGACTTTAAGACATGTATGGAATATGATTGAAGGTAATATTTCAAAATAATTTAAGAATTGGGGCAAGGTTATAGTTCGTCAAAGTAGTTTTGATTATGGCCTTTACTACAAATGGCTCTTAATTCCTTGGAAATTTTGTTGAGATCATACTAATAATGAGAGTAGGACCGATTCATATACCTTATGCATGTCCCCCATTGATGGGTGGATAAAAAGAAATTTTGATGGAGCCCATAAAGGGAACCTGGGAAAATATGGTTGTGGTTGTATTTTCAGGAAATCAAGAAGTCAACCTTTGTTGGCTTTGGAAGTAGATTATGGTGATTTAACCAATAGTACAATAGAGGGCATGGCTCTTCTTTTTGTGCTTATTAAAGAAAAAAATCAAAATTGGCCTTGTTTATGGACAAAGGGGGACTCTCATACCATTATTGAAGCCATAAAATTATATCATTTCAAGGAATGGGTGTTAGAGAACATTATTCAACAGATCAGGTCCATTCTACCCTTTTCACAGCACTCTCATTTTCTCATATAAGAGGTAGCAAGAAACAAGTAGTTGATTGATTAGCCAATAAAGGGAATGAGGTCTAGGATTTGGATGATAAGAGTCTCCGAGTGTGGAAGGGAAACTATCCATGTTACATTCTCACTCTTATATCCAATGATGCTAAAACGGTCTTCTATTCTGGTTAGGAAAAGCTTTCTCACTAGGTGAGGTGATAATTGTCGTTGGAAATAGGGTTAATGTTGTGACATGGAAAACAATTATATTGATATCCAAGTACATGATACATAGCTTTTCCTCTATGTGAAATGTTCTAAAGGTGTATATAGCTGTGAATTCTTGCATGGTCCCTCATTCCTTGCAATTAGTCTTTTTCAAGGGTGGATTTGAGATTATTTTCAGGGAGAATGTTGGTTTCTTGGTCATGGGATCTCAATGAAGAATCGAGACAGTATGGGGACAAGTCCAAAAAAGAATTGGAAGAGAGATTTTACGGGGCGAAGATGCATGTGATTCCTTTACCGTATGAATGGACGAGAAGATAAAGAATGTCGTAATGTAGGAGTGGTTGTAGAAGGCCTAGTTTATTTCCGAAGAGCTGAATGAGGTGGAAGAGGAAGATATTTGCGAGCACATGAAGAATCTGATGCTGGAACCGAAAAAGTTAGTAGGCACACACAATGTGTTCGAGATGGCCAAGAGTCTTATCTCTACCAACATTTTGTCCAATGATTTTGGACAATTTCTCCTACACCGGGACGATGCAGATCCGGAATGAAGGATTATCTGTCTTTCGTTTCATGTGCATGCTTAGGAAAAATCTTTACAGGTTGTGTCAAAAGGACAAGGATTCTTTGCCTCGAACCTAGGTTTCCTTCTTCCGAGGGACACTATGGTTGATTTTCCTCGGTGCAGTGCATCTCCTTCTTCCTCGGCTCAGGATGCAGATGAATCCTAAGTGGAGATAATTGTTGAAGATTCCCTGGGCAACGAGAAGGGGAAGAAGGTGGCGGACTTGTCGGTGCCACGCGGGGATACTGGGAGAGTGTGACTCTGGTTTGTCTTTGGTTGCCACAGGAGGAATTTTGATTACTGGTACAATTATTAGTTTGTAATGTGATGTGATTGTTGGGATGGAGCTAAGTTCTACTCTCTCCTAATTGCCAACACATTAAGATGCTTATATTTTGAGAGTCCTATGATGAGGAATGCTATCTAAAACTATAACTTAATATATCTTTTTATACATGATAGGGCCTTATCCCTAGGTATCAATAGCTAAACAATGTTGAACCACCAAAATAATAATAACAATAAATTTACCATATTGAGATTGTTCACGATTCATTTATGTCGAAATGATAATGACCACACTTCTTATATGTCGAACTTTCTCTGAAAATGCTGTGAGAAAGGCTCCACTTTTTATTTTATTTTAAGTCTTACCATGGTAGCGAAAACTTAAACTTGCAAAGGGCACGATTCACACATTTTTAGCTGACTATTATTCGACCATAACTGCTTACCATGAAAATATGATTTTCCCATTTCTGATAATACGAGAACTATATGCTTGAAGGAGAGATCCGCTGGACGTCGTTCTCAAGTGGGGAGTCGCTTGGGTATCTTCCCAAATAAACGAACTGGTGACCGCTCCATTCTCCACTATTCCACGAAGAAATAATGATATTATATAGCACGAGCAACAGTGTCTTTCCTGCGAATGGATCCATACGTAAACAAAATACAAAGTTTATGTTTATTTATTATCAAAACACCCAAGAAAATATGAACTCCATAATCCTACATACAGGAAATGTCAAATCTAAACCGCACGTCAACAAAATAAGAATTTTATTTATATCGAGTCAATGATGAGCGATCGATTGAAAAGTAAAAGTTACGTGATATATGATGCAGTATGTTGGCCTTTGGCGTATTTTAAATTAAGAGATTTGAACTGTTGTCATTCATTGAACGAATAGAATAAAGTATGGGAGACATTTTCGCGGCATTGATCAGAGGTATCTTATTATTGGATTGGAGGCGGTGACAAATTTGACGGGCTCAATATATTTTAATTTGATGAATTAGGTGAAGATTGACCTTTTATGAATGCGAGAATATACAATACACTACCTTTCAATTCAAAAAGAAAATATATAATATTTAATATTAAATATTTAATTAATTTATATAAAATAAATGTTAGAAAAACCAAAACTCTATCATGAGACATGAACCTCAAGTTTACCGATTTAGGTAATCCTAGTGTCCCATCTTTCAAATCATTTCATGCTTAAAAAAATTGTCTCAATCAATATACAACATAGGTATGGACGAGAGAGTGAGGCATCACCAATTAAATTAAAATATCATTTTCAAACTAGATTGTACCTTCCTAAGGCAAAAAGAAATAAAACATTTGTGTAAAATTCAAGGTGTGCCATTCATATATTCGTTAACACCTAGAATACACGAAGTACAAGGTTATACAACACAAGAAAATTAAAGATAGTAGAATGTCATACATTGTATAAATAATACCTTCTTCAAAAAAATATTTAGTAGTATATTGAAGAGAAAAGAAGCAATAACAATTTTCCGTTGAGAAAATATCCAGAAATATAAAAATGACATAAATGCAATGCTGCTATATAAATAGACATGCAAGTAAATAAATTATACATTACATAGAAGGCTAACACATTTACATTGATAAAATTTTGAGCAATACAACCCACCAAGAATTAATTTCACTTGTTTCTTGTAGATAAATTGTATATCTCTACTTCCTTCTCACTCCTACATAAGGTTATAGATCTCATAATAAAAAATTCATAGAACAAACTAATAATGAAGAACTTGATTTTTAAAATAAAGAAGGGTAGTGAGAATTAAATCACCAAATTCTAAACATATAATTAACACGCTTCCAAAAGGTAATAACTATATTACTATTTTAAAAGTACAAAGATTGAACTAATTGCTTATTTGGTAGTGATTTATCCTTCAGCTACTGATTTTGTGGATGATTTGTGTGAATTGAATAAATATTTTTAATATAGAAAATAAAAAAGTTATCAAGCATTGTTTTATGCTAATTGTTTTAGATTCATCTCATACGTAAATAACTAAATTATTGTTTTTTGTAAATATATTGTATATGAGTATTGAATTATTATTTTTAGTATATTATGATTTTTTTGGCTTTGACTATTCTTCAATATTTTATTTATTAAAATAAAATTTGACACTTATAAAAAAACTTAGCAAAAAATGTGTGTGACAGGTGATTTTAAAGTTGGCCCTTCTAATGAAAATTTAATACATTTGAGGTCCTTTTGGTATTGAGGTTTAATATTACATTAATTTTTTTCAAGTGTAAATTCTTAATCACCCTTATCTGAAAAGTTAAAATATGTTTGACGGGAATTGACGAATTCAAATTTTATCCTTGATTGGAGGGTTAAAGTTAAACGTTCTTACAAAGTGCACTTATGTGCATGCTGGAAT
This sequence comes from Taxus chinensis, assembly GCA_019776745.2. Taxonomy (NCBI): domain Eukaryota; kingdom Viridiplantae; phylum Streptophyta; class Pinopsida; order Cupressales; family Taxaceae; genus Taxus; species Taxus chinensis. The sequence continues at coordinate 762,822,606 of CM034151.1, read as the reverse complement.
GTAATTACTCCAATAGGTATCTTATTACTAGATTGAAGGTCCATAGTTATATGTTGTTGCACTTATGTGTATAGTGGAATGTAGTTATGTTAATAAATATTATTTTTACTATATTGAATGTCCATAATTAAATGTGGTTGCACATATCTGGAAGCTGGAGATGGAAGCACAATTTAACAAGTATCATATACTTGATTAAACATCCCTAATTAAATATTATTACACTTATGTGGATGGTGGATATGGAACTATATTTTATAAAATATCTAATGGTGATGGGATGTATTATGTGTTAGTGGGAACCACAACCATACTAAACATGTGGATAATTACAAATGTAACATTTTTTTTGGATATTTGTAAGAAGTTTTAAAAAGACAGGATCTTGCAGGTGATTGACATTACAGAGCCAACTGCGCATGACATGAGGGTCATGGTGTAAGATGTGTAATAGGTGGAAAACATACGAAAATATTCAATGTTGTTGTTTGTTCGGATGTGAAGAATTACGTCAATGAGGCAGTAGTGGACTCTGATATTGTGGTGAGGAAAGTCCATGATGAAGCCATCTGACAGGTGCAACGGAAACATCATGAGTGATTTAGACATATGAAATCTTCTTATCTTCAGTTGGAGGTGAAGGATACTCTGTGAATCCTGCAAGGTCAGGGTTAACGTGGACATTACAAGAAATGGACTGAGAATTTCCCATTTTAGTGTGGGTCATTGAGTTTTCTCTAGGAAGGATCTCAGTCTCTCCAGCATTAATTTTTTAGGTGACCAAATTTTTGCATTATTTCTACTTTTTTCCTTATACACAACATCTCATGCATCTATTAGAGGTCCTCAAGTTATCTTGATGGTATCTCCACTTAGTGTTGTTCCCCTAATAAGGTTTCATCTTAACACTATCTCCTATGTTGTACACACACACACATACAATTCTTGTATAAAATCATATAAATGATAGATGTTCTTGAGCCATAAAATATGTAGACCCATGTTTTTCCTTATAAATATTTGTATGCTAGCCCCCACCTATATTTATTTATAATATTTATAGTTATAATTTTTTTTACCCTTACAGTATCCTAAATTCTATTGTGAGGTTTTTTCTATTTGCACCGTGTTTACATTTTTTTGTTGTTGTATTAATTAACAACTTAAGTTATTGAAATACATAACAATGTAAGTACATTAATCTAAAATAAATTAAAATCCTTCATAAAGTTATGGGTTTTAGGTTTAAATCTATTAACATAGATTTAATACTCAACAAACATTACATTGAATGTGACAATCATTTGTATCTATTAGTAATTTCTATGTTTTTAATAAAGAAGTTACATATTACATTTAATATAAATATAAGTGTGTACATGAGGATAGTAATGGCCAAGTTCTAGAAAAGAAACATATGGGATTATAATGCTCAAAGGGAAATAAAGACATGAGGTTTTGGATACCACTATAATTTGCATAAGAGTTATTTCTTGTTTACATACTTTTCCATAAATATTGAAAATTTATAATGGTAACTAATCATGTCTATAGTCGAGTGCATATTAAAAAAAAGAGAGATTAAGTTTATTATGATAATAATTATTTCATTTTTCATACAAATTACAATTTTATGCTCTGTTTATTATTGGCTTGTTAACAATTTGACCATTTTATAGCCTCCATACACTCATCCTTCACCTACAGAGTCACGTAAACATGTTTTATAATAAGATTGAAATAAAAGGTTCCATACGACATCTACAAAATGGTTCTCTTCAGATATTTTCCTCCTCTAATGGAGGTTTATAAGTGTTTGTGTCTCCGAAGGGCCAAAATAGAATCTATGTACATTCATTCATCCCAATGGCCTAGTCCCAACCACTTTCTCTGTGCCCCCTCTTTATTCAACAACTCACCAACCCCTTAAAATAGTGGAGTTTGTCCTCTTTTATAGTTTCATTCCACTAATCTTTCCTCTTCTCTCTCCTTTACGGTGGCTCCTTTGAATCTTGTACATAGATAAAATGTTTAGTTGGGATCATAAATTATATTATGAGCCATGGGTTTTAATTCTAACCAATCATATCATGCCATGTCACTTGGTGGTCAGATCCTATGATTGACCCATCCTTCCACTACTCACTGTTAGTCACACGACCATGTAGACCTTTCATCTTTCATCATTTATTCATATTTCTCTACATCTTATGACATCATGTCTCATTCCTTTATTATGGGATTATATTAAACTCTAGGCATGCTTATCTCTTTGTGCCTTCATTTTCTTGCACCTCTCTATGCACCTTAGCCTTTATCTACCATCATGGGGTAATTAATTTTCTCAACACCACTTCTATTGTGTTCCTTATGTTTCTCCCACATGCTCCTTTACGCTTTTGTGTGTATCACTTCATTCGTATACACATCAAACTCTCTACCCACTATGCTAAACTCATGTGTCATTTTCTTTGAAGCCTATTTCTCTCAGATGATCTCCTTTATTTCCTCTTCTCTAGTGTATAATAATATCTTTCACTCCATCATCTTCCATATGTGTATTTATTCCACACATGTTCCTATTTTTTCAGGTTTAAGCCACTTATGTTCTTCTCCTTCAAAATTCTCATCATTTTCCCATATATATGTGATTCTACTTCTCTTATGTTTTGAGGACTTATGTATCACTTCTGAATAGAATTAAATAATCATTTGTCCTCTTCTAATAGTCCTTTAGGATTCTATGGATTTGGATATCTATCATTATATATGTAGTATCTGGGGCTCACTAGGCATTTCCATAGTCCTAAGCCTTGTTCATTCCTTTGTGACCTAGTAACACCTTAGATACACCCAATCTATTTAGAAACCACATTAATCATTTTGAAATTATCTAATTTTTTTGAACCCTAGTTATTAGTGTTGTCATTAATGGAAAATGAGTGAGTGGTGAAGTGACACTTTGTAAGGGACATGAAGGTTGATTGGTAGGGCCTTATCAGTGGTAAATTGAGCATTCAAGATGCTTTCAGTGTTCTGTGGATTTGGTCAATGAGGCAGGAGTCCATTGGAGGTATGGATATGGTTGGTAAAATTGTACTATATATTCTACAGATCATTCATGATGATTTATGTATGAAAAATATCTTCTGGAGTGAACATCATGTCAAATGTTGGGAGTCATAATTGTAAGTTGCTCATTTAGGCCTTAGAGCCTAGCGAGGTATGAGAGCTAAATGCAGGTGATTAGAAGACTAGGTAAGAATACGAGTAGCCTAAGAACATTTCCTCGAGTATGTATGAGCATCCAAAAGGTTTATTTTAGCTCTTGGAGGAAAAATTCAAAATTTCACCAAAGTTGTCTTTGAAGACTAATGACGTATGCTGAGGTAAATGAGATAGGTGTGAGATGTACAAGAAAATATATGGATAAAAAACATATGGAGTGTGTCGAGGAGTGTCTTTTTTACTTCATGTGAAATTTCATCAAGTTTTGAAAAGGTATGTGAAAGTTATGCAAACTTTTCTAAGTTTGACTTCTTAAGGAATGCAATTTGAGAACCCTATCTTCTTAGCACTCAAGAATAAATATGGATCCTTATTTATATAAATAATTAAATGAATTTTTGTAGATAACTCCAATCCTGAAGTATTTAAATTTTTTTAGGGAAATTCATTGAGAAACTAAAACGTTATGAGCATTTTTCTGACAAGCTTTTTCTATTTCTAGATCGTCTTTAAGCGGTAGAAACAAAATGAATAGTTTGACCTAAAAATGACTAGTATAAGTTTGAAAACATCTCAAAAGGGTAAAATTATCTCTCAAGGACAAAATGGTGGTATGCATATTTTTCAAGCATAATGGCACTATACGAAAATATCTTTGTTTGGAAAGTTTTACAAGTGTAGTATGATTTTGAAGATTCATGTCTGACATCGTTCAATAGCCAAGTATTCCCATTCTTCATCTTAACCTGTACATAACCTTTTCCAACTATGCTGCAAGGCTCATCATCACCAAGAAAAACATGCCCAAAATCTCCTTGAACATAATCAACAAAATAATTCCTATGTGGAGTAGCATGGAAAGAAGCACCTGAATCTAAAACCCAAGATTCAGTAATATTGTGCAAAGAAAGAATCAAAGCATCCTGACATACATTTCCCTTCGCCACATTTGCCTCCTTATTTTATTCTTGTTGTTTCTTCTTATCCTGAATCTCTCAACAGCCCTTCTTTGCATGTCTAGAATTTCCACAGTGCCAACATACTATCTTGCTTTTGGATTTTGACCTTTCCTGATCCTTGCATTTTCCACGACTTCCTCTATTATTCTGTCTTTCTCTAGTTTCCACTGTCAAAGCATTCCCTGAAGTAGAAGATTCCCCAGATATTTTTCTTTGTATTTCCTCACTTAGAATCACCCCTACAACATCCTCAAACTTCAACTTTGAGTTAGCTAGAAACGAGTTGCTTATTGCCATTACTAGGCTATTCCAACTCTCAGGTAAAGAGCATAGAACTAATAAAGTCCTAACTTCTTCATCAAATTCTATTGTAACCGAAGCTAGCATATTTACAACCGTATTAAAATCATTTAAATGATCTGCTACTAAGCCATTCTCGGACATCTTCATGTTAAACAAAATTTTCATTAAAAATATCTTATTAGAGGTAGAGGGTTTTTCATACAACTTACCTAATGTATCCATCAGTTCTTTTGTAGTCTTTTCCTTTGAAACAATAAATAATACCAAAGATGCAAGAAACAACAGAATTGTCCCAAGTGCCTTCCTATCCAGCAAATCCTATTCCAAATCCATCATGCTCAAGGGTTTGTTCACCTTCTCAAATAGTGAAATATAAAGATCCTTTTGATAAATGTAATCTTCCATCTGCATCTTCCAAAGACTGAAATTTTTCCCGTTGAATTTATCAACCCTAGATCTTCCAGCATGTGCCATAGCTCCCACTCAAGATAAAAATTTTCCTACGATTCAACACTTCAGCAAACCAAACAAGGATCTGATACCAATTGTTAGGGAATAAGGGATAAAAAATGTGGAACAATCCTTCACAGAATCGCAACAATAGAAACTAATATGCAGAAAATATTACAGAACTCAAATAAAATTGTAGAATAAAATAACACAACAAAAAGAGACAATATTTAACAAGACACCACTCTCTCAATACAATACCCATATATGTTTGGAGCTATGCTCAACAAACTCTATAGTATTCACACCCAATTCAAAACACATCTACAATGGTACATTATGCCTACCATATGTGTAAAACCATATAAGTAGACAACTGCTTTAGCATTTTTACAAAATTATGGGTATTAAAACCATGGGTGAAAACCGTGCCATAAACCTATGGGTCAAAAATCCCACACATATGAGAAAATCACATTTCTTGGTATATCGTGCACGTTTTAAGGCAAAAAAAAATTTCTCGGCAGCTGCGCCCCCGAATCCCTGCTACCGAGGGCTGCTAGTGTCGAACCCTAATGAGGCAACTATGAAAAGTGTACAGTACTCTTAGTGTACAGTCTTCAACACTTTCACATATGAAAATAGGCTCCATAACCTTATAGTTTTGGCAGATGGAGGTTTGGGCGAGGTGGCTATACCACCCATTTAAAATTCAATGGAGAAAATACAACCCAAACCAAATTTGAATCCTACAAAGAAAGGCATGCCAAATCCCAAGGATGAAGTGTGAGGGAGAGAAATTACTAAAACCCCGTTAGATGGATGTAGTGACAAGTTGAGCATTGAGAAAAAACATATTTTGGGGGAAGCTATTAATTATGAATCATTTATGGTTTATTCTTGTATTTATGAATTGGAGAGGAAATATGTGGAGTTATAAAAAGTGGAAATACAAGTTGGTACTGCCATTAATTTTGTTGCTACAAAGGTGATGAGTCCCCTCCCCAAGAATGTTAATGAAAAAGTATTCATTGTTTACATTGAGACTCTAGGGAAGGTTGAAATATTTGTCTCAAAATAAGGCGATGATGGATGGACAAGTGGAAAGAATAAATCTTTGCATACGGTTCATCCCACCATGATTTGAAGTCGGGGAAGAAGATTTTAGTCATGAATATTTCCCTCGGCTAACTCAGGATTTTAACTATTTGTTATGGTTTTAGTCTATTCTTGTTTTAGTCTTTGTTTTGTAGTATTTTTGTAGTTTTTTGTTCTGTTTTGGGTCAGGAAACTGTTGTAGCACTACATTCTTGTTTTTTTAAAACTTTGTGTGGTAGTTTTTCCACTGTCTTTGTGCTTCAGTGTCCTTCCTAGATTTTAGACCTTTTTTTAATGTGTATTGTTCACATCGCATTTTGCTTTTGATCCTCTCAATTATCTGGGGTATGGTCCCCTTCAAAACCATTCTCAAGGTGTGGTCCCTACCAACAAAAAAATTACCATTAATAAAAACATAATTCAATTTAATCTATGAACATTGACTATAATATGTAATTTATGTTCTAATATGGGGTAAGCCGACACCAATATAATGAGAATAATTTTTAATTAAAGTAAAATTTTGTGTGCACCCTCAGGTATGATTTTCCTTCATATATACAATTTTTAATTACTCACTTTATGGGGGGGAATGTAGACAATCAAATTTGGTAACTTTCCTTTGCTAGTGACAAATTCGAATCCATTCTTTTGTTAAAAAATGATCAAATTATAATCATAATCTCCCTCTCTCTATCTCTATCTTCCCCCTCCTAAATTACTTATATTTTTGTGTATTGATCTATCATTCATCGATAGTTTATAAACTAAATAAAGAAGTAATAATTCCTAGTAATAATTCCCAAAAATTATCTTTTCAATTATTGTCTTCCTCAAAAAAACCATATGATGTATGTGGACTATAATCTTGGGCAATATGTATGCTCCTAAAACCTTTCATCTAATGACTCTTTTTTTCAATTTGAAAATGGTTACTTGAGTTGGTTAATATTTTGAGATAATCTATATTGGAATATATAAATTATGGAAGCCTATGTAATAAAGTCAATTAGATTTCACAACTCACATGTCACTCTAACATACTCCTGCTTTAAATGAAAAAAATAAAGCACTTAATGCTCTTATAAATATTCATAAAGAATTTGTATATAAATTATAGAAATCGATAAAATCGGATTAAAGTAGTTAGTGATGTAAAAGTGTTTATATCCATCCATTTCAAACCACTAAAAGGTCTTAGAGCCATGTATTACAAAGAAAAAGTCTTTGTAATATTTTTAAATGGTTTTCAAGGGACAAAAGGGTTTAGTTTAACAGCTGAAGCACAACACATTACATATAGTACTTGCACATACACTAGGATAATAACATGAGGCTTAATCACACTTATTGTAATATAGTGCAAAATTTGAAATTGTTCAACATGGGTTTACTATCAAGAGAAGTCCAACCTCACCCACATAGTTATTCTTAGGATATTGGATTTATCTAGAATTTTTACTTGATGCATGTCATTATAGGTTTTTCTGAGATTCTGCAAGGATAACCAATATACATAAACACACATTTGCAAGAAATATAATTGTAGGAGAAGTTACAAATATACACTAAAAAAAATCCAAAACCATACAGAAGAACCTAAGATCACACCACATTCAAGGAATAGTTGTATCGTATTGGACAAAATAAGTTTACAGTGGTAGTTAAAGAGTGAAACACGATTGTATTCATAACAACTCATCCATCTAGTCTACATGTGCCAATATCCACATTTAGGTAATAGTCCATTTGTGTGAACTTTAAGAAATCATGATTTCAATTTAGCATATTTGGAATTATTAATGCATTATCTTGAATATGCATAATTATTGTTGATAATTTAATTTAGAATAATCCACTATATCAAATTGTTACCTAATATATTTAATGTATTGCAATTATAGTTTTAAGTGTTTTAAAAAGCGTTATAATTTCATGAAATGTTTCACAAACAACATTTGTTGTCTTCAACTTTTGAACAATCAACCATGATTTTTTCATATCATTTCTCAATCTAACTCATACCATTGGCCACTTGCTTCATGGCTGATATTCTTTTCTTAGACCTTAAGCCACCATTCATAGATAGTTTATCATGTGATATAGAAGAATAAGAGGATTTAGAAGAAATATTTATAGGATTCTTTGTTTTCATGATGCTCTTATTTATTGAATTTATGTAACAATGAAAAATAGTGATTGCATACATGGGAAAATAAAATATTGATAATGCAAATAATGCATCTATAGTGAAGGACATATGACATTTGTTTTTCATCCTTGAGATCAATGGTGTAATTTTGGAATAGGGATGGAAGCCTAAAAATTATATTGATATTCAAGAAAATAAAATTACAATAGATGGACTGTAATACTTATAGGAATTGAATAGCCATGTAAAAAAAAAAGGATTGTTACAGTGGTGCAACAATATACAACCGTGAATAACAATATGGTTATAGAAATATAACCAGATAACAATATACATCCAGGACTTCACAAAATGAAAAATATAATGGTTGTAATAACATAACCATGTAACAGTTATACAACAACTAATAACATTAATAAATTGTGAATTACCTAAGGTAATAAAATGCATAATTACATATAGTAAACTATGTTGACCCTAAAATTCCCCCCCTAATTTTGTATTTCTTCAAGGGATGAGGAGAGGAAATATTTGAACAACTCAAACTTGTCACGTGTAAGTGACTTTGTTAAAATATCTTCTCGTTGTTCATCTGTTGAGAAAAACTAAAGATATATGTTGTGTTTCAAGATATTCTCAAGTATGAAATAAACATGTAGCTCAATGTGATTTGTTCTCTAGTGAAACACTAGATTGTGAACAATTTTGAGAATACCTTCATTGTCTTCATACATGGTGGTAGGTTTGTCTTGTGGTATTCCAAGTCCTTCTAGTATGTGACGTAGCCATATAACTTTGCAAACAGACTCAACATGATATTCGACCTCTTTAGAAGAGTGAGAAACAAAGTGTTTTTTTGTTTTCCCCGTGATATTGGTCTAGATCCCAAAAATAATAAAAATCCACAAGTTGATTTCCTGTGATCAATTTTGCCTACATTATATGAATATGAAAATCTAGTCAAGAAGAATTGATCATTCTTCATGTATTATAGACCAAGATCTATTGTTCCCTTGAGATATCTCAAGATTCTCCTTGTTTCTTTCCAATAAGAAAATTTGAGTTCCTACATGAACCTAGAAAGATAGCTCATTGCAAAGATGATATCCGGTCTAGTATAAGTGTGCTAAATGAGACTCCCAATCAACTGTCAATAGAGTGTTGCGTCTATCAGAGGAGATGGATCTGAATGAGATAACTGTAGTATCGTATCCATAGGTGTAGCAATAGGTGTGAAATCCATCATCCTAAATTTCTCGAGAATTTTCTTGGTATACTTCAACTGAGAAAAAAAAATGTGATTCTCTTTCTTCTATACTTGCAATCCAAGACAATAGTGCATGAGCACAAGATCTGTCATGTTGAATGATCAGGTAACATATTTATTCGTTGCATTAGTCATTTTCACTGAACTACAAGTGATGAATAGATCTTCGACATAGACAAATATAATCACAATCTCAACCCCTTAATTTTTGATGTAGAGATTAGGATCATATGGATTTCTGACAAATCTATGTTGAACGAGAATGCTCATATATTTTGATGTACCAAGCCCGGGGTGAGTGTTTAAGGCCATAAAATGATTTTATTAGTTTTCATACCTATGTTTCTTCTCTAGGTACATCATATCCCTCAAGTTTAGTCATGTAGACTTCTTCCTGTAGATCTTTGTTTAGAAAGGAACTTTTCATGTCCATTTGATGGACTTTCCAACCAAACTGTATAGCTAGAGAAAAGATCATCCTAATCATTTTGATATAAGTTGTGGGAACAACTGTTTCCTCATAGTTTATGCTTTCCTTCTCTATGTACCCCTTTGCTACCAGTATTACTTTATACTTTTCTATGGTCCCATATACTTTGTACTTTGTTTTTAATATTCATCTAGTAATAAATGGGTTTCTTTCCTGGTGGAAGATAGACAAGATGCCAAGTGTTTTTTTTTATCACTAACTTATACTCAACATCCATGGCATCTTTCTAACCTTTTGAATTTAGGGCTTCCTATACTATAGACAGATCATCAAATTCAATAAATATACTCATCAAAGCAATATGTAATTCTTCTCATGCTTTACTGTGAGTCTGTGGTCTAGTGGTGGATGTATCCGGTGGAGCATCCAATTTGCATATCATATCATGTTATTATACCACTTAGGTATAAGTTTTCCTGTTCCTGTTGGTTGTACTCTTGTCTGATCATCACCATCATCCCCTTCAGCACTGTCATCTTCTACGAGAACATCAACTTCTATTTTTACAACAAGTGGAATATTTACATTAGGTGAGTCTGAAGGAGGAGTCTCTTCTTCCTTCTTCTCAAAGAACTGAACATATATTCTGGTGTAGAATCTTTCCTAGTATTTGGATCCATCAATATATACCCAAGATTTTCTTCACTGTAGCCAATGAAGATGAGTTTTGTGACTTCATACCCAACTTGTTTCTATTTTTCTTGGGTATGTGCATGTTTTTTCTCCACCCGATTACTCTGAGGTGTGTAACTGATGGCTTCCTCTTTGACAATGCTTCATGTGGCATCACTCCATCAAGAGCAATTGTGGGAATTGTGTTCAACAAATATATAGTTGTCTTTATTGCTTCTTCCTAAAATGCCCCTGCTAGTCCAGAATCATCTATCATAAAATGCACCACTTCCATGAAAGTGTGGTTTCTTCTCTCAACAACACCTTTCTATTGCGATGTGTGTTGAGGAGGCATCTATCAACAAATCAATTGAGATTGCATGTAATATTTGAACTCATTACTAGTGAATTCCCCACCTCAATCTGAGCATAGATTTGATGTGACAACCAGTCTCATTCTCTATAGCCACTTTGAAAATTTTGAAGTTCTTAAAACCATCACTTTTCTTATGAAGACAATATATCCACATTTTCCTTGAAGAGTCATCAACACGAAGCATGAAGTACTGAAATCAAGAATTACTAGATTGCATCAGACCGCAAAGATCGACATGAACCAAATCAAGCTTACCATGAGCTCGATAAGTACTCTTCTAGAATGAATCTCTTTTTTGTTTACCTACTCAGAAGTGAGGAAAATTATATGTATCCTTCTAGAGAGTTGGAAAACCTCACACCATGTTATACCAGTGAAGTGTTTCAAGATAATTGAAACTGATGTGACCAAGTCTATGATGCCACAACTATGCTGATGAATAATTCTTAGCCATAAGTTCCTGATCATCTCTGTGGACAAAGTCAAGCTGGAACATACATCCCACATTAGAGTATTTTGCAAAAACATTCGAGCCTCTTGATTTGTCTCGAATCAAACACACTTTCTTATTGGATTGACTATCAAAGTCAATATTTAGATTTTCATCTAAAATATGACTCATTGATAGTAGATTTTTTATTAACCTAGGGACATAAAATATTGTATCTAATTTTTCTCCTCATGGAAAATTGGTTGAATGCAACCTTACACAGGATAAATAGCAGTGTCAGTCCCAGTCGTGTGGGCTCACATTCGATCCCAAAATTGAGCCCAGAATGATTAAACCCGAAGCAAAGCAAAGGAACCATAGAAAGTGCCATGTGCCTCATCGGTGCAACTCCAAGGGAAAAATCCAAAGCGGGGTCCCCAAGAGAGCGTAGGCTCCCCACGTATCTAGGGTTCAAGAAGTTCCTCCTCAATGGGTGGGAAAGATAGAGTCGACTATTGAAAAGTCTAAGGCCAGCGGAAGGAGCCATGCGTCAGCTTGGCGTAACTTCAGAGGTAAGACCCAACAGGCAGGTCCTAAACAAGCACGAGCCCTCCACGTGTCTACAGTCAGACATATTACTCTGCCAAAGAGAAGGGACTAATGCCAAAACAAAAGGAAAGGAAGGGGTGGCCCATAGAAGATGCCAAGTGTCCCTTTGTCATAATTTTGGGATCTAACTACAAAGGTCCCACCCGTAAAGAGGTTTTTGCATTATATATAGTGGGGCCCCCTTACTCACCCAAAGGAATGAGGAAGGCAGTGTTCACTTGAGGCTTGAATCGGGTAAGTATAAGATAGGGCCAGCCGAGAGCCCACATGTCTCTTTCAGTGCAACTTCGAAAGAAAAATCAAGAGGTAGGTCCCAAACATGCGCCAACCCTCCACGTGCCTAGGGTCAAATGTACTGTCTTTTCCAAATATAAGGGAACTAGGCAGAACACAAAGGAAACAAAGAAAGCCTGTGGATGACGCCATGTGTCAGTGCTAGCACAAATTCAAGAGTGAAGGGAGGGGGGTGAAGTCTTAATGTGCGCGGGGCTGCCACATGGATCTCGCAGGAATCCATTCTTTTGTATATTGTGATCCCGCGTAAAATTCCTGACCTTGACCTTCAAATAGCCATAACTTTGGACTGGAAGCTTGGATTTGAGTGAGAGAGGACCTTTTGGAAAGCTCTCAACGTCTCCTACTCACCTGCCACCATTAATAAAAAATGATAATTTCAGTCTGCCATTTTTGAGGCTGTCAGTCTTCTCACCTACCACTATAATGAAGTATGGGCTTCCTTTCTTGCCTAAGAAGGAATAGTAATGGATGCTTGGGTTTTCCAGCGAAACCCATCATTGTTGTAGGAGAATTCATTGATCTTTTGGGGTGGTTGAACAGGATTCTAGATTTCTTCTATCTCATTCTCTAATTATTCCTATATATTGTAAGGAGGGGGAAATTTTCAAAGGGTTGGACAGTTTTGCTTTGCACCCTTCCTTCTTCTCTAATCCGTAGGAAAATTTGTGGATTTTCAAGCCTCCCATTCATATTATAATGCAATCTTACCTCTTGGCCATTGTAATAGATTGTATCAAATCTTTGGAACAATAGTATAAGTCTGTGGATGATTTAAACCCTCTCTTATGTTCATTGTATCTTCCTGATATCTCATTACAGTCTTGGTTATCTATGCATGATAGTTGTATTGTGTTTTTATGGTTTGTGTTTTTTGCAAAGTAGATGTTCATCATTCCTTTGGTGCATCACCCTTGTTAGGTTAGGTTTTATTTCTTGCATCTCCTTAACCCTGTCTCCTTGGCAAGTTAGAGTAGGTTTTAAAGTGGATCCTCTGCAATATGAACGTATGCACTTGAATAGAGGAATAGGAACAACCTTCATCTTGAGAGCTCTCTCTATTTGCAAGGTCCCACACTTTGAATGAGGCTCTCGTTGGTATCCAAATTTGTTCTCCTTTTAAAGCTAAGCAGCATCACAGATTTGACATGGAGGTTAGAGACAGATAAATCATAATGTGTGTCATTTTTTAGCCGAGGATGAGATCTAACTGGCCCTTTGTCACTAAGATTTGTGGAGATATGGATAACACCTTCAAGAGGATTTGACCTATCCTCACTACTTTAGGCCATGCCTTTTACCCAGGGTGAGAGGACCCATAGGGTAACCTCTGTTTGATGAAGGAGATTGAGATATCCTTCTTTTACACAAATTTTATGAAGAAAACCTTGGGAAAATACGGTCAATACTCCATAATTTAACTCTCAAGAGTTGTCACTTCTAAAATATGGAGATACTTTCAAAACAAGGCTAAGGTTACTGAAGACATTATGAAATCCTTATTTTTCTGCATATTTTAGTAAATAGATTTTGTTCCTTTGTTGATATACAAGGAAAACATGGGTGGTTTAGGATGGATTCATGGTTTTTAATAATTTTGGTGGGATATTAAGAAGGATAAAGTTGATTATACTAGATCTTTGAGAGACTTCAAAAAAATTGGAAAGATAAATAACATAAAGCTTCAGAATAGTTAAGACATTCCTTCAACAAGAAGGTGTGCTTTAATGGAGGCCCAGATCAGCATGGTTTCACACAATATTTGAGAATATAACATGAAGGCTTGAGTTAAAAGACTCAATTAAACACCAAAAAATCTAATCAATCACACGTAAGGTACACCCAAAGACTTACAAACAATATTTATCAACAAATGACAGTGAAGTGATTTTAAATTTTTTTATCTCATCACAGGATGAAGGATCTTCTTGGAATGAAATTGCAAATGCCACTAAACTATCATAGGTATGAGATCCTATGTGATTTCACAAATATTTAAATGTAAGATTGCAATAGGAACAAAAGAAACCATTTACAGACATTCTGAAACAAAGCAAACACAAATTGCTAGAGGTTGAACAGAAATTAAATTCAAAACTGCTTAGATTCATTAGCAGGGGAAAGCTTCCATAACAATCTCAGTGCTCATCAATGGCTATACATCTGTAATATACTTGACTTGATAGAAAATATAACACATAATAAATTAACCAAGTATCTCGGATTTAGTTTCTCAAGAAGACGGGATCTCTCAAAATTTCTCTTAAGAATTCAACCCCCCGACCATTTGCAAGAATATTCTCATTGCATTTATACTTTTCACTTTCTCACTCATACCAAATTTTCCCCCCAAAAAGAAGAATATTCGAGGGACCTTTGTTTGTTAGCAATTTTCCTCAGAAATCGACGTTTAACAAATTAACCTTCTAAAGTTGCCAAGTGGACCAATTATGAACTGATCACATTCCTCAAGCCCTCATCTAATGAATAGAATGCCATGCCATAACTTTTTGGAATTCCTTTTAATCATTTTGATTCTGTCATGTGAGAAATCCCCATTTTAATCATTCTCTAGAGGATCTGTATAGTTGGATGTGATAGGAAATATTTTTCACTCTTGAGGCAATACCTTTTTCATCTTTTGCACCTACAACCTCCATAATTTCATTCTTTTACCTCTCTATCCTCTACCCTAAATCCATCTTCTCTGGTAATGTTTAATTTTTTCAAGTGCCCGAGCCACTTAAACTTCAAAATATCAGTCTATACAGTCTTTGGACTCATGAATTAAGCTTTGAATCCATTCAATTACACTTTGCAGACAAAAACAATAAGGAATTTCATCAAAAAATGATGAAAAACAATGTGTACTCGCATCTCTAGGAGTCTTGGAGCAAAAATGGTAGAAAAACAGATGCAATGCACAACAACTATTGATTATGCCCCTTTTATACTTTATATCATAGCCATCCACATGTTTCCTTAGTGGAACTACAAAGGAGAAGTATAGCGGCAAGTTTCCAAACAAGCACAGGCCTTCCACGTGCCCTGGGCCCAAGAAAAATGCCTTTTGGCCTTTGAAAAGTCTCAATATAAAAGGAACCAGCGGAAGCCTCCTCGTGTCTTCATGGAGTTATTTTGATATGGTTCCCAAAAATAGAGACCCCAAATGAGCGTGGGCTCACCACGTGTCTCATTCAAGTAGAGTTGTTGCAAAAGTTGAAAGATCAGTGGAAGGCGCTATGTGTCTAGGGTCCAAGACAATTTTCCTTAGCCGTTGCAAATTCCAAGCAAGGGAAGAATGAGCGGAAGCTTCCAAGTGTCCTCCTGGCATTTTTTCAAAATAAAATTTAGGGGCAGGTCCCCAAATAGGCGTGGTCCCTCCACGTGTCCCAGGCCTTAGAAAATTACTTTGAAAAGTTTAAGTATAGAGCGGAGCCATTGAAAGCCTCCACGTGTCTCCCCAACACAATTGCTAAGGTGGGACCCTGAGGTGGATCCTCAAATGAGCGCTTGACCTCCACATGTCCACTGTCTGCCAAAGCTATACCGGTCACATGAAAAATTTGTCTGAGTCTAGGCAAGGCATCGGAAACCTCCACGTGTATCCCCAATGCAACTCCAAGGCCAAACCAAAAGGAAAATTTTTAGATGAGCACCGGCCCTCCACATGGACAAGATTTGAATTGAATCAGGCCTTAGAGTTTTCAAAGTGCCCCGCTAAGCTACATCCAACCAGAAAGGGCCATGTTTCCACTGATGTTGAGATGTAAATTTTACTGGGAAAAATACACCTGTCAAACCATAAAATGCAGGGAAAATCACCATTTGAGCCCAAAAATGAATCTTTCTTTCAAGACAAAGAATTTTGAAATGATATAAGGCCCGAATATGATCTTTTAAGCTACATCCAATCATGTTTCCATAGATATTTATGATGAAAATGATAGGAAAAACAAGACATGACTGTGGAAAATAGAAAGAAAGCAAAAAACCCAAGTTTTTTCCTAAGTTACAGATCTTTCACGTGGACAGAGGAATGGAAAAAAAATTCTGGACTTTCAAGTGATCCTTGACCAAGGAAGGGACTGGTCATGGCAACCAAATGGAGGACAATTTTTTATGCATCAATACAGGGAGATAGAGAAGATGACATATCCCGCAAGCTGAAGAACTTTAAAGACAAATGGGGTGAGATCAAATTGAGAACCAATAGGATCCATGTTATGCAATCACACTGAGAGTCCCAACCCATCGATTTTTAGATTTCAGGGCTGATGTGATTTTGCATCAATAGTTTTGGCATGCCCGATGGGACCAGAGGTCAATATTTCAGTGTTATCAAGATTGGGTGTGTGTCTTGGTAAACTTCCAGCCTTTGGAGGCTTTCGAGAAACACATCTGGAAAATCCATCACTCAAATCAATTGGTTTTAGCTTCCCAAGTTTATCAAGGTCATGAGAAGAATACAAACAAGGTCAAAAACTAGGGAGGAGGGGCTATTTGTCTATTTATATTTATCTCAAGATAGAGTAAGTAGTGGAAGATGAGCTCAAAGGTCTCCATCTCTGCCAGGTAGAACCTTTTCAACACCTCCACCTGGTAGGCCTTTAGTTCAATCGACTAGATTCCTCTAACCAATCAGAATGGCACAACCCAACCCCCATGTCAACTTCACTAGCAGCAACCCGCTGGCTCTCAATGCACAAAATCTTGTTCCAGCTGCAACACTAAAGAGCACTCCATATTTTACTAGAGAGAACCAGATGACTCTGATTGATCACATCCAAGATATTGCAAATGTCTGTGTAATTCATGATATTTCTCAAATGGACATAGTTGTCAAGTTGTTGGCATCCTCCTTTAAGGTAAAGCTTTGCAGTGGTTCAGAAGTTTAACTGCAGGATCCATCCAGAATTGGGACAATTTATGCACAGATCTCAACAATAAATTTGGAGAGAAGGGGGATAATTTTTCCTTGTTGGAACAGTTGACAACAATCAAGAGGGCTCTTAATGAGTAGTTGACAAAATTCAACTTAAAATTCCAACGAATGTGGGATAGGATTTCGTTGGCCGTGGGACAAACAGAAGAAGGTGCTTTCCTATACTTCCTTAAAGCCTTAAATTCTGATATTTCCATGATGATTCAATCCATGGGAGGTATAACTTTAACCGCATCCTATAACATTGCTATTAGAGCTGAAAATTGCTTAATTCAGGCTGGTAAACTTGCACCTAGGCCACCTATGCCTCTATATCCAGAACTAGGAACTCCCAACACTAGTCAAGCACCCGCATTAGCTCCCATTCATACCCAAAGAAATCATGATTCAAGTGAGTCTTCTACCTCATCTTTTGGCACTTCAAAAGAGTTACAGGAGGTCATGAAACAACTACAAAACCTAAGAAATGAGCTAGTGACTATCAATAGACAACAAGCCCAAAGTTCTAGACCCTATCAACCTCCAAATCAGTATCGAGCTAGACCCCCATACTAGTAAAATAGACTACTAGCTCAGGATGGGAATCAAAACAAGAGCCAAGGACAACCTCAAGTTACAAGGCCATTCCAACCATATGATCCAAATGTGGCTTCGACATCAAGAGCCTTTGATTCCATCACAAAACAACATGACACAGAAGTATGATTGGTGTTACCCCTAGAACCTGCCTCACAATCAATCAATGTGTTTCAATGGTTCTTTGAATCAAGCTCTTATGGTGACAACAACTGGTGTGGAACAAGAAACAAACCAAGAAGGAAATCAACAAGAGGCACCTCCAAATGAAACCACACTTGTCAACTGGCAGGTTGAAGATTTCTGTGGTATAAATAAATCCCCTTCTCAAAGTGTAGCAGCCAATACATGGTCCAAGAAAAAAAATATTGGAGAGGTAAATTCATCCAATTCAAATGTTCCGTAGCCTCCTACTACTCCACAATTTGTTAACATTAAAAGTATCAATCTTAATGTGCAAGGTCATCCCAAGCCACCTTGTAGACCAGCTCAAGCGTCGATTATAACAACCCATGTGCAAGAGAATAATGTGCAGAGCAAGGGGTAGCAGAAAGATGGATCATCTCCATTCAAAATTATTGAGTAGATGAAGAAAACAAATGTAAACATCTCGATGTGGGAGTCATTAGATATGCAAGTTGCTACGGAAAATTGTTCAGTGTCAAACTAGTCACCCAATCAATAAGAAAAGGTGTTTACCAATGCAACTCAGCAAGGAGAAAATAAAGGAAACAAACAAGGTAAAAATTTTAAGCCCCCCATTCTATATCTCATTGATCATTGGAGACAAGTTAGTGCATAATTACATGATTGACTCGGGAGCAAGTAGCTCAGTCATGCCAAAACAAATAGCTGATCAGCTAGGTCTTCAATATGAAGTCATCTCCAAAGGTGTAGTGCAACTAGATGGGATAGTGATAACAAAGTTTGGAGTAATCAAATATTTGAGCCTCACATTGCATGCATGTCCCAATGTGACCATCTTGCAAGATGCATCAGTCATAGACTTACCACCACTCTTTCCATTGTGCCTGTCAAGAGATTTTACTGCCAAAATTGGTGGATATATATCAACAGATTGGTCACACATGCTATTCAGAACAAGGTATGGAGATAAAGCTACAATTAGATCTGAGCCTATAACAAACTTTCACATAGAGCCTCATACACCAAACCCAATCAATTCAAACTATTCAACATTTGATCAAGAGGATTATTCAAGCACTCATGAAGCAAATACCAAAGTCAGATGCATTCCAGACTTGACTCTTGATAAATGGGAAAATAAGAGCCATGATTTTGATCCTTATAAAGAAATGGAGGAATCTAAGCTAGGATTCTATTGTTTTCATGAAGAGAATCAACCTCTTCCTAGCATCACCAAGCCAGACCGCAAAGATGATAACGAAGTATGAAAGTTATTCTTTGATGGATCAAGAAGTAGACAAGGTGCCAGAGTAGGAGCTATGCTTGATTCACCTCAAGGTATGAAATATTACTTAGCTTTTCGTTTCCAGATTGTTTTCTCAAACAACATAGCTGAGTATGAAGCCTTCATTCACAGATTGCATTGGACAAGAAAGAGAAGTATTAAAAATTTGCAAGTCTTTGGTGATAGTGAGCTGATTGTAAACCAAGTTAGGGGACAAAATGTTGCCAAGAATGACCTACTCAAGAGCTACAAAAATAGGGTATGGGACCTAATTGAAGACTTCGAAGCTTTCAACATTGTGTCCATCCCCAGGAAAAGGAATGAAACTGTAGATAGGCTTGTAGCAGTTGGAGAAAATTTTATATGGCTGACAATATCAAAAGAGACAAAATACAACCACATATCCATGTAATTGTGAGACCAGCTATTCTAGACAATAATACAAGGTGACAGGTGTTTTAGAACGATCAACAGATCATTAATTTCTTACAAGAAGAGGCCGAATTCTCAGCTAGGAATCAAGATAAATTAGAGCAGCAGTACGGGGACCAAGTAGTGGAAAAAAAAGATTCCAAAAGGTTTAGTGACATTGGAATCCATCTTCATCTTGAATGACTAGTTCTGGAAGGAGAAGGCAAACATTCAGGTGAAGGGTGAAGATTCAGATCCTACTTCAATAGATGAAGGCAAGACATTGCAAATTGGCAAGGTAAGTACCCAACAAGAAAAATATAAATTCATTCAACTTTGTCAAGAATTCAAATATGTCTTTGCATGGACTTATAAGGATTTAAGAGGTTTCAACACAAAGTTAGCACAACACACTATTGTGCTAGATCCAAGATCTAAGCCCATCAGGTAGAAGAAAAGACCAGTCAACCCTCACATTGAGCCTCTAATGAAGAAAGATCTAAACAAGCTAATAAAGGCAAACATTATATTTCCAATCAAGCATTCAAGTTGGGTTGTAAACTTGGTGCCAATAAGAAAGAGAAATGGGGAGATCAGATTGTGTGTGGACTTCCATGATCTGAATAAAGCATCACTTAAGGATCATTATCCACCTTCATCAATGGAACAAATGTTGTAGGTGGTAGCTGGCTCCAAAAGGTTTTCCTTGCTAGATGGCTATTCAAGATACCATCAAATAATGATAAAATAATAAGATATAGGTTCAAGACAGCCTTCACCGTGAAATGGGGCACATATGATTATAAGAAGATGCCATTTGGATTGTCAAATGTTGGAGCAACGTTTCAGTGAGATATGGATATGGCATTCAAAGGATTAATCAACAAGATAGTGCTGATGTATCTAGATGATATCACTATCTTCTCAAAGAATGCAGCAGACCATGTCTTTCACCTCAAGAAAGTATTTCAGAGGTGTAGAAGGTTCTGTTGGTGCTCAAAATATTTTCACCCCAGTTTTCCTTTGAAAATCTACTCATTTACGGCCTCTGTCATTTTCTACTTCCCTGTGTTGTGCCTAGTTAGTCTTTGTTGCCATTTTTAATCAGCTCCTGGGTCGAAGATCATGTATGGGTCCATATTTGTCTCCTCTTTTCTTTGTTCCTCTGGAAAAATTTTGTAATTTGAGTCTCCTGTTCTCTGTTCCTTCAAGCACTTGGTTTTTCTTGTTCTCTCTATTCTCCATAGTCAGAATCTGTTGTCCTTGTCATTTTTTCCCTAGTTATTTGAAGAAAAATGAATTGATGTAACTCAGAGGAACATATTTGAGCCTTGTAACATTTCTAAACTCTCTGTCCTTGGAGAAAATTTCATTTCCAGGCTCAAATGGTCATTTTTCTGTATTTTACGGTTTGACGAGCATTTCTCCCAGTCCAATTTGCATCCTTGCATCAACAGGAAATTTGGCACCTTTTGGTTGGATACGGCCCGGCTAAATACTTCAAAAATTCTATGAAAATCCTCAACTTTAAAAATTTTCCCACGTGGAGGAACGATGCTCATTTGAAGATTTACTTTTTGGTTTGGCCTTGGAGTAGCGCCGAGGAGGACACGTGGAGGTTTGGCGGGACAGAGACATGTGGAGGCTTCCGCCGGGTCTTCCAATACTTAGTCTTTTTTCAAAAAAAATTTGGGGAGGTCTGGGACACATGGAGGAACCGCACATGTTTGGGGACCGGCCCTTAGGTTCCATTTTGAAGAAGCATCAGGAGGATACTTGGAGGCCTCTGCTCACTTTGCATTTTTCTTGGACTTTTCAATGGCCAAAGGATATTTCCTCAGAGCATGACACTTGGTGCCTTCCACTGAGATTCGAGCCTTCAAACAAATTTTTCTGGGCCAGGACATGTGGCGATGCCCACGCTCATTCAAGGTCTCAATTTTTGGGGACCATCTCAAGATGCGCCATAGTGACATGTGGTAGTTTGACAAGTCAAAAGGAGTGGGGAGGCAGACCATCAGGGGTAACTTGGATATTTTTCCCCCTAAGGTTCAAAAGGTTAAAATATCAAAAATGGCCTACAAGCCTGAAAAAAGAAAATTTCAAAGTTTATTTCAAGTCAAAAGGGGCGGAGGTGTGGGGAAAAATGGGAATTTTTTACAGTTTTTTCAAAGGGTCGTAAAAAGTCAAAAGGAAGCCCCCGAGCCCATTTTTGAATCTTCCACATGGACAACCCAAATTCAAAGTAAAGATCAATGGCAGCTGAGTGTATAAATGTGATTTTCCCCCCATTTTTTATTTAAAACTCCTAGAAGTGCGAGTCTTCATGATTTCTTATTATTTTCTACATGCCAAACAGAGGGACGAGTTAATTTTGATATCTAAGTTTGGTGGGAGATATCTGGAGACGTCTTTCACCATTAAAATTGTCTGACTTTCGAGCTCGATCGGATTTTCCATTTTTCCTCTCCCGAGCATGCAAGGAACCACATTTGATAGATTAGGGGCAGAAGTAGTTAGTAGAATTGATGGAAGAGTGATTTTCCAGAGGAAGGAGTTGAATGCGGGAGATATTCGAAGATATTTTCCCCTGAGAACCTGGTGAATTTTTTAGATCAGGATTCTAGAAATCATGATCATGATCATGGAAAGCACTAGTGCAATCAATGCCTAGATTTTTGGGGGGAAAACTCTGTTGTAAAAGGTTATAAATAGCAAAAATTTTTCATGCAAATGGTTGGGAGTTTTTGGAGAGGTCAAGCACTGATTTTTCTAGTAGAAAAGCTTGACAAAGCCCATCCTTTTTTGAGAAGCCATCTAAAAATCCTGTATATCTCTCTTTGTGTCAAATTTAATCGTGTCAAGGTGGTTGCAAGTGTACAACCATTGAAAAGATTTGAGATTGTTCTGGAAACTTTCCCTTGCTGATAAATTTGATCAAACTTGAGTTATTTTGTGTTAATTTTGAGTAAAGTGTATTCATTTCATCTCTGAATGCATGTAAGTAGTTTTTCTTGTTTCTGTTGCAATCTTGTACCAAAATCTAGTCCAATCACACAGGTCTCAATCCTTGTGATAGTTTAGTGGCATCTACAATTTCATTTCTCAGAAGAGCCTTCATCTGGGAGTGAGATAAACAGTTTAAAATCACTTTTCTTTAATTTTGTTGATAGAGATTATCTGTAAGCGTCTTGGTGTACCTCAGGCATGGTTTGGTTTGAATCTTTATGCTTTATTGGGTTCTCTAACTCGAGCCTTCGTGATAGAATCCCATAGGTTGTATGAAAAAGTGCCAATTTGGGCCTCCATTGAAGCACATATTCTAGTTGAAGAAACATTTTTACCCTTTTGTGGCATTTTGTTGGTTGAATCTTTACATTTTGCATAAGCCCTTCCTTGTGAATAAAACATTGAATTTTGAAAATGAGTTGTGTATTTTCTTCTGCATTTCAAGATTCTGAATGGAGTGTATGATGAACTAAACAACTCAGTAACATAATTGAATGCTTTAATCATGAAGGAAAGAATTTTGATGAGAAACTTGTAACATTCAACAATGAACTCTGATTTATGTAATCTGCACTTATGTTTCTTGTCCCAAAACTCAACACTTCACCTACTCTATAATTCGGTGTCTTCATCAAGATAACAAAGCTGTCCTTCAGGGCCCTTGTGTTCTTTTGCTGAAGGTATCATGAAATTGCATAGACTATGTGATGTGTTACATTTTATAACAGTACACATAGCTACAGATTTCACTTAATCATTAATTAATTCAGTAGTAACTAATAACATCATAACTTCCTTAGCTTAGGTATACTTCACCCATGACTTTCATCGTGACAACGAAGTTTTGAGTTGCCCATTTTTACACAAGTGCAAAAATTGTCAACAGGCAGCCCCAAGGCAGGGAAAACAAGAATGGTACCTGATCCTTTGGCTGTCAGAGTTGCTATTGTGGAAGAAACAAAGGTCATTGATTGGTGTGACAAATGTTTCATGCCCATGCCCCTTGTGAAGAAGATCAACATGAATAAGAAGAAGTTGATGATGATAATGATGATGATGCCTACATGATGGAGATCCCTAGAAATTCACCAAGGGAAGCAACTTCAACTGAGGTAATAAGTGCCAGAAATATTGTTGTTTTTTGGGATTGCATCCACCAGGTACCTATTCTTCCTCCCTCTCATACTTTAGAAGTAGACACGGTACAAGATTTTGAATTGCCCACTAATGATTTTGAATACTTGAGGGCATTAATGATTGAAAAGTATGATGGAGGCATTCATTAAGAAGAAGATAGGAAACTATTAATGAATGTTGTAGTTACCAAAGAAAAGGAGCACAATACCAGAAGTAAAGTTGCCAAGGGGCCACAAGCCAAGTCAAAATTTCCATTACTTACCAAAGAAACCCCAAAGAAAAATGCATCTGGTAGAGAGCTTGTTTCCCCAAGCAAGACTTGTGTTCCTCCCCATGCCCAAAATGAAAACAATCCCATTCCATAAGATGAATTTTCCAATCCTTCCCCTAGTGTTTTTGTACCCAAATTTTCTCCATATGACATTTCCCAAGTTTTGAGTCAAATCAAAATTCTTGTCCCAATTGTTGAGTTGCTTAGGATTCCTGAGCACAAAAAGAGAGCATTAGAATACTTGGGATTGAAAGAAGAGAAGACTGCCCTAGGCAGAAATATAAACATTGTGGATATTCCTCCAGATGTTTGAAGAGTATGAGACACCATCAACATCAGAAGAGATGGAGGGACCACTAGAGTTTTATTTAGGAACTTCTTTGGTTAAATCCCAGCTGAATGTAGATCCATTCTTCACTACCCTAGTTATCAAAGACAAGTTGTTACATAACTGTATGTTTGATTCTGGAGCTTCATGTAATGTCATGCCTCTTGAGGTCATGAATGAATTAGGTATCAAGGTAACATCAGCATATGGGAAGTGTACTGCTATGGACTCGAGAGAGGTGCCAGTTGTGGGATGTTTGAAAGATCTAGATGTGCAACTTTCATCTTATCCTGGAAGGAACTTAAAGCTTGATGTAGTCATTATTGACTGCCCTGCCAAGTGGGGGATGTTGTTGTCAAGAAAGTGGGCAACAAGTGTTGGTGGTAGTGTGCAAATCGACATGTCTTATGCCACCATCCCCATTGAAGGCAACTTGGTGAAGTTATATGGAGAAAATAAGATGTTGTACCTGATTGAAGACCCAAGCAATGCATCTTATGAAGTTTTGCAAGATGATGTTGATCTTAACAATTTTGTGAGTTTTGTGGATTTTTGGGAGTATGAAAGAGTTGAAAATAGAGCTCCTAAGTATGCTATTTTTTCTGGGAATTCGGTATATGATTTACCTTGAAATTTGTTAAAGAATTTGACTCAAACACTATGGAAGAGCTTCACAGAAAATGGATGGTTTACAAACTTAATGAAGAAGAAAAAGAGGTATATTTCTAGTTGATGAAAACATATTAGAACCTCTTGGCATGGTCATATACAAGATGGCAGGTGCTTGAAAATTAATCCTTGATTATTTTCTTTTAGTCAAGGTAGACATTACCTGTACAGTGTATAGTTTGTTGTTCGCTTCCTGTCTTTTGTGATTTTTCTCGTTCTGGTCCTTGGTGGCTTGTTTTTGCTGGTTTCTCTATTCATTTTTGGGAGATGCCTTTATTTCTTTTCTCTGCAAGCTAACTTCATTGCCCAATGGATGTTTTTCGCACCTGGTCTACCTTTGTTCTTGTGGCACTCATAGGGAGTGCCCATCCCCAAGTCGGAGCCAATGTTGGTGCTCAAAATATTTTCACACCCAGTTTTCCTTTGAAAATCTACTGATTTATGGCCTCTATCATTTTCTACTTCCCCATGTTGTGCCTAGTTAATCTCTGTTTCAATTTTTAATCAGCTCCTGGGTCGAAAATCATGTAAGGGTCCATATTTTTCTCCTTGTTTCTTTGTTCCTCTAGAAAAGGTTTGTAATTTCAGTCTCCCATTCTCTGTTCCTTCAAAAACTCATTTTTTCCTGTTCTCTCTATTCTCCATAATCATAATATGTTGTCCTTATCATATTTTCCCTAGTTATTTGATGAAAAATGAATTGATGTAACTCTGAAGAACATATTTGAGCCTTGTAACATTTATAGACTCTTTGTCCTTGGAGAAAATTTCATTTCTTAGGCTCAAATGGTCATTTTTCTGTATTTTACGGTTTGACGGGCATTTCTTCCAGCCAAATTTGCATCCTTTCATCAACAAGAAACATGTCACCTTATGGTTAGATGTGGCCCCAGCTAAATACTTCAAAAATTCTATGAAAAGCCTCAACTTTAAAAATTTACCCACGTGGAGGAATGACACTCATTTGGAGATTTACTTTTTGGTTTGGCTTTGGAGTAGCACCGGGAGGACACATGGAGGTTTTGCAGGACTGATACATGTGGAGGCTTGCGCTCGGGTCTTTCAATACTTAGTCTTTTTTCAAAAATGTTTTGGGGAGGTCTGGGACACGTGGACAAATAACGCATGTTTGAGGACCGGCCCTTAGGTTCCATTTTGAAGAAGTGCCAGGAGAATACTTGGAGGTGTCCGCTCACTTTGCATTTTTCTTGCACTTTTCAATTTTCAAAGGATATTTCCTCAGAGGATGATACTTGGCACCTTCCAATAAGCTTTTATCCTTCAATCAAATTTTTCTGAGCCAGGACACATGGCGAGCTCACGCTCATTCAAGGTATCAATTTGTGGAGACCATCTCAAGATGCGCCATAGTGACACATGGTAGTTTGACGAGTCAAGAGGATCGGGGATGTGGACCATCGGGGGTAACTTGGATTTTTTTCCCCTAAGGTTCAAAAGGTTAAAATATCAAAAATGGCCCGCAACCCCGACAAAAGAAAAAGTCAAAGTTTATTTCAAGTAAAAAGGGGTGGAGGTGCGGGGCAAAATGGGAATTTTTTT
Organism: Taxus chinensis; assembly: GCA_019776745.2. Lineage (NCBI taxonomy): Eukaryota > Viridiplantae > Streptophyta > Pinopsida > Cupressales > Taxaceae > Taxus > Taxus chinensis. The sequence continues at coordinate 762,796,000 of CM034151.1, read as the reverse complement.
CATTTTTTCAAATGGTCGTAAAAATTCAAAAGGAAGCCCCTGAGCCCATTTTTGACTCTTCCACGTGGATGACCCAAATTCATTATAAAGATCAACGACAGCTAAGTGTCTAAATCTGAATTTTCCCCCCATTTTTTATGTAAAACTCCTGGAAGTGTGAGTCTTCATGATTTCTTGTTATTTTCTACATGCCAAACAAAGGGGAAAGTTAATTTTGATATCTAAGTTTGGTGGGAGAGATCTGGAGACATCTTTATTTCGCCATTAAAATGGTATCGACTTTCAAGATCGATCGGATTTTCCATTTTTCCTCTCCCGAGCATGCAAGGAACTAGATTTGACATATTTGGGGCAGAAGTAGTTGGTGAATTGATGGAAGAGTGATTTTCCAGAGGAAGGAGTTGAATGTGGGAGATATTCGAAGAGATTTTCCCTTGAGCACCTGGTGAATTTTTTGTAAATCGGATTCTGGAAATCACGATCATGATCATGGAAAGCATTGGTGCACTCAATGCCTAGATTTTCAGGGGAAAAAATTTGTTGTAAAAGGTTATAAATAGCACAAATTTTTTGTGAAAATGGTTGGGAGTTTTTGGAGAGGTCAAGGACTGATTTTTCTAGCAGAAAAAAGCTTGACAGAGCCCATCCTTTTTTGAGAAGTCATCTAAGAAGCCTGTATATCTCTCTTTGTGTCAAATTTAATTATGTCAAGGTGGTTGCAAGTGTACAACCATTTACAAGCTTTGAGATTGGTCTAGAAACTTTCCCTTGCTGATAAATTTGATCAAACTTGAGTTATTTTGTGTTAATCTTGAGTAATGTGTATTTATTTCATCTTTGAATGCATGCAAGTAGTTTTTCTTGTTTCTGTCACAATCTTGTACCAAAATCTGGTCCAATAATATAGGCCTCAATCCTTGTGATAGTTTAGTGGCATCTAGCAATTTCATTTCTTAGAAGAGCCTTCATCGGGGAGTGAGATAAATGGTTTAAAATCACTTTTCTTTCATTTTGTTAACAGAGATTATCTGTAAGCCTCTGGGTGTAACTCAGGCGTGTAGTTTGGTTTGAATCTTGGTGCTTTATTGTGTTCTCTGAACTCGAGCCTTCTGTGATAGAATCCCATAGGTTGTATGAAAAAGTGCCAATCTGGGCCTCCATTGAAGCACATATTCTAGTTAAAGAAACATTTTTACCCTTTTGTGGCATTTTGTTGGTTGAATCTTTACATTTTACATAAGCCCTCAAGGATCTGGTGATTCAAGTTCATCCTGTCTCCCCTCCCACAAAAATAATATTAAAAAACAACTAATCGTACCCGTATTACCCCTGTTTCTCATGTGTGTATGTCAATGCATAATCCTCATCACCAAAACATGGAGAAACAATCAGGGTCCCAAATGTCTTTAGTAGCCCGAACCATGTCCAGAGAATATCTCCACTAGCTAGAGTGACAACTCGTGAGAGTTAGATTTTGTTGCATTGATCATATTTTCTCCAAGGTCTCCTTAAAAACCTCACCAGGAAGGACATCTCCATCTCCTCCATGAACAACAGGCTACAAAAGGTGTTCTCTTACCTTGGTTGAAAGGCACAACCTAAAATAGTGAGGATAGATCAAATCCTCTTGAGGGTGCTATCCATTTCTCCACATTTGAGTGACAGAGGGCCAGTTTGATCTTATCCCTAGCTAAAAAATGACTCAAGATGATCTATCTATCTCTAAGCTTCCTGTTAAACCAATGATGTTGCTCAAACATTGAGGGAGAATCAATTTGGATACCAACAGGTTCGATGTGTCATTGAATCCCAAGAAGTGTGTATTCTTGGCACACGAGGGAAACTTTTTGGGCCACATTGTCTCAAGAGAAGGTTAATAATTGATCCTAAAAGATTGAAGCCATTAGAACACTTCCATTGCCACATCACAAGAAATCTCTCCAAAGCTTCATAGGAAGCATCAATTTTGTTCACAGGTTTGTGCCTCATTTTTCCACTCTTATGAAACCTTTAACAATAATGTTGAGGAAGAGTCTTGCATTCAAGTGGACAACATAAGGCAAAGATATTTTTGAGGCTATCAAGCATGCAATATCATAAGCCCCAACTCTTTATAACCCAAACTTTTCAAAGGATTTCATGTTGTATGCTTTTTGAGGGTTAGACACAATCTCAGCTATCTTGGTAAAGGTGAATAGAGAAGGTTTTGAACAACCCATAACGTTCTTTAGCCAAATCCTGGAAGATTATGAAGTAAGGTAATCTTTCATTGGAAACCATGTCCTTGTTGTCATTAGGAGTTTGAGGAAGTTAAGACACTTGGTCTCGAACAACAAGATTCAACTACTCGTGTCTCATGTTGGTGTCAAGGAATTTCTTCTGAACAAGGATTTGAATGAGAAGAGAGAACGTTGTATCACTCAAGTAATAGAAAATGATATTAAAATCAAAGTGACTAAGTTATTTCGTGGAAAAGGTCTATGTGAGAAGCTCGCTTCCAAAAAATAGATTGATTCAACATATGAAGAAAAGGTTGTCCTGTTACTACAAAATAATCAAGAACAACCAGCTAACAATGCTCCCATTCCCTATTGGTCTCAAGACTTGGTGCATTATCTCCAAATAGGTATGTGCCCTCCAGAATTGAGCAAAGAAAAGAGAAGGTACTTTAGATTACAAGCCACTCCGTATGTGCTCATTGATGGTGTTTTGTTCAAAAGGGACATCATGGTGTTCTATTGAGGTGCATTAGGACAGTCCAAATTGAGAAGATATTACATTAGTTCCATGACGAAGAAGTTAGAGGCCATTTTTCTCCAGGAGTAACAACTCTCAAAATTATGAAGGATGGTTACTATTGGCCTACGGTATTTAGTGATTACTACTCATGGATCAATAAATACAAGAAGTGTGCATTCTTCACAAGGAAGGAAAGATTAGCATCCTTGCCCCTTCATCCAATTTCAGTTGACCATCCATTCATGCAATGGGTATTGGACTTCATTGGGGTCATAAATCCAAACTCAAGTCAAGGTCACAAGTGGATTCTCATGGCAACGGACTATTTCACCAAGTGGACTAAGGTGGTAGCACTCAAGGAGGCCAACGAGTCTAACATACTAGACTTTTATGAAGGGATAATGAATATATTCAAAGTACCAGCCACTATCATATCAGACATTGCATTGGAATTTCTAGGTTCCAAGATCACAAAATGGGCTGTCAAGAATGGAATCTACTTGAGCACCTCTTAAAATTATTACCCGTAGGGTAATGGGTAGGCAGAGTCCACAAAGAAGAATTTACTAAGAATCATCAGAAGAACTCTCAATGAAAACCAGAGGACATGGCATACCAAGCTCAAATCAGGATTATGGGCTAATAGGATCACACCAAAGAGGTCTACAAGTAATTCCCCTTACAAGATGGTCTATGGGAAAGAGGCAGTGTTGCCTATATCATTAGAGATCCATGTATTAGAGATCATGAAGCAGTTGGAATTATCTGAGTTCAAACCAATGGAGGATAGATATGTAGAGCTGATGGAACTAGAAGAGATCAGGGAACATGCAACCTAAACAATGGAAAAAAATCAAGCCTTAATTCAAAGGATGGTTTGACAAGAAAGAAAAAACAAGGACCTTTAAGAAAGGGGACTTAGTTCTGAAGTGGGATGCAGATCAAGAAAAACCAGGAAGGCATTCCAAGTTTGATCCCAGTTGGAGTGGCCCCTACATGATCACAGGATGTAAGAGTAGCAACGCATTCTAATTGTCTACATTGGATGGAGAGGAACTTCTGACTTTGGTTGATGGGATCCATCTTAAACATTGCTATTAAAAGGAAAAGTTTTCACCCTTGTAAATATTAGCCTAGGATTTTAATTCCTATAAGTGCGTATGCACATTGTCTTGTTGTAGTATAGGTTTTAATTTCCCTAACTACTCTGAAATAGGTTTTGTTGTCCCATGGTTGTATCATTGTATAGTTTAGTGTGCCTCCGGGTGAATCTTATAGCAGTCCATTCCAAGAACAGGTGAAAACCCCAAGTCAAGAATATTTTCTACTCTCAGCAATCTCATCGTTAAGTTTTTCTTATGAAAATATAGAGTGCAGACAATGGGGCAGGTTCAGGGTCACCAAGTGTAAGTGTCAGATTCAAGTTTCAAGAAACAAGATCAATATTAGGCTATCATTCATGACTCCATGCCCAATGGATGCTCCAAGAAAACTGATCTGTTCCCCTAGCAGGCAGGTGATCCTGCAAGTCACCAAATTGTTATCCAATTTTTCCCCTCAGGAAAAATTGGTCGAACGTGACCTTACACAAGAAAAATAGTGGAGTCAGCCCAGTCATGTGATCTCACATTCGATCCCAAAATCGAGCCCAGAATAATTCAACCTGAAGTAAAGCAAGGAACCGCAGAAGGTGTCACATGCTTCATGAGCACAACTCCAAGGGAAAAATCCAAAGCGGGGTCCCTAAGTGAGCATAAGCTCCCCATGTGTCTAGGGTCATACAAGTTTCTCCTCAATGGGCAAGAAAGATAGAGTTAGAAATTGAAAATACTAAGGCCAATGGAAGGAGCCACACATCATCTTGGTGCAACTTCAAAGGTATGAACCAAAAGGTAGGTCCTAAACAAGTATGAGTCATCCACGTGTCTAGATTCAGACACATTGCTCTGCCCAACATAAGGGACGAAGCCAAAAAATAAGGAAATGAAGGGGCGGCCCACAGAAGATGCTGAGTGTCCCATCGTCACAATTTTGGTAGCTAACTACAAAGGTCACACCCATAAAGGGGTTTTGGCGTTATATATAGTGGGGCCCCCTTACTCACCCAAAGGAATGAGGTAGGCAATGTTCACTCAAGGACCGAATTGGATAAGTATAAGACAGGGTTAGCAAAGAGACCTACGTGTCCTAAACATGTGCCATCCCTCCACATGCCTAGGGTTAGACGTAGTGTCTTCACCAAGAAGAAGGGACTCAGGCAGAACAAAAAAGGAAATAGAGTAGACCTGCGAGATGATGCCACATGTCAGTGTGGCACAACTTCAAGAGTGAAGGGAGGGGGGTGAAGTCTTAAGGCGTGCAGGGTTGCCATGTGTATCTCACCCGAATAGACTCTTTTGAATATTGTGAGCCCATGTTAAACGCCTGACCTCGACCTTTAAACAACCATAAATTTCAACTGGAAGTTTGGATTTGAGTGAGAGAGGACCTTTTGGAAAGATCTCAACATTTGCTACTCCCCTGCCACTATTTTTGAAAAATGATAATTTCATTCCACTATTTTTGAGGTTGTTAGGCTTCTCACCTACCACTATAATGGAGTATGGGCTTCCTTTCTTTCCTAACAAGGAAAACTAATGGAGGCATGGGTTTTGCAGCAAAACCCATTATTGTTGCAGGAGAATTCATTTCTCTTTTGGGGTGGTTGAACAAGAATTTAGATTTCTTCCAGGTCCTTCTCTAATTATTCCTATATATTGTAAGGAGGGGGCAATTTTCAAAGGTTTGGAAAGTTTTGCTTTGTGCCCTCCCTTCTTCTCTATTCCGTACAAGCCAATTTTTTGGATTTTTCAATCCTCCCATTCAAATTGTAATGCAATCTTTTCTCTTGGCCATTGTAATGGACTGTATCAAATATTTGGAACAATTGTATAATTCTATGGATGATTTCAACCCTCTCATATGTTCATTGTATCTTCTTGATCTCTCATTACAGTCTTGGTTATCTATGCATGATAGTTTTATTGTGTTTATTGCAAAGAATATGTTCATCATTCATTTGATGCATCACCCTTGTTACTTTAGGTTTTATTTCTTGCATCTCTTTAACCCTGTCTCCTTAGAAAGTTAGAGTAGGTTTTAAAGTAGATCCTCTGCAACATGAACTTGTGCACCTGAATAGAGGAATAGGAACTGACCTTTATCTAAAGAGATCTCTCGATTTGCAAGGTCCCACATTTTGAGAGAGGCTCCATGTTATGTAATCACAATGAGAGTCCTAACCCATCGAGTTACAGATTTTAAGGGTGCTATGATTTCACATCAAAAAATACATTTGATAGTCTATAAATTTGTGAACCAAGAGGCGGAGAAATGTTCCCAATCCTCTGTTATGTGTATGAAGAATCATCACACAAAAAAACATGATTTTTCAAAGGTGTATCCCTCATTTTGGTAAACCATTCTTTGTGCCCAGTCATGTGTTGAGTGGCTTCAAAATCAACATACCAAATATCACTAACTGATGTGGGTGGTTCACTAGAAAGAGAAGTATGTAAGAAGTCTTCATTTTCTTAATGCTCTTATTACAAAGCTATATTTCCTTGCAAATGGAGTTTAAATTGAAAGTTTCCCTTTTTTTTTCCTTGATTGTAGTGTGATTATCCCTTTTGAGATTGCTGATGTTGAGGTCCAGAATTACTTGATGAACCTTTCTTGTTTGTAATATACAAACAATCTTTTATATCATGTCCTCTGTTACAGATAGGACATTTTTTTCTTCTTTTTGTCCCCATGTTGATGATGTTTTTAGGAATTTTTAGAGGAATACACTTTTCCTTTTACTTTTCATTTTCCTTTCTAATGAGAAGATAGTGCTTTCTCCTTTTCATCATATTTATTGTACATAACTTCTTCTTGTTGTAGTAGATTCAGTAACTTGTTGAAACTAACTGTCTGATCTAAAAAGTTTAGTTTCATCACAAAAATGTGATATGAAAGAGGGAGTGCTCTAAGAACAATGGGAATGAGAGATGTATCAGTGACCTCATCTCCTAGGGCTAGAAGTGATGCCCTCAATTTTGTAACTATTCTTAAGAAATCTTCGACTTTCTCATTCTAATTTAAGTTCAACACATGTAAGTGAGTCTTGAAAATCACTATTGTGTTCTTTTTTTGGCCTCATATACTATGTTAAATGTATCCCATGTTTATTTTATTTTTTTGACATCTCGAATGTGGGGTTGCACTTCAGTAGAAACTACAAACAATATTATGAATTTGTCCTTATGATTGGCCTTGTCAAAATATCTCTATTGAGTTGCATTATCTGGTGATCTAGTTACAGAACCATTCACATTGGACCATATCTCCTCAAAATCAATTTGTATTATGATTTTAGTTTTCCATGCAGCATTATTATCTCCTCTTGGGAGATGTGACTCTAGAAGAAAGAAATTAGGGGTGTTGTTTCCCATTTTTTGAATTCATTGACAAAGGGTAAGGTTCTTATAACTCCAGGTATACGGTCTACTAATCTATATATCATCAGTCTGATATAACAAACCTTTCTATATACGTGCCTTTCCAATATACCCATTGGTATGTGAAATAATCTCGTCCTTTCTATATACTTGGGAGTACGTGAAAGAGGCGTTAATGTATGTGAAAGAGTTTAATACGTGGTACCAAAACAATACTGAAAGGGGTCTATGTAATAATTGACTCCAGATAAAAGAAATATCATCATACGCGTTCTTATATTTTCTATATACTTGAATAATTTATGTGTCCGCATTTATGTCCTGCAATAATTCACAGATAGATGGGATGGCTCAAAGTGTGTGCACTATGTCCTTATTATTCCCTTTCGATTTATAGGGTCGATACCCAGACGATGTTGTTGCAACTATATTAGGTGTTAAGTGTAGTGGTAATCATGACGCCTTTACCCATAAGCGCTTTGCAGAGGCACTATTTATACTGAATACTATGAAAGATATTAGAAGATCTTGTGAGTGTTACAAAACCAAATTTTATTGAGTTTTTTACAAATCTCTACTAGTGTATTTAGTAGTTACAATTTTTTTGGGAAACCTGCAAATTAGTACAATCCAGTAAAACTATATAATTACATCCAAATAGTCCAAAAAAGAGAATGGCAGGTAATTTTTTTTTTTGCAAGGCACTGGTGGCCTCTTGAGCTCAATATGGCTCTTAGAGATAAAAAATCATAAAAAACAGCTGAAAAAGTGCATTTTTTGCAACCCCTCTTTTGGAAAACATTGCTTAGAATGAAATTTTGAGCAAAATGGGAGAAAGATTTTTTTCCCCCTAAAAGTAGGGTTTTATCCGCTAAAATTAGGTGGGGGTTTAGTATTAACTAGTGGTTTGGAGTTGTATTTTTCCACTAACTATGGAGGTTACCTCTAACAGTTCCGCTAAATCCAATATTATTCAAAAAGTCTGGTTCAGGTATGGGTGTAACTCAAAACCTCATAAACCCCAAACACTTCAGCTATCCAACATAGCACCTATAGCTCTTAACATATCATATGAAGCAAATTCTATTTAAATGGACAAAAACACAACTGACCTTTTGAATAGAGAATACATGGCCATTAAAGGAGGGGTAGACATGGCTGATGCATGTAATAGGAAGTTTACGGATTCTGTGGAAACTAGATCTAAGAATCTTTGAATGTTTATTGTTTGCAACCTTATTCAGTTTTCTCTGCTTTCGTTTGTTTTTGGTTGATCAACCATGTTTACAAGGTCTGCGTTGGAATGGTGTTGGGTTTGCTACTACGAAAAGGAACTCACCATTTTTTAATCCATTGTTTTGTTTTCGGTTGCAGGTTAGTGGTTGGCTGTGAATGCCCAATGTTTATGTGCATGGGTATCATTAGAGGTTCCGATCGGCGTTAGTGACTCAAACATAATGTTGTTCAGCCCTTTGAATGTGGGCTTGGTCTTTGTATGTAAAATCGATGCTTCTCCCTTGTAACTTGGCTAGATGGTGAGGAAGATGTTGAAAATTTTTGCACCCAGTGAGAAAAGGTCAACTCGAAACTTTTAAAGTTTCTTAGATTGGTCAGTTACGAGTCTGGTTATGTTTGGGACAACCACCTTTGATTTAGATGCAATTTTTTAATTGTTTGGTTTTGGATAGTCTTGGAAGTCATTTGGAATTAGAACTGCAACTTGAATACATTTTAAGAATGTCATGCCTCATAGATGCAGCCATTCCATTTGAAACCCTCGTCAAAACTATACAACAGCTATAAACAACCATTTCAGGGCCCTAAGGAAGGTAGGAAGGGTAGCATGTATCAGACATGATGTTTTGAAGCTACAAATAGGTGGCAGTTTTGAAGGACAATTTATAGTCTTACAAGCAGTTTACATTTTCAATGGGCGGCAATAAGGTACACTTGATTGTTTATTTATTTATATGATCAAGTGAATTATTTAAGTGTTTTGAGTTGTATAAGTTTATTCATTATCCATACAAATGAAAGAAAGTAAAGAAAGGAAGGACATACATCTCATAACACGAAAATATTTTCATTTATTCATGAGGAATAATAGTACATATTTTTCTCACACAAGTCGTGAGAAATAACTGAAAGGAGAGAGAATGCATATATTTATGAAGCTAAAAATATAAAGAGGTAAAAGTTTACAGACAAGCAGAAAAGGACCATGTACATGCTGGAAAGAAGGGTTAATATAACTCAAAACTTAGATATCTTCTGTAAAAGGAAAAGGTCACAGTATAGAACAAAGAAGATGCATGCAGACAATGTACACTTTCCATATTTCATTCAAGGAAGAGAGAATTATGGGAAAATTTTGACAGAGCTTCGCCATGTAAAATGGACATTTATGAATTTTATAGTATCCATATCAACCTGAAATAAAGGGAAATGTACTAAAAGTAACAGATTACAGTATTTCAATGAAGTATCTAAATCAAAGCTTATGCCTGAGAATGGTATCAAAAACAAAAAAAGAATTACTTGTAATTTCAAGAAAACCACTTACATGGTACAAAGGCATCTTTAATTACAAAATATCAAAAATGGATTTCTATTTGCTATTGGAATTTTCAGTTCAACATTCAATCATAGTAATCTTATCATCTTCAGGTCAAAGAGTATAAATACAACTACGGTTACAAGTAAGCATTTCAAAAGGTGAACTAAAGAAAGGGAGACAAAATGTAGAGTTTTCAAGCAATCCATTTCAGTTACAGTTTTATCAACATCATTCAACCCTGCAAAGCTTAGACCGGTCAATACACAGTCAGGAAAGCAGAGAGACTCATTTTAAGAAAACTCACATGAGGTTAATAAGTAGATCTAAGCATCACATGGTAGATTATTGAAAACTCAGCCATGGATCAAGCTTGAGATGTCAACCCTAGATTCAAAAACTTCAACAAATATTATCAGGATGCAATGTGGAAATATTCAAAGATGATTGAATGAAAAGCATTTATGAGGCATATAACTCTGAATCATTGACAAAGAAGAATTACTCGTATGTTTTCCTCATTCCAAAATGAGTAAGTTCCAGTCAGAGAAATCAAAAGCGAATGGAATAAGAACTCTACGGTGAAGAAAATCAATACTGGAATATCAAATACAAAGTATTTTGTATATACCAATGCTCATTTTTGAAGTAGAAAGTGTAAATGGAATCTACATCTAACCAGAAAAGATCCAAAGTTCAAACTCCTTTAAAAGTGGTGTTTCAACACAGCATTGCAAAGTTATACAAAATTTTCCAAAGTAAATGGAACTCAGAAACATAGATCACGACCAATAAGCAAGACCCATTCATGGGTAGCAAAGAATCAGAGTAGGAAAGAGAAATCAGTGAAAATGAAATAGTTTTCATGTTTGAACATAAAGAAACTCACCCTTTTCAGCATTCAAAGTTGTAGAGGGCCTAAACTACAGAAGACAATAACTTCCATGGAAGTTTCTAATTGAATGATCATGGCAGAGCTCCAATGGCGGCCAAGGAGAAGGTAAAGATCTCAAAAACCCAGAAGCTCACATAGCTATGAGGAAGTCATAGGACTATCTTACTCAAAAAATGAATCGAGCCTAGACCCAGAGACCATTTTGTAGAAGATACAAAGCTCAAAAATCTAACAACAACGATCATCAAGAGGAACAACACAAAAATGAGCTTGAAAATCAACAATTACGCCAATTAAATTTTGCCAAGGCTTCGCCTACAAGACTGAAAATCCAAATGGAATGATCAAGTTAGGGCCAAATTGACCTTTACCATCCACACTCGAGAGATGGCTTAACAGAACTCAACCATATTCAATTCATCGACAATCAAAATTCAACAAGTACAAAGATCAAAGGTTGAGGATCGATCTACACTTTCAATGCAAACCATGGTTCGAGCCCTTAAAAAATACATTTAATACATGTCAGAAGCCCTAAAATCATACTTTCAAGATCGAAGATCAAAATTCAACAAGCACAGAGATTGACGCTGACAAATGGATCACAAAAATCGATGCAAAATTCATCCAAGTGGAATGGCGGTCATTTACTGACTGTCAGTTTTCAAAATTTCAAATTGCCAAAATTTCATCCGCAGGTCCACCAGACCCGAAAGATGACATGTGTCGTCATTACAACAGAAGTGGAAAAGTCGGAGGCCGGGGGTAATTTAAGTTCGAAACCTTTTGCAAAAGGGTTAAAATTTTGAAAAAATCTCCCACAAGCCCGACACCTCATAAGGGAAAAATTCGACAGCAAACAGATGTCAAAGCAAATGTGGAGCGGTGGGCCCTCTCTACATTTTGATACCTTTTTGCAAAAGTTAAAATTGCCAAAATAATCCTGAAGGCCCAAAGTCTGCAAAGGACTTAAAAGTTACAAAAGGCCCAAAAGTCCACAAAGGGCTCAAAACTTCAATAAAAAAGCCTGAAAGTCCACAAAGGACTTAAAATTTCCAAAAAAAATCCCGCAGGCCTGTAGAAACGAAGGAAGAAGAATCCACATGCCATCCAAATTATTACTTCAAGTTTTGACTTTCAAAAAAACTTGAATTATAATGTATGTTTCAAATAATCACAAAGATGTTCGAAATATGGTGAATTGCAAAGTGGTCCCCACAGTGGGTGTTTTGTAGGTATTATAATTATTTCTTTTAGGCACGAATAGAAAGTTGAATTTTTTCTTGCTCCAAAAGAAGACAGAACAAAGAAAGAGACAAAGTTGCATGTTTAAAATAGGAAAGACTTTCCTTACAAGCAAGCTTAGTTTTTAGCAAATTATTTATTCTTGTTTTCTTAAAAATAGATCAGTGAACTTTAGTTGACTGATTGTAATCAAGGCTATTAAATGCCTATTTGTAATTGCATGCTCTATTTTTATTCCTTTATCCATTATTAAGTAAAGGATAAAAATAGGATGCATGGGCAAGTACAAGCCTTAGGCTATTTTTAGGAAGAGGGTGAACTTTTTAACTATATATTGTGTGCCTTTTCAAAGCACGGGGAGAACTTCTTGAGGGATTTTTGGATATAGGAGTACTGAAGAATTTTTTTCAAGTTTTTCCTTTCTGAGTGTGAAGAATTTCTGCCTTCCCAATTATTTGTAGTCTTTTGTATGTTTCTATTAGTCTTGTGAATTTAAATTACTTGATTAATCATCTTACCCTGTTGCAAAATTCAATAGTTTATGCATGATATTAATGTGCATGTTTAGCTTAGCAGTATTGTTATGATAATCTCCCTCAATACTTACAAGTGTTTTCCCCCTTAATATTCTACAAAATAATTGTTGGTTCTTGCACCAAAAATCCTTCACATATCACTTGTGCATATACTCAGTCAAAGCCCTCATACAAATTTTGTGTATCACCTTAGTTATAATTATTTTACAGTCATGTTTTACCTCTAAACCTAAGAATCAATTTAGGATACATCAACAAGGAACCGGCCTTGATACCAGAGACTCACCTCAAAATAGGTATACCCACAGACCTGAGGTGTTTCCATTGTATCTATGAAAGAGAGAGATCAAATTTTGCAAGCTTAGAAAACCTGTAACCATCTCTCTACATGGTGCACTTTCGAGAGATAACAGAAGCTCGAGCGATTGGATTTTTTATTTCCCCCAATGAACAATGAACTCCACTCAAATTTTCAATGCAACCAACTCTCCAAAACCAACGTATTTCCTAGTAAAACTCACCCCTTCTAGCTTGTCCTCATAATGCAACAACACCTTGAAGCTTGGCTCGATGGATTCCTTCTGCAAAGAGCTCAATGCATAGCTCTATATGATTTTGGTCAAGACTTGGTGGATGTGACTCACTGTTGTTTACCCTGTGGCTTGGTCGGCTCACAAAATGCATAACTCAACTCAATGCCATGACTCAGTTCAACTCTATGCTTAGCACAGTCAGAAGCCCAAGTATAGGCTCAGTCCACAGACCTCCAAATTTATCTTTATGCTAAGTTTAGCAGTGAAAAAGTGGGCAGATAGATTTAGCTGAGAAACCCTTAATGGGGGAAAAATATTATTATTTTTTAAATATTTTTCTGCAGAAAAATTTTCCTGGTGTAGAGCAAAAAAAATTTATGTTCCAAACAATTGGAACTAAACAAGAGGTTGTGGGGATTCAGGGATGGGACTGGAAAGTTGCAAGATGCTACAATGGGTGTGAAATGTTGTAAATGCTTATCCAAGATTCTCTATCGCTTATGCATTCTCTCTCCATAGCTTCTCTACTCATAGGGGCTCCAACCTGCTCTGGTACCAAATGTAATTTTGGAACATGGACGAAATCCTGATAAATATATTGATATTCAGGAAAATCAAATTACAATAGATGAGCTGCAATACTTATAGGAATTGAATAACATAATACAAACAAATGGATTGGTGTACATGTGCAACAATATACAACTATGAATAACAATATGGTTATACAAATATAGGCACATAACAATATACATCTGAGACTTCACAAAATGACAAATCTAATGGTTATAATAACATAACCATGTAACAATTATACAAAAACTAATTACCTTAACGAATTATTAATTACCTAAGGTAATACAATGCATAATTACATAGAGTAAACTATGTTTACCCTAAGAAATGGTCCATATGATGTACACTACCATTACTCCTTTTGACAATAAATGAAAAAAATGGAATCGGTCTTAATATTTTTGTTCGTTATCTCCTAGTTGTGATTTGGGTATGGGGCCTAAATAATATGGATTTATTTTTGATATAGTTGTTGAAGTTGTATGGACTTATCATTCTGATTTGGGACCTAATATTATAAGGCAAGATTTAGTTGACTAATGCTTGTTTCCTGTAATTTTGATAACAATAATGTTTAGTTGATTTTTTTGGATATAATGTGAGAAAAATAATAATTTTGGCACTCATATTCATCATCACAATTTTTTAGAAATCTAGAGAAGTAAGAAGAAACACCTTATTAGGGAATTCAACATCAAGAGAACAAAGTTGATGGTGAAAGGATCGTGAATTCTCTCCTTTTATTATATTTGTAAGAATCTTCTCATGTATGGCACAATTCAAAAAAAATGTAGGAGGATTTAAAGGAGTTAGAACAAGTGAAGACAGGGGATATTATCATCCTAGTAGGAAGCTTCAATAATTTCAAATTCCACTAAACAATATCTCTAGGACAAAGTACGCTAATAATATTGAAGACAATCCACTCATACCTAAACATTTAATCATTTGTTTATAAGTTCTCCAGATAAGAATGGTTAGGTTGTCTAGAAATATGTTTAGCTAAAGAATTCAAAACATTCTTCAAATCCCATAATATTTTATTTTTGTATATTATTTTAATTCTTTAATTTAAAAAGCTTTCTATTTTATGGAAAAATTACAAATGTTCAAAGCACAAAAAATGAGTACAAAAAATCAAATAAAAAGAGGTATATTGATAATAATTTAATATATGTGTTAAGACACCAATAGCAAAAAATTAATCAAATTTAAGATGGAAAAAAGTGATATAGTTAATAACATCACTACATATACTAATTGTATAATGATAAAATTAAATATAAATATTATTTTGACATGCACTCAACCATACATATGAATTTTGACGATAAAAAACATTCAATAATTCAAAAAAATTATATACACAAGCCCATAAAACTTCGTCTAGATTATAGTGTAATGAAAAATCTGGTGGCTTAATTACATTTTGAGCATTTACATTCCCTTTGATTTCTTTATGAGATGGCCATTCTTAGCCTCACAAACACTAATATTTTAATTAAAATTAATTCTTAATTACACTATTACAAGCTTAGACATTAATAATTGGTACAAATAATTTTTCTAATTAATGGAACGTTCGTTAAGTATTAAATGGATGTTAAGAATTGTAAACCTAAAAATTCTAACTTTATAATGGTTTTTCATCTTTCTGGAGCTAATGCAATTACATTATTATGTAATTTAATGACATAAATGGTTAACTAATATAATGTACGTTATTATAACAAAGTGTCTATCATCTCTTTTGTGATTGTGCCAATCTAGGACCAGGTGCTGAAAGTTACATTGGAATTTGTGCACTTTCTATAGCTTTTGGATCAGATGGGAGCACTCCTCACTCTATGAGTCGGTTTTCTCAAAAGGATCATCATGCCCTTGCATTTGTCCCTATGCCGTAGTGTCAAATTTTCTCTCACATCTGAAGTTCGTATCCTCCTCGGGGCCATCCTACTCCTTCCACCTCTAGACCAACCTGAAGTCCACCACATGAGGGAAATACTGTAGCAAGCTCCTTTATCTTGAATTTTCCTCCTCGGGGATCTAGTTTTGAATGTTCTCCACCGTGTGGTTGGGATATTATGTGTCCTTTGAATATACGAATGCTTGATCATGATAATTGGGTGATTGATTCTTCGTCTAAGGAGACAATTGTGGGGGGATTCATCCCTCTAAAGGATGATCCTCCTCCACCTACTAGTGATGCTTCCCCATGTGTCTAATTTTGTGACTTTCAAGTGTTGCCTCGGTTTCCTTTTGGCATGTGATTTTTCCTTTGTGACATTTTTATTGTGGAGCATGAGTATTTTGGTCATCCCCAATGTTGTAAGTCTTTTGTATATTAATATAAAGGCATGTTCCAAAAATAAATATGTAGATAATATAAAATGTACATCATAATAGAAAAATATGATATATTAAGAGTTAGTTTTGACACATATTATAAGTGTCTCTAGAAATTATAAATATAAATATTATTAATAAACTACGTGGGGACATGTACACATGGATTCATAAAGAATAACATGCGTAGACATATTCATTTCCCTAAGAACATGTACATAACTATTATTTTAGATAATAATTATGTAATCTTCATAGTACTAACCAAAAAAATATGAGCTAGCATTGAGTGTTACCTGTTAGTGCAGAATCACAACATCCCTGAATGTTTGCAACTAGATGGGTTGAGACTCTCAATGTGATTGCATAACATGGATCTTCTCCCAAAGTGTGGGACTTTATGAATCGGGGAAGCTCTCTAGATGGAGGTCCGAATCCTATTGCTCTCTTGAGGTACACACATTCAGATTGTAGAGGGTCTATTCTAAATACTACTCTAATTTGCTAAGGGGATAGGGTTGAGGAGATACAAGAAATAAAACCTAATCTAACAGAGGTGATGCACCAAAGGAATGCTGAACTTTTACATTGCCCTTAAACACAAACAATTAAAATTTTACCCAATATCCCTGCACGGATAGCAAAGATTGCAATGAGGGATCAGGAAGAAACAAATAATAAGAAGAGGGTCAGTATCATCCACAGACTTATTCTATTGCTCCAAGAATTTGATATAGTCCATTACATTGGCCAAGAGGCAAGATTGCATTACAATTTGAAGGGGGGTTTGAAAGACTCCACAAATTCACCTGCAGGGTAGAGAAGAAGGGAGGGTGCAAAGAAAGAGTTTCGAACCTTTAGAAATTTCCCCTCTTGTACAAAATATAGGGAGAATAAGAGAGAAACAAAGGGAAATTAGAACCCTACTCCAACCGCCCCTTAAGGGGCACTGAATTCCCCTGCCGTAATGATGAATCTCGCTGCAACACCCAAGCCCTCATCACTGTTCCTTGCTGGGAAAGAAAGGTGGCCCATTCTTCATCAAAGCGGAAGGTGGGGGACTTGATGGCCTAAAAAATGGCGTGCTAAAACATTAATGGTGGCAAGTGGGTAGCAGGCATTGAGAGCTCTTCAAACCACCCCTTCCTGCTCGATTTCGAGCCTCTGGTCGAAGGATAGAGACTCCGACCACGTGGTGGGTAGGCGCATGTTTGAGACCTGTCCCCGAATTTTTCTTTTGAATGAGTGTCGATTGGACGTGTGTAGGCTTCCATAGGCTCTGTTCTATTTGGCAGATTCAATGGTCGTCTCTACCCCCATTTGAGCTCCTGACCACATGGTGAGTTGGCGCTTGTTTATTAACTGCTTTTGGATCCAACCTTTGGATTTGCATCGCTGAGGCACGTGGCACCCTCTATAGTTCCTGTCTTCTACTCGCTCTCAGACTCACTTTTTGGATCAAAGGTGAGTCCGCACAATTTTGCCCTAGGGTAAAATTGGGATAACATTACCCTTATGAGGGGACAAACCTAAAATAGGGATGCCATCTAACTAGATAATTAGAGGACATCAAAGAGATCCATGAGATGTTGCAAATGGAGAAACTAACACTAATAATGCAATAATTTAGCCATTAAAAAATTAAGGGTCAAGAGGCAGAGAGCCTTGCTGGGGAAAACTCAATGACCCACAATCATTGGGGAAAGACTCAAGCCATTGCCCTTGATGTCTACATTCACTTAAGCCAACCCTTCCAGACTTCACAAAGTCTCTTTCATGTCTATTGAAGATAAGAAGTATTCATCTCTAAATCCCTCGTAATTTTTCCCTCGCCCTTCTTGGTTGGCTTCATCACGCAGATACCACCATAAGCACCCAATCTACTAGAACCGCCACACTGGCGTCACTCTGCATGGCGCTACAAATGAACATAGAGTCATTCATGAGCTCTACTTCCTCTTGCACATCTTCCACCACCACCCTCATGTCGTGCACAATTGTTTCTTTTACAGCAATCATCCACAATAGAAACATGTACTTCAAACTTCTAAAGAAAATCCCAAATTTGTATATCATGTATAATCAACCACATGTTGACTTTAGTAATAATACCCACTCAAATACAATCCACATAAGTGCAACAAAATACGGTAAGGGACATTGCAGCCAATAGTAATATATAATTCGAGAGAAAATATTTGTAATACTAACTTCTTCATTCATTACGTAATTTTAAAATTTTAAGTTTTCGCTTACTTGGCCCTTATTGACTAATTATGTCAAGAATTTAGATTACGATAACTGCTAACTAACAACATCTTCCATTACGTAATTTCAAATTTTCGCTTGGGAAGCAATCATTGCTGACTAATTATAAGCAGCCTTTCAGAACTGTCATTTTGCGTATGTGGGAATTACACTTGCCTGGCGTTGACATTTTCTTAGGTGTTTCAATAATAAGTAAATATCAACTTTGTATTTTCTCATATGTATATGTCAACTTTGTATATAACAATATTGTTTCTTACCAGTTCGTCAATTTGGGAAGACACCGAGGCGTATCCCCATCTGTGAATGACTTCTAGCATTATTATAAATGGATAAATAATATTTTCATGTTGCAGAAAGTTCTTCACAACAACGGAGAATTAACGTAGTACTAATGGTCGAATAATATTAAATGGAGCATTTAGTACGTATGGTCGAATAATATTACATGGAGCATCGCCATTGTCAACAGAGAATGTGTCGTTTGTTTAAACTATTTTCAGAGAATGTGTGAATCGTCCCATTTGGAAGTTTAAACTTTCGTCACCATGGTAAAAATAAAAAAGAATATCATGCCTTTTTAGGGCTAATTTAACAAAAGTTCAACTAATAATAATAATAATAGGTTTTTACAGTCCACAATGCGTGCGGTCTGTTTTTGGGTCTACAATGCAGCTTGCAGCATATGGGTTCTACAAGCAGCTGAAAGAGAAGTGCAAATTTTTGCACCATATTTGTGCTCTCAAATACTGGACGGGATTTTATTTGATATCCCTTTTATTTTCAACTATAGAGAGAAGTTCCGTTTAAAGAAAATGTGGCCGGTGTATTTTTTAAGGAGAACAATGTAACTTTATTGTTTTTATTATTATTTTGGTGCTTAAACATTAGGAATTTAATTAGTTAATAGTTTCTGTAATATTTTTTTAATAAATACAATTTTCTAAATTAAATATTATAATTTTTTCAACTGAAAAATCAGATTTAAAATTGTTAAGGGGTTTCAAAGTTAGGGTTACAAAAGCGAATATTGTTATACATATAAATTAAAATTTATAAGTTTTAATTTTATCTATAAAATTTGAAGGATTTAAATTTGTTGAATGTTTTCAAGGGTATTGTGGGGATGAGGGATCAATGTTGTTAGTAAAAATAATTTTTTTTGAACTAATATCATTTAAAGTGTTTTTATGTTATTTTTCAAATTAAAAACTTCACGCATATCTTTTACAAGTCCAAACTTCCAAAAGATTTGGATGGTCATAAACAAGTACATGATATGTTTACATAAGAAAAATAAAAGCTAGCATAAAATTGAGAAAATTGATGCAATTTTGAGAAAAATGAAACAATATGAGAAAATTATAAGATAATATATTTTATCTAAATCAACTCTCTTTATATTGAAAAACACAATCCTTGACATTGTGTATGATTACTCAAAGATAAACATAAAGGAAAGTATTGGAATTAAAATGATCCATTGATATAAATTGGGATGAGAGGGCATTGGTAGTTCAGTTCCACCAATAATGAACCACATAATAAATATTTGAAATACAAATATAAGCTTGATTAAACTGAATAATTATTAGTTTATCTTTCATTGTTATCACTTAGTGATTCTAATTTGATTAATCAATAAATACCATATCGTCCTCAACCTTATGCATTGTTTGTAATTATTTATGTTTTGTTATTATTTAAGATTTTAATAATTATTCTAATTTCATTATATCTATCCTATTATCTTCCTAGAGTTGGGTATACATAATGTGCTTGAAATGTTAGATGTATTTTATATAACATGATGCTTTCATAAATATCCTTTTCAAACTCACAATATTATAGAAGATAAAAAATATTTGTACATATTTATCACTTATATTACTTGAAACAAACAAACACAAATATTGTAAATAAAAAAACCAATTCCACTGATGACAAAAAAATGAAAAAAAAACATAAATCACAAATTACAATTCATAAATGGATAAAAACTTTGAGTTTAGAAACATTGATGTTATAATCAGTCACATATCACATAAAACCTTTCAGTTAAATTGTAGCTTTTTAGGAACTTAGAGAAGTCTAGATTATTTCAGTCAGAGGTTCAGTATTTGTGCCACATTATTTTTAGGGAAGGTATCGCAATTGATCCTTCCAAGATTATAGCTATTTTTGATTGGCTAGTACCGAACAATGTGACCGAGGAACACAGTTTCATGGGATTAGAAGGTTATTACAAGACTTCTCACACATTTCTCTTCTCATCACTTCCCTACAATGGAAAGCGGAGAAGTTTGTTTGGTCAGAAAATTGTGAGCAGGTCTTCGGGACTCTGAAGGAATGCCTTACTTCAGCACCTATCCTTGCCATTCTAGATCGAAAGAGAGATTTCTTTGTGTGAACAAATGCTTCATTGATGGGGATAGGAGGATTATTGATGCACGATGGCCGAGTAGTTGATTTTGAGTCTCGCAACCTCAAGGATTATGAGCTCAATTATCTGACTCAAGACCTTGAACTTGCAGCACTAGTTCATGCTTTTTTTCGATGGATTATTTTCTGTTAGGCATGAAGTTCATTCTAGGGAAAAATCATTTGAGTCTATGTGACCTCATCATTTAGCCCAAATTCAATGCACGTCAATGGCATTCGATGGAGCTTTTATGTGAGGATGATATGGATATAGAACATGTGAAGGGAAAGGATAATGTAGTTGTAGATGCTTTAATTTGTCAAAGGCATCTTATTATGGATACATTGGTGGACACAAACTTGAGGGGTAGGATCTTACAACAACTTCCATAGGAGAACTTCTACCTTTCATCTAGAGAAAAGATTAAGTCTCAAAGACCCCTTGAAGAGAACTTTGAGGGACTCATACTGGAGCTAGATGGAATTCTAAGACATAGAGTTCATATTTATGGATCTAGGGATGGAGGGTTGCACCGGGATATCTTAAAAAAGGCTCATTGTGCACCCTATTCAGCCCATCCAGGGGTGAAGAAGATGTACGCCACATTGAGACAGGTTTTTTCCCAGCTCATCCTTGGGCTCCATGGGCCATTTTTTTTTTCCTTTTTTGCAATTCTTCATGTCATCATCTAAGTCAGCGAATGTGGTTTTTTGGGGATTGAATTTCCCATGTTGAAAATATCGTGTTTTCCATTCACCCCCACCTTATTCGTAACATACATTCATACTGCGGGAAGTTCCGCATTTTGGTGCACATGTGTCCTGGATGGGCCACTCAGGCCGCATTCATATGTAACGACCATAACTTGGGCTACTGACCTCCATTTGACTAGGTTGTGAGGGTCGTTGACCCCGAAATTTTATATAGATTAGGGACGAGTAAATGTTGAGCCTTTGTGTAGTTTAGATTATAAGACCATAGGCCTTAGAGGTTGTGAGATTGATTAGGTTTAAATCCACTGGGATTGGTATGACGAGTCATTAGGTACATGGGAGGACTCCTCACCATTATGAACTCATTTACCACACTTTTTCCACTGACTTCCAAGAGGAAGTCGAGTCTAAGGGGAGGGGGTGTAGTGCCCACTCTTCTTCATCACTTATTTTACTATGATCTGATTATTTTAGACTATAGACATGAAAATTATTATTATATTTTAATTAGCATGTTGATAGATAGTATGTAGTATTGTGATTTTTAGTATGTTATGACTCATGTTAAAGATGGTATGGAATATTAGGTAAGTGCATGAAGTTGGTGGACAATTCCATGGACATAAAAACCTGAACCTAAAACCGAACCAAACCTAAAAATGTGATCACGGTTTAGAACCGTGATCGTGGAACTCTGAGACAAAAAAAAGTAGTCCCGCGAGTCCTTATTTTCCCCATTTTTCTTTTCAAACCACGATTTATTCTAGACATTTTTCACTCGAGCTTTGAATACCACCTCAAAATTGCTCATCAGACTTCTGGATCATCATAGATTCAATCATGCCACCAAGACAAGGAGGTTAGCCCCTAATTGTATTTCCTTCTATAACCTCCTAATGTAAATATGTTGTAGTAGAAAGAATAAAACACAAGTACAAAGTTAGCATTATGATACTTGAAGAGGATGAACAGAGGTTCATGAGTAGGGGCTCGTACCTAGGACAGAGGTCCGTTATTTTTGAACAGGGGTTCGTATTGATGAATAGAGGTTCATGAACAGGGGTTCTTACCTTGGACTGAGGTCCATATGTGTACCAAGATCATGAGCAAATAGGGGTGTGCAAGCTGCAGAGAAAGTGTAAACTATTCTTTTCTACATTGTTCACATTAGGGGAGTGTTTAATATGGATTAATAATGTAAACAATAGGGGAGTGAATGTTACGAATATATTGTTTGTAACATTATTAATAGTGTGTGTGAGTTACTATTTGTAAAATGTAATATTTCTAGATATTACATTATGTGAGTGAATGATGAGTTGTAATAGACAACTCATCATGAGAGAATAAAGGGATAGTTGAAATAAAGGTGGAGAGAATCATGTTGGAGAGATTTGTGGGATGCTGAGTGATTAGGAGAGATATGTGGGATGAGTGTTGACTCCTAGAATCAAGGAGATCAAACTCTATATATGTAACCTCTACCTGTGAATAAAATATCCCGAATCATTTGAATCTATAATATATCATTATTCGGGATAATGATATTATAGATTCAAATGATTCAGGATATTTTATTCACAGGTAGAGGTTACATATATAGAGTTTGATCTCCTTGATTCTAGGAGTCAACACTCATCCCACATATCTCTCCTAATCACTCAGCATCCCACAAATCTCTCCAACATGATTCTCTCCACCTTTATTTCAACTATCCCTTTATTCTCTCATGATGAGTTGTCTATTACAACTCATCATTCACTCACATAATGTAATATCTAAATATTACATTTTACAAATAGTAACTCACACACACTATTAATAATGTTACAAACAATATATTCGTAACATAGCCAACACATTGTAAACATTGATTGGCGAATTCGACTCTGCAACCAACCAAATACATAGATGGAATACCTTTAGAGGTGATTGTAGGTGGTGGTATGTGGATAAATTATCCCATGCAGTTGTAAAAGACACAAAAAATGGAAAATACCTCATTTGTGCATTATTTAGTGACTCGAGAACCAATGCCCCCCAGATTTAATTGCAAACGATTCCCAATCCATTGGTGCCACGATGATCGAATCAAAAAATATTTTTGGGAGTAATGGTGGATGGTTTTTTATTATCCACCATGCAACAAAAATGAGGTTCCTCTTTATTTTTTGAAGAAATTATATTGCGATTTCGTGCTTAATGAGGTCCCGAATTATTTTGACTTTTCTAACTTTTTGGTCAAGGAGGTGGCTCTACATAGAGTAGACCTGGTGCACGCATAGGTCAACCAAGGATCCCCCATGCCCCAAAACCCCCACTGCCTTCAATTATTCCTCCTACAGTGAAGGAGGTTATGGAGATTGACACACTGCATGCATTGAGGGAGCTCACTGACACTCTGACCCAACATAGTGACCAAATTGCATCTGGTGATGTTGGTGGAGGTGCCAGTTCTAGCGCACCACACCACTATGGATCATGTGGTACCGTATGCACTGCGGGCAAGACATCATTTTTTTGTTCACATGATTTCTTTTCTATAGATGATATGCTGGGGGATGTTTTTGGAATTGCTGCCACTTATATTGGTCTTTCATAGGTAAATTTCAAATAAATATAAATTATATATATATAATTATATATATATATATATATATATATATACAATAGTTTACTTCACATGTTTAAGATTTTAATTTATATGCATTTGATTGTACGTCATGTACATACATGTAAAAAAATAATTTTTTATTTTATTTTAAATAGCAAGAGCCGGTGAAGGAAACCTCCATCGTCAACCTGCTAGCTAGCTACTGCAGCGGGGCTTTTTTCAAACGTAAGTTTCAAGCTATACAAACTTACATTTTTAATTTCATTTGATTGCACTAGATTATTATTATAATGTTTCACGTGTATGTTGTACATATTAATACGTTTTAGGATACTCAATATCTTCGCCATCTATAATAGGAGAAGTCAACTTCTTTCTTTCCTCGATGCAACGACATAAGAAATAGTCTGTTCCTTCTCCATTGTCTTCTATCGCAATAACTACAAACATATGTCCTACAAAAAAGCAAAGGATAAACAACTCAAATTTAAATTACATATTAAAATTTCAATGGACATAAATCAATACAAAAATTAAAGAAATAACAATAAATACTTTGTCACACCAAAATCAAAATTTCGTCAAATTCCTTGGATGTTGCAATGTCATCTACAGAAACAAGTCGTAATGCTTGTGGAGGTTTATAACTAGGAAGCGGAGTTACAGGCCTAAAAATCCATCCATCCACCCATTCTTGTGAATCACACTTAGCAGTGACAAATTCGATACAAGATGTATAAAAACATAAATTTCTTGTCCATACGGCCCACGAAGTAGCGTCTGAGCTACAAGATGAGTGTCATACAATCCTCGTGGTTAGCAATTTTTTGTTCCTCTATCAACAAAAAATATCTGCGAACTGTGGAATTTTATTGAAAACCTCGGGCCATGTTATCAATACACCATTCCGCTATGCTCTTTGCATATTTTAATTTAACACCATCTTTGTACTTAAATTCTTCTCTTGCAAGATCACTTTTCACACATGCCCTTGCACCATCATGCTCTAATTTTCCATGTCCATCCTCAGTGAAACTCCAAATATGTTGCACACCCATCTTGACATGCATTCTTCTCATCCAATAAAACATTTGTGCATCCTTAAACTGAGACGTGCAATTATCTGACCATATATAATGTTGTTTGAAGTGGATGTCCCTATCAGAAAAGTTTGTATAAAATAACTAGAAACACCCTTTCACAAATTTAGTAGAATGAGTACGATCATCACTGATATAAAAGTGGTACTCTCTTAAAAAAACTGATCATTCTCTGTACTATTAGGATAATGTAGAAATTCTGTATGCACAAAAATGGCAACTTGTACTTAGTTGTAATATTGCAATTGAGCCTCCATTTGTGGTTGCAATGTGTAATTCTCTGAAAAATCGACCACTGAAACAATAGTACCAATAGGAAATGCATCCTTTCATATCTTTAACTATTCATCCAACCATCGAGCTCTATGTGTATGCCTAGCATACTCATAAACAATTTCATCCTTAAATTTTCTCAAAAATTGGAAAACAGGCATTTGTTCTGTAACTAGCTCACACCGTTTAGAATTTTTTCCATCTCTCAACTGGTATACAACTAATTTATATTTATCAAACTAAACTAAATTATGTCCTATTGTACCTTTAATTTTCACATGGATGCAACTTTCCAATTTAGATAATCCACCGCATGTCCTACAACTTCCATCTAAACAATCCTGACTATAAAAAAATTGTCTAACTTCTATTTCATAAAATATAGTAGGAATGAAATCCCTAGAATATATTAATGGAACTTGAACAACACATTCTTATAACATAGTTTCAGAATGAAAAATAGAACGAATACATAAAAATTTAGCATAATGCATCGCAAATTCAACATGTTGCCTACAACAACAAGTGGTGCGACCGTGGTTGATTTTCACATAGAATGGTTTCAAAATTTCAAAAAATCATTGAATAATTTTAATTTCTAGATTCTCTTGTTCAAACTTACGAAAAAATTGAGTTTTAGTCATATCTAAGAAATGCTTTGGATGTGGTTCACGATTAGTAGAACCAACTCTCCGTTTTATAATATCTCTTGTATTAGGTGAAACTCTAGTGTTATCATGCCAAAATTTAATAACAACTTCTCTTATAGCATCAGAATAATTTTTGTCCTCACGCGGTGCTCTAACAGAAAATGCCCAAAAATCGACATTATTGAGTGATTGAAGGATATTACGTCTTTCAATTGCTTTCATTAGATTTTTTCGAATAACTTACAACATTCGACTTGTTTGCGTAATCAAACGTTGTTTTTTTATTTATTCATTTACAACACTAGTGACAAGTACACGACGCACAATATTACTATCCCTAGTGCATCTCTTGACACCAATAGTGTGATATGCATCATGAAGGTTTTCAACAATTGTAGAGGTTTGACCACGTATGTTAGATGTTGTCAATCCTAAGGTGTTTAATGTAGGTCTCATTTTAATCAATTTCATCAAACTAACCAACAATTGATATCTTTGGGAATCATTTAAAACTTCAAAATGATTATCCCAACTTTCAGTGGATTTTCTTCTGATTTTTCGTTTAGAAAGTTTGTCAAACATTGGTTTCAAAATGTTTTCATCAATTTTAATTAAAAAATTATGTTTCTTAGATAAAATCCTAGGAGGTGTTTTTGTCAAATTTTGCATGTCTACAGTTTCAACATGAATTTCCTTATTCACATTTTCATTGTCTCCTTCAATCTCAAGATTTTCTACATCATGATTATTTAATTCTTCTTCAAAATTGACAATAAAAACATCTTCATCATGAGTATTTAATTCAACTTCAACATTGATAGTAGAAACATTACCTGGTTCTTCATTGCTTACAACAGTTGGGGTTGAAGATGAACCTCTTCTTGATTCGTGAAGATTCTGCTTTCGGTCAACATTTTGAATTTTGTTGGCCTCTAATTCATTTGGTTTTTTTTTACTTAATGAGTTCCTTTTTTGACTTCGTTTCTTTTCTCCCATGATGTTTTACTTCTGCTGATAAGAAAAATGTGCAGAAAAAGACAAAATTTTGCAGTAATTTGTATGGTAAGTTGAGAGAGTAAAAATCACCTGGTAATTCTGAAATTGGGATGTGTGTAAATATGATTTATGAACCATGAGTGTGGTTTATACACCGTAACCATAGTTTCTAAAGTGCGCTCATGGTTTGTGTTAAAAAAAGTGTGATCGTGCTTTATAAACCACAATCACGGATCTATCTGCCAAACCTAAGCCTCAGGAAATATTTTTTTTCCCCAACCAAAGCTATGGAAGGTCATTATGAAGTGTAAAAGGTCAAAAAACCTCAAATTTTATCTTCCAAAGACTTGAACCATGCTAGAAAACTGAAAACATTTCACAAAAATGGTGCCATCGCGTAGTGGAAACTGTTAGCTTCCTAGAAATATTGATTTTAAAGTGAATAGAAAAAAAAAATATCATTTTATAATTTTTTATCAATAATAGGTTTTTAAGACATATTTTCCCATGAATGTTCATGTCTATGGTTAAGACTGTAAGTTTTGTTTCACTTATCAAAATGTGATAAAACTTATACCATCCCAAGAGTGGACAAATTCTATACACGTTAAAAAATAAAATAAAATAAATTTTATATTTTTTGATATAGTTATGGTGGGAAAATGGAAATCCCTATGTTTTCTAAATATATTCAAACCACTTTCATGGAAAAAATCATTAAAAGAAAATATTGCTCGAAAAAATACAAAATAAAATCCATCCCAAGATAGACAACTACATCTAACATTTCAATAAATGAAAAAAAATAAAAATATTTTGTTATCCAAATCGCGGGCAAGAGGACTACAATCTTACAAGTTTTTTTCAAAATAAAAACCAAGTCATATAATTCTAAGTGTTTAATATAGCTAAACTTGTCCATTTTTAACAAAATTAGTATTTTAGAAACTAGATTCTAGATGCTACGATTCATATTTATATCTTTTTTTTAATTTTGAATGCGCGTATTGCTAATAAACCCTACAAGTTGAGATTTCTCTGTTTTTTACAATATGATATCCATGGATGACCCCATTTTTGTCCATCAACTTCCTGCACTTACCCTACTAGAAGTCATTGTTATATGATGACCTAGTGTTGTTTCATTGTATATTGACGCTTTGGATTATTGACGATGATGATTACATTTAGATGTTTGGAATGGCCTAATAATCTTATTGATGTTATGACTTATTAAAATTGAGATATTTAGTGATTGCAAATAATTGATAGAAATTTCTAACTTTGATGATGATATAGAGTACGTGTATGATATTGTTGGATAATATGTATGTGTGTTTTATCTAATTATGTATTTGATGTGGCCTTGAGGCTGAAGGGTTTATTGGTAGATATGTTGTATTGAATTATATCATGACAACAAGAAGGGGCTAGGATACTAAGCATGGAATAATATCAGATGTTTGCAGTGAGGCAACCTTGACAACCTTGTGTTATGTGTATTGTTGTTTCATTATTCATTTTGTTATGAGTTCATTATTTTAAAAAAAGTTTGTGTATGTGATTCCTTTATTGTAAAGTATTTTAACTTTACCATTGCTGATTAAAGTTCTCTTGTTTAGTTAATTAATCATTTTGACTATGCTAAGTTGAGATGTTACTATTCGGGAATTAAATGGGTTGGATAATAATTTTTTCCTTATTAATTTATGATGGATTCCATTGATTTTGAGTTTTGTACTCATCCCTACTTTTCAAATATCGAATTTAGGATTTGTATCCACTATTGGGGGATTATGGGACAAGTTAAAATCGTCCCATACCTCTTAAGCTTTGCTACTAACCATACCTATCAAGTAGGGGGCCAAAGTTAGCCCTCATGATGTATTTTTGAATGAAAAAGTGACAATTAATGTCACCTTTTTACTTAACCTCTTAATTGTGTTTTTGGAAGCATGGCGTGGAGTTTTGAGTGCAAGTTTGAGTATGTCATAACCTCACATTACCCATTTATGAGTCTTGGCCCTTGCATTTGATTTAGTGAGGTGGACTGGAGGAGTAGTGATGTGGCATCCTACATGGAGCCACCTCACCATCCTCTCCAGATTTTTTATTTTTTGTAGTTATTTTGGTGTTTTGGGGGTTATTTGGTTTCATTGCACACTTTAATTTTTGGGAAATTTTATTGGGACTTCTTTCTTGGGAGCTTTGGGAAGCTTGAATTTGCGAGTAGCTTGGATTTTGAAGATACTGAAGTTGTTTCTTGAAGATTTTGGAAGCTTATAATGGTAAGGTACGGTCTTAGACCTTGCATTTTATTTTCTTATTGTGTATTGTGTTTTAATGACAATGAATATATGTTTTTGTAATTGGTTTTGGTAGTTTTATCCTTAAAAATGGTGTGGGAGAAGGAAAATGGGAACCATTTGAGGGAGGGATAAGAGTTTTGCTTGTGTATATGGAGGGAGTGATAATATATTGAGGAAGGGATAATATTTTTTTATGTGTGGATGATGTTTTGGAGATTTCAAGGTAGAAAATTAACCAACTTGGGAGGTATAAGGGGGTCCCTATATTTCTCTTCTCCTTCGGCTTAGATTTAAAGCCTATGTGTTAAAAAGTTGTATTTTGTTATTATTAATGTTACTGTGCTTTCATGTATTACAATTTTTGTTGGAATGATTGTATGTATTGTGGAAGACTTTTTGAAGAGTTTTCATGGTTGTAAACATTCCCTTTTTATTCATTGTTAGGGCTTGGAAGCCAATGAGAAGGATGGCTTTTCCTCCTCGGTTGAATATGGTTGGGAGGTGGGTGTTACTTATGCTCGCTTCCTTATTGTTATGATTTGGAGTTGAACAAGTTAAGGAGTTATAGATGTTTCCTTGGTTAGAATTACACTGTGTACAAGACAAAGAAACAAACACTATTTGTAAATTTTATCATGTTGTCTCCACTTGAGTTGAGGGATTTTGTATACTTGCATTTTAAAAGATTGAACTCCTTGTAAATGTTTTCTTTAAATCTTGTAGTGAGTTTCCATGCCTTGTTTGGAATTTGCATTTCCTTGTATTTTATATAGTTAGAATATACTCTTTAAGACAAGTTATAATTGATTAAAATATGAAATGGTTCTTTTGTATTAGAAGTGTATATATAGTTGAAAAGAATCATTTGAATGTGCATTTTATTGTTTGTTGTAGCTCATTCAAATCTGCAACTTAATTCTTGTGTATATAGTATTTGCAAGTGGATCTTGTGCTTATTTTAAATTAGAGGTATAAGGAAATATCTATTTTCTTTTCTGTTTAAAAAAATTTCTTTGTCTTGTTTACTCATGCAAAAAAAATGATGTATTTGTTTAGATCAAACTTGTTTCCTCTTTCTAATGAATTGCAAAATAGTTAAATTTCAGTATTTTTTTTTAAATTTTACAACCTTGCAAATTAAGGAATGAAAGCATCAATATAATCTTAAATTAAAATAAAACTAACCTTCCTTACTTGTATACCTTTGAGCATAAACTCAACAACTTCATCATATATAAATATACGTGTAGTTATATAAATTGTATACATTTATGTGTTCTTATATGTTAGTTATACAAACGGATCTTAGCTTCACAGTAAATTAATTTAGAATATAAAAAAAGGAAAATGCATATATATGTATATATGTATATATATATATATATATGTGTGTGTGTGTGTGTGTGTGTGTGTGTGTACATATATATATATATATATATATATCTCTGTGTGTGTGTGTGTGTGTTTATACACACACACACACACACATGTTTGTATATGTGTGTGTGTGTGTGTATACACACAGACATATACTATTGAATAAAATTAATATTGAGCTACACGATGAATCAAATATGTATTTCTATGAAAAACAATTTATAATATATAAAAAAAATTATTTAGAATTTTTGTGAACCGTATGGGCCTGCATGGCCTAAACATTTAAACGAAAACAAATAGCGGGTGGGGTAGGGGGGTCGGTTCCCCCTACCCAGGGTTCATTTTAAGAGATCTCTTGGAAATCGGAGGTGGAAAATACCTGGTGAATATCCCCAGAACTGGTTTCGCGGGAAGGCAAATTTTTTGCGGGTTGTATGAAAAAATTTCGCCTGATTGTCAAGCGGTGAGACAGAAGGTTGCAGACACGCGACAGGAGATTTTTCTGTCGCGCGTCAAAAAAATGCATAGACGCGCGTCAATAGACCTCATTGACGCGTGTCAATGCATTTTTTTTGACGCGCGACAGCAAAATCTTCTGTCGCGCGTCTGCATCCTCCATCCTCTACTTTTTCATCGAAAAAATCTCCGTGTCACGTGTCAATAAACTCTTTGTTGTGCATCTACTATGCGTCAATATCTATTGTACCTCCTTGTCGTGCGTCAACTATCTGTTAGTGTCGCGCATCAACAAATAACCCTCATTGACGTGCGTCAACAGACCTCATTGACGCGTGTCAACAAGGTTTTTGACGCGCATCAATGAGGTCTGTTGACGCGCGTCAAAAAATAACCCTCATTGACGCGTGTCAACAGACCTCATTGACGCGCGTTAACAGACCTCATTGACGCACGTCAACAAGGTTGTTGATGCACATCAATGAGGTCTATTGACATGCATCAATGAGGGTTATTTGTTGACGTGCGAAAACAAATCTCCTGTCACGCACCTGCAGCCTACACCCTTTGCTTGCGCATCGAAAAAATCTTTGTGTCGCTCATCAACAAACTCTTTGTCATGCGTATACTATGCGTTAATATCTGCAGTACCTCCTTATCGCGTGTCAACTATCTGTCAGTGTCGTGCGTCAACAAATAACCCCATTGTCGCGCATCTACAATACAGGATATATCATATTGTTGACAAATGTGAAGTAGAAGTGTTCTACCTGGCGAATAATCTAGGATTATATAGGGGATATTTTTCAAGGGTAGGCGAAGCTGACCCCTAAAAAAAATTAAAGTGTAATTTTTAGGTGAACAGGTCACTGACCCGCGCCAGAAAATTCACCTTTTCAAATTTTTCAAAAATGAAATATTCACAATATTACGAATATTCGCCACTAAAATTATCCCTTCCCCTACCCAATCCTTATTAAAATAACTTGAGTGTGGGGAGCGAGCAATGCACCCCCCAAAAAAAAACTAAAAAACTACTCTATATTAAAACCACGACTATCTATGAAACAATGCACAGTGCCTTGGTTTTGCGTTAAACCCCTAGTTTTAATATTAATACATAGTAATACACACACATAGACATTCACCTTTATATTGGTCTCCGCATTATATAATTCGTGGATATGTATATATAACCCTACATTTTAAATGATATATATATATATATATATATATATATATATATATATATATATATATATATATCAACATAAAATGAAGGTAAATGAAAACCCATAACTAGTATATCTGGTAGAATCTGAAAGAAAAATGTAATGTACTCTACATATGACAAACCCTATGAAAGGGATTGAAAAGAAAGGATCACCCAGATTTTGTGTGTGTATCCATCCATATTACAAAATAATGAAATCTTCCATAGCTCCTTGTAAGCTCCATGGCCCCATCCTTCAACCTACAAAAACCAAAATGTGCAAATAAAAGGATTAGGGTAACTAAAAGGATAAAAATGATCATAAGGATTTCTAGGGATTTAGGGAAACAAAAGATATAAGGTCCCTAATAGATTTAATCCAAGGGTTGAGATTAGATCCTCCTCCTTTTATGTTTTCGGTAATTTTGTGGGAATGGGTGTTTTAAATAAAAGGGTATAGATATTTAACCAATTGGGGTTATGACTTGTTAAGTACCCTTTGTTTTGTGTCCATTGAATAAAAAAATTACATTTTGAGTAGGATTTATTGATTAATGTTGCACATGGGTATTTACTTAAATTACTAAGAAGGATTAAAATAAATTTATTAATTAATTTTGCACATGGGTATTTACATAAATTATTAAGTAGGATTAAAATAAATAAAGGTAATGTATATAAAATGGGGTGAATTTAATCAATATTTAAATGACCATAATGAAACCTTAGAAGGGCATTTCAACCCCACAATGACTTAAAAATTAAAATATAATATTTAATTATTTAATCGAAGTTAACTACATTAAGGATGTATAGAAAATTAATAGACAAAATAAATTTAAATTCAGATAATGTTTAGTACTTGCAACTTTTTAAAAAAATTTACCTGCAATTTTTCCCTAATTAATTAATGGTATTTGATGTTGTTTTGGTGCATCAAAATGTGGGCGTTACAAGACTTATAGAGCATAAAACACTAGACATCATCAAAGTTCAAATACAATGAATGAACATATTTGTATACATTAAGCTACCAAGTATTCTAGAAACAAAGTAAGAAATAAATGTAACACACAAGTATAGAAAATGTTAGAGAAAATACACATAAAAAATAGGTTAGTGTTAAGCAAGTCATATGTTAGTCATATTATCTCAACAAATAGTATATACACAAGAAAGGTAATCATGTATAATTAGGAAGAAACAAGATATTGTAAGGAAAAAAAAGAACATATATAGTGTAAGAGACACCTTAAAATAATGAATGTTTTTTGAAAGAGTCTAGGCTAACGCATTTCATCCTATATTAATATTTTAATCTATTGCATCAATCTGAACATACCCTTTGAATGCATGAATGCAAATAAGATATAGAAAATTATAATATTTATCAAACCAATATCATAAATAACATCCGTAAAGTGCAAGATAAAAAATAAAGTAATGTGTAAGTCCTCACTTTGCATTGGTGAAAATATTCCATTGCATTTGTATTATGATATTGTTTGAAAGTTAAATTTATAAAAAAACTTATAATATTTATCAAAACAATATCATAAACAACATCTCTAAAGTGCAAGATAAAAAATAAATTAATGTGTAAGTCCTCAATTTGCATTGGTGAAAATATTCCAATGCATTTGTATTATGATATTGTTTGAAAGTTATATTTATTAAAAAACTATGCACAAGGAATGGTGATACATAAGTTATACCCGATGAGGGTCTCATCGGAGGGAATGGAAAACCCATAAGGTGAAGGAGGTTTGGGTTTTGTATATTTCATAGTAGAACAAATATAATCTTGTAAAACGTGTATATAAGACATAGTATTATTAATAGGATACATACAATAGAAATATTTTGAGGAGAATCATGTCCATTAAGACCCATACTAAAGATTCAAGGAAGGATAGACCTATTCAAGTTATGGATAGAAATAGAAGTATCACCTTCATCAAATTATGTGTGAGCATGTATACTATGAGGAAACCTATTATTCTGAAATTTGAAAGGAATATCCTCCTTTGGCTCTAGGTATCTGAGAGGGGATCAAGCGCTAGTAAATATCAAGTGACTATTTAATAGAGGAACATAAATAAGTAGAATTGTGTGTCTGCATAACTAATAATATAACTTAATAATAGATGATCATAACTATTGAATCCAATTATATGAATTATCTAGGTTTATATTTTGATTTCTTAGCAATAATGATAGATATGTATGATTAACTCTATTATCTTATAGTTTATATTTTATTCTCTTTTGTGATTAATTCGAATTTAAACCTTTATAATGGTTTATTATGAGGAGATTAATTGAAAGTGATATATCTCATAATAGGATGTGAAACTAGTATGTATAAGGGAATACCATCTCGTGTTATTAAATTCTCTATAGATGGATGCCTCAGAGGGTGGGAAGGGGATCTGTTAGAATATTGTTTATCAAAGGTTAGAACTCATTTTTTACTAACTTATGTTTATTATCTAATACATGATAAAAATGTTGTTAGGTGAATTATTGCGGTATAATTAAAAAAAATAGTGTTATTTTTTATCTCTCAAGATTAAGAGGAGGGTGACAATGATTATATTATAGTTAAATAAATAACTTATCAAGTACACTTTAAAAAAAATTGTGCATATGAGATCATAATATTTCTAGAGTATACTCGTGTTTGTAAATTAGAATTTGAGGAGGCTTCCCATGATATTTTTTCCGAGATGTAATATGAAGGTAACTATCACAATTATGTATAACCTTGAGTTGTCTAAAATAGAGGATGAGTCATTCATAACACTAGAATTATGATCTATGTACGGAGTGTGACAATATATTCAGATGTGTGGGATTTTCTAAATGTCCAATCTCATCCTTAAGTGATATTATATTATTTCTCATATCTTAAATTTGTAGTTGAAAATTGATAAAAATATGTTATTTTCATGGCCATTTTAGGATTAAGTATTTATATATTGATATGTTTAATTATTTAAATAGGCACAAATCACATACGATAATTTTACAAATTAAAAAGAAGGGACCATACGCAAGTAGAACTAAC
Source organism: Taxus chinensis (assembly GCA_019776745.2). Classification (NCBI taxonomy): domain Eukaryota; kingdom Viridiplantae; phylum Streptophyta; class Pinopsida; order Cupressales; family Taxaceae; genus Taxus; species Taxus chinensis. The sequence continues at coordinate 762,760,631 of CM034151.1, read as the reverse complement.
ACTTTTGAACTTATATGAAAGATAAGGAAAAACGTTATAAGTACCATTGGTGTAGTTATGATAAAGATAAGAAAAAAAAGTAGAAAGAATAATAAAACTTGTATTTACATTAGCATTTATGGGAGAAGAAGGAAGAGAAAATTCATGTGTACATTCATCATCATTACTAATTTCCATGTCATTTTCATAATAGTAATAAAAACCATAAATTAAATTATTTTCTAAATAATATCTAAATTATGTCAAACATCATCATAAAAATGGGATTCATTTTCACCCTTTTTTTTATATGGAGAGGGAGAATAGAGAATCGAGTTCACTAATATTAGGTGTTATTTCACAAGTAATTTCTAAATTATCATAATCATTTGTGAATTTTAGGATGAGTGATAAGGTAAGTAACATCATCACAATTAACTAGTCCAATTATTAAAATCATCAATCTCAAACTCATAATTTTCATCATTAGAACATGAATCATATGAATTGAGAGATCCAGTCTCATCTACTTTTCCAAAACAAATTGGAGTCTATAATAAATTAAAGGTATTATATACTTATAAATCCATTAAGTGAAGTTAACATTACAAATAAAATAGATGGTTCATACAGGGGAGGCTAGTATGTAGTGTCACAAATGATCATAGATTTTGAGATAAGCTTGTAGTGATGACTTTGAATCGACCACAAATTTTCAGGATGAAAGTCATGATTTTTCAAAGGGTGAGAGTAACTGGGGTTAGGATTTATTGAAGAGTGACCAAAATATTTGGGATCTTTACTCATAATCTCATAAGAGGAATGAGCTTGGGTAAAGGGATGTTATCCCTAATGATTTTTATAATCAAGGGAAATACCAAATGTTACGAATACATAGAGGATAATTAATCATATAAGGAATATCATACACTTAGTGAGAAATAGTTTAAATAGCTCGTAGAATGTATCACCCAAAAGTGTTATTTATCAAAAAATGAAAGTTGTAAAATAAATAGACTATTTCTAAAAATATAAGATGAACTTTAAAAACTGATAAAAAGTATTTTTAGATATTTACATCATGAAAAATATCATCCAAGTAATTTAATAATAGTTTGTTATTTTCCTAATTAGTCCCTCATTACAAATAATATCTGTTATTACTAATTATAAAAATTGTAAAATTTCAAAAGTTTTTCTAAAAATTAGAAAGAGAAAAAGAGGATTTAGTTTGGTTTATAGAATTTTTGTTAAGGTAATATGAAAATCGATTATTTAAGTTAAATATAATATATGACGAAAGGTGATTTTTATTATTAGGAAAACCTTAATATACCTAGAGGTAAGGCTCAATATTCAAAATACACGAACAAAGTTTCAAATCTTGTTTACAACATGAAATATATATAAATTGGTAGTACATTTGCTTGACAAATCTATAGTATTGAAAATGTATTTAAAACCATAGGGTGAGTAAATAATATTTTATAATAAAGAACATAAGTGTAATATAATAAATATATCGTGTCAGTATGTCTTATAAGGGATTATTATACATTAATTAATTAAAATTAATCCTACACATTCAAAATATTAGATTATTAATTTGTCTATTCTAAAATGATAAAATGATTTCTTGAAAAAATACAAAAAGGATAAGTTCTTAGTTGTGTAGTGTGGTACAAGGATGATCTAGGTATGCAGACTAAATAGACAAGTTGTTATTAACCTAAAGGTGTTTCGTCTTTCACACTAACATTTGATAATTATCGTAGGCAGTAATGTAGAACTCTTCTATGAATGTGGTATCATCTTAGATCCAATTGTACAATTTTGAAACTATTTGAAGTGGGGTATTGTATATTCTCCTATACTTCTCTTGCATGGTAGTGTGTGTCAATATATGTCTCCCAAGTTCTCACAACCTATAATGACTTGTAACAAGGAGAAAACCTAAATACCTACAATACCATTCACAAAAGAACTATATTTAAAAGTAGAAATTAGTTTGTGCGTTAGGATATACTATCCTTTATGGTCAACACTATTCAAAGAAATCAATTGATGAGCTATATCTCCACAAAATGGATCAAACCTCATCTAGTTATCCTATTATAGGTACAAATAGAGAATGCAATATAATTCAACCCCATTTTTCACTCTCGTAAACTCTTCAAAAAAAAAAGAAGGATAACTATAGAGTATAAAATTTATCCATCATGCTAGTAATGCGATGTGGTGTGCTTCATGTGCGAGAATAAAAATTTATGGGACTTTACTACATTTTACAATGCTTAGAGAGATTTAATCTTGCTGAGACATTGTTCTAGGAATTTTTGAGTGTTTGGAAACAAAGTAAGCTAGATATTTTTCCTGGTTGATAGTTTCATACCTTATGCAATGACTTCTCTAAATTATGTGCAACTAATTTAGGGATATTTTTGAAATGATTGAGTTCTTTAGTGTTGAAAATTTACAATTTCATCTAACTACAATGCCAAGTTAGTTATAAATTGTGTAATTGAATTTCTTATATATGCTTCACCAAGTTATATATTGACACTATAGCTGACCTAGGAAGATGAACTGACTCACAAAAATGATTTTCAAAATTCAAAAAAAACTTGTTTTACACTAAAATATCCAAGACCATTGATGTTGGTGGGGGACCGTAGCCCACTATGGACTTGAGTTATTTGGTTTTTCATAAAAAAATAGCAATGCAAAATATAAAGTTTACTGATGATGCCTCAGGTTGAATTACTACTTTAATTAATTAATATTATCTAGATGGACGATAGAGTATTCTAAAACTGTGAGAAAATGAGGAGAGAAATAGAGATATATAATAATTAGGGTTAGAATGTGAGTTCTTTTCTTATCTTAGGAACATATTCAAACATGTCATTTCCAAATGGTAAGTTACCAAACTGGAGTATCTATCGTCGCCACAAAAAATATTAAAAGATATAGAAAATATATTCAAATCCATACCCATGCCTACCATTAGATGAGAATCATATTGAAAATTATATTTAATTCATAATATTATAATAATAATCATCATATTGGTTTTTTTTATAGGAGTTTTTAAAAATGCTTCTCACAATGTAACAATGACATTTGTGAGATTCAATGTCTACATTGCTAACATAAAATACCCCTAATTTTCTTGATTATTAGTAAAAGAGGGTTAAGGGAAGCCTTCCCCAATATAACATGTCTCATTGGAAACAAAATATATATATCAATGATGATCTAATGGGCCTGCCTCTTCTAGTGGAAAAATGGAACAACAAGAATACATCCAAACCAACAACACAGAAAAAATAAAATAAAACAAGAAACCAACTTATCCATGAGATACATTCCCATGGGATCGTAAATGCATCTTAAGGGTGTAGTTCCCACTTCCCTTCGACACTTAGTACATTTTGATTTTGATTACTGTTGATTATATACATGGATATTGTTGTATCCTTTTCATTTAGGATGATGATTAGAAGATAGAGATACTTTGATTATTAATGGATTTCAATTCATAGTATGATCATGTGGATTTATTAGAGAGACATTTTATATTAATGATGATGTGTTGTTGACATGTTTATATCTATTTTTGATATTCAATATTTGCATCATATTGAGTAGGAGTTAGAAGTGAGATAATTTTTTAATCTTGTTGGTATTGATGAAATATAGAATTCAGAAGTTTTTGGAATTTTAAAATAGTAACATTATTTCCTTAAATGATGAGATAATTTATGTATGGATGATCGTTGATTAATATGCAAATATTTTACCTTGGATGTTTTGATGCGGCCAGGAGGCTGAAGGAGGTATTGCATGTTTTTACAGGTATTTATTTCACAACAATCAAAGGGGGATTGGAGACCAATCACATCAGAATGCTAGATGGATTCAACACTGGTCACCATGGCAACTTGTGTTATGTTGTGTGTGTTTTATTTGTTGTTAAGGGGTCCCCATGGGGGGGATTACCTCTAATTGTGATCAAGGGTTTATGTTTTGTCCTTTCCTTTCTTTTATATGTTTAAATTTATGGTATATGTGATTTAAATTGTGAAGTAATTTCCCTTTTATCATTATTGGATTATGTGTGTAAATTAAGTGAACTAATAACATTATTGAGATAAATTTTAGATGGGAAAAAAAGAAGTCATTTATTAGATTAGATGGTTCTTTGGTTTATGTGTTGTAAGTGGAGTGTATGTGATCTTGAGTGTTGTACACTCTACCCTTTCTTGGAATTTCGGACTTGGCCTTAAATTCCAATTTTGGAGGCTTGTGGGACAAGTTAAACTTGTCGCATACCTATTAATTTATTAAACCAACCCTGCATATGGGGTAGGGAGTAAAAAATAGACTCCATGATGTGTTATGGAAGGAAAAAGGTGAGTTTTAATTGCTCTTTCTTACATGTGTTTATTTATTTGTCCTAACTTAGGGTATGGGTTCGAGTGGTGCGTGTAAGAGGTTTTTCATACCTCTCAACCACCCATTTATTTTGCCTTGGAGTACGGGTTTGACTTGGGTGATGTGGAGTGAAGAATAAATGATCTGGCATCCTACATGGAGCCACATAATCTTCCTCCTCTTTTCTATATATGGAAATTTTTTGGAAGGAAAGGGGGTTACTTGCTTGGTTTTGGCTTTTGTATTTTTTTGGAGTGCTTGCTTGTTGGAGTAGAAGGGAGCTTGGATTTTCTCGTGTTTGAAGTATTTTTTTCTTGCTTGAAAGGTGGATCTTTACCATGGCAAGGTAGGATCTTGCACTCTTATTTTCTTATTATTTTTCTTGTACGCTATGTGTTGTGTGGATATGTGTTCTTACTTGAAGTGTTGGGTAGTAAATTGACCTTAGGTTGTGGTGAGATTTTGAAATGGGGATGAGATATGTTTGGAGGCATAAGAGCTTCTTTGTGTTTTTAAGAGGGAGTGGGTTTTGGATGCCCCACCTTATTATAATTTTTCATTTTTTATTTTGTGGGAGCCATAAGAGAGAGGGAGGAATAAAAGATATAGATATGTTGTTTTGGGGAAGCATAAGATATTTTGGGATTGATTGTGTTGTGGAGGATTTTAGAGGTGGGAATCCAAACCCTTGGGAGGCACAAGGGAACCCCCATGTTCCTATCTCTACTTGGCTATTTTAGAGCCATAGTTTGGGAAGTTATTGTGTTTAAAAGTGAGTATCTTTGTGTTTTTATATTTCTTGTGTGTTTGTTGAAGGAAATTAATTTTGGAAGCATTGTAGAGTTGTCGTGTGTTGGATCCATCCCTTATTGCCACGTGGTTAGGGCTCGATGGCCAATGAGAAGAATTGATTCTTCTTCTCATTGGAGTTTTGGTTGGTGTGAGAGTGTTTCCTCTCCCCCATTTTTGGTTGTTGTGATCAAGTGAAGAGAATATGGAGGTTAGTTGGAGATTTGATTCTTAGAGCAATAATAGAAGACAAAATGTATTTCATTATAGTTTCCTTCTCGTAAAAATTCCCACTTCAAGTGGAAGACTATTGTATTGATTCTTTTGGAATTGTATTGAATAGTTATTAATATCGTATTGTATATTGTGAAGGAAAGAAAAATACATTTTAGTATACCTAGTATTGTTATAATGGAAAAGTGATTAGAAGGGAAATAAACAACTTGTTCATATTGTAGTCAGCTTATTATCTCATATAAGTGTGTAGATCTTATTGGAAAGTTAGTGGATTTTATTTTAAATCTTATAGGAAATCTTGTAAAATATGGTTGTGAGAATAGTTGTAAACTTTTATTTGTAAAAGAAAATAAAGAGTTACTCCCATTGTATTACATGAAATTCATAGAGTAGTGAAATAAGTTATACTTGTTCAATTCCTTGCATTGTTGAAAGAAAGGAAAACCTTGTATACTTAGATGGAAAGAACTCAAATATTCCTTATATTTTTCTTGGTTAATAAAAATAGGTCATTTCCTAATACTAGGGGAGAAAATAATTTTCTAATTTGCAACTTAGGCCCTAGCGTCATTAGAATATGTAAATTCATTATTAATTTATTGTAAAATTACTTATAACCCAAATTAAATCAATATAATAACAAATGAAATTTGGTTTGATTTTTCTTTATAGCTCTTATCAAATATTATCAAAATTTAAAAGAAAAATTAAGTGTAAGATTAATACTAGTTAATACTATTAAAAAGATAACTGCTATTGTTTGTTGATAATACTACTATTATTTAAATATTATTATTATAGGAAAAAAAATTGATAATAACCATGGTATAATATATATATATATATATATATATATATATATATATTTTCTGTATTAAAAAAAAAAGTAATAAGTTTCGAATTAGTAACAAAGGAAAATATTTAAGTCAAAGCTTCTTTTTGTGCTATGCTACCAAGGTCGCGGCATGTGAAAATTATTGGGGGAATAGGGTTGGGGGCTAGGGTCGCCGAACCCCCGCGCCCCCCACAATTATCAAATGGGATGGTGGGTGGGTTCAACGATCCTCCCCCCAACCCCAAAGCATTTCCTTTCAACAATAAAAACCCACACTATACTTTTCACCTGCGCATATTCCTCCTACGGACTATGCCAAGATAAAACCGTGAGCGAGTATTTGCAGTCCTTCATTCTTTTTAAATTTGTTTTATATATATATATATATATATATATACACACACACAAAGGTATATGTATGTATATTGCAGTAAAAACCGCGAGCGAGTATTTGCAGTATGTTTTTAAATTTGTTATATATATATATATACATATACACACACTGTATACACACACACACAGTATATATATATGTATATATATATATATACATTATATATATATATATATATATATATATATATATTCTTCTATCTAAGTAAATAGAATCACAATTTTAGCCATTTTCCTCTAAAATGTGACAAAACCCATAAGCCCATTTGGGAAAATATTATTGAAATGAAATAAATTAAAATAAACAAATGCATTGAAACCCTAGGTAGGGGAATAAACTAAACAAGAAAATAGAAGAAGTATGTATATCCATCCAAAATCTTGGGATGGCGTCTAATGGCTTCCTCCTTCTCCTCCACCAATCTGCATAACAAAATGGAAATAATGTGTCAAACAAAGAAAAGAGAGATTTCTTAAGAAAACTTTAGGGTTAGTTGGATTTCCCTAATCTAAGGGCCCCAAATGAATCCATCGAATGGATGGGATTCATCCCTACAAAAATTAGGTGTGAAGTGTTTGAGGGAGAAATTTTAAGTTTTAAAATGTAATTACATGGGTTGACTATTTAAGCGGGACACTTTAATTGTGTAAGGGGTGGGATTATTATTCTAATCCTTGTGCTAAACTAGGGACTTTGTCATTTATTTTTAACCTAGTCACCTTGTGGAACTTAAATTAGCTTTAGTATTTATTTAATGTGACCCCTTTACCCATGGGATTATTTTGTTCTAGTTGACTTTAGTGGAAATTAAATGTTTATCACAATGACTTTAGGGGGAACCTAAACCATGCCTTAGGATAACTAAGTTTGATAAAAATGTAATGAGATTTTTATTATTTTATTATAATGGGGAAATTTATATTATTAATTTTAAGTGACTTAGAAACAATAATGTGACAACTGTAATTTTTGAAACCCTTTTTGCGAGTACGCTTTTCAAAAAAAAAAATTATTCGATAATTTTTCTAGTTTGCCCTAGGTTGTTCTTGGGTTTAGTATGGTAGAACAATTTAGAGTGAGTTACACTTGGTATCAAAACCATGTGGTTCAAATATTGGACCCTTGGGCAAACTAGAAAACACGAGACATGAACACTTAACCTAATGTAAATTTAATTTTTTTTAAAAACCTAGAAATCAAATTTGTCTGTTAATTGTATAATATAGTAAACTTAGAAAATTGAAGCAAAACCTAGAATGATGAAATAACTCTTGCCTTGGTCTTTGTAGGAGGTACAGACAAGACGAGGGGTTCTTACACATAGATATAGACTTACAACTACTGGATCAGGTGGTAGTGGCCATTCTACCTCATATATTACAGATGCTTCAGGACATCAATATTGTTATATGTGGAGGGTCCTTAGGAGGACAACCTACAAGATAGGATAGGGAGCCATCATTTGAGGCTTGGGCATCTCCTAGAAATAGTGAGGAGCATAGGGAAAATAACTCCTGCATGGATTCAATAAGGAAAGAGTCACCACAGAGGGGACATGGAGACAACATTTCAGGACACGGGGATAGATCTCAGAGCCCTAGGCATAGGAATGAGCATGCAGAGAGACCTAGTGGTTGTCATTCATAAGCTACAAACCATATTAGGGAGATCCTAAAGCTACCTCTATATCACTATTCGGGGATAGAGGTGGTTTTCAAGGAGAGGCCTGGTTGGTGAGCTTCAACGGATGCTTCAAGCTCTTCCCTTGTACTAGCAACAAGAAAGTTCATGTTGGAATCCATATTTTGAGGAATGAAGCAGGTGTCCGGTGGAGGACCGAGGAGTAGAATCTCCATGTTGACTCAAAGATGGTTACATGGGAGCTCTTTGAGGAGCAGTTTAGGAGTAGGTACTTCTCTCGGAGGTTTGTTCAGTAGAGGATAGACAATTTCCATGACCTTTGTCAGGCATCTAATGACTATAGTGGACTATGAGAGTCAATTCCTAGACCAACTCCAGTATGTGCATTATATTTCAGATGAGAAGGTCTGGATTCACAGGTACATCAGGGGCCTGAATTTGGATTTGGGAGGTGTCGTGTGCATTCACTACCCATATAACTTAGAAGAGGCAGTGGAGAGGGCCTATATTGCACAGGAGACACCGGGGGAAGACTCAGCAGGCCATGGAAAGAGTTTGGAGCCACTTCTAGTAGATGCATGATATCAGGTTGAGGGGGTCAGCTCTCCTCCTCCTGACAGAGATGGTTCTGCATAGTCTTCATTCAGGCCACCACAACAGCCACCTCATCAGTAGTAGTAAACTCTTCCACCATTCAAATCTACTATGATATTTTACTCTAAGAGGGGACGAAGTATGGTACCTCCTCCTAGGGGTGCCATTAGGACATAGGGTATACCGAGATCTTAGTCATCAAGAGATCATCAGCAAAGACATCAGTAGTCCATAGCTAGATCACAAGATTTGTGAAAAATACCTCTAGAGTACTGGTTGGAGCTGCATCTCACTGGAGAGGACCAGGCAACTATTATGGTTGTGGCGTTGTTGGACATCATTAGAGAGAGTATCCTCAGAACCCTAGTAATAAGTGTAAGGCACATATTTTAGAGCCAATAGTTGGTGATATGGGACGTAGCAATTGGATCTGTGTAGCACTCGAGAACTGCCAGGCTGAGCACTAGAGCACAATAATAGAGATTACAGGTAGCATTGGTTGTATTCCTACCTCTATATTGTTTGATTCTCGTTTGTTTGATTCCTTTATTGCACCTTATTTATTAGAGCGTTGGAGGCTAGTGGAACTTAGATAGGGTCTTAATTGGGATGTTGAGATGGCTTCTGAAGCCAAAATATCTATAGAATCCTTAGTTAAGGAGTGGTGTAATGGATTTGAGACCCTTCACAACTACCTCAGATCTTCGTATCCTTTCATTGGGTTCATGTGGAGTCATCTTGGGATCATGGACTGGTTGTCTATACATAGAGCCAAAGTGGACTGTTACCATATGAATATTTCATGTACATAGTATCTAGGAGTTGAGTCAATGATAGCCAGAGTTAGGAGGCTCGTTACCATCTGCACCATCTCTGCTATGTAGATTAAGCGGCGTGTATGACAAGGTTGCCAGATGTATGGTATTATGGTTGGTGAAAGATCTGAGGATGAGTCTAGTGGGCCATACCTTAATGACCATCACATCTTGAGATATTTTTATGATGTATTTCTAGGGGATCTACTAGGGTTACCTCCCCCACGTGAGATATATTTTCACATAGATTTGGTTCTGGGTGTAGAGCCTATCTCACGAGCACCTTATCGGATGACTGCCCCTGAGCTCTTTGAGTTCAAGTTGCAGCTTAAGGGCATTTTGGAGAAATTCCTAATCCTTCCTAGTGTATCCCCTTGGGGTGCACTGATGATTTTTGTGAAGAATTCCTAGGATGGATCTCTACATTTAGGTATTGATTATCACCAGTTGAAAAAATTTAACGATCAAGAATGGTTACCCCCTTCTGCGCATTGATGATTTATTTGATCAGATGAAGGGGACCATAGTATTCTCCAAGATAGACCTTAAGTCATGGTTCCATCAACTTAGGATAACAGAGGCAGACATTCATAAGACAAAATTTCGTATGAGATATGGCCACTAAGATTTCAGAGTAATGTCTTTGGTCTTACAAATGCCCTCATAGTATTCATGAGCTTGATGATTGGGGTGTTAAGGATATTTTTTGATTGATTCGAGCTTATTTTACTTGATGACATTCTGATATACTCACGCATGCATGAGGAGTATGAGGAGAATCTTTGCTAGGTTCTTCAATGTCGTCGTGAGCAGAAACTTTATGGTAACCTGGAGAAGTGTGTGTTCTTTCAGACAGAGGTGTAGTATTTGGGACAAATCATTTCTGGGGAAGGTATCACAGTTGATCCTTCCAAGATTTGAGCTATTATGGATTGGTCGAGACCCACTAGTGTGACTGAGGTACGCAATTTCATGGGTTTGGAAGGATACTACAAGATATTTGTATAGGAATTTTCTTGGGTTGCACACCCCATCAAGTTCCCTTTAGCAGAATGCCTCACACTAAATGAAACATAGCCTATTCTTGTAGTGTCAGACCCTCAAGGAAAGTTCTTCATTTGCACAGATGCTTCTTTGACAGGACTTGGAGGTGTGTTGATGTAGGAGGGAAGATTTGTTTTTGAGTCTCACAAACTCAAGGATTATGAGCCCAATTATCCAACTCATGACCTTGAGCTTGCAGCAGTTGTGCATGCCTTGGTACGATGGATACATTTCCTTTTTGGCTAGAGATTTACATCCAGGACTAATTACTTGAGTCTCCGCCATCTCTTGACATAACCCAATATCAACGCTCGTCAGTGACGTTGATGGAGTTGCTTTGTGAGTATGACATGGAGATAGTGCATGTGAAGGGGAAGGAGAATGTGGTTGGAGACACCCTGAGTAGATAGAGACATGTCATTATGACTACTTCAGTGCGTACTGATTTGCGGCATACAATTTATTAGTAGCTTCCTCACGATAGCTTCTACCTTGCAGCAAGAGTAGAGATTGAGTCACAGAGACCCCTTGAGGGGAGATTTGATTGATTTTAATTCTACACAGATGTTCTTCTTAGACATAAAGTTCGAATATATATTCCTATAGATGGAGGCTTGAGATAGAACATTTTTACAGAGGTTGATCGTGCACCTTATTCAACCCATCTACGAGTGAAGAAGATGCATGCCACTTTGAGATAGTTGTAGAATTGAAGGGGGCTTTAGAGAGACATGGTTTAGTTCGTGTCATGTTCTTTAGAGTTTCAGAAGGTTAAGGTCAAGTATCAGCATCCATTTGGCCTTCTCTTCCCTCACGTTAGACCGGAATGGAAATGGGACACCATTTCCATGGCCTTCATACTTGGGTTACCAACATCAAGATACCACCATGACGCCATCATGGTCACAGTGGATAAATTGAAGAAATTGGCTCAGTTTTCTCCTGTGAAGACCACCTACATAGCTAGTGTAGTGGCATGGGTATACCTTGATGATATTTTCATATTGCATGAGATTCTGTGGAAGATCATTTGCTACAACGATCCCTTGTACACTTCTCACTTAATGGACAACAATGTAGTATGATCTCGGGACGAAGATCAATTTCAGCTCATCTTATCACCCTGAGATAGATGGATAGACAGAGTGGGTGAATTAGATCTTTGAGGACATGCTTAGGATCTACGTTTTCGACCATTACTCGAGGTGGGAGGAGTTACATGTATCTGATGGGGTTTTCCTACAATAATAGTTTCTAGAGTTTGATAGGCATGGTTCCTTTTTAGGCACTATATGGTAGAGAGTGTAGGACACCTCTTAGTTAAGATAGATTGTAGGATAAGGTTTTTCTTGGGCCAGCACTACTATAGGACATGGAGCAAACAAGTTGGTATGATCAGGTAGAGATTGTAGGAGGTGCAAGACAGGTAGAAGAAGTATGTAGATCAGCCTAGGACATATCATATTTCTGAGGTGGGCACGAAGATTTATATCTTCGAGTCAAGCCACATAAGAGCCCGATTCGTTACAGAAAAAAGGTTATGTTGGTACCCAAATTGCTTCTCCTTCAGAATCTGAGAAACATCATAAGTTTGGTAGGAAGCTTAGAGAAAAGCAGAGCATGTAGTGTGTTGTTTTGTAGCCAAGGATAAAATGCAACTTTCTCTTTGTCACTTAGATGTGGAGAAATGGGTAGCACCTTCAAGAGGATTTGACCTATTGTCACTAATTTATGGCTATGCCTTTCAACTAGGGTGAGAGGACCCTTTTGTAGCCTGTTGTTTGTGGATGAGATGGAGATATCCTTCCTAGTGAAGTTATTAAGAAGACCTTGGAGAAAATATGATCAATACAACAAAACCTAACTCTCACGAGTTGTCACTCTAGATAGTGGAGATATTTTCTAGGCAAGGTTCAGGCTGCTAAAGACATTTGGAATCCTGAATGTTTCTGCATGCTTTGGTGATAGAAATTATGCATTTGTGAACACACAGGACAAACAGGGGTAGTATGGGTAGGATTGGTTGTTTTTAAATGAATTTTGGTGAGAGGTGAGGCAAAATGAACTTGATTTGCCAGATCTTTGAGACCTCTTAAAAAATGGAAATCTTAGACAACAGATTGCTTCAGAATAGCTAAAATGTTCCTTTAACAAGAATATGTGCTTCAATTTAGGCCCAGATCAACATGTTATCACACAAAGTTTAAGAGTTCAATATGAAGGCTCAAATTGAAAAACTTAACTGAACATCATCAATCTCTATTTCATCATGCCTAAGATACCCTTGAAGGCTAACAAACAATCTTATAGTCATGCTAGGAGTCAAAGTGATTTTAAATTTGTTTATTTCACTATCAAATGAAATATATTCTGATAAATGAAATTGAAAGTGCCACCAAACTATCACAAGGATAAGATCTTGTGTGATTTACAAATATTTCAATGTAACATTGCAACGGGAACAAGAAAAACCATTTGCAGACACTCAGAAATGAAGCAGACACTCGTTTTGCTCAAGATCAACACATAATAACTCAGATTTGATTAAATTCATCAGCAGGGGAAATTTTCTAGAAAAATACTAAGAGCTTTTTCAATGGTTGTACACTTGCAACCACCTTGACACATTCAAATTTAATACAAAAGAGATAAAGAGGTTTCTTAGACGGTTTCTCAGAAAGACAGGCTCTGTCAAAATTTCCTCTTGGGATTTTTCCTACCTCTAACACTCCAACCATTTTCACTATAAATTCATTCAATTTAAAACATTTTACCACAGAGTTTTCCACCCCAAAAACCCAAACATTGAGTGTACTAGTGCCATGATCTCGATAGTGATTCCCAAAATCAGATCTGTAAAAAGGTGTCAGGTGCTCAGAGGGAAAATCTCTTTGAATATCTCCCACATTCAAATCCTCCTTCTACCTAGATCACTCTTCCTTCTACTCGCTAACCACTTCTCAACCCCTAATCTGTCAAATCAGGTTCTTTGCATGCCCAGGAAGGAAAAATGGAAGATCAGTTCGAAGCCCAAGGGTCAGATCTAATCTTAATGGTAAAAGACGTCTCTAGATCTTCCCCACCAAATTTAGATATAAAATTAAACTCTCCTCTTTATTTGGTGTGTAGGAAATATCAATAAATCATGAAGACTCACATCTCTAGGAGTTTTTTTGTAAAAATGGGGGAAAAATCAGATACAGACGCACAGTTTACCATTGATCTCTACTTTGAATTTGGATTGTCCACGTGGAAGATTCAATTTAAAATGGACCCGGGGGTTCCTTTTGACCTTTTACAACCTTTTGAAAAAATTGAAAATATTCCCATTTTTCTCCGCCCCTCCGCCTTCGAAAAATGGGCCTGACAGGTGTCCCAATGTGGCTCCTAGAGGAAATTGGGCTCTCTTTTTATACTTTAGTTCCTTTTTTTATCACAAAAGGAAAATTTTCCAAATTTCCCCTGAAATTCTGCACCTCCGCCATTGACTCTAAGAAAATTTTGACTGATCCTTTATTCGGGCCTGTGGGCCATTTTTGATGTTTTAATCCTTTTGTTAACAAGAGGCACAAAATCCAAGTTTCCCCCGATGGTCCTATTCCCCACCTTTTGACTTTTCAAAGCTTACCCTTGACCTCCCTTTTGTCAGGCTTGCAGGCCATTTTGATATTTTAATCCTTAAGAGGCAAACGAATCCAAGTTTCCCCTCATCGTCCACTTCCCCACCTTTTGACTTTTCAAACTACCACATGTCATAATGGTGCATCTTGAGATGGTCCCCAAAAGTTGAGACCTTGAATGAGCATGGGCTCACCACGTGTCCTGGCCTAGAAAAAATTAGTTTGAAGGTTTAAAGATCAATGGAAGGTGTCATGTGTCAAGGTCCAAGGCAATCTCCTTTGGCCATTGAAAAGTCCAAGAAAAATGCAAAGTGAGTCGGAGGCTTCCAAGTGTCCTCCTGACGATTCTTTAAAATAAAACTCAAGGGCTAGTCCCAAACATGCACGTGTCTCTCCACGTGTCCCAGGCCGCTCAAAAAATAGTTAGAAAAGTCTACGTATGGTAAAACACTGTATCAGAAAACCTCCACGCATCCCCATGACACAATTTCAAAATGGTGCCCAAGTTTAAGACCATGAATGAGTGCGGGCTCACCACGTGTCCCTGTCCCGACCAAATTGTATTAGCTCCATAAAAATTTGTCTAAGTCCAGGAAAAGTAGTAGAAAGCTCCACGTGTCCTCCTGGCACTACTCCAAGGCCAAACCAAAAAGTAAATCTTAGAATGAATGTCGTTCTCCCACGTAGACAAGTTTTTAAGTTGAGGCGATTCATAAACTTTTTGAAGTACCCTGCCGAGCTGCGTCTAACCAAAAGAGGCCACATTTCCTGTTGATGCAAGGATGTAAATTTGACTGGGAGAAACACCCGTCAAACCGTAAAATGTAGAAAAATGACCATTTGAGCCCGGAGATGAAATTTTCTCAAAGGACAGAGAATTTAGAAATGTTAAAAGGCTCAAATACATTCCTTTTGAGCTACATCCATTCATTTTTCTTCAAGTATTTAGGGAAAAAATGACAAGGACAACAAATCTTGACTATGGAAAATGGAAAGAACAGAGAGAGCCTAAGTTTTTAGATGAACAGAGAACAAGAGACCCAAATTATAGACCCTTTCTAGATAAAAAGAGAAACAAGGAAACAAATATGGATCCATATGTGATCCTCAGCCAGGAACAGGAACAGATTATTACGACAACAAAAGGAAGTCCAGAGACTTCTTAGGCACAACACGGGGAGATAAAATATGGCAGAGGCTTGTAAATTGATAGATTTTCAATGGAAAAATGGGGCGAAACTATTTTGAGCACCAACATGTTCTAAGCTTGCTCCTATATTTGTGGGTACCTTTGAGATCTTGGAGCGTATCGGTCCTTCGGCATATCATCTAGCATTGCCACCTAGTTTGTCTTACGTCCACAATTTGTTTCATGTTTCTGTACATAGGAGATACATTTCCAATCCCTCTCATGTATTAGATTAGAACCTCATTGTAGGTGTATGATCAGGGGCAATGTGATGGTGGAGCCTGTCTATATTATAGAGTGCAGGACCTTGGGTCTTTGAGGGTAGAGCGATTGACCATGTTCGAGTCTTAGTGGGACCGGTATGATGAGATTATTTCCTACATGGGAGGATGTTACATTGCTACGGGTCTAGTTTCTGCACCTATTTCAGTGACTTCCACGAGAAATTCGAGTCTAAGGGGAGGGGGATATCATTCCCACTTCCCTTCGACACTTATTACATTTTGGATTTGATTACTAATGATTCTATACATGGATATTGTTATAGCATTTTTCTTTAGCATGACGATTAGATGATAGAGATACTTTGATTATTTATGGATTTTGATTCGTAATAGGATAGTGTGGATTTCTTAGAGAGACATTCGATATTAATGATGATGTGTTGTTTAAATGTTTATATCTATTTCTGACATTCGACATTTTCTTCATAATGAGTAGGAGTTAGCAGTGAGCTAATTTTGTAATCTTGTTGGTATTCATGAAATATAGAATTGAGATGTTGTTGGAATTTTAAAATAATAACATTATTTTCTTAAATTATGAGTTAATTTATGTATGGATGATTGTTGATTTATATGCAAATATTTTACCTTGAATGTTTTCATGTGGTCACGAGGCCGAAAGAGGTATTGCGTGTTTTGTAGGCATTTATATCACAACAAAAGGAAGCCAGATGTGGAAATATTCTCATCCTTACCTTATTGAAAGGGTCGTTGATGCTACATCACCGGATGTGGTTAGAATAGATAAACTTCCATTGGTTTTGGAACTTCAGAGAAGTTGAGAGTTCTGGACAGAACCATAGGAAATTCTGTTAAGGATCAAAATAGTGTGAGTTCTAGAGCTATACTAGAACTAGGAGTTCTGGAACTAAGTCTGAAAATTCCATAACTAAATACTGGAGTTCTGTAACTAAGTCCAAAAGTTCTATAACTAGACCATGACTATGTAATAGAGTTCTGGAACTAGCTTGGAAGTTCCAGAACTAAGTCGTATTGGAACAGATTCTACCAAAAACATGTTGAACACTACATACTTCATTTCTTTGACTATATCAGGTTGAGGGGGTCAGCTCTCCTCCTTGTGACTTTCTAGAATGGACATGGGATTCTGCATAGTATTAATTCAGGCCACCACAATGCAGCCACCTCATCAGTAGCAGCAGACTCTTCCACCATTCAAATCTACTAAGATATTTTACTCTAAGAGGGGACAAAGTATGGGGCCTCCCTAGGGGTCCCATTCGGACAAAGGGTATACTGAGATCTCAGTCATCAGGAGATCATCAGCAGAGACATCAGTAGGCCATAACCGGATCCACAAGATCCATGAAAAAGACCTCTAGAGTACCAAGCTAGAGCTGCATATCACTGGAGAGGACCAAGCAGCTGTTATGGTTGTGGCATTGTTGGACATCATTAGAGAGAGTGTCCTCAGAACCCTAGTAACAAGGGTAAGGCATAGATTTTAGAGCCAATGTTAGTTGGTGGTATGGGATGTAGCAATCGGATCTGTGCAGATCAGTCGAGAACCGCCAGGCTGAGCACTAGAGTATAGTGATAGAGATTACATGTGGCATTGGTTGTATTCCTACCTCTATATTGTTTGATTCTGGTTTGTCTGATTCCTTTATTACACCTTCTTTATTACAACATTAGAGGCTAGTTGAAGTTAGGTAGGGTCTTAAATGGGATGTTGAGATGGCTTCTGAAGCCAAAATCTCTGTAGACTCCTTAGTTAAGGAGTGTGTAATGGATTTGAGACCCTTCACAACTACCTCGCATCTTCATATCCTTTCATTGGGTTCATGTGGAGTCATATTGGGGATGGACTGGTTGTCTACACATAGAGCCAAAGTGGATGGTTACCATACAAATATTTCATGAACATATTATCTAGGAGTTGAGTCAGTGATAGCCGAAGTTAGGAGGCCTCATTACCATCCGCACCATCTCCGCTATGCAGATTAAGCAGCGTGTGTGATGAGGTTTCCAGATGTATGCTATTATGGTTGGTGAAAGATCTGAGGATGAGTCTAGTGGGCCATCCCTTAATGACCATCACATCTTGAGATATTTTTCTGATTTCTTTCTAGGGGATCTACTAGGGTTACCTCCCCCACGTGAGATATATTTTCACATAGATTTGGTTCCAGGTGTAGAGCCTATCTCACAAGCACCTTATCAGATGACTACCCCTGAGCTCTTTGAGTTCAAGTTGCAGCTTGAGGGCCTTTTGGAGAAATATCTAATCCTTCCTAGTGTATCCCCTTTTGGTGCACCAGTGATTTTTGTGAAGAATAAGGATGGATCTTTGCATTTTGGTATTGATTATCACCAGTTGAAAAAGTTAACGATCAAGAATCGTTACCCCCTTCTATGCATTGATGATTTATTTGATCAGATGAAGGGGGATACAATATTCTCCAAGATAGACCTTAAGTCATGGTTCCATCAACTTAGGATAACGGAGGAAAAATTCATAAGACAACCTTCCGTATGAGATATGGCCACTAAGATTTTAGAGTAATGCCTTTTGGTCTTATGAATGCCCCTGTAGTATTCATGAGCTTGATGAATGGGGTGTTAAGGATATTTTTTATCGATTCAAGCTTATTTTCCTTGACGACATTCTGATATACTCACACATGCATGAGGAGTATGAGGAGCACCTTCTCTAGGTTCTTCAATGTCTTCATGAGTAGAAACTTTATGGGAACCTAGAGAAGTGTGCGTTCTTTCAGACAGAGGTGTAGTATTTGTGATAAATCATTTCTGGGGAAGGTATCACAGTCGATCCTTCAAATATTCGAGCTATTATGGATTGTCGACACCCACTAGTGTGACCAAGGTACATAATTTCATGGGTTTTGAAGGATACTACAAGATATTTGTACAGGAATTTTCTCAGGTTGTGCACCCCATCACTTCCCTTCAGCAGAATGCCTCACGACAATGCCTATTCTTGCAGTGTCAGACCCTCAAGGAAAGTTCTTCATTTGCACAGATGCTTCTTTGAGAGGACTTGGAGGTGTGTTGATGTAGGATGGCAGAGTTGTTATTTTTGAGTCTCAAAAACTCAAAGATTATGAGCTCAATTATCCAACTCATGACCTTGAGCTTGCAGTAGTTGTGCATGCCATGGTATGGTGGAGACAGTTCCTTCTTGGCCAGAGATTTACACTCAGGACTAATCACTTGAGTCTCTGCCATCTCTTCATGCAACCCAATCTCAAAGCTCGTTAGCGACATTGGATGGAGTTGATTTGTGAGTATGACATGGAGATAGTGCATGTGAAGGGGAAGGATAATGTGGTTGGAGATACCCTGAGTAGACAGAGACATTTGGTTATGGCTACTTCAGTGCGTACTGATTTTTGGCATGTAATTTTGTAGCAGCTTCCTCATGACAAGCTTCTACCTTATGCCAGAGCAAGAGATTGAGTCACATAGACCCCTTGAGGGGAGATTTGATTGATTTTAATTCTACACAGATGTTCTTCTAAGACACAAACGTAAAATATATATTCCTAGAGATGAAGGCTTGAGACATGAAATTTTTATAGAGGCTGATCAGGCAACTTTATTCAGCCCATCTCCAGGTGAAGAAGATGCATGCCACTTTGATATAGTTATAGCATTAAAGGGGACTTCAGAGAGACATGGCTTATTTTGTGTCACGTTATTTAGAGTTTTAGAAGGTTAAGGTCAAGTATCAACATCCATTTGGCCTTCTCTTCCCTCACGTTAGACCAGAATGGAAATGGGACACCATTTCCATAGACTTCATAGTTGGGTTTCTGACATGTCAAGATACCACCATGACGCCACCATGGTCACGGTGGATAAATTGAAGAAATTGGCTCATTTTTCTCCTGTGAAGACCACCTACATAGCTAGTGCAGTGGCATGGGTATACCTTGATGAAATTTTCATATTTTCTATCGTGATCCCTTGTATACTTCTCACCTAATGATAATGATGCAGTATGCTCTCGGGACGAAGCTCAATTTCAGCATAGCTTATCACCCTGAGATAGATGGATAGATGGAGCGGGTGAATCAGATCTTGGAGGACATGCTTAGGATCTACTTTTTTGACCATTAGTCGAGGTGGGAGGAGTACATGTATCTGATGGAGTTTTCCTACAATAATATTTTCCATAGTTTGATAGGCATGGCTCCTTTTTAGGCACTGTATGGTAGAGAGTGTAGGACACCTTTTAGTTTGGACAGGTTGTAGGATAAGGTTTTTCTTGAGCTAGCACTACTACAGGACATGGAGTAGCATGTTGGTATGATTAGGTAGAGATTGTAGGAGGCACAGGATAGGCAAAAGAAGTATGTAGATCAGCATAGGACATATCATATTTCTGATGTGGGCACAAAGGTTTTTCTTCTAAGTCAGGCTGCATAAGAGCCCTATCCGTTACAGAAAAGGTTCTATTGGTACCCAAATTGATTCTCCTTCAGAATCTGAGCAACATCATAAGTTTGGTAGGAAGCTTAGAGAAAAATAGAGCATGTAGTGTGTCGTTTTGTAGGAAGCTTACAGATAAAATGCAGCTTGCTCTTTGTCACTCAGATGTGGAGAAATGGCTAGCACCTTCAAGAGGATTTGACCTATCCTTGGTAATTTATGGCTATGCCTTTCAACCAGGGTGAGAGGACCCTTTTGTAGCCTATTATTTGTGGATGAGATGGAGATATCCTTCCTAGTGAAGTTATTAAGAAGACCTGGGAGAAAATATGATCAATACAACAAAACCTAACTCTCACGAGTTGTCACTCTAGATAGTGGAGATATTTTCTAGGCAAGGTTTAGGCTACTAAAGTCATTTGGAATCCTGAATGTTTTTGCATGCTTTGGTTATAGAAATTATGCATTTGTGCACACACATGACAAATAGGGGTAGTATGGGTAGGATTGGTTGTTTTTAAATGAATTTTGGTGTGAGGTGAGGCAGAATGAACTTGATTTCCTAGATCTCTGAGACCTCTTACAAAATGGGAAGCTTAGACAACAGAGTGCTTCAGAATAGCTAAAATGTTCATTTAATCAAAATATGTTCTTCAATGGAGGCCCAGATCAACATGTTATCACACAAAGTTTAAGAGTTCAATATGAAGGCTCAAATTGAAAAACTTAACTAAACATCATCAATCTCTATTTCATCACGCCTAAGATACCCTTGAAGGCTAACAAACAATCTTATAGTCATGCTAGGAGTCAAAGTGATTTTAAATTTGTTTATTTCACTATCAAATGAAAGATATTCCTATAAATGAAATTTAAAATTCCACCAAACTATAACAAGGATAAGAGCTTGTGTGATTTACAAATATTTCAATGTAACATTGCAACAGGAATAAGAAAAACCATTTGTAGACACTCAGAAATGAAGCAGACAACGTTTTTCTCAAGATAAACATAAAATAACTTGGATTTGATTAAATTCATCAGCAGGGGAAAGTTTCTAGAAAAATCTCAGAGCTTTTCAATGGTTATACACTTGCAACCTCCTTGACACGTTCAAATTTAATACAAAAGAGATAAAGAGGTTTCTTAGACGATTTCTCAGAAATACGGGCTATGTCAATTTTCCTCTTGGGATTTGTCCTACCTCTAACACTCCAACCATTTTCACTATAAATTCATTCAATTTAAAACATTTAACCATAGATTTTTCCACCCAAAAACCCAAACATTGAGTGTACCAATGCCATGATCTCGATAGTGATTCCCAAAATCAGATCTTGAAAAAGGTGTCAGGTGCTCAAAGGGAAGATCTCTTCAAATATCTCCCACATTCAAATCCTCCTTCTGGTAGATCACTCTTCCTTCTACTCACTAACCACTTCCACCCCTAATCTGTCAAATCAGGTTCTTTGCATGCCCGGGTAGGAAAAATGGAAGATCAGTTCGAGCCCAAGGGTTAGATCTAATCTTAATGGTAAAAGACGTCTCCAGATCTTCCCCACCAAATTTAGATATAAAATTAACTCTCCTCTTTGTTTGGTGTGTAGGAAATATCAATAAATCATGAAGACTCGCATCTCCAGGAGTTTTTTCGTAAAAATAGGGGGAAAAATCAGATACAGACGCACAGTTGCCGTTGATCTCTACTTTGAATTTGGGCCATCCACGTGGAAGATTCAATTTAAAATGGGCCTAGGGGTTCCTTTTGACCTTTTACAACCTTTTGACAAAATTGAAAATATTCCCATTTTTTTCCACCCCTCCATTTCGAAAAATGGGCCTGACCCAATGTGGGTCCTAGTGGAAACGGGCTCTCTTTTTATACTTTAGCTCCATTTTTCACAAAAGGAAAATTTTCCAAATTTCCTCCGAAATTCCGTACCTCTGCCATTGACTCTAAGAAAATTTTGACTGATCCTTTGTTCGGGCATGCAGGCCATTTTGATGATTTAATCCAATTGTTGACAAGAGGCACAAAATCCAAGTTTCCCCCGATGGTCCTATTCCCCACCTTTTGACTTTTCAAAGCTTACCTTGACCTCCCTTTTATGAGCACGGGATCACCACGTGTTCCTGTCCCACCAAATTGTATTAGCTGCATAAAAATTTGTCTAAGTCTGGAAAAAGTAGCAAAAACCTCCACATGTCCTCCCGGTCCTACTCCAAGGCCAAACCAAAAATCAAATCTTAGAATGAGCGCCATTCTTCCATGTAGATAGGTTTTTAAGTTGAGGCGATTCATAAAATTTTGAAGTACGCTCTAAGATGCATCTAACCAAAAGAGGCCACATTTCCTATGTATGCAAGGATGTAAATTTGACCCAGAGAAACGTCCGTCAAACCGTAAAATGCAGAAAAATGATCATTTGAGCCTGGAGATGAAATTTTCTCCAAGGACAGAGAATTTAGAAATTTTAAAAGGCTCAAATACATTCCTCTGAGCTACATCCATTCATTTTTGTTCAAGTATTTAGGGAAAAAATGACAAGGACAACAAATCTCAACTGTGGAAAACGGAAAGAACAAGAGAGCCCAGGTTTTTAGATGAACAGAGAACGAGAGACCCAAATTACAGAACCTTTCTAGATAAAAAGAGAAACAAGGAAACAAGTATGGATCCATATGTGATCCTTGGCCTAGGAACAGATTGATTACGGCAACAAAAGGAAGCCAGAGACTTCTCAAGCACAACACAGGGAGATAAAATATGGCAGAGGCTATAAATTGATAGATTTTCAATGGAAAAATGGGGTGAAACTATTTTGAGCACCAACAGGTTCTAAGCTTGCTCCTATATTTATGGGTCCCTTTGAGATCTTGGAGCGTATGGGTCCTTTGGCATATCATCTAGCATTTCCACCTAGCTTGTCTCACGTCCACAATTTGTTTCATGTTTCTGTACATAGGAGATACATTGCCGATCCCTCTCATGTATTAGATTAGACCTCATTATAGGTGTACGATCAGAGGTAGGTGATGGTGGAGCCCATCTCTATTATAGAGTGTAGGAACCTTGGGCCTTTGAGGTAGATTGATTGACCATGTTTGAGTCTAGTGGGACAGGTATGATGAGATTGTTGCTACATGGGAGGATGCTACATTGCTACGGGTCCAGTTTCCACACCTATTTCAGTGACTTCCAGGAGGAAGTTGAGTCTAAGGGGAGGGGGATGTCATGCCCACTTCCCTTCGACACTTATTACATTTTGGATTTAATTATTGTTGATTATATACATGGATATTTTTGTAGCATTTTTCTTTAGCATGATGATTAGACGATATAGATACTTTGATTATTTATGTATTTTGATTCATAGTATGATAGTGCAGATTTCTTAGAGAGACATTCTATATTAATGATGATGTGTTGTTGAAATGTTTATATCTATTTCTGCCAGTCGACATTTTCTTCATATTTAGTAGGAGTTAGTAGTGAGCTAATTTTTTAATCTTGTTGGTATTCATGAAATATAGAATTGAGATGTTGTTGGAATTTTAAAATAATAACATTATTTGCTTAAATGACGAGTTAGTTTATGTATGGATGATTGTTGATTTATATGCACATATTTTAACTTGGATGTTTTGATGTGGCCACGAGGCTGAAGGAGGTATTGCGTGTTGTGTAGGCATTTATATCACAACAATTAAATGGGTATTAGATACTAATCACATCGGAATGTTAGATGGATTCAACAATGGTCACCATGACAACGTGTGTTATGTTTTCTGTGGTTTATTTGTTGTTAAAGGGTGCCCATGGGGGGATTACCTCTAATTGTGACCAAGGGTTTATGTTTTGTTCTTTCCTTTATTTTATATGTTTAAATTTTGGTATATGTGATTTAAATTGTGAAGTAATTTCCCTTTTATCATTATTTGGTTATGTGTCTAAATTAAATGAAATAATAACATTATTGAGATAAATTTTAGATGGGAAAAAAAGAAATCATTTATTAGATTAGATGGTTCTTTGGTTTATGTGTTGCAAGTGGAGTGTCTATGATCTTGAGTGTTGTACACTCTACCCCTTCTTGGAATTTCGGATTTGGCCTTAAATGCCAATTTTGGAGGCTTATGGGACAAGTCAAACTTGTCGCATACCTATTTATTTATTATACCAAGCCTACCTATGGGTTAGGGGCTAAACAAAAGATCCCATGATGTATTATGGAAGGAAAAAGGTGAGTTTCAATTGCACTTTCTTACATGTGTTTATTTCTTTGTCCTAAAACGTATGGGCTAGAGTGGTGTGTGTATGAGGTTTTTCATACATCTCAACCACCCATTTTCTTTTCCTTGGGGTAGGGATTTGACTTGGGTGATGTGGAGTGGAGAAAAAATTATGTGCCATCCTACATGTAGCCACATCATCTTCCTCCTCCTATTTTCTATAAATGAGAATTTTTTAGAAGTAAAGGGGGTTACTTGCTTTGTTTTGTATTTTGGATTTTTTGGGCATGCTTTCTTCTTGGAGTAGAAGAGAGATTGGAGTTTCTTGAGTTTGAATTTTTTTGGTCTTGCTTTAAAGGTGGAGCTTTACCATGGCAAGGTAGGATCTTGCACTTTTATTTTCTTATTTTTCTTCTTGTATGTTATGTGTTGTGTGGATTTGTATTCTTGCTTGATGTTTTGGGTAGTAACTTGACCTTATGTTGTGGTGAGATTTGGAAATGGTGATGACATATGTTGTTAGGGATAAGAAATTCTTTGTGTGTTCAGGATGGAATGGGTTTTGGATGCCCTACCTTATTCTAATTTTTCATTTTGTATTTTGTGGGAGCCATATGAGAGAGGGAGGCATAAGAGACATAGATATGTTGTTGTGGGGAGGCATAAGATATTTTTGGATTGATTGTGTTGTGGAGGATTTTCGTGGTAGGTATCCAAACCCTTGGGAGGCACAAGGGCACCCCCATGTTCGTATCTCTACTTGGCTATTTTAGAGACATTGTTTGGGAAATTGTTGTGTTTAAAAGTGAGTGTCTTTGTGTGTTTATCTTTCTTGTGTGTTTGTTTAATTAAAGTAAATGTGGAAGAATTTTAGAGTTTCCATGTGTTGGATCCATCCCTTATTGCCTTGTAGTTAGGAATGGGGGACCAATGAGAAGAATTGCTTCTTTTTCTCATTGGAGTTTTGGTTGGGTGGAGAGTGTCACCTCTATCCCATTTTTAGTTGGTGTGATCAAGTGAAGAGAATATGGAGCTTTGTTGGATATTTTGTTCTTGGAAAAATAATAGAAGACAAAATTTATTTCATTATAGTTTCCTTCTCGTAAAAATTCCTACTTCAGGTGGAAGACTATTATATTGATTCTTTTGGAAGAAATTTTGTATTTATTATATTTATTATTATTGTATTGTATGTTGTGAAGGAAATAAAAGGACATTTTAGTAAATCTTTTATTGTTATAATGGAAAAGTGATTAGAAGGGAAAGAAACAACTTGTTCATATTGTAGTCAACTTATTATCTCATATAAGTGTGTAGATATTATTGGAAAGTTAGTATTTTTTATTTTAAAGGTTATAGGAAATATTGTAAAATTTTGTTGTCAGAATGGTTGCAAATTTGTAGCTGTAAAAGCGAATAAAGAGTTACTCCCATTTTATTTCATGAATTTCATAGAGTAGTGAAATAAGTTATACTTGTTCAATTCCTTACATTGTTGAAACAAAGCCAAACCTTGTATACTTAGATGGAAAACACTTAAATCTTCCCTTTCATTTTATTGGTTAATAAAAATAGATCATTTCCTAATACTAGGGGAGAAAAGAATTTTCTTATTTGCAACTTAGGCCCTAGCCTCATTCTAATGTGTAAATTCATTATTAAGTTATTGTAAAATTACTTATAATCCAAAGTAAATCAATATAATAACAACTAAAATTTGGTTTGATTTTTCTTTATACCTCTTACCAAATATTATTAATTTTTTAAAGAAAACTTAAGTGTAAGATTAATATAGTTAATACTATTAAAAAGATAACTACTATTGTTTGTTGATGATACTACTATTATTTAAATATTATTATTATAAAAAAATTGATAATAACGATGGTATAATATATATATATAAAACAAGTTTTATTTATAAAAAAAAGTAATAAGTTTCATATTAGTAACAGAGGAAAAGATTTAAATACAAGTTTCTTTTTCTACTAAGCTACCATGACCACGACCTGTGTAAATTATTGGTGGGAATAAGGTTGGGTGAGGGTCACTGACTGCACCCCCCACCCCATTATCAAATGGGATGGGCGGTGGGGTCGGCGACCCTCGCCCCAACCGCAAACCATTTTCGTTCAACAATAAAACCCATAGAATACTTTTCACCTGTACATATTCCTCCTCCAGACTGTGCCAGGATGAAACCGCAGCCGAGTATCTGCATTCCTTCATTTTTTAAAAACTATATATATATATATATATATATATATATATATATAGAAACAAAAATATTTTTTTGAATTCAGGTTTTTAGTTAAATAAAGTTTGTAATGAAATATATATTTATTACAAAGGTACACACACACACACACACACACACACACATATAGAAACAAAAATATTTTTTTGAATTCAGGTTTTTACTTAAATAAAGTTTGTAATGAAATATATAAATATTAGAAAGGTATATATATCCATATATATGTAAATATTCTTCTGTATAAGTAAATAAAATCACAATTTTAGCCATTTTCCTCTAAAATGGGACAAAACCAATAAGCCCATTTGGGAAAATATTATTGAAATTAAATAAACAAAAATAAACAAATAGATTGAAACCCTAGGTAGGGGAATTAACAAAACAAGAAAATAGAAGAATTGTGTATATCCATCAAAAAGCTTACAATGGTCTCTATTGGCTTCCTCCTCCTCCACCAATCTACAAACCAAAATAGAAATAATGTGTCAAATAAAGAAAAGAGAGATTTCTTAAGAAAAAATTACATTTTTTTTTTCCCCTAATCTAAGGGCCCCAAATGAATCCATCCAATGGATGGGATTCATCCCTACAAAATGTAGGTAGGAAGTGAGTAAGGGAGAAATTTCAAATTTTAAAATGTAATTGCATGGGTTGGCTTTTTATGGGGGCCACTTTAATTATGTAAGGGGTGGGATTATTCTTCAAATCCTTGTGCTAAATTATGGACCTTGTCATTTATTTTAAACCTAGTCACCTTGTGGGACTTAAAATAACTTTAGTATTTATTTAATTGGATCTCTTTACCCATGGGATTATTTTTTTCTAGTTGACTATAGTGGAAATTAAATGTTTATCAAAATGACTTTAGGGGGAACTTAAACCATGCCTTAGGATAACTAAGTTTATTAAAAATGTAATGAGAGTTTTATTATTTTATTATAAAGGGGAAATTTATAATATTAATTTTAAGTGACTTAGAAACAATAATTTTACATTTTTTATTTTCGAAACCTTTTTGCAAGAACACTTTAAAAAAAGAATATTCCATAACTTTTCTAGCTTGCCCTACATTGTTCTTGGGTTTCGTGTGGGTAGAATTTAGTGGGAATTACAAAGGGATATTTTTTTTTAATACTTTTTTTTACTTTAGTCCATCCCTTAGCATAATTTGGATTCACATTTTCACAATCATGTAACATAAATAAAATTTAAAAAATCTCGTTTTCTACACGAGTATGAAGCTCCATTGAAATAAGAGGAAGTGAAAAATATTTCATAAAAGTTTTAGGAGTTGGGAAAGAAACCTTTTCTAGAAGGGTGCATGAAGGAATGACCACCTCATCCTTAGAATCAGCAGTATCATTCTCTAAATCATCCTCCAAATAACTATCCAAGTGACTAGGATATGAATTCTTCCACCAAGAAGATATATTATTAGCCCGTTTCTTCTCATCCTGATAATCCAAAGCTAAGTGTTCTAGAGAAAAAAAGTTCCTTCATCTAAAGGGGAACCTTTTATATTAATAATTTTGATTCGAACTTCTTTATGTAACTTTGAGCTCAATAATAGCCAAGAATTCAATAGAATTTTTTATATCTACCAAAATGCATGCATATGATGTATAATTATATAAATTCATCTTTGGGTCAATAGCTAAGAATTTTTCCAAGCTATCTTCAATGGAAAGTAAACTATATTCAGCCCACAATTGGAGAGGAAAATATGGCATTTGAACCCAAACAAATTTAACATGGAAAGTGTCAATCGAAGGGTTAAATTGAGTAAACCACGACTTCATAAGAAGAAAGAGATTGAAAATTCTAAAATTTTCCAAAATTAAATCTTTTTCTGAGGTTTTATAAAAAAATAATGAATAAACCTCTACTTGTAGGGTAAATGTTCATTTTACCTTTTAAAAGATCCCTTTATTGATTTCAGATCGATTCATGAAGTGTTGGATGTCTTTGGCAGAGATTATTACATCTATAAATAAGCCCAATTTCTTGGAAATACACTTCAGATTTCAAAACCTCCGCTCAAAAAAAAAAATGGAGATATTTTTATATGCGCTATAAGTTTTGGAAAGAGGAAAATAGAGGACATAGTTTTTTGGAGAAAATGTTTTACACCCAAACTAATGTTAATCGATCCAATGGTAAATTTATTTCCTGATGCCATATAATCTACCTCCAAGACAGAGGAGTAGAAATGTTGGAGAAAAGGGTTCCTTTTCCTAGTAGAGGCATGTAGAGTCGTGGTACACTTGGCTACAAACATTTTGGCATTGATAGGAGTAACAGATCCATTTACTGCTCTGTTACATGGACCATCATTCCCTGTTAGCGAACCCATCATCCCTTGAAACCCCAAATCCATCTAAACACATAAAAAAATGCCACCTGCAACAAAGCCACTAAAAAATGGCAGAGCCACAGTATTTTAAAGTAGGGGTCAAGGGAATGGGATGTCAGGGACAAGGGACCCCGTCACAGACCTTAACATGCCTTTGCACACCTTAAAATGCTTTAGTTTCTCTTACGATCCACCCTCCCATACATGTGAATTCACCACAGAAATGTTGTCATCATCGCCAACCACATCGGTCCCTATTAGGGTTAGGGCATGGGGGGAAATGAGAGAAATGTATCTACTCCTGTTGAGAGAAAATTAAAAGTCTTACTACCCTTCATTTTATATAAATATATATAAGAATAATTTTCTTAAATTATTTACATAAGTTATGAGAAATTGGGCCATTCTCTTCTTCTTTAATTTTAGTTTCTAGATTTAGGAAACTTATGTGATGTTGAAAATAAGTCCCAATGCTTGCTGTAAAATGAATAGATTAATTATATAAATTCTTGTTATTGGAATTTTATGCATCAATTAATAGTATAAAATAATTCCTTATGATTTAAGGACATATATAAAATTGATAAGTCAACACAATTTCAAGTCCTATATTAGAAAAAACTTCATATTATGAGAAACCTCATATAATTTGAATTAAAATGAATAGATCATGAGTAGCTATAGTAATAATGAGTAAAATTTTATAATTTCATGTTAGCGTACAAGATATGGACCATTGATCTCAAAGTCAACATATTTTGTCATATGTCATTCAATGTAGAGGTACTTAGTACGTTTTATATTTTCCATTATCTCATGTAAGCATCCCCTCATTGTATATGTAATAAATTAAATAAATAACCATATGATGAAGTTGAATAACCATTTGAATATTTATTCTAAATCCTCTTATTGTTTTATCTTACATGATAAACCATCCAATAGTGGAAATTTACGGTCATAGAAATAATAATTGTCTTAGACGAAGGTAAACAAAGGTTTGATTTATATCACAAAACAAAAAAATAACAACACTGGTGCCAAGTCATCTATTCAAATACTTTTGATAACAATTCTAAAAGAAAAAATTAACGAAAATATGACCATTATGAAAATTTACACAAGATAATATAGATAAATTTTATGTGTTCAACCCCATGCCTACTAATATTTTAACATGCTCTTAAAAATGTAATAAATTCACAGTATCATAGTAATCAAATTTAGATAAGTTTCTCAATGGAATATGTTATCAAATCTTCATACATTGTAACAATGATATGAATTGAAATAAATTCCCACATTGCCAAAATTAACTACCTTTCGACTTATTGTTCAAAATATAAAATATTATAAAATAAAATTTAACTAATAAGTAATTATTGCATTTAATTTCACAAAATTACTTTCACAATTGATCACTAATTTCTCATCTATGATCTTCTTTAACCACTCCCTCATACTTCAAAGCCACACAACACCAATATGTAAAAATAACATTTGTAGAAATATACACATGACGATGCTTCTACTTTAATGAGTGTTAAGAGCCTACAAGACTAAGAATATGGTAAATATTACAAATCTAGAAGAAAATATTTTACAAATTCTATCTTCTTTAAGTGATCAAGTGTAGAGAATAGCATGAAAAATGTAATTACATAAGAATCCAGACAATGGCATCACCAAGTCAGGAATCAACATCAAGAGTCTTGTTATAAATATATTTTAACGTTCAAATTCTCAAGCCTTTCGACAAAACATTTCTCCATTTGATGGAAAAATATTTTATAATTTTGTAGTAGTCGAATAGGTAAATCTTCACTCGTCAACACTATAAAATATGCATGAACACTTCCATAAAAACCTATTACCCCCCATTACTGTTTCTTCCTAAACTCGTCTAGTTACCTTTAAAATTTCAACATCCACCATACATCCATGCCTTCAATCTTATGGATAACCTTTCTCATTTTTGGAACTTTTCTTGCAATCTTTTGTAAACAAGGAAGTGAACTAATACAAGTCTCTATCCTATAATGTTTTCTCAAAATATGAAACAAAGAAGAAGATTTTGTTGACTAGGAGATGTTCATGTCTCAAAAAATATAAATAAAATATCAATTAATACATTTTCACCTATCCTTGCATTTGTTGACAATAAATGAATTGGTGGATAATCACAATAATTAATTTGTAATTTCATTGAATTTACATGTTGTAAGGTGTACTATGGAAAATAAAAGGTGTAGATATTTGTCTCATCCAAATGGTGATTAACTTGAACCAACATTCCTTCTAATTAAAGGGAAAATATTTATGGTTATTCTCAATAAGTCGATTGAAGTTGTTTGATTCAATAGTGCAAATATAGTCCAAAACACCCCCATTGTATAAAAATGAATGTTGCATAAATTCTATAAATACCTTACTTTTTTGTTATCAAGTCTGGCCACTATGTTGCACAAATTCTATATATACCTTAATTTTTGGTTGTCAAGTTTGGCCACTATGTTGGTCTGACCTAGAATATCCCCTTCCCCTCAATGTGCTAGGATCCATGATAGGTAGACTTAGAAGTAGTTAAGTAATCCAAAAAGTTTAGGTGTTAACATTTCCCAAAGAAACTATATAGAAATTAGGGATATTGAATGCTAAGGACTTACATTCACATCTATTTCCCATATTCACTAGTTTAAAGACATGCATATTCTTTCCTTCCTCTTTCCATTGTTTGATCAAATCACTTTTTGGCCATTTTGTTCATATTATAAAGAAAAATCTTTTTTCTTTGTTTAGTGAAATTTATCCTTGGTCTATAATAACACAACCATAATCAATCATATTTTCTATTTCCTAGTCGTCTTCTTAATTATTTTTCTTCCTTATCTACAATCTTTATGTTTTCCTTATCTAGAGTGACAACATCGCCTTTGTGTTAGGCATCGTGGTATCAATGGAATAAACATGAGGGATTTAGACATATACAACTTTTGTAACTACAATCAATGGTATAAGAAATTGTGATCAGATGTACTTGGTCCCATCCTTTAATGGGACCATTTATCAGTAAACTTGTAAGATGAAATGATCGATGTTTCTTTCGAAACCACCATCATTGTCAAAAAATGACATCTACACTTCATACTATTCCACCTAATAAGAGTGTTACTCAAATATTGATTAGTGCTAATTTTGATTGATTGTGTGTTGTGAGTTAATATCTTCTATATTCATATTTATCTATTTTTTAATAAATACAAATATTTGAATTTAATGCAATCCTCAGAATATAAATAAAAATATTTTCTTAGTATATCATAGTTTTATATTGTGATTACTATTTATTTTATTAGTTCAACACTAATGCATACTACCTATGCCATAATTCTATTGGATTTAGACATCTCCCAGGACCTTCTTGAGAACATAAATTTACACACTGGAGATAGAACTTGGATTGAATGACTGGATTATAAAAGATTAGCTTTCTATTGTAAGAGGTGATTTGAAACTGGACATGTGTTAGAGGATTGTGGGAACTCTAGGAAAAGAAGGGGGGCTAATCCTTCCTGGTGGAAGGATCTTCTCCCTCCTCTCTTCACGAACGATTCCTCTATTAATCATGTTCATACTTCCTCTTCTAATTCGATCCCCTATTAGCGGGTCTCTTCCCTTGCTATGATCCCATCTGAGGTGTCTCTTATTGATTTGATGACTCACATTTCCCAAGTATTTTGTAAGGAGATCATGGAGAGGGTAACCCCGTATTCTCTTACTAGGTCTATTTTCCAACATAATTATTCTTTTGACATTCTCCTCCCATGTTATCTCATCACTAGTGCCGAGTTTAATGAGGAATGGAAAGTTTCCCAGAATAAGAAAAATGTCTCTTTAAAACTATTGCATGTACAATCTCATATGAATCTTAAATATTATTCTTCAACCTTTGGTTGAGTACAGTTCTTTGATGTTTTTGTTGCACATGTGTTTGCTTTACCATGGTGGATTTTTAAGTCTTGTTTCTTTTAGTTCTCATTGATGTATCAAAGCTATAGGATTTTTCTGTTCCTGGTTAGATGCCCAATCAATAAACCTTTTATCCTTAATAAAAAACATAATATTCTCATTCCATTATTTCTAAAAAGTTTAAAGTCCATTAAAAAATAGGAATTTTCCAATTAGTTGCTATTAAGACATATTCAATACTCAAAAAATATTTCATTGAAGTGACAATGTGGGGATGGTAATGATTATTACTTTTATTTTACCTTATTAAGCTATATATATTCTCTATAAAGTTGGTTTAAAAACCATCTTAACATGCCACTTTTTGTGGTTATCAAATTCAATAACCATATTAGCATGACATGGAATGCCATTCCACCCAACATCTCCATATTTCTATGTTTCCCCAAAATAAGGAGAAGAAAATTCCTATTAGCATAGTGTGGCCTCTGACTATGCTCAAAAATGTAAACAAAAAACATTGCATAAAACAATTGTTAACACTGTGAGTATTAAATGATAATGGCTTAATTTTAAAGCTATTTCTAGAGTGCGTCAAGTATCTTCAAATAAAACCCCCTTACTTATTTAAGTGGTTTGGAAAAATGACATGTGGTTCATATATAACTTTTCGAAGGAAATAAGATGATCACTTATGTTCCCTTTCATAGATTATGCACCTTGGGAATTCTCTTGCCGCAATCCCCTTATTTATCACCACTATACTCCTACAATGTTTTTTTTATGAATTAATAGAATCTAATGTGGAATAATTCTTTAGAATTGCAATAATAAGAAGTATGAATAGAAATTACAGAAATGAAGTATGCAAAACATGAAGACAATATTTAATGTGGTTCACCCAATGTGGGCTACATCCACCAGGAATACTTGCTAAGATTTTATTACAAGCTAACAGTCTTCACAATTACAATAACCAGATCTTGTTTGGAGCTGCACTCAACAAACCCTCCTGAATTCGCACTTGAATTCACACACACTATTCACCTGCACAAAAGCAATCATATAAATCCTATTGTATGTTCATCTATGTGTAAGTACATCAATAGGTAGCCGAAGAGGGGGTTTAACAAAAAAATGGGTACTGAAAAGCCATAAGCCCAAAACCAGCCCATAACAGTTACCCATTACCCATGGGTTAATAAATTGCTGTAAAAATATCTGAGTGTAACACATGGAAGGTGTACCAAACTCTAACATGAAAACAGGCTCCACAAACATAACAATCTCACACTTCGAGACTGATTTTCACTGAGCAAACTTCTCAACCCTTCACTGTCATCTGTGAAGGCCAATCAAAGCTGAACATAGCTTTAGTTTATCCCTTGTGACCACCTTCGTCATCATGTCTGCAGGATTCTGATTGGTATGAATCTTCTCCAACTTGAACTTATCTTCCTCCAAAGTTTTCGTAATGAAGTGATATCTCAACTATATATGCTTTGTCCTAGAATGGAAAGCAGAGTTCCTAGCTAAGTGAATAGCACTCTAACTATCACTATATATATTTCCAACTTCCTACTTATGCCCCAACTCATCAAGCAATTGTTGTAGTCAAATCCTCTCCTTGCTAGCTTTTGTAGCAGCAATATACTCAACCTTAGTGGTTGAAAAAGCCACAACCTTCTGTAATCGTGAAATCCATAACTCACTGTACTGTATCACCTACAGTAAATACATAACCTGTTGTGCCCCTCCTGTTGTCTAAATCTCCAGCCATATCTGAGTCAACATATCCACACAAATTAGTGTTTGATCCACTATAGCACAAAATAGTACCCATGATCCGTCCCATATTACCGAATTATCCACTTTACTGCCCTACCAGTGCTCATTTCGTAGATCACTCATAAACCTACTCACTACTCCCACTGCATGGGTAATATCTGGCCTAGTGCATACCATAGCATACTTCAAACTTCCAACCACTGATGAGTAAGGCATCTTGGACATCTGGTTTCTTTCCTGCTTTGTCTTGGGACACTGATCCTTTGATAACTTAAAATGGCCTGCCAAAGGATTCCCAACTGGTTTAGCATATTGCATGTTAAACATATCCAATACCTTCTTAATGTACTCTTCCTTAGATAAATTCGACTGTCCGTTCCCTTCCTATCCCGAGTTATCCTCATGCCAAGGATTTGTCTGGCTTCCCCCAAATCCATGAAAATTTGCTTCGGGGGCTTCACCCCCCTGAACCCCCTTGATATGCCGTAAAAATATCCGAGTGTAACACATGGAATGTGTACCAAACTCTAACTTGAAAACAAGATACACAAGACATAACCATTTTTCATGTTCAATTGTCTGTTTGACCTTAACTACTTCAATGCCTTCATATCAGTATTTTTATTTCACCACTTGGATGTGATTACTGGTAATAAAATTTTCATGGATAAACACGTGTTAATGTTGAGTATTTGTATTATAATATGTTCATGGATGCCTATGTCCTACCAGAAAAACATAAAAGCACTGGAATGATTCATATTAATAAGAATGGCTCAATTTGTCTTGATCATACCAAAATTTTACCTTGTCCACAAACATATACCTGAATCTTATTTAAGATCACATTTTTAAATTACATATTATATTGCTTCCCTTCAATGTAAAACAGAAGGAAAAGAAACCTTGTTTGGAAAGGGCATCATCTAGATAAAGACCAATATCATTCCTAGAGGACCGGTTACTCTTGAGTCTAATTTTGATAATGCTGAAAGGCATTGTTAACAGATGTATAAAAATCTCTAGGGATATTAAGGAGCATGATCTTGGTATAAAGGGAGAAGCCAAAGAAAAATTTTGTTAGGTAGTAATATCAGTAAGGAGGAGAAGCAGTTTATACATCCAATTTGTTGAAAAAGTATCAGGAATTCATGGCTTAGACCTATTCTGAACTAAAATCATATAGGGAGGACTTGTTTCAACATGAGATTCTCTTGGGAGTCTAATGCAAAGCCATTCAGGGAGAAATAGAGGCCCATTAACTCACTCTTAATCCCTCAAAATGCAATAAGAACTGAAGAAGTTGAGAGATGGACGGATTATTCAACCCACAAGGTATTCTTCTTGGGTTGTAAACCTAGTACCAGTCAGAAAGAAAAATGGTGATATCAGGCTGTGTGTAGATTTCAGGAATCTAAATAGAGCATCTATGAAGGATAATTATCCTTTACCAAATATGGATAACATGATGCAGTTAGTGACTGGGTCTGAATTTCCTTTCTACCTTGGATGGTTTCTTTGGTTATAACCAAGTTGTGGTGAAGGAATAATAAAGGATCAAGAAAACCTTTACTACTCCTTAGGGAACATATGTGTAAGTTAGGATGCCCATTTGGTCTGACGAAATCTTGGGCCACCTTTCAAAGAGAAATGGAATGTTGCTTTTTTCTAGTTACATCAATGATTTTTTTTGTTGTCTACCAGGATGATGTGACTGTGTTTTCTAGAAATAGAAGTGCCCACTTGTTGCACTTGGCGAAGATGTTGATAAGATGTAGAGAATATGGCATCTCACTCAATTCAAATTAGTGCCATTTTGGGAGTGTAGAAGGAAAAGTGGCTTGGTCATATTGTTTCATAAGAAGGAGTGATGGATTGATCTAGAAAGAGTAGAGGCCATCATCAAGGTCCCAATCTCAAGAACCTAGAAGGAAATTCATTATTTCTTTGGACAGATAAACTTCATCAAAATATTCATATAAAAATTTGTTGTTGGTTGACCATTTCCAATCACTTAAATGCTGAAGAAAGACTAGGTCATCAAATGGGAGGATGGCCCCCATCCAAGCCTTCAGTGGAATCAAGGAGGCATTAAACCATGCCCCTGTTTTGGTACCCTCCAAATTATAAGAAGCCTTTCCAACTATTTTCCTTTTCTTCAGAAAATGCTATTGCTTTCGTTCCACTATAGGAGGATGATGAAGGGGCTGAGAGGCCAATTACCTTTTTCAATAAAGCCTTACAGGGGGCTGAGCTGAAGTACACTATCATGGAAAATTAGACATTTGCCTTAATAAAAGCAACAAAGGTTTTTAGACCTTACATTCTAAGTTCTAAAGTGGTTGCTTATGTTCCCCACACCATGGTGAAGGACATCTTGTCAGAGATGGAAGTCTCAAGCAAAAGATGCAGGTGGGTGAACAAGTTGCAAAAATATGATATGGATATCCAAACCACGAAGTTGGTGAGAGGTTTGGGCTTAGCTAAGCTTGTGGATAAGAGAAACTTGTAAAATATTGAGGTAAATGATGTAGAATAATAAAGGACATGTGTTTTTGAAAGGTTGATGAGTTCTGAGTTGTACAAGGATGTGATTTTCTATCTCAGACACTTATACTGCCCTGAGAATTTAAGTAAGAACTATAAAAGGGCTCTTAAGTTGGGCCTCCTAAAAATATGTCATTACTGATTATGGGTTGGATTTTAAGAACCCAAAGGGAGTCCCTCTTAAGATGCATTACTGAAGAATTAAACCCCCGAGATAATTGTTGATCTCCATGGAGGATTATGTGGGGGACATTTTTACTTGAAGAGTCACAACACACAAGATCCTTAGGGCTGGTTATTGGTGGCACACTCTCTTCAGGGATACAACTCTTTTGGTTAGAAGATTTGAGAGTTGCCAACACTTCTCTAGAAGACTGAAACCTTCAGGCTCCCTTCCTTTGCAACCTGTATCAATTGAAGCTCTATTCAAACAATGGGGACTGGATTTCATTGGTGAGATTTCAGATCCTTCAAGTGCTGGCCATAAGGGGATCCTTGTGAGCCACTGATTATTTCACCAAGTGGGGTGGAGGAAATCCCCACCAAAAGAGCAACACACCAAATTGTCATGGACTTTGTTTTGAACAACATCATCTGCAAGTTTGGCTTACCATTCAAGATTGTTACTAACAATGGCATGAGCTTTAGATCTAAAACTTTGGTGGCAATGTGCAAAGAATATGGGATCAACTGACATATGTCTCTAATTACAATCCACAAGGAAATGGACAAGCTAAGTCTAGTAATAAAAATTTTCTTAAGATTATCAGAAAAACATTGGAGTAGAAATAGGAGAAAGTGGGGTGAAAATTTGAAGTTTTTTGTTTGACCAGATAGGATCACTATCAAGAAGGTCACTGGAAAATTTCCATTTGAGTGGGTATATGGAGCTTAGGGCCCCCGCTACCCCTGCATATGCTCTTATCCTCATATTAGTTCATTTAATAGCTGAAGGATCAAGAGGTAGGTCCTTATGATGGTCCCATTAATAATATTGTTGAGCTTGATGAAGAGAGGAGGGCATCCCACCAGAGGCATGTAAATTTTAGAGAGAAACTGAAGAATTTATTTGACAAGAAGGTCACTCCCAGAGCTTTTAATATTGGATATATTGTGCTTCTATGGGATAGCAGACATGAGGATAAGGGCAGGCATGGCAAGTTTGAATCATTATGGATGGGCCCATACTCCATTGATATCAGGATTGGTGAACATACCTTCTTCTTGAAGGATTTGGATGGTGAATTGCTTGAGCTTCCTGTTAATGGTAGGAATTTGAAGCATTTATTGGATTGATTCCCCCTTAATCAAGGAAAAATATTATGTACAGTGAATATTTTTTTGTTTGTTCCTTGTCTTTTATGTTTTTACTCGTTCTAGTCCTCAGTGACCTATTTTTGTTGGTTTGTCTATTTCATTTTTTGGGAGATGGTTCTATTTCTCCACACTACAAACTGACTCCATTGCCCAATGCATATTTTTAGCACTTGGTCTACCTTTTTTCTTATGGCACTCATAAGGAGTGCCCATCCCTTATTTGGAGCCGATGTTGGTGATCAAAATAGTCTCACCCCAGTTTACCTTTGAAAATATTTTGATTTGTGGCCTCTGTCATTATATGTTTCCCATGTTGTGCCTGAATATCTTTGTTTCCATTTTTAACCTATTCCTGGTTTGTAGATCACTTATGGGTCCATGGTTTGATCCTTGTTTCTTTGTTCCTCTAGAAAGGTCTATGATTTGCATCTCCCATTCTTTATTTGTCTAAAAACTCAGGTTCACCAATATTTTCCAATCTCCATGGTCAGGATTTGTCTTCCTTTTCATTTTTTCCCTAAATACTTGAAGAAAAATGAATGGATGTATCACTTAGAAACATATTTCAGCCTTGTAACATTTCTAAATTTTGTGTCCTTGGAGAAATTTTCATTTTCAGGCTCAAATGATCATTTTTTTGTATTTTATGGTTTGACAAGTGTTTCTCCTAGTCAAATTTACATCCTTTCATCTACAGGGGATGTGGCACCTTTTGGTTGGATGTGGCTTGGTTGGATACTTCAAAAAATTCTATGAATCACATAAACTTAAAGATTTTTCCATGTGCAGGCACGACGCTCATTTGAGGATCTAATTTTTTGTTTTCCCTTAGAGTAATGCCAAGAGGACATGTGGAGGTTTCCATTGGATCTTTTCATACTTATTCTTTTTCAAAGGGATTTGGGAGGTTTGGGACATGTGGAGGAACCACGCATGTTTGGGGAACGACCCTTGAGTTTCATTTTAAAGAAGTGCTAGGAGGACACGTGGAGTCCTCCGCTCACTATGTATTTTTCTTAGACATATCAATGGCCAAAGGAGACTACCTCAGAGCATGACACATGACACCTTCTACTAAGCTTTAGGCATTCAGACAAACTTTTTCAGGCCAAAACACGTGGCCAACCCACACTCATTCAAGGTATCCAATTTTTGGGACCATCTCAAGGTGCGCCATAGTGACACATGGTGGTTTGAAAAGTCAAATGGGTGGGGAGGCGGACCATCAGGGGCAATTTGGATTTTTTGCCCCTTAACATCCAAATGATTAAAAACATCAAAATGGCCTGTAAGCCTTATAAAGGAAAGGTCAAAGCTTGCTCTAGTCAATGGCAGAGGTGCAGACTCTTGGGGGAAATTTGAAAAATTTTACTTTTGGGAGAAAAGAGTTAAAACATCAAAATGGCCCATGGACCCAAGCAGGAAATAGTCAATATTTTTCCCCGGTCAACGGCGGAAGGGCGGAGCTACGGGAATTTTTTTGAAAATTTTCCCTTTTCCAAAAAGGAGGTGAAATGGTAGAAATATGCCACGGTCGTGTTGGGGCCCACCTTAGGACATATGTGTTGGTCCGAAAATATGTCGCTTTGGGCAGATCTATGGATAAATGAGCCAACATTGTGCAGGGCATAGCCCCTCTTTGAGTCAGCAAAGTGAAACTGGTTTATTGCTATTCTACCAGCAAGAATATATGCAAGTCTCACAATATTCCGCCTTCGGGGATTTGGGATCTCATCCCAGTAAGGTGTTTCCAACTGCGAAAAGAAAGGAATGAAAGAGAAGATGAAGAAAGAGCAGGGCCGAAGGAAGAAAAGAAATGAATTCCAAAGTACAAAGGTCAGAAGGTTTATGTTTTGGGATTGGTAGTAAACAGAGCCAAACCTACTTGCATAAACGACCAAAGCAATACTGATGAATAAATGACAATAAAACAGAAGCAGATCCAACAGAATGAACACACAGATCTAATGTAAGAAAGATCTAATGCACATAACACATGTATTCAGCACAAAGTCTAAATATTGTATTAATATTTGCTTCTGTTACAAAAAGCTCAAAGTATTTTCTCCTCACTTCTATTTTTCATCTGAAAGATATTCACTCATCCACAATACAACAAGTATTGAGGTATTTATAGAAGAAGGAGAGAAAAGAAGGCAAAAAGGAGCCAACCACCTATTTACAAAGATATTTACAAAATATACAAAATATCTCAAAGTCATGTTGATTTTTGACAACTTGATGGATGACATCATCCCATGGTGCAACATGGATGATGTCATCGTTTGTGCCAACATACTTTAGATATTCACAGAAAGAAAGTCAAAGAAGAGAGAGAAGAATAAGAAGAAGAAGAAGAAGCCACTATTCATCATCGTCATCCTGCGGCTGAAAGGGAGTAGCCTACTTCTGCTGCTGATCTGCAAGAATGAGAAGTGAAACCCAATCGGAGAAAGCCATGTCAACTGTTTGATTTTCCGTTGAAAAGCTCGACAGAAGAAAGAGTTAGCAATTTAAAGGCACACAGGAAAAGGGTGTTGCAGGAGATAAAATTAGTGCCAAAGGGCACATGGTGCATGAACACTGCATAATGCATTTTTTGTTGCTGTAAGGACAAGTGCGCCTACGCCATATAGATGTATTTTGTAAAAGGCACATGAAATCTTCATGTTGCACAGAACATCGATGTGCCAAAGGGCGCATATAGGGTTTATGTGACATGTGAATTTTGCGTGCTTAAGGGAAATTGGCACGGCGCATGGAGGGTTTGCACAACATGATGTTGCTGCAATGAGGAACGTGCCTGCGCCTTTATAGCTTAACACTTGGCGCATATGAAAGAGCTGTTACATGGGCGCAGGGATTCTTTATGTTGCATACAAGTTTGATGCACCAAGGGGCGCATGGGAAGCATTTGCAGCATGCGAGGGAAGTTTGCCATGAGGACGCAACTGTTTTTTGATGTAACAGGTAGGGAATGCGCGCCATTGGCGAGGCTGCTCTTTGTGTAACATGGGCGACAGATGCGCTAAAGGAAAATATAGTTTTCCTTTCTCTTTTAGGTTCAGATTTTTCTCAGGAGGGGTTTCCACATATGGCTAAGCTCTCTTTGCAAGTTTCATTGTGGGATATGAAGAGGTGCTATACCAAAATGGGTTCCAAGCTATTATTTTTTAGGACA
Source organism: Taxus chinensis (assembly GCA_019776745.2). Taxonomy (NCBI): domain Eukaryota; kingdom Viridiplantae; phylum Streptophyta; class Pinopsida; order Cupressales; family Taxaceae; genus Taxus; species Taxus chinensis. The sequence goes on along the minus strand of CM034151.1, from coordinate 762,718,712 downwards.
GAGCTTCCTCTACCAGTAGATCTGGAAAGGGGAGGAGGAAATGTGGAAAGACAGCAGGGGGGGAAGGAAGCAAATTGATGAATTTTATCTTTCTTTTCAATCCAAAACACACCCACAAACAACCAAAAACCACAAAATAAAACGCACGAAGGGCAGAAGGCCACTTACCCAGATATAAACGATGAAAAAGCGTGAGAACGGGTCCACAAATCAATTCAAAAGTGACGGGGCTGGTGCACTGACAAGATTAGAGAAAAAATCACGTGATTGGTGACAATGACAGCGTAGACGCGCCTATATATAGGCAAGGCAACAATAAATGTGCCACCAACTTCTTAAAGGGGCGCACCAAATGAGCCGTCATCATGAGAAAGCATGCGCCCTTTGGCACACCGAAAGACTCGTCAACATGAAGATATGTGCGCCTATGGCGCACCGAAAGTGGCGTTGATAGAGGGAAATGTGTGCCTTTGGTGCACCAAAAAGGGGCACAACAAAATATATGTCGATAGGAAGGCGCATGCGCCTCGGCGCACGCAGGGAAGCCTTAACAGGCAGAGGCGCACCAAAACACCTGCTAACACAAGAAAAAATGTGCCAAAGGTTTTAAAGGGGGTGCATCAAAAGTTGATGTTGCATAGTCATTCTATGCGCCCGGCCAAAAAGACCAAAAACGACCAAGTTCGGAAAACTAGATTTCCCGGGAAGGGATTTTGCAACGTTCCGAATGCAAGGAGTCCCTAATGAGGGATCGGAACAAAATTTTTGGTATGCTTATCCGTAAAATTGCCCTTGTCAATTTTACAGGATAACAATATGTCACGCTCATTTCTCGAGGGTGGAGATGTGGAACAAAATGTGAAATTTTTCCATTTTTCCAAAAGATTGTTAAAAGTCAAAGGAAGCCCATGGGCTTGTTTTAAATTTGAATCTTCCACGTGGATTGCCCAAATTCAAAGTAAAGATCAACGGAAGCTGAGAGTTTTAATATGATTTTCCTCCCATTCTACTGAAACAGGCCTGAAAGTGCGAGCCTTCATAATTTCTTGGTATTTCCTACATGCCAAACAGAGAGGGGAGTTAATGTTGATATTTGAGTTTGGTGGGAAGATTTGGAATACATCTTTCACCATTAAAATGGTCTAACTATCGTGCTCAATCATATTTTCTGTGTTTCATCTCCCAAGCACGCAAGGAGCCATATTTGACAGATTAGCGGTGGAATTGGTTTTAAAATTGAAGAAAGAGTGATCTACTAGAGGAAGGAGTTAAATGCAAGAGATATTCGATGAGATCTGTCCCCTCAAGCACCTGGCAACTTTTTGTAGATCTGATTCTAAGAATCATGATCTAAATCATGGTGAGCACTGGTGCATTAAACATTTTTATCTTTTAGGGAAGAAGGGGATCTATTGTAAATGATATAAATGGCACAAATTTTTCATGCAAATGGTTGGAGTGTTAGGGGCCGGGACTAATTTTTCTAATAGAAAGCTTGATAGAACCCATATTTTTTAGAAGCATTTGAGAAGGTTGTATATCTCTTTTGTGTTAAATCTGATCATGTCAAGGTGGTTGCAAGTGTACAACCATTGAAAATCTCTTAGACTATTCTATAAACTTTCCCCTACTGATAGATTTAATCAAATTTGAGTTATTCCATGTTGTCTCTAGCAAAATGTGTTTTTTTAATTTTTAAATGTATGCAAGTAGATTTTATTGTTTATGTTGCATTCTTGTATTAAATTTGATTCAATCACACAACCCTCAATATTTGTGACAATTTAGTGGCATCTACAATTTTATTCCTCAGAATATATTTCATCTAAGATTGGAATAAACGATTTAAAATCACTTTTCTTTCATCTCTTGAAAAAGATTTTCTGTAAGCCTCTATGTGTACCTTAGGTGTGATTTGACTCAGATGTTGATGCTTTGTTGGATTTTCTAACTCGATCCTTCATGATAAAATCTTAAAGATTGTGTGAAAGAGTGCTAATATGGGCCTCCATTGAAGCACATATTCTAATCTAAAGAAACATTTTCACTATTATGTGGCATTATGTTGGTTTAACCTTCCATTTTGTAAGATTCCTCAAGGATCTAGTAAATCAAGTTCATCTTGCCCCACCTCCCACAAAAAATTTATTCAAAAACAACCAATCCTACCGGTAATACCCCTGTTTTTCATGTGTGTATACTAATGCATAATCCCCATCACCAAAACATGCAGAAGCAATCAGGGTCCCAAATGTCTTTAGTAACCTTTGCCTTGTTGTGAAAATATCTCCATGATCTGGAAGTGACAACTCATGAGAGTCAGATTTGGTGTGTTGATCATATTTTCCCAAGGTCTTCTCCATAAAATTTATGCAAAAGAAGGATCTACTAGCATTCTTCAATAATAGAGGTTACAAAATAGGTTCTCTTACCTTGGTTGAAAGGCACAACCTAAAATAGTGAGGATAGATCAAATCCTCTTGAGGGTGCTATCCATTTCTCCACATTTGAGTGATAGAGGACCAGTTAGATCTCATCCCTGGATACAAAATGACCCATCATGATCTAATTTGTCTCTAAGCTTCCTGTCAAATCAGTAATGCTGCTCAAACTTTGAGGGAGAATCAATTTGGATACCAACACAATGAAACTATATAAGTAGTAAATGATAAAAAGGTTATGTTAAACCTAACATCTAACCATGTAGAGGAAGAGTCTTCCTCTCTCATGGAATGAAAGATAAAATGAATAGTGGTTATGATCTTTAATCTTTATACTAAGTTTATAAAGTAAACACTAGGTAAATCTAGGTGGATGACACACTTGATTTGAACAACTAGGTTGCATTAGGAATTAAATGTTTGATGTTTGTTGTCCTATTTTTGGGATAAATTATTGTTATGCCATGTTAATGAATAACAATGCAAACATGAATTAATGAAGTTCTCCATATCTAATCAGGCTAGTGTTGGATAAAGAACTTAAGGAATGTTGAAACTAGGGTTAGGCATGGTTGTTGAAATTTGAATCTTAATCCAATTTAATTATGATTAATGACCACTAAGGGGGTATGTACATCTTGATGAATCAGTTCTAACGGATGTTGGCACATGCCAACTGTAGGAATGTACCTTTGAGAAGTCCCTAGACTTCTCAAGGATATAGTGTTGCACTTGACATGTGGTAACACCCTTCCATATTTGTTCATCTAGATCTACGCACATCTGGACTTGAACTTAATTTCCCTCTAGGTCAAGTTAGTAGCATGTTTTGGATAGGTAGTAGCTCTCTATGACTCAGGGTACCTTGGCACATTCAGATGACTTAGGTCATCCGAGTATGCCCATATACCCTAAGTCATCATGAGCATCTTCCTATAACAAACTATGATGCTAATCTGGGCTAGGGTCAAACCTTGGGCAAGTGGAATGATGGTAGTCAGTAAAGACCATTCTAGATAACAGAGGAGTGAGGTGAAGGACGTATTCCGTAATGATGAGTATGTCATCTAGGAATAGTAACATGAACAGTATGTTGAAAATCTTTGGCAAAAGTATCGCAAGTTATTGGTTGCATTATCCTATGTCACCTAGTTTAAAGCAACGTGATGTCAGATGAATATTGGTAACAAATATTCAGATAGGTTCTTTAAAAAAATCACTCAGTACCCAGAGTAGGGTAGGAGAACCAAGTATACGTAGTATACATAAATTATTCTATACTTTAAGTTAACATGACAGATCGGTTGGTAACCGAGTCATGGAATGAGAGATTGGTAGTATACCGAGTCATTATAATTGCATATGGTTATATATTATGAGATTTATTGGCATGGAATGTGTGTTCTAAATTATGTTTTATTTAGAATAGAGAACATTATGTTTCAAAAAACAAAAATTCCATTGTTTCTAAAGCCTTAAAATGGGAATGATACAAGTAGCTTGTGGCAGGTAGTTTAGGAACTGGAACCAGATTTGTATGAAGGATCATCTTAGGTTTGCAAGTCCCACAACTTGAGAGATGGTCCCATGTTATGCAATCACACAAAATGCCCCACCTAAACTCAAGGACATTCGAGGGTGATCTTGATTATGCACTAACAATTTTTGTATGCTCGGTGGGAGACTGATGTTAGATCTTCCATCTTGTCAAGGTGTCTCATTACAAACAACAAATCATAAGCCACCATGTGACCACACTAATAGTTTTGGCATGCCATGTGGGACAGGTTTAAAGCACCTTTCTACTTCATTTCATCAAGTTGATGTGTTCTTGGTGAGATTCAACCTTTGGAGGCACATGCAAAGCACATCTAGCGACTCCATCTGGTCAATAACCCATTATTTGAGTTACAAACTTTCCTTCCATCTATTTTCATTCATTCTCCTTTCCAAATCTTTCATTTCCTTCCATCCCGTGATGTTTTGCAATCATGAATTCATTTCCATCTTGGAATTCACACTTGCAATAGTGTAGTCCACCTCCAATGTATTTCATAATCCCTCTAGATAAACATTATGATCAGATTCAAAATAATCATGCTTACGCATATGAGCATTTTCAAAACCAATTTGGATATGGAGCTTATCAAGAACAAGGGTATGCATATAATGATAATAGTCAAATGGAAGAAGATAATATGTGTGATAAGTTAGAAAAAATGGAGGCTGGTAAGGTTCAGTCAAGGGAAAAAATACAAATGAAGGTGTTCAGAATTGGTTGCAGGGCACCTTTTCCATGGGAAAGCCCTATGCCAAGAAGTTTTAGCACTTAGGAAAATCTTGAATTCATGGTCTAAATGCTGCCCCAACTTACACATTGGGCTGAGGAGATTAAGTCTTATGAGTTGGATACAAGACAACTTTGTCAATGGGTAAGTCAATCACAAGCTCTTTGTCTTTCATTTTCTCTTTCAAAAAATTTACCATTTCAGTATGGTCAAGATTCACACCCATTGTCTACTTCCCCAAATGTTGTTTTCCCTTCCTCATCTCCTAGTCTTCCATCTCATCTTAATTCTTCTTCCCTTTTCCCTTCCAAGCAGTCATTCCCTCCGAAGAAACAAGAAGTTCCACTTCCCTCTCCACCACAAACAAAATCAAAACTGGTTGAATCTCAACCTACCCCTCCTCTTACATCCCTAAATCCATGTTAGGGAGATGAAAATCAAACAACCAGCAAAGAGAAGCAATAAGAGGAACCCAATAGAGAGTAAATGATAGAAAATATGAAGAGTTGGGATCTTAAATTTGGGATTACAAAGATACCTTTGATGGTTAAGCCAATAGAGGAGGTCAAGGTTGAAGATCTAGTGGTAGATAAGGTTGAGTTTACAACAGAAGAAGAACAAGAACAAGAAGGAGATGATAAGAAATCATTTTCCCCTGAATGCAGTGCCCATGATGGCACTTTATTTGAAGAAAATTATGATCCAACCCAAGTTGCACAATCATCCATCAAGGAAGAGGAACAATTAGCTCCAACTCCTAGTGAAAAGGAGAAACTAGAAGAGATCAAATAAGAGTTAAAGCCACTTGATGAAGAAAACATTGTTGAAGACTTTTTACTTTAATTTGAAGGGCTTGATTTGATTGATGAATCCATAATAGAGGAGAACCATACAGTTCAAGAGGCTTAAAGTATAGAGAAGGCCATAGAAGAACCTTCAGTTCTTCCTTCCACTTCATCCCCTTCAAATTCCAATGTTGAAGAGGAGTTTGAGATTTTTAAATTCATGTTTGAAGATGAGGGGAACCATGGTGAGAAAGTTTCAGATCAAGAGGACACTATGGAGGAGGTTGAGCACATGCAACAAGACAACAAGGAGGTAGATTATCTGTCTGACTTGGAGGATTGATTTGATGGAGAAGAGCCTATGGAGATCACATCATTTTCTCCTCCATCATCCACCTTCAAAGTACACGAGATTTCTACCATGAGGGAGAGCATTCAAGGATAACAGCCTGCATTTCACAACAACCCTCTGGAAGTAAGGTTGGAAGACATGAATCTTCCATGTTATTCATCAGAGGAGGAAAGGAAAGAGAAAGAGGATGTCATCATCTATTTCACACCATCCATCAAGGAAGATATTCCAGAAGACTCCATTGCTGGAGTTAAATATCAGAACAATGGGAAAATTCAAAGGATCAAACCTTGGCCAATCAATTATTTGGTTTCATTGGAGCCAAGGGAGAAGTCAAAACTAGTCATGCTTACTTTTGAGCATGAGGATGAGTTTCAAAGGACAAAGGATCAACTACAATGCTTCTTCAATCAAAATACAAAGGAACTAATAGAGGTATTTGTCTTGTTTCCATTTGACACCTTGATGATTTGGGTAGAGGACCAACTTATAGTATGTTTTTCACTCATGCAAGAAACCATATTCAGTGTCAAATCATTTGCATGACTGCCCTTCTTGAGAAAAGGAAGTTACTTCTCCCAGCCATTTGCAAGATTTGTTTGATCCCTCTTTCTCTCTGGTTAAAATAGAGTAGGTAGGTTTTATTTCAGTAGAAGAAGTGCTTTTGCACACTCTGCATATCTGACTTGGGACATGTATGATTTCAAATTTTACACATAGTGTGTTTTGGTGTTTTTTTTGCTCTTGCATAGTGCATTAAGAATGACATTTGGTGAGATCAGCTCTAATCCAAGTTTCAGTGGTTTTCCAAGTGGCTCATGGATCAAATTTTACAAGTTCAAATCAGATTTGTGTTTACCAGGAAGACTACATGCCCAATGGATGATTCAAGGACACTGATCTTTTTGTCTAGTAGAAAAATATCCCCTATGAGTCACACAATTGTTATCCAAAATAAGCTCATGCTTATTTTTGGTTAACTACACCCATTTTCGCTCCTTTAGTGCTTCAATAAAAAAATTCAGATATTCTGAGCACTTAAAATTTCCTTCAAAAATTTCCATCAGATAGGAAACTTCTTTCCCTTTCCAAAAATATAAAGAATTCCTTCTAACTCATATTCTGCAAGTTACGGGATGACGGCCTTGGAAGGTATTTTTGCCTAGAAGTGGACCGGCAGGAGTTTTTAAGGATTTTTGCAAATATGGAGAGGTGGGGTGGTGGGAGATATTTAGAATTTTCACCCAAATGGAAAATGCGGGCTGATAGGCCCGAAGAGCGAAATTTTCCCAAGTGAATTTCGGGCCCGTAAGCCCGTGGGGGATCTTAAACCAAAATGAAGAAAAATGCCAAAGGCCCGTAAAGGGAACCGTGGCCATGTTGAAAAGTCAAAGCGGGAAGGCGGGTCATTGGATGCAATTTAAAATTTTTGTCCCGAGAAGGCTGTAAAGTGAAAAAATGAGTCGCACCTCCGCCGATGCCAAAGGAGCCACCTGTTAAACCTCAATTACATGTGGGCCGGTGGGCCTGGGAGAGACTTTTTTTCTAAATGGAAATAGCAGACCATCAGGCTTGAAAATGTTTTTTTGCCAAAAGTACTTTGTGGGGCTACGGGAAAATTTTTGCATTTTTTATTTCTAGTGCCAAAAGGAACAAAGTGAGTTTTGGGTTGCGGACCTGTTCTGCTAACTGGTTTTCACCTTTTTTATATGGACTTGACTCGAAACATTGAAATAGACATATCTTTTGACCGAGTGCCTGAAACCCATCAAATTTGGCACTATTAGAAACATCTCGGCCTCCTCTATGCCATGGAAGCATAAAATATCATTTTTTGCAGGTGTTGGTGGGTGAAGAATAGGAAAAAATCTTTCAAGCAATCAATACGGGATCTCATTGTTTCAACAACCCAGATTTTATTTGATTCACTATTCTCCCTTCTCCAACATGCCAAAGTAGGCATGAAGAGGTACATTTGATAGATCATAGGCAGATTCGAAAGGACTTAATGGTGGGTTGTTGAATTCTCAAAATAGGGTCCATTTTCCTCCTTTCTCTCTATTTTTTCATCATTCTAAACATCTATATATTATAACACTTCTCATTTGAGAAGGAGAGAAATTCTGGGCATAGGGAAACTATGTCAAAATTTGTTTCCTAGCTCCATTTGAGTTAAAAAAAACTTCTCCTACACCTGACAAGTGGATTTTTGCCTTTGAGAAATAATTTAATGGTCTGTGCACCCATATAGAGCAATAAAATGGGTTTTTGTGGTGTTTCTTCAACCCTTTGCATTGTTTTTTTGTCTCCCTATGCCACTCCCTTTCAAATCTATTTTGTGTGCATGTATTTTACATTTAAAGGTGTAGGGTGTTGTGTTTCATGGAGTTTTGATCATGGATTAGGATCTGGGTTTGTGTCACTCCTGTTTGTCCTTCCCATCTTCCTTTTTCCTCTGTTTCATCCTCCCTCAACAGAGTATCTCATCCCTTTCCTTCTCTAGTGTATCACCACTTTAGTGTAGGATTTCTTTCACTCTCTCTTTCTCTTTGGTTCCTTGTAATGGCTAGGTTAGGATAATTTAGCTTTTCCTGCATTAAAGTAGCTTGTGGCAGGTAGTTTAGGAACAAGAACCAGCTTTCTCTGGAGGATAATCTCAGGTTTGGAAGTCCCACATCTTGAGAGATGGTGCCATTTTGTGCAATCACACCGAATTCCCCACCTAACCTCAAGGCCATTTGGGGGTGTTGTGATTCTACACTAATAGTTTTGGCACGCTCGGTGGGAGAGTGATATTAGATCTTCCATATTTCCAAGGTGTCTCATTACAAATAACAAATCATAAGCCACCATGCAACCACACTATCAGTTTTGGCATTCCTGGTGGGACAGGTTTGAAGCACCTTACCACTTCATTTCATCAAGTTGATGTGTTCTTGGTAAGATTCAGCCTTTGGAGGCACATGCAAAGCACATCTATCGACTCCATTTTGTAAACAACCCATTCTTTGAGTTACATATTTTCCTTCCATCCAGTTTCATCCATTCTCCTTTCCACATCTTTCATTTCCTTCCATCTCATGAACTCATGCAATCATGAATTCATTTCCATCTTGGAATTCACACTTGCAGTAGTGCATTCAACCTCCAATGTATTTCACAACCCCTCTAGATTAACATTATGATCAGATCCAGAATAATCATGCTCACCCATATGAGCATTGCCAAAACCAGTTTGGCTATGAAGCTTATCAAGAACAAGCGTATGCATACAATGACAATAGTCAAATGGAAGAAGTTAATATGCTAGATAAGATTCAAAGAATGCAGGATGGCATGGTTCAGTAAAGGGATACAATACAAATGAAGATGTTAAGAATTGGTTGTAGGGCACATTGTCCATGGGAAATCCCTATGCCAAGACATTTTAGCACTCAGGAGAAGCTTGACTTCATGGTTGAAATGCTGCCCCAACTTGCATAATGGGTTGAGGAGATTGAGGCTTATGAATTGGATACAAGACAACCTTGTTAATGGGTAAGTCAGTCACCAGCTCCTTGTCTATCATTTTTGTCTTTCAAAAACTTTACCATTTCGGCATGGTCAAGAGTAACACCCATTGTCTACTTCACCAAATGTTGTTTTCCCTTCTCCATCTCCTAGTATTCCATCTCATCTTAATTCTTCTTCCCTTTTCCCTTCTAAGCATTCATTCCCTCCAAAGAAATAAGAAGTTCCACTTCCCTCTCCACCACAAACAATAGAAAAATTGGCTGAATCTAAACCTACCCCTTCTCTTGCATCCCCAAATACATGTTGGGGAGATGAAAAGCAAACAACCAGCCAAGGGCAGCAAGAAGTCGAACTCAATAGAGAAGAAATGATAGAAAATATGAAGAGTTGGGCTCTCAAATTTTTTATTAGAAAGATATCCTTGATGGTTACGTAAACAGAGGAGGTCAAGGTTAAAGATCCACTGGTAGCTAAGGCTGAGTTTGCACTAGAAGAAGAACAAGAACAAGAAGGATATGATCATCAATCATTTTTCCCTAAATGTGGTGCTCATGATGGCACTTTATTTGAAGAAAATTATGATCCAACAAAAGTTGCACAATCATCCATCAAGGAAGAGGAAAAATCAGCTCCAAGTCCTATTGAAAAGGAGCAACTGGAAGAGATCAAATTAGAGTTTAAGCCACTTAATGAAGAAAGCATTGTTGAAGACTTTTTAATTTCATTCGAAGGGCCTGATTTGATTGATGAATCCATAATGGAGGAGAACCATATAGTTGAAGAGGCTTCAAGTATAGAGAAGGCCACAGAAGAACATTCAGTTCTTCCTCCCACTTCATCCCCTTCAAACTCCAATTTTTAAGAAGAGTTTAAGCTTTCAAACTTCATGTTTTAAGATAAGGGGAACCATGGTGAGAAAGTTTCAGATCAAGAGGACACCATGGAGGAGGTTGAGCACATGCAGCAGGACAACAAGGGGTCAGATTATCTATCTGACTTGGAGGATTTCTTTGATGGAGAAGAACCTATGGAGATCACATTATTTTATCCTCCATCATCCACCTTCCAAGTACATGAGCCTGCTGCCATGAAGGAGAGCATTCAAGGACAATAACTTGCATTTCACAACAGCCCTTTAGAACCAAGGGTTGAAGACATGAATCTTCCATGTTCTTCATAAGAGGAGGAAAGGAAAGAGAAAGAGGATGTCATCATCTCTTCCACACCATCCATCAAGGAAGATCTGCTAGAAGACTCCATTCTTGGAGTTAAATATAAGAATAGTGAGCAAATTCAAAGGATCAGACCTTTCCCAATCAAGTATTTGGCTTCATTGGAGCCAAGGGAGAATCCAAAACCATCCATGCTTACTTTTGAGCATGAGGATGAGTTTCAAAGTACCAAGGATCAGATGCAATGCTTCTTCAATCAAAATACAGAGGAACTAATAGAGGTATTTGTCTCATTTCCATTTGACACCTTGATGATTTGGGTGGAGGACCAGCTTATAGTTAGTTTTTCACTCATGCAAGAAACCATATTCAGTGTCAACTCATTTGCATGGGTTCCCTTCTTGAGAAAAGGAAGCTACTTCTCCCATCCAGTAGCAGGATTTGTTTGAGCCCTCTTTCTCTCTAGTTAAAATAGAGTAGGTAGGTTTACTTTCAAAAGAAGTTCTTTTGTACACTCTGCATATCCCACTTCGGAAATGTGTGTTTTCCAATTTTGCACATAGTGTGTTGTGGTGTTTTTTTGCTCTTGAATAGTGCAATAAGAATGACATTCATTGAGATCATATCTAATCCAAGTTTTAGTGGTTTTCCAAGTGGTTCAGGGATAAGATTTTAAAAGTTCAGATCAGATTTTTGTTTACCAGGAAGACTCCATGCATAATGGATTCTTTAAGGCCACTGATATTTTCATCTAGTAGGTAGATGTCCCCTATGATTTTCCAAATTGTTATCCAAAATAAGCTCATGCTTATTTTTGGTTAACTGCACCCATTTTCCCTCCTTTAGTCTTCAATCCATTTTTTTCCCAGAAGTGGACCGGAGGGAGTTTTTAAGGATTTTTTCCAATAGGGAGAGGTGGGGCGGTGGGTGATATTTAGAATTTTCACCCAAATGGTAAATATAATCTGGTAGGCCCCGAAGAGGGAAATTTTCCCAAGTGAATTTTGGGCCTGCAAGCCTTCGGGGGATCTTAAAGCCAAATGAAGAAAAATGCCTAAGGCCCGCAAAGGGACACGTGGCCATTTTGAAAAGTCAAAGCAGGAAGGTTGTTCGTCGGATGAAGTTTAAACTTTTTTCCCCAAGAAGGTGTAAATTTAAAAAATGAGTCGTGCCTCTGCCGATGCCAAGTCGGCGCCTGTGAGAGACTTTTTTTCAAATGGAAATAGCAGACCGTCGGCCCCGAAAATGATTTTTCTCCAAAAGTGAATTATGGGGCTGTGGGGTAATTTTTACATTTTGTATTTTTCGTGCCAAAAGGCAAAAATTGAGTTTCAGGCCCGCAGATCCGTTCTGGTGACTAGTTTTCACCATTTTTGTACAGATCCAACTCGAAACATTCAAATAGACATATCTTTCAACCCAGTGCCCAAAACCCAACAAATTTGGCACTGTTGGCAAGATCTCGACCTCCTCTATGCCATGGAAGCATAAAATATCATTTTTTACAGGTGTTGGTAGGTGAAGAATAGGAAAACATCTTTCAAGCAATCAATACGGGATCTCATTGTCTTAACAACCCATATTTGATGTGATTTTCTATTCTCAGTTCTCCAACACACCAAAGTAGGCATGGAGAGGTGGATTTGAGAGATCATAGGTGGATTCATACGGAATTAATGGTGGGTTGTTGAATTCTCAAAATGGGGTCCGTTTTCCTCCTTTCTCTATTTTTTTCATCGTTCTAAACTTATATATATTGTAACACTTATCATTTGAGAAGGAGAGACATTCTGGGTGTAGGGAAACTATGTCAAAAAAAAATTCCCAGCTCCATTTGAGTTAAAAAAAACCTTCTCCTATGCCTAGTAAGCAGATTTGTTCCTCTGAGCTAGAATGTAATGGTCTGTGCACCCATATAGAGCAATAAAATGTGTTTTTGTGGTGTTTCTTCAACCCTTTGCATTGTTTTGTTGTCTCCCTATGCCTCTCCATTTAAAATTTCATTTCTATGCATATATTTCATATTTGTAGGTGCATGGCATTGTGTTTCATGGATTTTTGATCATGGATTAGGATTTGGGTTGGTGTCACTCATGTCTGACCTTCCCATCTTCCTTTTTCCTCTGTTTCATCCTCCCTCAATAGAGTATCTCACCCCTTTCCTTCTCTGGTGTATCACCACTTTAGTGTAGGATTTCTTTCACTCTCTCTTTCTCTCTGTTTCCTTGGAATGGTTAGGGTAGGATAGTTTATATTTACCTGCATTAGAGTAGCTTGTGGCAGGTAGTTTAGGAACAAGAACCAACTTTCTCTGGAGGATCATCTGAGGTTTTTAAGTCCCAAATCTTGTGAGATGGTCCCATGTTGTCCAATCACAAAAAATGCCCCACCTCAACTCAAGGACATTCAGGGGTGCTGTGATTCTGCACTAACACTTTCCATACAATAAAATAAACCCTCCATGGTTTTACTTTGTGCTCCACCATTTTATGTGGCTGACTGTGGATTTTTGTGGCCTGTGTAATATTTTACTCTTGGCTCTGCCGAAGGAAATAATGCGTAATCTGTGCAAAACTTTGAACCCTGACCTTATTTTAAAGGACACACACACATACACATTTATTGTATACTTAAGTTTTATTTATATATATAAATTTTATTTCGGGTTTTTAAAACAAAAAAGAAGAAGATAGTAAAATAGAAGAAATGGATATATATATACACAATTATATACATACATTTATTTATATATATGAATATATATATAAATATATATTCATAAATATGTGCATATATATATGTGCATATATATATATATATACCCTACAAATTAGGGATATATACATTCTCTCACTCATTCCATTAAAATGGGGCAAAACCCAATTGCCCATTTCAGAACAAATATTTAAATAATGAGGTAAATAAAATAACAAATAAATTAAAACCCTAGGTGAGGGTGGAAATAAAACAAGAAAATAGATGAAGCATGTGTATCATTCCAAAAGCTTGAGGTGGCCTCTCATGGCTTCCTCATCCTCCACTAATCTAAAAACAAAATAAAGAAATAATAAGCCAAACAAAGAGAATGAAGTCTTTCATAAGAAAAATTAGGGCTAGTTGAATCCCTTGATCTTGAGACCCCAAATGAATCCTTCCAATGGATGAGATTAATCCCTAAAAAAGTAGGTGGGGAGTGGGTGAGTGAGATTTAAATTTTAGAATGCATGGGTTGACTTTTTAGGGGGCCACTTTAGTTGTGTAAGGGGTGGGATTATTTTTGTAACCCTTGTGCTAAATTAAGGACCTTGTTATTTGTTTTTAAACCTTGTCATCTTATACGATTAATATAACTTTAGTATTTAATTAAATATACCCCTTTTACACATGAATTTAATTTGTGTAAGTTTTACTATGGTGTAAATTAAATTTAATCAAAATAAAATTTAGGGGAAACTAAACCAGACCTTAGACTAACCTGGTTTACGAATAGATATTGAGGGAATTATTATTTTATTATAATGGGGATTAAGAGGGAAATTTATATTTTCTATTTCAAGTAAATTAGAAAAAATATTGTGTTAACTGCAATTCGAAACCTTTTTGCGAGCACATTCTTTCAAATAAAAAATTATTCCATAAATTTTCTAGCTTGCCCTAGGTTGTTCTTGGGTTTTGTGCGGGCAATTTTAGATGTCTTTACACTTGGTATCAAAGTCGTTGGTTCAATTCTTGAACCCTTGTGTACACTTAAAAATATAAGACATGAACATTTAACCTAGCACAATTTTGTTTTAAACCTTGAAAACAACATTGTATGCTAATTGTATAACATAACAAACTTAGAAAACTTGGATAAAACATATAATGGTTAACTAACTCTTTCTTTGGTTTATGCATGAGGTGTGGACCTAACGAGGGGTTCTTGCACATAGATCTAGACTTACCACCTCCAGATTAGGTTGTAGCAGCCATCCTACCTCAGATATTACAGACACTTCAGGACGTCAATACCGCTATACGCGGATGATCCTTAGGAGGATGACTTTCTAGATAAGATAGGGAGACATAAGTTGAGGCTCGTGCATCTCGTTGACACAGTGAGGAGCATAGGGTAGAGAACTCCCACATGGAGTCAGCTAGAACAAAGTCACCATAGAGGGGACATGGAGATAGGATTTGAGGACACAGGGACATATCTTAGAGCCCTATGATGAGGGAGGAGCATGGAGAGAAACCTAGGGGTCATTAGTCATCATCTGCAGACCATATCAGCAAGATCCTAAAGCTACGCTTATCTCACTATTCTGGAGATACATGTGGTTTTAAGGAAAAGGCCTAGTTAGTGAGCTTGAGTGGCTGCTTCAAGCTCTGCCCATGTACTAGCAACACGAAAGTTTGTGTTGTGATCCATATTCTGAGGGATAGATCAGGTGTCTGATGGAGGACTGAGGAGAAAAATCTCCACATAGACTTAGAGATAGTTACCTGGGAGATCTTGGAGGAGTGGTTTGGGAGTAGGAATTTATATAGGAGGTTTATTTAGTAGAGGATATATGAGCTCCATGACCTCCATTAGCAATCCATGAATGTAGATGAGTACAAGAGTCAATTCCTAGACCTAATTCAGTATGTCAACTATATGCAAGATGAGAAGGTTCAGATTCAAAGGTTCATCAAGGGCCTAAATTTATATTTTGGAGGTGTGGTGCGTATTCATTTCCCGCAGACCTTAGCATAGGCCATTGAGAAGGCCTACATTACAGAGAAGACTCAGGGGAAGACTCAACAGGCCAGGGATAGAGTGCGGAGCCGCATCCAATAGATGGAGGATAATAGGTTGAGGGGTTCAACTCCTCCTTCTCAAGGCAGACATGGTTCAATACAGTCTTCATTTAGGCCACCACAGTAGCCACCCTAGTAGCAAGAGCAGCAAAAAACTCATCTACCATATAGACATCTATAGAGATTCGATGCTCAAAGGGAAAAAAGTATGGTGCCTCCTCCTAGGGGTACCATTAGGACGCAGGGTGCACCAAGAGATCAGTCAGCAGAGACCTCAACATTATATAACTAGATCATCAGGATCCATGAAAATGACCTCTAGAGTACCAGCTAAAGCCACATCTCATTGGAGAGCACCAAGAAGTTATAATGGATGTGGCATTATTGGACATCATTAGAGAGAGTGCCCAAATACACCTAGTAACTAGGGTAAGACGTAGATTTCAAATCCTATAGTTGGCGACATGAGACGTAGCGATCCGATCTATGTAGTAGTTGAAAGCATTAGTGGTATTCTTACCTCTATAATTTTTTACTCTGGTTCGTTTGATTCATTTATTGTACCATCTTTAGTAGAGTGTTGTAGGCTAGTTGTATTTAGGTAGGGTCTTATTTGACCTCGAGATGGCTTTTGAATCCAAAATATTTTTACACTCCTTAGTTAAGGAGTGTGTAGTGGATTTGGGACCCTTCACCACTACCTCAGATCTTCATATTCTTCCTTTGGGTTCATATGGAGTCATCTTTGGCATGGATTTGTTATCTACACATAGAACTAGAGTGGGCTGTTACCATAAGACTATATCATGTACAAATGATTTGGGATTTGAGTCAATGATAGCTAGAGTTAGGAGACCCATTTCTATCTAAACTATTTCCTCTATGCAGCTCAAGCAGTGTGCTTGATGTGGGTGTTAGTTGTACGTTTTTACTATTAGTGATAGGTCAAAGGATACGGCTAGTGAACCTTCACTCAACGACCACCCCATCTTGCAGGAGTTTTCTGATGTGTTTCCTAGTGAGTTATCGAGGATGCCTCCCCTACGTGAGATAGACTTCTACATTGACTTGGTTCCTGGAGTAGAACCTATCTCATGTGCTCCTTATAGGATGAGCACAACTAATATTTGTGAGCTCAAGTTGTACCTTGAGGGCCTTATTGAGAAAGGCCTAATCCTACCTAGTGTTTCACCTTGGGGTGCACCAGTGATTTTTGTTAAGAAGAAGGATAGAACCTTGTGGTTATGTGTGGACTATAGGTAGCTGAACAAAGTAACGATGAAGAATCGTTACCCCCTTCCATGGATTGATGATTTATTTGATCAGATGTAGGGGGCACAATATTTTTCTAAGATTGGTCTTAAGTCCATATACCATCAGCTGAGGATTGCAAAGGTAGATATCCACAAGTAATATTTGTACATGAGATATGGGCACTATGAGTTCACAGTTCTGCCCTTTGGTTTGACGAATGCTCTGTAGTATTCATGAGATTGATGAGTAGGGTGCTCATGATTTTTTTGAATCACTTCGTGCTCATTTTACTTAATGGAATTATTATATACTCATGTACTATTAGGAATTAATAGAATCTAATGTGGAATAATTCCTCAGAATCACAATAATAAGAAGTATGAATAGAATTACAGAACTGAAATATGCACAACACGAAGACAATATTTAATGTGGTTCACCCAATGTGGGCTACATCCACCAAGAACACTTGCTCAGATTTTATTACAAGCCAACAATCTTCATAGTTACAATAATCAGATCTTGTTTAGATCTGTGCTCAACAAACCCTCCCAAATTCACACTTGAATTCACACACACTATTCACCTTCACAAAAACCACTCATCTAAATCCTATTGTATGTCCATCTATTTATAAGTACATCAATAGGTAGCCAAAGAGGTGGTTTTACAAAACAATGGGTACTGAAAAAACCATGGGCCCAAAAACAGCCCATAATGGTTACCCATTACCCATGGGTTAATAAACCACCCATGAAAATTTGCTTTTTCACCCCCCGAACCCCCTTGACCCGTTCACTGGCAGGACCACCGTAAAAATATCTGAGTGTAACACAAGGAAGGTGTACCAAACTCTAACATGAAAATAGGATCCACAAACATAACATGTATGCATGAGGAGAACAAGGAGCACCTTCGTCAGGTTCTATAATGTCTTCGTGATCAAAAAATTTACGGGAACCTAGAGAAGTGTGCATTATTTACGTCACATCATTTCTAGGGAAGGTATCACATTCAATCCTTCCAAGATTAGAGACATTATGGATTGGCCAGATCCCACTAGTGTGACCGGGGTGCACAATTTCATGGGCTTCGCATGATACTATAAGATATTTGTACATGAATTTTCTCAGGTTGTGCAACCCATCACTTCCCTTTAGTGGAAAGGGAAGAAGTTTGTACGATCAGATAGATGTGATAAGGCCTTCAGGAAATTGAAGGAATGCCTCACATTAGTGCCTATTCTTGTAGTGACAAATCCTCAATTCCAATTCTTCATTTGCATAGATGTTTCTTTGGTAGAACTAAGAGGTTCGTTGATGTAATAGGGATGAGTGGTTACTTTTAATTCTTTTAAAATCAAGGATTATGAGCTCAATTATCCAGCTCATGACCTTGAGCTTCTAACAGTCATACACACCTTGGTGCGGTGGAGACATTCCCTTCTTGGCTAGAGATTTACACTCATGACTGATCACTTGAGTCTTCACTGCCTCTTCACGTAATCCAATCTCAATGCTCATCAGTGGCATTAGATGGAGTTACTTTGTGAGTATGACATGGAGATATAGAATGTGAAGGGTAACAATAATGTAGTTTCAGATGCCCTTAGTAGACGGAGACATATGGCTATGAATACTTAAGTGGTTACATATTTGAAGAGTATGATTTTGTAGCATATTCCTCATGACATCTTGTACCTTACAGCAAGTGAAAATATTGAGTCTCAAAGGCCCCTTGAGGGGATATTTGATGGATTTTCATTAGAGAAAAATGGCCTTCTCAAACATAGAGGTCGGATTTATGTTCCTAGAGATGGAGGTTTGAGACAGGAAATTTTGATAGAGGCTCATCATGCACCTTATTCAGCCCATCCTGAGGTGAAAAAGATGCACGCCACCTTGAGACAGTTGTACCATTAGAGGGGACTTCAGATAGATGTGGCTCAGTTCATCTCATGTTGTTTAGAGTGTTAAAAGGTTAAGGCCGAGCATCAACATCTAGATGGATTTCTCTTCCCTCACGCAATACTGGAGTTGAAATGGGAAACCATTTCCATGGACTTCATAGTTGGGCTACCAACATCGAGATATCACCACAATGCCATCATGGTCACGGTGGATAAATAAACGAAAGTGGCTAATTTTTCTCCAGTGAAGACCACCTACACAACTAGTGCAGTGGCACTGGTATACCTTAATGAGATTTTCATATTGTATGGGATTCCATGGAAGATCATTTGTGAACACGATCCCTTGTACACTTCTCACTTATGGACTACGAATCATCATGCTCTCAGGATGAAGATAAATTTAAGTATATCTTATCACCCTGAGACGATGGACAGACTGAGCAAGTGAATCAAATCTTGGAGGACATGCTTAGGATATGTTTCATGGACCATTAGTCGAGGTGGGAGGAGTACTTGTATTTGGTGGAATTTTCCTACAATAACATTTTTAAGAGATAAATAGACATGGCTCCTTTTTAGGCACTGTATGGAAGAGAGTGTAGGATACCACTGAGTTAAGACAGGTTGGAGGATAGGGTTTCTCTTGGGCCAGCTTTACTATAGGATATAGAGTAGTAGGTTATTATGATCAGGCAGAGATTGCAGAAGGCTAAGGACAGGTAGAGGAAGTATGCGGATCAGCATAGGAAAGATCATAGTTTTGAGGTGGGCAAGAAGGTATTTCTTCGTGTTAGGGCCTCATAAGAGCCCTATCCATTACGGAAAAGGATATAAGATTTCTCATAGATTTGTGGGTCCCTTTGAGATCTTGGACCGTATCGTTCCTTTGGTCTATCGTCTAGCATTGCCACCTAGTTTGTGTCACGTCCACAATGTATTTCATGTTTCTGTGCTTAGGAGATACATTGCAGATCCTTCTCATTTATTATATTGGACCTCATTTAGGTGCAAGATCAGGGGCAGAAGATGGTGGTGCCCATCTATATTTTAGAGCGAAGGACCCTGGGGCTTCGAGGTAGAGAGATTGACCAGGTTTGAGTAGATTGGGATAGGTATGATGAGACTGCTGCTACATGAGAGGATGCTATATTGCTATGAGTCTAGTTTCCACACCTATTTCAGTGACTTTCACAAGGAAGTCAAGTCTAAGGGGAGGGGGATGTAGTGCCCACTTCCCTTAGACACTTATTATATTTTGATCTCGATTAGTGTTGGTTATATAAATAGATATTATTGTATCATTTTGGCTTAACATGATGATTACATGATAGAGATACTTTGATTATTGATGGATTTCGAATCATAGTACGATTTGTGTGGATTTTTTAGAGAGACATTTTATATTGATGATTATGTGTTGTTGACATATTTGTCTATTTTTGACATTCAACATTTTTTGTCATATTGAGTAGGATTTAGAAGTGAACTAATCTTGTTATCTTATTGGTATTGATGAAATATAGAATTGAGATGTTGTTGGACTTTTAAAATAGTAACATTATTTTCCTAGAAGATGATTTAATTTATGTATGGCTGATTGTTGACTTATATGCATATATTTTATCTTGGTTGTTTTGATGTGGCCACGGGGCCAAAAGAGGTATTGTGTGTTTTGTAGGTGATTATATCACAACAATCAAAGGGGTGAATACTGGGTGGAATACTAGCTAGAAACGAAAATAGTCACCATGTAAACTTGTGTTACGTTGTGTGTGTTTTATTTGTTGTTATGGGGTCCCATGGGGGGATGACCTCCCATTGTGACCAAGGGGTTTGTGTGTTGTTATTTTATTTTCTTTTATTTAATTTTAGAGTATGTGATTTTGAGGTGATGTAATTCCCTTTTATCATTAATTAATTTATGTGTCTAGATTAGTAAATTAATCATGTTATTAAACTAATTATGGATGGGATAAAAATAATTCATTTATTAGATTAGATGGTTCTTTGGTTATGTGTTTTATGTTGAGTGTATGTGATCTTAAGTGTTGTACACTCTACCTCATCTTGGAAATTCGGATTTGGCCTTAACAACCAATTTTGGAGGCTTGTGGGACAAGCGAATATTTTCTCACATCTCTTAATTTCTTATTCCAACCCTACCTATGGATTGGGGGGTTAAAAATAAACCCCATTATGTGTTTTGGAAGGAAAAAGGTGAGTTTTAATTGCACTTTCTTACATGTGTTTAATTTTAGTCCTTAAAGGTTGTGGGTTGGAGTGGTGTGTGTAAGAGTTTTGTCATACCTCTCAACCAACCATTTATTATGCCTTTGGAGTATGGGCTTGACTTGGGTGATGTGGGATGGAGAAGAAATGATGTGGCATCCTACATGGAGCCACATCATCTCCCTCATCCTCTTTTCTATTTATTGGAAGTTTTGGGAAGTATTTAGGGTTACTTGCTTAGCTTTGGATCTTGGATTTTAGGGAATGATTTCTTATTGAAGTTTAAGGGAGATTGAATTTTCTTGAATTTGAAATATTTTGGGACTTGATTGAAAATTGAAGCTTTACCATGGCAAGGTAGGGTCTTGCACTCTTGTTTTCTTGTATGTGATGTGTTGATATGGATTTGTGGTCTTGTTTGAAGTGTTGGGTAGTGAAATGGCTTTAGGTTGTGTTGAGATGGTGAAATGGGGATGAAATATGTTGGGAGGCATAAGAGCTTCTTTGTGTGTTTAGGAGGGAGTGGGTTTTAGATGCCCCACCTTATTCTCTTTTGTTATTTTTGTGTATTGTGGGATCCATAAGAGAGAGTGAGGCATAAGAGTTAGGGAGGCGTATGAGACATATATTTGTTGTTATAGGGAGGCATAAGAAATTTTGGGATTGATTGTGTTTTGGAAGATTTTTGAGGTGGGCATCCAAACCCTTAGGAGGAAAAAAGGTATCCCCATATTCCTATCTCTACTTGGCTTATTTTAAAGCCATTGTTTTGGGAAGTTGTTGTGCTTAAAAATGAGTGTGTTTATGTGGTTATATTTCTTGTGTGTTTGTTGCTTGAAAGTAAGTGTGGAAGAAATGTATAGTTGTCATGTGTTTGAACCATCCTTGATTGCCTTGTGGTTGTAGCTCAGGGGACAATGAGAAGAAATTTATTCTTCTTCTCATTGGAGTTTTTGTTTGGTGGAGAGGTGTTAAAGTCTTCCCCATTTTTGTTGTCTTTATCAAGTGAAGAAAGATGCAGCCTTGTTTGAGATTTGATACTTGGAGAACTTGTAGAAGACTAAACATTCCTCTATTGTAGCAACCTTCTTGTAAAATTTCCACTTCAAGTGGAAGATTTATTGTATTTCTTTTGAAAGAGAAGTTCTATTCATATTGGTTATTAAGATTGTAATGTATGTGGGAAATAAAGACATTTTAGAGAAACAAGTTTGATAAAAAGGAAATGGAGTTGAAAGGGAAACAACTTGTCCACATTTTAGTTGTTTAATTTTCTCTCACAGGTGTGTTGCTCTTGCTATAAAATTATTGGAAAATATTGTTGAAAGTCTCTTGTAGGAATGTTGGAAATTTGTATGTTGAAAAGGAAAGAGATATCAAATTCTATTGTATTATTTGGAAGGAATATAATGAAATTTAAAGTATATTTGTGTATTTTTTGTATTGTTTGAAAGAGAGCCAAAATTTGTATGTATAGATGGAAAGAACTTAAATTAAAGTTGTCATTTACTTGGAAATTAAAATAGATTAATTCCTAAATCTAATTGTGTAAAGGAACTACATAGATGCAAGTAGACCCTTAGGTCTATTGATTTTGTAAATGTATTACTAAGTTAAATTCACTCATTTAAAACGAAATATCAAGAAAATGGGAATGATTAATAAAATAAAGATCTAAACCAACACTTGGTGATATCCTAGCCATTTATAATAATAAATTAGCAATTAATATAAGTATTTTTACTTAGTAGTAGTAGTGATATTAAAATATGTTATTATTTTGTTAATAATAATAATAGAAATATAACTACTTTATCTATATACCTTTAGTTTACATAACTATTTATATAATATATACATATAAATATAAATATGTATATATATATATATAAAGTTATAGTTTACTCAGTAGAGGATAGATGAGTTCCATGACTATAGCTAAGTGCACCTCCGTTAGGCATAACTTTATATATATATATATATATCATATATATATATATATATATATATATAAAGCCATGACTATAGCTAAGTAGAAGAGTCAATTCCTATACCTACTTTAGTATGTCGACTATATGGAGGACGAGAAAGTCTAGATTCTTAGGTTCATCAAGGGCTTGAATTTAGATTTGGGAGGTGTGGTGCACATTCATTTCCTTCAGACCTTAGTAGAGGCCGTTAGATAGGCCTAAATTATAGAGAAGACTCAGAGAAACACTCAGCAGGACATGGACAAAGTGTGGAGTCGCATCCTGCAGATGCAGGATAGTAGGTTGAGGGGTTCAAATCCTCCTCCTAAAAGTGGACATGGTTCAATACAGTTTTTATTCAGACCACCATAGCAGCCACCCCAGTAGCAACAGACTTGTCCACCATATAGACCTCCACAGAGATTTGATGCTCAAAGGGGACTGAGTATGGGACCTCCTCATAAGAGTCCCATTAGGAAACAGGGTGTACCGAGACCTCAGTTAGCAAGAGTATGTCAGCAGATACCTTAATAGTTAATAGATGAATCATCAGGATCCACGAGATAGTCCTCTAGAGTACTAGCTAGAGCCGCATCTCATTGGAGAGGACCAGGAAATTGTTATGGATGTGGCATTGTTGGACATCATTGGAGAGAGTCACCATAAGACCCTAGTAACAAAGGTAAGAAGTAAATTTCAAAGCCTACAGTTGGCGACATGGGAAGTAGCCATCAGATCTATGTAGCGGTTGAGAACCACCAGGCTGAGCATTAGAGCACATTGATAGAGACTATAGGTAGCATTGGTGTTATTCCTTCCTCTATAATGTTTGATTCTAGTTCCTCTAATTCATTTATTGTACCATCTTTAGTAGAGAATTGTAGGGTAGTGGCAGTTAGGTAGGGTCTTAGTTTGGATGTCGAGATGGCTTCTGGAGACAACATCTCTGTAGACTCCTTAGTTAAGGAGTGTGTAGTGTATTTGGGAAGTTATCACATCATTTCTGGGGAAGGTATCATAGTGAATCCTTCCAAGATTAAAGCCATTATGGATTGGCTAGCTCCCACTAGTGTGACCGAGGTGTGCAATTTCATGGGCTTGGTAGGATACTACAAGAGATTTGTACAATAATTTTCTCAGGTTTCACACCCCATTACTTCCCTTTAGAGGAAAGGGAAGAAGTTTGTATGGCCAGATAGATGTGAATAGGCCTTTAGGACACAGAAGGAATGCCTCACGTCAGTGCCTATTCTTGTAATTCCAAACTCTCAGGGTGAGTTCTTTATTTGCACAGATGCTTCTTTGGAAGGACTAGATGGTGTGTTGATACAAGAGGGCCGAGTGGTTACTTTTGATTCTCGTAAACTCAAGGATTATGAGTTCAATTATCCGACTCATGACCTTGAGCTTGTAGCAGTCGTACATGGCTTGGTGTTGTGGAGAAATTTCCATCTTGGCTAGACATTTATACTTAGGACTGATCACTTGAGTCTTCGCTACTTCTTCACATAGCCCAATCTCAACGCCCGTCAGCGGCATTGGATGGAGTTTCTTTGTGAGTAAAACATGGAGATAGATCATGTGAAGGGGAAGGAGAATGTTGTTGTAGACACCCTGAGTAGATGGAGACATGTGGCTATGGCTACTTTAGTGGGTATAGATTTGCAGGGTAAGATTTTGTAGTAGCTTCCTCATGACAGCTTCTACCTTGGAGCCAGAGCAAAGATTGAGTCTCAAAGGACCCTTGAGGAGAGATTTTATGGATTTTCATTAGAGACAGATGACCTTCTTAGGCACAGAGGTCATATTTCTTTTTGTAGAGATGGAGGTTTGAGATAGGACATTTTGATAAGGGCTCATGGTGCACATTATTTAGCCCATCCTGGGGTGAAGAAGATGCATGCCACTGTGAGAGAGTTATACCATTGGAGGGGACTTCAGAGAGACATGGCTCAGTTCATGTCATGCTATTTAGAGTGTAAGAAGGTGAAGGATGAGCATCAACATCGAGATGTCCTTCTCTTCCCTCACGACATACCTGAGTGGAAATGGGACACCATTTCCATAGAATTCATAGTTGGGTTACCAACTTTGAGATATCACCATGATGCCATCATGGTCACGGTGGATAAATTGTTGAAAGTGGCTCATTTTTCTTTGGTGAAGACCACCTACACAGCTAGTGTAGTGGTAAGGGTATACCTTGATGATATTTTCATATTGCATGAGATTCCATGGAAGATCATATGCGACCGCGATCCCTTGCACACTTCTCACTTCTGGACTACTATGCAGCATGCTATCGGGACAAAGATCAATTTAAGTATAACTTATCACCCTGAGACTGATGGATAGACTGAGTGGGTGAACTAGATCTTGGAGGACATGCTTATGATTTACATCATGGACCATCAGTCGAGGTGGGAAGAGTACTTTTATCTGCTGGAGTTTTCCTATAATAATAGTTTTCAGAGTTGGATAGGCATCGCTCCTTTTCAGGAATTGTATGGAAGAGAGTGTAGGACACCACTAAGTTGGGATAGGTTTGAGGACATGGTTTCTCTTGGGCTAGCTTTACTACAGGATATGGAGCAACAAGGTGTTATGATCAGGCATAGATTACAGGATGCTCAGGATAGGTAGAAAAGGTAAGCAGATCAACATAGGATAGATCATAGTTTTGAGGTGCGCAAGAATGTGTTTGTTCATGTCAGGCCTCATAAGATCCTATCCGTTACAGAAAAGGCTATAAGCTTTCTCCTAGATTTATGGGTCCCTTTTAGATATTGGAGCATATCTGTCCTTTTTCCTATCGTCTAGCATTTCCACCTAGCTTGTCTCACTTCCACAATGTATTTCATGTTTTCTATGTTCTTAGGAGATACATTACAGATCCTTCTCATGTATTATATTAGACCTCATTGCAAGTGGAGGATCAGATCCTGGTGATGTGGAGACCATCCGTATTTTAAAGCACAAGACCCTAAGCCTTCGAGGAAGAGAGATTGACCATGTTCGAGTATAGTGGGACAAGTATAATAAGAGTGCTGCTACATGGGAGGATGCTACATTGCCACAAGTCTAGTTTCCACACCTATTTGAGTGACTTCTAGGAGGAATTCGAGTCTAAGGAAAGGGGGATGTAGTACCCACTTCCCTTCGACACTTATTATATTTTGATCTCGATTACTGTTGGTTATATACATGGATACTATTGTATCATTTTGGCTTAACATGATGATTAGATGATAGAAATACTTTGATTAATGATGGATTTCGATTCATAGTATGATTTGTGTGGATTTCTTAGAGAGACATTTTATATTAATGATAATGTGTTGTTGACATATTTTTTTTTATGACATTCAACATTTTCATCATATTGAGTAGGATTTAGAAGTGAACTAATCTTGTGATCTTATTAGTATTGATGAAATATAGAATTGAGATGTTGTTGGAATTTGAAAATAGTAACATTATTTGACTAGATGATGATTTAATTTATGTATGGATAATTGTTGACTTAATGCATATATTTTATCTTGGATGTTTTGATGCAGCCATGAGGTTGAAGGAGGTATTGTGTGCTTTGCAGATGATTATATCACAACAATAAAAGGGGATTAAAGACCAACCACAGTGGAATACTGGGTGGATACGACAATGGTCACCATGGCAACTTGTGTTACGTTTTGTTTGTTTTATTTGTTGTTAGGGGGTCCCCATTGGGGGAAGACCTCCAATTGTGACCAAAGGGTTTGTGTGTTGTTATTTTCTTTTCCTTTATTAAATTTTAGAGGATGTGATTTATAGTGATGTAATTCCCATTTATCATTAATTAATTTATGTGTATAGACTATTGAATTAATCATGTTACTAAACTAATTATGGATGGGACAAAAAGAATTCATTTATTATATTAGATGGTTATTTGGTTTATGTGTTTTAAGTTTAGTGTACGTGATATTAACTGTTGTACACTTGACCTCATCTTGAAAATTCGGATTTGGCCTTAAGGGCTAATTTTGGAGGCTTTTGGGACAAGCTATGCTTGTCCCACACCTCTTAATTTCTTATACCAACCCTACCTATGTGTTGGGGGGTCAAAAATAGACCCCATTATGTGTTTTGGAAGCAAAAGGTGATTTTTAATTGCATTTTCTTACATGTGTTTAATTTTAGTCCTTAAAGGGTGTGGGTTAGACTGGTGTGTGTTAGAGTTTTGTCATACCTCTCAACCACCCATTTATTATTCCTTGGGGTATGGGTTTGACTTGGGTGATGTGAGATGGAGAAGAAATGATATGTCATCCTACATGGAGCCACATCATATCCCTCTTCCTCTTTTCTATTTTTTGGAATTTTTGGGAAGTATTTGTGGATACTTTCTTAGCTTTGGTTCTTAGATTTTGGGGAATGCTTGCTTGTTGGAGTTGAAGGGAGCTTGGAGTTTCTTGAGTTTGAAATATTTTGGGACTTGCTTTAAAATTGGAGCTTTACCATTGCAAGGTAGGGTCTTGCACTCTTGTTTTCTTCTTGTTTTCTTGTTGTTTTCTTGTATGTTATGTGTTGTATGGATTTGTGTTCTTTCTTGAAGTGTTGCGTAGTTAAATGGCTTTAGGATGTGTGGAGATGGAGAGAAGGGGATGAAATATGTTGTGAGGAATAGGAGATTCTTTGTGTGTTAGGGACAGAGTGGGTTTTGGATGTCCCACCTTGTTCTATTTTGTTATTTTTTTGCATTGTGGGAGCCTTAAGAGAGAGGGAGGCATAAGAGTGAGGGAGGCATATGAGACATACTTTTTTTTTAGGGAGGCATAAGATATTTTGGGATTGATTGTGTTTTGGAGGATTTTTTAAGTGGGCATCCAATCCCTTGGAAGGCACAAGGTTATCCCCAAATTCTTGTCTCTACTTAGCTTATTTTAGAGCCATTGTTTTGGGAAGTTGTTGTGCTTAAAAATGAGTGTGTTTATGTGGTTATCTTTTCTGTGTGTTTGTTAGTTGAAAGTAAGTGTGGAAGAATTTTATAGTTGCCATGTGTTTGAAGCATCCCTGATTTCCTTATGGTTGGGGATCGGGGAACAATGAGAAGAGTTTATTCTTCCTTTCATTGGAGTTTTGGTTTAGTGGAGAGTGTTAACTCGTCCCCATTTTTGTTGTTGTGATCAAGTGAAGAAATATGTAGCCTTGTTGGAGATTTGATACTTAGAGAACTTTTAGAAGACTAAACATTCCTCTACTGTAGCTACTTTCTTGTAAAATTTCCACTTCAAGTGGAAGATTTATTATATTTCTTTTGAAAGAAAAGTTGTATTGATATTGGTTATTAATATTGTAATGTATGTGGGAAAGAAAGGCATTGTAGAGAATTTTTTTTGATAAAATGGAAATGAAGTTGAAAGGGAAACTACTTGTTCAGATTTTAGTTGCTTCATTTTCTCTCATAGGTGTGTTGATTTTGCTTTAAAATTGTTGGAAAATATTATTGAAAGTCTCTTGTGGGAATGTTGGAAATTTGTATGTTGTAAAGGAAAGAGATATCAAATTCTATTGTATTAATAGGAAGGCATATGATGAAAGTTAAACTATATTTGTGCATTTTTTGTATTATTTGAAAGAGAGCCAAACTTTGTATGTATAGATGGAAAGAACTTAAATTATAGTTGTCATTTACTTAGCCAATAAAATAGATTAATTCCTAAATCTAATTGTGTAAAGAAATTACATAGTTACAAGTAGACCTTAGATCTATTGATTTTGTAAATGTATTACTAAGTTAAATTCACTCATTTTAAATCAAATATCAAGAAAAATAGGAATGATTAATGAAATAAAGTTCTAAACAAACACTTGATGATATCCTAGCAATTTATAAAAGAAATTTTACGTACAATATTAAGTTAGCAATTAATATAAGTATTTTTACTTCTTAGTAATAGTAGAGATATTAAAATATATTATTATTTTGTTAATAATAATAATAGAAATATAAGTACTATATCTATAAACCTTTACTTTATATAAGTATTATATATATATATATATATAAAGTGATATTTTATACACTTAAAAGAGGAATTACTTTAAAATTCAACGTATCAAATAGAGGATTACGGTTGTAGCCTGTACATTTTAATGTGGGAAAGGGTTGGGGGGGAAGGGTCTTCGACCCCACCACCACCCCATTAACAAATGGGAGGGGGGTCGGGTCGGCGACCATCCCCCCCCGGCCCCAAAAATATTTCCAAAGAATACAATAAACCCTCTGCAGTTTTACTTTGAGCTCTACCGTTTTATGTGGCCGACTGTGGATTTTGCGGCTGGTGCAAGCTTTTACTCTTGGCTCTACATAAGGAAATAATGCGCATTCTGTGCAAAACTTTGAACAACGACCTTATTTTAAAGGACACACACACACATGTATATTGTATACTTAAGTTTTTTTATATATAAATTTCATTTCGAGTTTCTAAAACAAAAAAAAGAAGATAGTAAAATAGAAAAAATGGATTTATATACATAGATATATACCTAAATTTATTTATATATATGAATATATATATATCTATGTATATATATATATGTGCAAATGTGTATATAGATATGTATACACACACACACACACACACACACACACACACACACACACACACACACACACACACACACACACACACAAAAACATACGTACATACATATAATGTACGTATGTATGCACTCACACAACAAAGATACATATATATATATATATATATATATATGTATGTATGTATATATATATATATATATATATGTATGTATATATGTATGTATGTATGTATGTATATATATATGTATGTATGTATGTATACATGTATATATATATATGTAAATACATACACACACACACACCCCATATATATATATCCTACAAATTGGGAATATATACATTCTCCCACGCATTCCATTAAAATGGGGCAAAACCCATAAGGTCACTTGGGACAAATATTGAAATAATGAGGTAAATAAAATAAACAAATAAATTGAAACCCTAGGTGAGGGTGGAAATAAAACAAGAAAATAGATGAAGCATGTGTATCCTTCCAAAAGCTTGAGGTGGCCTCTCATGGATTCCTCATTCTACAAAACAAAATAAATAAATAATAAACCAAACAAAACGAATGAAGTCTTTCATAAGAAAACTTAGGGTTAGTAGAATCCCTTGATCTTGTTGCCCGCAAATGAATCCATCCAATTGATGAGATTCATTCCTAAAAAAAGTAGGTTGGGAGTGGGTGAGTGATATTTAAATTTTAAAATGCATTTGGGTTGACTTTTTAGGGGGCCACTTTAGATGTGTAGGGGGTGGGATTATTTTTCTAACCCTTGTGCTAAATTAAGGATATTTCTATTTGTTTTTAAAAATCTTGTCACCTTGTGGGATTAATATAAACTTAGTATTTAATTAAATAGACCCCTTTTACCCATGAGATTAATTTGTGCAAGTTTGATTATGGTATAAATTAAATTTTATCAAAATAAAATTCAGGGGAAACTAAACAAGGCCTTAGACTAACCTAGTTTATTAATAGGTATTGAGGGCATTATTATTTTATTTTAATGGGGATTAAAAGGGAAATTTATATTTTTTATTTAAAATAACTTAGAAACTAGATTGTGTTAAATGCAATTCGAAACCTTTTTGTGAGCACGGTATTTAAAAAAATGATTCCATAATTTTTATAGCTTGCCCTAGGTTGTTCTCAGGTTTCGTGCAGCAAATTTTAGCAGGTGTTAAAACATGGAAGGTTATTTCATGGATTCATGCTTTTTTTGATTGTTCAGTGAGATTTTCAAACCAAATTTTGGATGAAATGTATCACATAAATTTGGTGTATTGAGTTGTATGGGAGAAAACTTTGTTTTAAATAGGAATTATGTTTTAAATCTTGACACGATTGTTTTATAGGGATGTTCCAAAACCATCGGTCCAACATTGTTTTAAATAATATAGGATCCAAAACTCATATTAGAGTGATAACCATGTTAGAGTTATAACACCCATTAGTTATCTGGTAACTTAGTCTTGTCAGGTCTCACACCCCTTCTCTCTGCTCATCTAATTCATTCTCACATCCATCTCACAATAAATTAACTATTTAGGTTCTCGGTGAATTGTTTGACACAATGTCTCTATTGTATAATGGGGGGGGGCACGATTTATTTCCCTTTCCACTTATAAAATTTGAGCAATTTTATCCCCAAAATCCACAGGATTTGTGCTATATGGAACATCATACCAAATAAATTTGAACATGTTATTGACTAAGTTATAAACCTGATAAATGTATTTAAATATGATATTATTGTCCAATATATATTATTCAATCATTGATGAGTTTCCTTGTCTATTTATTTTCTAATTTGTTATCTATTTACATTCTAGTAAATAATAGTGTTAGGAGGAAATTTTAAGAAAACTGAGTACGACAGAGATTAAATTTAATTCAGAAATCAATTTTCTATTATGGTCAATAATAGGTAATAGAATAGTAAAGACCAACACATGATTATTAGAGTATATGAATGAGTTCTGAAAGTATCTATATGGAAACAAAGGAAAGGTATGAGAAAAATTCAGTGAGAAATAAATTATTTTGTATATTTGAAAGTAATATTTATTAAATATATGTTGTTTTATAGATCTAGACCATATTATTTATTATGCGTCTCTTGTGGTTCAATCGTTTAATGTATGGAAATATGAACTGATACTTTTAAAATATTAATATAAAAAATGTTGAATGTAAATATTATCTCTCAAAATTGAATTATCAAATGAATAAAAAAATTTAATACTTTTTATCCCTGCACTAAAAAAGTCCTTTAGGATTGCTAAAAAATTATCCGAAGACAACGATATTTCTAACTTATCTCATAGAAAAGGAGACACTTAACAAATTAAAATAAATACTTTATATATAATGTAAAACCGCAAAACATCAAATATGTATTATATATTGAAAGAGACACTTAAAAATTTTAAAATAAATACTTTATATATTGAAAGAGGGAACTCAAACACTTTTTTTGATATATACTATTCTTATCCTTTGATGAGATATTTCATACTTTTAAAATACGAGAGCTCAAGATCTTATCATTATACAAGATTCAGTTTGGGTCTATCTAACATAATGCATCTACATATGAATTTAAAGGAAAATTTAATTACAAAACTAAAATAAAAGAAGAAATGTTTTTAAGGAAAAGTAATTATTAATGTCATATCTCAACCTATAAATCTTCAACTACACATTTCTCTTAAAAATCAACTCACCGGTTTTTTTTTATCCTTTTATTTATGATATTACATAAATTTATTGAGTATAACCTTGTATCTCTCACTCCCCCTATTGGGGTTGGTATGAGAAAACCTCAAGATAAATATTTCAATTCTAATGCTTCTTATGAATATCATAGTTGTATTGGGAACCCCCCTCATACATGCTTCATGCTTCAACATGTTATAGAAGATATGTTTAATACCAATGTTATTGAAGTTTATTCTACTCCTAGCAAATCCTAGCCTCAATTCATTAAAATTCCTAAGCGTAATATTTTAAATGACCCATTTGCTAATCATATTGATATTTAATCTTATATTATCTTGGATTTTCATCATACATATAAGGAACAACCCGCCTCTAGCTACAAATGATCAACCACTTAATCCACTTATTAGTACAATTACTTATTCGTTTCCTCCTACGCCTATTATTACATTTGATGAAAATGATACACTTGATGATAATGTTATTTATAATGCACTTTATTCATTTCTTTGTTAATAGACAATTTATCCATAGTTTATTATTTGATAATTGTTTTATAAATAACATTTACACTCTCAAGCCCCTTACCTCTTTAGGGCTATACTAAGAAATGTGTCCAATTTAATGCAGAATCTCCTAATAAAATTTATTGATCATATTAGTATACCCATTATAGAGGGATCCATTACATTGAATAGATCATTCTTTGTCATTGATACTTTTGGGACATGTGAAATGTTTCTAGGATACTCTTGGATTCATAAGCTTAAGGATATTCCTTGTATTTTTCACCAATGTATAAACTATCCTTATGGAAATCAAAACTCAAGGTATCCGTCATGAGGATCCTTTACATATGACCTCTTATAATGGGAGAACCAGTTTATGATCCCATTCGTATCAAGCCTATTCATGTTATATATATAAAAATCCATCTTCGGTAGGTATCTTCCTAGGTCTCTTCATATATGCAACTAATATTGTAAGTATGTCCCAGAGCCTAATATTAAAGCTATACATCATACTATCATTATGTGTGGTACAATTTTGAGGCCCAAGTCTCATACACTTATGCATACCTCTCCTCACCCTATCAAACACGTCATAGCGTAGCACTTCCTTTTCAATATCTAGAAACATAAAAAATACAAAAAAATTAAAAAATTTAATAATAAAAAATCCAACATATTTCAACAATACAAAATAGGGACCTAAACATGGATTGATCTAATTGTTTATTTACTTTACATATGTTATTTTTCACATGGTTTAATAGATAGCATATTTGAAACTCTTCACATAGATGTGTTTCATGACATAAAAAAGAATTACATAGGACACAATATACTTTATAGTGCTATGTTTTTCCTATTACCAAATGGCCATGTAAATCTAGGGGCATATTCTACACTATTAGTACCTACTTGGGAAGATTTATGGAAATTTAAATTTTTCTACAACATACATGATACTATAGGTCTAGGGATAGATTACAAAATTCAAAGTAGAGTTTACTACACATTATTATAAAATGTTGGTGGGGGCATTATTACTTCTTTCAATTTCATAGTTGTGCATTTTATAATCATAATCACTTATAAAATACATGGTGTGAGAGTATGTGCATGCTTCATTCCCATTTATCTATTCATTTTTGGTACATTAGAACTTGTTACAATGCATAGTGGGGGGTATAAGTACTTCATTCCTTTGAAAATTTTACATTAATTTACAAATTCAATACCTAGATCCCTTTATAATGGTATGGTTCCATGGATGGAAGCCTCATGACACCTTTACTTTAGTGCATTAGGGAAATCAATTCATTTCCTGAGTGTGTGGAGAGAGATCGAATTCCCTTCATGGTTTCATATACTTCTTTAAATCAAGGATTGATCAACCCCAATCCTTCAGCACTTGACACAAATATAATCTATCTCTCCAAGTTCTCCAAACATGAACCTCCTCCTTCGAAGAGGAAAACAAATGCATCCTTCCATGTTTTATTAACTTTCAATTTTCAAAAGTTAAATTTCAGTTTCAATAGAGCATTAATGTTTAATTATTTCTATATGAACATTGAGTACACTATATATTGTAAGTTTTTTACACTGGGATAATGTGACAACCTCAAACATCTCAAGCAATCAAGTTAATAATAGAGAAAATAAAAGTGTGGTTTCACACTCTAGTATTAATTTCCTTTAAGAAAGTAAGTTTAATATCTTGGCTTGATGGGGTATTATATACACCTAAATTTGACAATGAATAACTTGATAATGTTAATATTAGATTAAGCCTTAAAATAATTACTTATACACCTATTATGAGACAAATAGTTAAATCTATAGCTATATTGCAAGCAATTCTCTCTTCATTTCACTCCTTATTCACTCATAGAAAATATCATATTAATCTACAATACCCAATCTCCCTCCTAGATAAAACTTTAAAATAAGGACCAAACTACCAAATGGTTTGGTTCAAAAGTGGTGATGTTTTTGATATCCTTGTAACATTTAGCTATTTGATTTTATATCTTTTATGGGTCATTAATTTCCTCTTTGGGTTGGCCTTAATGAAAAAATACACTTACAAAAACCCTATAAAAAGAAACCCAAACGCATTTATTTACTCATGTGGTAATTATAAGAGCTCCTTACGAGAAAATATCTCATGAAACCTACATAGCTCTCATAAATTTCCTTCAAACAACTACACACCTTAGGAAAAATATGTACATTTGTCTAAAACACTCGAAATCAAGTTTCATAGAAAAGCTTCCCAACACAAAGACCACTAAATCCAACTTAAGCACTAATTTATATATAATGTAAAACCTCAAAACATCAAATATTTTATATGTAATGTAAAATGAAAAAACATCAAAAATAGTATATATTGAAAGAGGGAGATGGAAATTGAATATGAAGAACTAGGTTTAAATTAAGATAATATATGTTTATGCATAGACTCAAATAATTCTATGTGCACCCATTAAATATATCACAATTATTCTTCCACCACAATAAAATTAACTATTGATAGTCCGCACAAACTACATAAAATATAATGCACATATGGAGATAGATTTTGTACAATATTCTTACAGATTGGAAAGATTCAAATATATCTGAGTGGACCCACTGGATATATCACAACTATATTTTCATGAATTTAAAGCTGACAAAAATTACATAGGATATTTTATGTATAGAGGGAGATGCCTAGATTTTAACCCGCGACCACATAACCAAGACAAGTTTGGTTATAACTAGCTAGTTATCACATTATACCTACATCAACGGTAAGAGTAAAGTTTATATCTATAACTATAATGCCAATTACGCAAATAGTTGGTTGATAAACATAATCCATACCATAAGGCTCAAGTCCATTATTTATGCAATAGGAAATCCATCAATGTGTACACCAAAATTATGTTTTCTTCGATTAAGTTAAAACCCATAATTTAGTATATATGATATTTATTATTGAAAAATTACATATGAGAGTAAATGCATTTCTATTTATTTTTTGATATTATCTATTTATTGTGGTTATTCCAATTTTATTATTCATGTACTGTGTTGGTTTGATTTAGTAATTTATGTTTGATTTGACATAGTTGCGACTAGTTTTAATTTTTTCATAATATAATTAATTGTAAACATTTTAGTTGTGTTAAATGGAATATCGTTAGAGTAATTTTAATTTTTCTGTATTCATTATTATTGTAAATAATGGTAATGTGCATATACCAGTTAAATATAGATATTTTTTAATTTGTTATTATATGTTGGTAATTGCAATGTTGTGAATGTATGATGTAAGTGTAAGCTAAAAATAATTCTTTGTTGTCATACTCATTCTCAATTCGATACATGGAGGAAAGTACCTCTACAAAGATACGAATCAATGCGTGTTTAAGGGGCTTTCCCCTTGGGAGGCCACATTCATACGCCTAACTATCGTTGGGTGGTAGACTGTATTGCACAGAGGTTTTTAAAGCCACCCATCGAAGAGAAATTATTCACACTTGAGTTTTTCATGGATATTAGCTTTCTGAAATTGTGATTTTTTTTCATATTGAATTATGTATATTACTTTTTCCATGCATCATACTAAAATCAATTATATATTTTTGTTTGCATATGTGTTGTTGTATTTAGTTTCTCTTTTGCATGGTGAAAATAAATACACAAAGCTCTATTCCTCCTAATCCCATAGCGATAACGTTGAAAAATATGAAGAAAAGTCTCCCATCTCCTATTCGCGTTGGTCTGCCCTAGCCAGGCCCAAGCTGTGCCCTAACCATGGTTGCTACA
Organism: Taxus chinensis; assembly: GCA_019776745.2. Classification (NCBI taxonomy): domain Eukaryota; kingdom Viridiplantae; phylum Streptophyta; class Pinopsida; order Cupressales; family Taxaceae; genus Taxus; species Taxus chinensis. The sequence continues at coordinate 762,682,369 of CM034151.1, read as the reverse complement.
CGGGCGCACAGATCTTCAAACTCTGTTCAATGCTTAGGTCAGCCAGAACACGGGACTATTGGAGGCACGATCAGCGAATCAAAATGGGATGCCCTTCTCCTTGGCGACGGCTATGGGAACCTGCCCCTAGCATCCAAAACTGATGGCGGTGCCTGTAACATGGAAAATACAGAGACAACCTCTTGGATTGACATGGATTTTGATGCTAATCAAGACCCCCCTTCACAAAAAATTTGGGATAAAGTTTCTCCGACCTGTCAAAAAATAGGGGATCTCTCTATTGAGACAGGTAAAGCTGGCTTGGTCTCTCCTACAAATCTCAACAATGGTAATGAATCATTTAAAAATGACGGATCTTCTTACAAGAGCAGGGAGACATCCAACTCACTGCATAAAACCTCTGGTGGAGATAAATCCACTTCCTATGCTTCAGTGGTCTCCAAACAAAAGGATAATACCAGAAATGAGCTCTTGAAACCTCACTGGAGGTCCTGACGCTGAAAAATTGAGGAGGATCTACTTGTAAAGATTCTTAAGGAGGAGGAAAATCTCTCCCAGCTGGGTCTCATATGCAGATTTCATAAATTTTGGCCTAAGCTTTTTCAGCTCCATGAATGGATAGCCCAGAGATGGAGAGAAAAAAATACAAGGTAAGATTGAGCCTTTATCCCTGTGCTAAAGTTTACTTCATTGCGGTCTTTGAAACCCCTGCTGATAGGGATTTAATTCTTAGCTAGCATTGGGGTTTGGGGGGGAACATGGACTTATGTCCAAACCATGGTATCCGTCCTTCTATCCGTTAAAGGAGTCTTTTGATACCTACCCAATTTGGGTTCATTTACCAGGACTTCCATTACAACTTTGGAACAGATCTTGTCTCATTGCTATAGGTGATACTCTTGGCTCATGTGTGGCAGTTGATGGTAAGACCTCCATTCAAACACATACTACGTTTGCTCGAATCCTGGTGGATATTTATACCTCCAAACTCTTACCAGCAGAAATCAATCTTCAGATTGGATAAAGGCTCTTGGTATAGAGGATTGACTATGAGAGACTTGCCTTCAGATGTCGGCGTTGCTTCCAAACCAGTCATGCTACAATCGATTATGAACATTCCACAAGAAAGAACAAAACATCCTAGTTGAAGGATTCTCTTCCTGAACATCTCACAATCATCTCAGATATGACGGGGGATTCTAGTGCCCCCTTGCAAGTTGACTCACCTGTCGTGACTGATTCATAGGCCAAATTAGAGAAACTACCAACAGACTATTCTCTGCAGATTGCTGATTCAGTGTTTAAGGAAGTGTTTGGCCCCCCTTTCTGGGGGTCACAGTTACATCAAATCCATTGCAAATGCTTCGATTGCATTGGATGTTGGAAATTCAGATTGGATAGTGGTGGATCGGAAAAAGAAGGATAATGTCAAATCTAAATCCCCCACCTATCCAGACAAGGTTTGATTCTTGTTTTTTTAGTGCTATTATTGTTACATCTGGGCATATGGGCCATCTGCACAGTTGCTGAGCAGTTGTGTTGCTGTTTTGTTGTTGTTTTTTAGCTGCTTTTGAAGCAGCTGTTTTGTTTTTGCTGGTTCTTGGTGGTTTTTTGCTGTTCAGGCTATCTGGGGTTAAATTTTGCTTTTGAGCACTGTTGTAAAATGGTATATTCCCTTTCAAAAAAATATTTTCCATTAATAAAAAAAACGTTGAAAAATACCAAATTAGTAAGGGAGGAGTCCTTCAGGAGGTCCACATTTGTGGTCTACATAGACCATCATCAACAGAATAAGCCTCCCAAACTAGAAATTGTAGCGATGGTTAAGGTAGGGCTCAATTTTCTGGAAACTTTTGTTATTTATTTGTCTAATTTCTGCACTATATGACCCCATTCATGAAGATATGGTATAGATTATGACATGATAAAGGATGCCCAAAAGTATGAGCCTCCACATAAGCTGAGGAAGTTGGGAGTTCCGATCATAAAACTGGAAACAAATCCAAAAAATTGTGTAAAAAAGATTGCACAAGGAAGCAACTCCAATTTTGCTACTAAAAAAATAGTTACTGCTTTTATATGTTTTGTACTAAAAAACTTTGGACATGTTTAAAAAAAATCTATATAAATATTTAAATTTTGACAAATGTTGATTCACACGAGCTTAAATACATTTCATTTTGTTGTTCGAATATACTCTTGATTCACACAATCTTAAATATTAAATATGTTTTCCAATGTAGTAAATATGTTTTCCGTAGTATTAAAATGTGTTTATATGGATTATATTTTTAAAATTAATAATTTTTATATAATTTATAACAAGTATAAGTTTTTAAAATTCATTTATGTTAAAATTATATTTAGGTAACAAATGTGTAATTGTTATGAGAAACAAGTTCCCATTCCCTTCCAAATTTATCCATGTGACCCTTTGTCTACCTTATTCACATTTTTTGGCAATTATATATCAGTTTGTTTGTGTGTCAATAGTGTTCTAATATGAGTTCAACGCATCTATAGATGCATATGTACTCTACTTAATCTACATATTATAGAAATTCATTATTGTTTGAATAGGAGTTAATTATACAAAATTCAAGTATTCATTGAAGCATGTAATTTTCATACTACATATACATTACAATGGTTTTTTAGTGAATAAAATATAACAATTATTGGAATATTATTCACAATACTATATCCTATTGATGGACTTGGTAAATATAAAGAAATATTAGTCTATTGGATAAAATGAAAAACCCAAAACATTTTATTATTTCCTTATGGTTTAAACTTCAACATCCCATTTAGGGAAAGAAAAAGAAGTACATTTTCCCATTTGATTGTAATGAAGTTTTAAAAACTTGGGAGGGTTTTTGGACCCCTCGTGTTGACAAATCTACTTGTAAAAAATATTTTGAATTAAAGTGCACAATTTTACTCGGAATGTCAATTGTATGGTTTAGGTATGCTTGAAATGTCAATTATACATTATACACTTTTTGCTTCTCATAAATGTAAGTTTACTAGATTTCCCGTGTCTAATAGAAATAAATTTTACAACAAGATTTGGATGATCATCTTCTTATCACTTCCCAATAACATGATAAATTTAAACACTATCTTTGATGATCATCTTCTTGTCACTCCTATGAACAGGATAAATCTAAACCCTATGTACTGGATATTTCTTTATTTATTTGATGTTAAAAACTAATCAAATGTTATTTACTCTTCTACATCCATTTTATCCCTAATCCAATGTTTATAGATATTTATATTGAAATTATATTGAAATCTATCAATTCACAATACACTAATCAATTTATTAAGTGAATTATTCAAATTTAATATTTACCCATAACATTTTTAAACTAGTAATTATTGGAAAACAAATTTTTAAAAAATTATTAGAAATTGCGCTTTTATTAATTATATGTTAGAAATATAATGTTATTTAGGCAGAAAATGATTGGAATGGAATCAAACCCCTAAATGTGATTCCAATATATTCCCCCTTTAGTATAATATATAGAATACAAAGTTCTAGTACCGTAAGGACTATATTGTTTTAATACAATGTTTCCTAAAAATAAGTCACTCAGAAACACATGGCATTAACTCGATTAGTGTGCATGTCCCTAGATAGATTACTAACTCCACTGAACCTCCAATATTGTTGGCTATATTTTTTGTCCAACTTAAAACCTTGGCAGTCATGAGATAAATATCCTTCATTTACCGGTGATGCTGCCATGTAAGATTTTTTCAATTATATTTCCTAACATCTATCTGTTTGTTTTACTTTAACTATGTAGCTCATGAACCATAGCTAGGAAATTTTTTAGCAATTAAGCAACTATAAGAAATATGCGTAGGAAAGGAAAATAATTAAATATGAGAATAAGGAAAGGATATGTGCAACCTAACCAATAGTTGACAGAGTTGGCCACATGCACATAGACGAAACAAATAGATCTTGAAATAAAAAAATTAAAGTGAAGGAAAGTTTCAAATCCAGATCTAAGATAACACGAATTTTATGAAAAGATCTAAAAATAAATAAAAAAAAATGCATCATTGACACAAAGTTATCGAGAAATCTACTTCTTCTCTATTCTTCAGCTTTTAGAAATCTATAAAGGATTTCAACTCAAATTATGGAACACAAGAATGCTGATTAAAAATTTTGATCCTTTAACCTATAGGTTATTCCTATATTTATAGTGCATAAAGGGAAATTACAAATAGGAAGATTTAAATGAAATCTCGCATGTAGAAGCTATGAAAAGGGAAACAACTGGCAATCTTCCTCTTGGAATTCCTTTCTGCATGACATGCATGATTTATAACTAAAAAAAATAGAACCTTCTATTTTACATGTCTACCACCTATTTCCAAGTAATTGAATTCTTCAGGTACCAAATTTTAAACGAAGCACTTAAGTTTTATAATTTAATTGATTGCTCAATTAATTTGTCAGATAAAATAAAAAAAAGAGGAAAATAAATAAGAAGAAAGTTGCAACCCTCTCAGTCTTGTTCTTTTTCCATATTCTACATGCAGTTGACTCTTTTACCTTTGATTCTCAGCAAAATATATCTTGAAGCTATGCATGGCTACAATTTTCTTGTGGGTATTGCCTTTGACATATCCTCTCTTTTATCCTTAAATATTTTGTAATTATTCTTTAATACATGCACCAGTGCAATGTTTTCCATAAATAATTCAAACAAAACTCAACATTTTTTATTTTTATTTGCATATGAGAAATTTTAAATTCTAGAAAGAACTCTGGGTGAATGCAATAACAAGTAAATTCAATGAAGGTTTCAACTGGAAGATTAGGAACACATGCAAAAGATCTTGGAAGGAATTTTCCATGCATTGACTTCTACTTGGGTTGTATTAGAAACAAGAGGATGATTTTTTTCCAGAAGCCTTTGCAATTATAAGATGTAGATTTGTCAATAAAATAAATGATAGGTTCAGTGCCTATGTCTTTATAATTGAATTCAGTAAATCTAGAAGCTATGCATGATTCTGATGATCCTTTTCTTTCATCATGCTTTAGCACGTGGCTGGAACAATCTTTATCTGAGCTCTTTTTATTTTAATTCTACTGGAATCCATTGCAATTGGATGAATTTGTGTAGATATGACAACTTCTTTAGATTCATAATATATATTCAATGTACCTAACATTTATTTGATCACTTGTGATGAATACCTAAAATTTATTCAAACAAAGATGTAGTCCATGACATGAATACTTTATTTTTATCACCAAAATATGCATATAAATCTAGCAGCCCTAAAATTTGAGGTTTTGTTTTCATGAAAATCAAGAAAAAATATTATTTAATTCACCAAGGCACATATACCAACATGTAGATACTCAGAATGAAAAAAATTGGGCTACTCCAACCCAAGGTGTGAAAATTGGAAGCTTCTCGATAGTGGAAAATAAACTTTAATGCATAATTCTCCTTCTTTTGGCGCCAAAACTCTTCTGGTCTGCAATCCTCATAAAAAATAATTAACTGTCTCCCCTTTATGGTGTCCCATGCTTATATAAACTCTAGGATGCTATTTTTAATAATTTCCTCTTCCCATTTCTTGCAATTAAATTAATTAATAGCCATGTTTACTCATCCAATTTGGGCGCCCAAGTCTACATGTTGTTGGTTCTTTTTTAAATAATTTATTTTATTTACTTTTATCTTGCATCATTGACTTCTCCTTATCTCTTCCACTTGCATTGAATTTTCTTCTATTTATGGTGCAAAATTGGGTGAATAAACCCTTAATAAATATTATTAAATGCATTGTTAGTCACCCAAGGTGGGTTACACGTTTTGGCAAGAGGAATTACTAAAAATAAGAAGTCAACTTGTGGGGAATTTCCACCTTGCAATGCAGAAGTTATTTGACTTTCATAATGGGAATGTTTACCCTACAAGGCAGGTAATAAATTCCCGCCTACCTACCACTACCAAAATTCCCACTAGCAAATTAAAACATATCCCAAAAAGTTGGACTTGTATTAAAAATAGCTTCCTTTGATAAAGCGCGTCTTGCATGGGTGAATAAGGCTCTTGGGTGGGAAAAGTTAGCCTATTAGGTAGTTAGAAAATTCTCATATGTGCTTTAAATGATTTTTCTTTATTTTTTAATGGGAATTTTTACCTTACAAGGCAGGTAAGAAATTCCCCCCTACCTTCCTCCTCTAATATTCCCATTGTAGATTAAGTGACTTTGACTTCATGGTAAAAAGTACCCTACAAGGTGAATAAGAAATTCCTGCCTGCCTACCACTACTGAAAATCCCCTTGCAGCTTAAACCCATTCATTCCAAAAAATGTGACTTGCCTAGGAGAGGATTTTTGTGCTTGAATTTATCTTTTTTGGTCAGAAGTTTGCTTTATGAGGATGATTCCTTCTAGTGTGGTGGCCATAACTGATCTCTATATGCTCCAAGAAATTAAAAAGACTATATAGGACAAAGAGATAACCCAGGGGAATTAAATAGAAAGACAACGAGGAAAACTAGTAAAGAACACAAAAGAAATAAATAAAAATGAAAAATGTTGCCAGAAGTCACATAACAAGCTCTTAATTCATTCTTGGTGAAAACCCTATTGAGATATGTGAATAATGGCATGAAAAAAACCTTCAACCAGAGCACAATTTACTTCAAACAAGGCATTATTTATTTAATAAATAATTAAATAAAAATTTCTTGTAGATAAAACTTTCCAAAGGTATAAAATGAGTTTTGGCTTCTCAGTATTTGTTAAAATTGGCTCATATGGTTCACTGGGAATATCTCAACATAATACAGACATCTAATGGAAATAAAAACATGAAAAAGACCCATTATTTTAAAAAGAACGTTTTTTTTTTAAATGGGTAGTCTCAGATTTCAAGATAAAATTTGGGGACACAAGTTGGCTCCATCTATGGACATATTTGCCTATCTCAGAATGACAAGAGTAAAGATGAGATCCTAGCTTCTCTAGTTTCATATATTTTCCATTGGGTTTGGGTCAGTCAAACAAAAACAAAACAAAACAAAACAAAGAAAAGGAAAGAAAACAACAAAGTTTTATTTATATACATAAAATTTTTACCTTGCATTTTTTTAATTCTGGAAAGGATTCAAGTGTTTCCATTTGAAATATAGGGGTAACTCAATTCCATCCTGGTAGGAAAGGAAGAAATTATCCATTCCATCCACTCTTTTGATCACAAAGGGCCCTTTCAAAAGTGAATTAGATTTGTTGTTTGTGCCCTTCGATTCATGTCTTTGGTCCCACAAGAGAATCCAGTCTCTGATATTTAATTTCCTTTCTCTTGGATTTTTGTCAAATACCTTGGGAAATTCTTCATCAAATTCATCTTGTGGTGGCTCATCCTTTCTTCTCTTTGTGGTAAGGCTTCATTAAATTCCTGTGTTCCCAAATTTATTAGCTGCATTCTTGAGGAGGAACTATCACCACATTATTTGTTCTTATTTGGGTACTGATCACACTTGTCGAAATTATTCACTAAGGAAACTAAGCCTTGGGGGATTTTGTTACCTTTTGGTTGGATTACTCTACTATTATCACCATAATATGGATCAATTATATCTGTGACTATTTGTTGTGGTGGTGACTTACTACCTTCAACACACAACTTGTCAAAGTTATCTTCTTCCAGACATGCAGATGTTTGTTTGTAATCATTGAAAAAATTTCACTACTCAACACTATCAGGGATTTTAGGGCGGTAGACAATCTCGAATTTATAGTTTCCTTGTTTGAATATGGATGGTGGTCTATCTGGATTCAATAGTACAACCGTGACTACTAAAGAGTCTACCTTGGAATTCTTATTTGTTCGTATGAAGTCAATAGAGAAGGCTACACAATCGAGTGTGGAAAAAATCAATTTATCTCTGTAATGCTCCATCTTATCTCCTTTGACTTGATTTTTCCCTCAAACTTGCTTTCCTAGAAGTTTAATATCTCTTTGGGTTTTGAGGAGTTTTACTCCTTTATTTCTAGCTTGCTCCATTCCTAGTAGAAATGTTTTATACTCCGTTGTATTGTTAGTTTTCTTGAACATCATCTTGTGGGAGTATGGGAATATCTCATGATTTGGAGATATTAGTATAACATTGAATCCTGATCCAAAACAACAACAAGTGCCGGTAAAATCTAGATTCCAAACAAATTCTTCTTATTTTGCTGGCTCTGGTTAAAGTTCTGGCTCTAGAATGCTTTTGTAACCGGGTACTTGGACTTATTTTCTGGATCTAGCTTCTGATTTATTCCTTTTATAGGAATATGAGAACATGACCAATCCATATTTACTTCTCCTCCCAACTCTTTTTATAAGTTTCTAATCAGCAACATCCTGTAGGAGACAGAAATATCTACAACTAAGATTGTCATGTTTAATATTTTGTAGGAAAAGTCACCAGAACAGCTTGTGCATCTTTGATTTATCTAATTAAAGGGACTTGTCTCTCCATGGAATAACACCTTTTTATTTTCTTTGTCAAGGTAAGACCAAGAGAATTTACAACTTTAGCTGGCATGACATTTTCAGAAGCACTCGAATCTAGAATTCAGTTTCTTAACTTGAAACCCTTAAGCAATAGGGAGACATAGAATGATTCTACTCTTTCATAAGATAATGAGGACTTAACAACTATAGTGTTGTTATGGGGATGAGTATCCTTGGGCATATGTAAAAGGAATTTCGATGCATTGGATTGTCCTTTTGATTGTACATATTTGACTAGCCTATTTAACTACTCAGGAAATGCTCTCATATATTCATCTTCTGTCATTTGAATCCTAGTTTTCTTTACATGATCAAAAATGCCCAAGGAAGGTATAGATTTAGATTCCTGAGTTACTTTCTGTGGTTAAGATGAAGACCTCATCTTCTTATTTCTGAGAGCTAACAAAGAAGGTGAAGGGCTGTGCTTTCTTTGTTCATCAGCTAGTGCCTCAGCTTGGAAAGTTTGTGATTGTGTAAATTCTATATATGCATGACCATGATCATCTTCGAGAAGCTTCTCATTGTCATGTTCAAATTTATAGTTTAGGTAATTAATGTTAGAGTTGGCACCAAGACTTATAAAATCATCATTCTCGATTTCATCAGTGTCAGGTTCCTGGTCTTCTTCATTAGTCTCCACATTGTTTTTGGGAGTAGTTTCAATTGCTAATCTCTGGGAACCAACAATGCGATTCCGATTGTTGCTATTGAAATTCCGAGCTGGGGTAATGTTGCTACCTTGAGTGATTTGAACTGTCGCAGATGAAGAAATTTTTCAATATTGAATTGGAAGTAGTAGCAAAGGATGAACTTTTATCTCTAGAAGTGTTGCTCTTTATCATTCCTAGCATGATGAAGTCATCTTCAATTTCAACCACCATGTTTTGGTATTCTAACAAGTTTTAAAACCTTTTTGTCCTTTCAGAAAAAAAAGCTAAAAATCCTAAGTGCCTCCGGTGACCCACCTTTCCACGTTGGCTTAAAAATTTGGACATATGTCCCTTACAGCTTTAGGCTTACTTTCTCCTTTGGGTGCAAAGCCCCGCCACGAGCTCATGGGCACGCGGGTGTAACTTGTGCTTTTTGCCAAAAGTGCAAAGCACCAAATTACCTGCCTAGCTCCGCTGGCCTGAAAATTTCCCCAGGTGAAAAGTATTCCCTGGGCCCATAGGCATGCCTTTGGGAAAACTTTACTCTCTAGGCTCGTAGGCTTGCCTTTGGGAAAAAATTCTTCCCCAGGCTCGTAGGTCTGCCTTTGGGAAAAACTTCCTCCCCAAGCCCGCCAGTCTCTAACTTAATAAATATGAGGATTTAGGAGGAATTCCTTATATCATTGGAAAGGGGAAGAAATTTCCTATCCAATGAAAATATTTTTAGAAAACCCTAAGTGCATTAAATATGTGAAAAATCAGGTTGAAGTGAAAAGATGAGTATGAGAGTGGGTAAGTGGGAAATTACCCCTTTTTAACTTAAATGTTTAACTCTAAAGCATGGGTTGACCTTTTTAAAGGGTCACATTAGGGGATAAGAGAATGTTTTTATAACCCATGTAAATAAGAACCTTGGTTATTGTTTAGACCCAATGAAATACAAAAAAATACCTTGGGCATCTAATTGTTTTGGCCTGTTTGGCCCTCTAAAATTAATTAAGGAATATTTAACTATAGGGTTAATTTAATTGTTTATCAAATTAACGCGTAAGATAAAGTTAGCTATATTTGGATTGATTACACTCATTAATTTTGTAATTTGGATCTAATGTTTTTTACAAAGGAAAAGTTTCAGTTATTAAATTGTAATTGAATTTGAATATTTGTTGTAACAACTGTTGCTTGAAGCCTGGTAGTGGTCATGATTTTCAAAAAAAAAAATAATTCATAATTTTTATATCTAAACCTAGGTTGTTCTTGGGTCTCAAGTGGTCATTTAGCGGGCATTACATTCACTATCACTTAAGTGATGTAGGGTTCATCCTACACCATTCGATCAAATCTATCTAAGCCATTAGATCCAGGTTAGACTATTGAAACCCTAGAAATCCTTGTGGGTTATCTTATTAATATTTATTACCCTTATTATTTGATTTTATTTATTTTGGTTTACAGGTTAAGGAAGAAGGAAGACCATTGAAAGTTACTCAAGCTTTTGGATGGATACACATAATATGGAGAGTTGGTTTAACATCCGTCTCCTAGGGTTTGCTTGTTTTCTATTTTTCATTTTACTTGTTATTTGTATTTCATTAGTGAAAGTTTACCCTATCTGGGTGGGTTGTGGATATTTTACCCATTTTATTCTTGTTTATTTATAAATTTTATTTGTGAACCTATATATATATATATATATATAATATCTTAGATTTAAATACTTGGATTTATAATGATATAAAAATGCATATGCCATATGTGTGTGTGTCACATTTTAAGAAAATTTTGATACACCCAAATGGCATACTACCATCATTTTGAATGTGGTCACGACATGGTACAAATCAATAGTAAATCTTTGGTAAATTTCAGGACGATCCAATAGTCAAATCAAAATTTATGGTATTCACAAGTTAGGCTCCTACATAAATTATCCAAACCTTGAAAAAATAGATGCCTCATTTCAAGAGACACACCATATTGATTTCCCTAATAGATATAGATACAATATATTTTAAATTGTGTATGAAACCCCTACCCGAAAGTTTTGGGTTCATTCCACATATCCTTTCTCTAAATTAGCCATTGAAATGAGCAAGTGAATTCCCTTACATTTACTTATGTTCTTACTACCCATATAACACAAGATATGAAATTGCAAATGACTAGTGACCTATATTTTCCTTATTATTAATCTCAAAAATATCAACTTTCTTCTAATCAACATGGTATCAAATTTTTCCCCTCAGGAAAAATAGACCAAACATGACCTTGCACAAGAGGAAATGGAGAGGTTGGTTCATTCATAAGAGCTCAAATTCAATCCCAAAAATCAAGTTGTGTGTGGGATTGACAGTGGAGAAGCAAGGTCAGAAAATGAGGCCAAACAATGTTAAAGGATATCAGAGCTCAACAGGAGAAAAATGGTGAAAGGAAGTGTTCAATCAAGGCCTGAATTGGCTAAGTACAAAAGAATCACAAAGGGTGCCACGTGTCTCTTTGGCGCACTTTTGGTATAGTGTTCAAAAGTGGAAAACTCTAAATGAACGCAGGATTTCCACGAGTCTAGGGCCTAGAAAAGTTGTAGCATCCGTTAAAAAAGTCTACGAGCCAGCGGAGGCCTCCACATGTCTCATCGGTGCACTTTTGGTATGATGCTCCAAAGGTAGGGTCCCCAAATGAGTATAGGATCTCCACGTGTCTAGGGTCCAACATAGTCAGAAAAGTTAGAACCAGTCATTAAAAATTCTAAGAGTAACTGGAAGCCTCCATGTGCCTCATCAGCGCAACTTCAAAAGTAAAATCCGGAGGGAGGTCCCAAATGTGCGTAGACCCTCCACATTTATAGGGTCCAATGTAGTTGCTTCACCAAACAAGAGTGACTAAGCCAAAACACAAGGGAATGAAGCAATAGGATCATGGATGATGCCAAGTGTCCAAATGTTGCAACTTTAGGAGTGAAATGAGGGGGTAAAATCTCACGAATGTGGGGGTTCCCACGTAGATCCCACACGGATAGACTCTAAACCTGAAGTAGTTTGGAAAATATGTGGTGCAAGGCTAATTCAAAGATGAATCATGAAGCCCGCTAAGAATTTTTTAATGCTTAGATATTTTAAGATATTGTGAAAGTCCGCGTGGAACACTAGATTCTAACTTCAGATGATCTCAACTACAACTGAAATAAATATAGTCCACAACTTTTGGAGGTTTTTAGGCTTCTCACCTACTAGGGTCATTGAAGCATGATTGGAATTCTTCCCTCCTTCCCTCTTATTATTCCTATATATTGTAAGTAGGGGAAATTTTCTAAAGGTGGGAAATTTCTTCTTTGCACCCTCCCTTCTTCTCTTGTCTATAAGTGGATTTTTTGAGTGCAAGCCTCCCATTAAAATTGTAATGCAAGTTTGTGCCTCTTGGCCATTGTAATGGACTGTATCAAATTTTGGGAACAATAATGCATGTCCGTGGATGATTTTTAGCCATCTTGTGTGTTCATTGTCTCCTTCCTGATATCTCATTGGAGTCCTGGTTATTTGTGCATGGTGATTGTATTACATTTTTATGGTTTGTGTTTATTGTAAAGTAGGTGTTCAACATTCCTTTAGTGCATCACCCTTATTATATTAGGTCTTATTTCTTGCATATCCTTAAACCTTTTCTCCTTGGCAAGTTAGAGTAGGTTTTAGAGTAGATCATCTGCAATATGAATGTGTGCACCTGAATAGAGGAATAGGAACTGACCTTCATCTAGAGAGCTCTCTTGATTCACAAAGTCCCATAATTTGGGAGAAGCTCCTTGTTATGCAATCACACTGAGAGTCTTACCCCATTGCGTTGCAGACATTAAGGGGATTTGTGATTACACATCAACATTTTTTGCATGTCCAGTGGGACAAAGGTAAATATTTTAGTGTTACCAATATTCGGTGTGTGTCTTGGTAAACTTCCATCCATTGGAGGCTTTGGAAAAATACATCTCGTGACTCCGTCACTCAAATCCAGTGGTTTTAGCAACCCAAGTTTACCAAGTTCATGAGAAGAATCTGGACAAGGTCAAAAACAAAAGAAGAAGGATTGTTTGTCTATCTACATTCATCCCTAGAAAGAGGAAGAAGCTCTCAAAGGTCTCCATCTCTGCCAAACAAAACCTTATGAACACCTCCACCTGGTAGGCCTTTCGTTAAATCGACTAGAGTTCTTTGACTAGTCAAGATGGCACAATCCAACCCCTATGTCAACTTCACTGGCAACAACCCACTAGCTCTCAATGCACAAAACCCAGTTCCAGTTGTAGCATTGAAGAACGTCCCATATAATATTGCTATTATAGTATAAAACTGCTTAATCCAAGCTAGTAAACTCACACCTAGGCTACCTATTCCTCTATACCCAGAATTAGGAGCTCCTACAACTAGTCAAACACCAGAGTTGAATCCCATTCCAGCCCCTAGGAATCAAAGTAATAATTAGGATTATACTTCTTCAAGAACTTTAAAAGAGCTACAAGAGGTTATGAAATAACTATAGAATGTAGGAAATGAGGTAGTGACTATCAAGATTATAACAAGCTCAAAGTTCTAGGCCGTATCAGCCTCAAAATCAGTATCAAGATAGACCCCCATATTAGCAAAATAGTCCACCAGCTTAGGCTTGAAATCAAAACCAGAACCAAGGACAACCTCAAGATGCCAGACCATTCTGACCATATGATCCAAATGTAACTTCAACTTTAAGAGCCTTGGTTCTAACATAAAACACCATGGCACATGAGTACGACTGGTGTTAACCCTGCAATCTACCTCACAATCAATCAATGTGTTTCAATGGTGCACTAAACAAAGCCTTGATGGTGCAGACCATTAGTGTGTCCCAAGAACTAAGTCAAGAGGGAAACCAATAACATGAAACTCCATAAGAGGCACCTCCAACGGAAACCACGTTGGTCAATTGGCACACAGAAGACTTCTGTGGAGTTAATCAACCTCCTTTTCAGGGTGTAGTTGTTAACACACGATCAAAGAAGGGGAATATAGAGGAGGGAAAACCATCTAATTTATTTCTTTCTCATCCCACTCCTACACAACAAGGAGTTAGTAGACCAAATACAACCCCGAATGTGTGAAATCAGCCTAAGGTACCCATTGCAGTAGCACATGTGCCTGTTATGGCACCAAAAAAAGTTGTACCAAGTAAGGGAAAAAAAGGATAATTCATCCCCCTTTAACATTATTGATTAGATGAAGAAGAAAAATGTGAACATTTCCATGTGGGAGTCACTGAAAATACTAGGACAATGAGATTTTTTTCAATCTGCAATGGCCAATTGGTCTACCTCGAATGGATCAAACCAAGGACAGGAGAAAGTTCTCACTAATGCAGTGCAACATGGTGGTGGTCAACCAAGAAAACATTTTAATCCTCCACCATTCTATGTCTCACTGATTGTGAGGAACCATTTGGTACATAACTACATGATCGATTCAGGTGAAAGTAGCTCAATGATGCTAAAGTAAATAGCATATTAATTAGGTCTAAAGTATGAGCTAGTGCTGAGAGGAGTAGTGCAACTAGATGGAACAATAGTAGGAATGGTTGGGGTCATCAAGGGTTTAAGCCTAACACTACATGCCTGTCCAAATGTCATAGTCTTGTAATATGTGTCTGTAACTGACCTCCCACTACTCTTTGCATTGTGTTTGTCAAGAGACTTCACTGCCAAAATTGGTGGATATCTATTAGTAGATTGGTCACACATGCTATTCAGAATAAGGTATGGATCCAAGGTAACCATTAGGTCATAACCAATTACAAACTTTCACACTGAGCCTCATGTGCCAACTACTATCAACGCAAATTGCTCATCCTTCAATCAGGAGTGTTCACTAGATCTGGAAATAGGTACCAAGGTCGAAGGAATCCCAGATTTGACTCTGGATGAATGGGCTAACAAGAGGCATAACTTTGACCCATTTAAGGAAATGGAAGAATTTGAATTGGGTGTATATTGTGTACATGAAGAAAATTCACCCATTCCTAACATCACCAAGCTAGAAGATGAAGATGAAAATGAAGTATGGAAACTATATTTCGATGGTTCAAGAAGCAAATAAGGTGCTAGAGGAGGTGCATTGTTAGTTTCACCACAAAACATCAAGTATTATTCAACATTTTGTTTCCAGTTTGCATGTTCAAACAACACAGCTGAATATGAGGCCTTGATTCATGGACTTCATTGGGCCAGGAAAAAGAGGCATAAATAATTTGCAAGTATTTGGTAATAGTGATTAATCATCAATCAAGTTAGAGGAAAACATGCTGCAAGGAATGACTTACTCAAGAGCTACAAAAATAGGGTATGGGACCTCATTGAAGATTTCAAAGCTTTCAACATTGTTTCTATACGTAGGAAGAAGAATTAAGTTCCAGGTAGGCTTGCAGTAGTTAGAGCAACATTTGATGTGGTTGAAAGTATCGAAAGAGGAAAAACACAACCACATATCCATGTGATTGTAAGGCCAGCAATTCCAGATATTAACACAAGCTGGCAGGTGTTTGAAAATGATCAATAGATCATCAATTTCTTACAAGAAGAGGCTAAATTATCAGCTAGGAATCAAGATAAATTGGAGCAGCAGTACTGGGGATCAATTAGTGAAGTTGTGGACCAACAAGCTTCCCAGAGGTTTGGTGACACTGGATTTAATATTAAATCCTGATGACCACTTTCGTAAAGAGAAAGAAAACATTAAGGTCAAGGGAGATGATTTAGAACCTATTTTTGTTGGGGAAGGAAAGATGCTCCAAATTGGAAAGGTGGCCACTAAGAAAGAGAGATATGAATTCCTATAACTTTGCCATGAATTTCAAGACATTTTCTCCCGGAGTTATGAAGACCTGCGAGGATTTGATCTGAAGTTGGCAAAACATACAATAGAACTGGATCTAGATACTAAGTCCATCAGGCAAAAGAAAAGACCAGTCAACCCACACATTGAGCCTCTAATGAAGAAAGAGCTGAACTAGCTGATAGAGGCAAGAATTATATTCCCAATCAATTATTCCAGTTGGGTTACAAAGTTGGTACCAGTCAAGAAGAAAAATGGAGAAATCAGGTTGTGTGTGGACTTTCGATACTTGAATAGAGCATCTCTCAAAGACCACTACCCACTCCCTTCAATGGAACAAATATTATAGGTAGTATCCAGCTCAGAAATATTTTTTCTCCTAGATGGATACTCAGGGTATAATCAGATAATGGTGAAAGAAGATGACAAGTTCAAAACAACTTTCACCACTAAGTGGGGCACCTATGCCTACAAGAAGATGTCATTTGGATTGTCTAATGCTAGGGCCACCTTCCAGAGGGTGATGGGCATGGAATTCAAGAGGTTGATTAATAAAATAGTACTGATATATCTTGATGATATCACTGTGTTCTCTAAAAAGATAGTGGATCACCTATTCCATCTGAGATAGGTATTTTGAAGATGTAGGAGATTTGGGGTATCATTGAATCCCAAAAAATGCATATTCCTATATCACGAAGGTAAGCTCTTAGGCCATATTGTGTGAAAGGAAGGATTGATGATTGACCTAGAAAGAGTTGAAGTAATTCTAGCATTACCATTTCCAAGCCATAATGAGGCTCTTTAGAGATTTCTAGGAAGGATAAAAAAAATTCTTAGGTTTTGGCCAAATTTTACCACTCTTGTGAAGCCAATAACACTGATGTTGAAGAAGAGCATGACATTTAGGTGGAAAATTGAGGGAAAATAAATTTTTGAAGCCATCAAAGAATCCATATCCCAAGCTCCAACTCTCGTAAATCCAGACTTCTCCAAGGACTTCATGCTTTATGTCATTGGCGGTGGGGACACAATTTTTGTAATCCTAGTGAAACAAAACAAAGAGGGATCTGAACAACCAATTGCATTCTTCAGCCAAGGGTTGGAGGAATATAAAGTTAGGTACTTCTTCATTGAGAAGCATGTCCTTATAGTGATCAGGAGCTTAAAGAATTTCAAACAACTAGTCTCAAACAAAAGGATCCAACTGTTATTTTCTCATGCGGGAGTCAGGGACTTCCTTTTGAACAAGGATGTTAATGAGAAATGTGGATGATGGATCACTCATGTCATGGAATATGACATTGAAATTAAGGTCACTAATATGGTCTGTGGAAAGGGACTATGTGAACAACTAGCCTCAAGTCAACAAGTTTTTTCAAGTAATGGAAATGGAGCTGTCTTGGTACTACAAGATGGTCAAGAACACACAAATGATGATGTTCCTATCCCTTGTTGGAGTCAAAATATGATACACTTCCTGCAAATAGGCCTATTCCCTCCATAAATGAGCAAAGTAAAGAGGAGATACTTTAGATTACAAGTCATTCCATATGTGCTTGTTGATGGTGTTTTCTTCAAAAGGGAAATCAATAGTGTTCTACTGACATTCATTTTAATAGGTCGAATCGAGAAGATGTTACAGAAGTTTCATGATGGAGAAGTCATAAGTCATTTTTATCCATGGGTAATAGCTCTCAAGATAATGAAGGTGGGATATTATTATCCCACGGTGTTAAGTGACTGTTACACTTGGATCAGGAAGTGTAAAAAATGTGCATTCTTCACAGCCAAGGAAAGATTAACAGCACTCCTGTTGCACCTAATTTCAGTTGACCAGCCTTTCATGCAATGGGGATTTGACTTCATTGGGGTAATCAATCAAATCTCAAGCCAAGGCCACAAGTGGATTCTCACAACAACAGAATATTTCACCAAGTGGACTGAGGTGGTAGCACTCAAAGAAGTAAATGAGTATAGTATACTAGACTTTTATGAAGGGATAATGACTAGGTTCAGAGTATCACCCACTATCATATCAGATAATGCAGGTCGAATTGAGAAGATGTTATAGAATTTTCATGATGGAGAAGTCGTAAGTCATTTTTCTCCATGGGTGATAGCTATCAAGATAATGAAGGTGGGATATTATTATCCCACGGTGTTAAGTGACTGTTACACTTGGATCAGGAAGTGTAAAAAATGTGCATTCTTCACAGCCAAGGAAAGATTAACAGTACTCTCGTTGCACCCAATTTCAGTTGACCAGCCTTTCATGCAATGGGGATTGGACTTCATTGGGGTAATCAATCAAATCTCAATCCAAGGCCACAAGTGGATTCTCACAACAACAAAATATTTCACCAAGTGGACCGAGGTGGTAGCACTCAAAGAAGCAAATGAGTATAGTATACTAGACTTTTATGAAGGGATAATGACTAGGTTCAGAGTACCACCCACTATCATATCATATAATGCATTACTGTTCCTAGGTTCCAAGGTCGCATAATAGATTACAAAGTATGGGATCTACTTGAGTACCTCTTCAAATTATTACCCACATGGTAATGGGCAGGTAAATTCCACGAACAAGAATTTACTAATAATCATCAGAAGGAATCTAGATTAAAATCAAAGGACATGGAATACAAAGATAAAATCAGCATTATGGGCTGATAGGATCACACCAAAGAGATCTACATGTAATTCCCCTTACAACCTGGTCTATGGGAAGGAGGCATTGTTGCCTATATCATTATAGATTCCCACATTAGACCTCATGAAGTAGATGGAATTATTTAGGTTTGAACCAATGGAGGCTAGGTATGTAGAGTTTATGGAATTGGATGAAATAAGAGAACATTCAGTTCAAATGATTAAAAATATCAAGCCTTAGTCAAAAGGTGGTTTGATAAGAAAGCAAGAGCAATGACCTTTCAGGAAGGGGACCTAGTTCTGAAGTGGGATGCAGATAAGGAAAAGCCAGGAAGGCATTCTAAATTTGATGCTATTTGGAGTGGCCCCTATATGGTCGTAAGATGTAAAAGTAGCAATGCCTTCCAATTGTTTATGCCTTCCAATTCTATCTTAAACATTGTTACCAAAAGGAAAAGGTTTCACCATTGTAAATATTAGCTTAGGATTTTAATTCCTCTAAGTGTGTGTGCACATTGTCTTGTTGTACTATAGGCTTCAATTTCCCTAAGTTCTTCAGCACATGTTTCATTTCTCCTAGGTTGAATCATTATACAGTTTAATGTGCCTCTAAAGGTGAATGTTGTAGAAGTCCATTTCAGGGGCAGGTGAACGTTCCAAGTCAAAACAATTTTTTACTCTCATAAATATCACCTTCAATATTTTCTTATGAAATATTGAGATTTACAAGCAGCCCACCTCGAGGTTTTAGGATAAGGATCAGTACTAGTCTATCATTCATGAATCCTTTGAGAATAGATACTTTAAGGAAACTCATCTTTTCACCTAGCAGGTAGGTGTTCTCGCGAGTCACCAAATTGTTATCTAATTTTTCCCCTCAAGAAAAATTGACCAAACATGACCTTGCATAGGAGGAAATGGAGAGGTTAGTTCATTCGTACGAACTCAAATTCGATCCCAAAAATCAATTTGCAGGTGGGCTTGGCAGTGGAGAAGCAAGGTCAGAAAATGAGGCCAAACAATGTTAAAGGAGATCATATCTCAACAGGAGAAAAATGGAGAAAGGAAGTGTTCACTTGAGGCCCGAATCGGCTAAGTAATAAACAACCGCAAAAGGTTCCACGTGTCTCTTCGACACACTTTTGGTATGGTGTAAAAAATTAGAGACCCCAAATGAGTGTTGGATCTCCACATGTCTAGGGCTCAGAAAAGTTACAACGGCCATTGAAAAATTCTACGAGCCAATGGAGGCCTCCACATGTCTCATTAGAAAACTTTTAGTATGATGCTCCATACGAAGAGTCCCCAAATGAGTGTAGGCTCTCCACGTGTCTATGGTCCAACATAGGCAGAAAAGGTAGAACCGGCCATTGAAAAGTCTAAGAGTCAGTGGAAGCCTCCACATGCCTCATCAGTGTAGCTTCAAAAGTAAAATCTAGAGGGTGCGAAGACCATCCATGTGTCTAGGGTCAGACGTAGTTGCTTTTCCAAATAGAATGGACTAAGCTAAAACACAAGGGAATGAAGCAGTAGACTCGCTGAAGATGCCAAGTGTCTAAATTTTGTAACTTTAGGAGTGAAAGAAGGGGGCAAAATATCAAGAATGTGGGGGTTTCCACGTAGATCCCACACGGATAGACTCTAAACCCAAAGTAGTTTTGAAAATATTTAGTGGAAGATGATTTCAAAGATGAATCATAAATATCGCCAATAATTTTAAATGATTAGATCTTTGAAGATATTGTTAAAGCCCATGTGGAATACCATACTCTAACCTTCATATGATCTCAACTATGACTAGAATAAATACAGTATTCCATTTTTGGAGGCTATTAGGCTTCTCACCTATGAGGGTGGTTGAATCATGATTGGAATTTTTCCATCCTTCCCCGTTATTCTTCCTATATATTATAAGGAGGGGCAATATTCTAAAGGTCAGACATTTGAAAAATTGAAAAACGAAGTGTTCACTTGAGGACTGAATCAGCTAAGTACAAAAGAACTACAAAATGTTCCACGTGTCTCTTCGGCACACTTTTGGTATGGTGTAAAAAAGTGGAGACCCCAAATGAGTGCAGGCTCTCCACATGTCTAGGGCTCGGTAAAGTAGCAGCGGCCATTCAAAAATTTTACGAGCTATCGAAGGCCTCCACGTTTCTCATCGGCACACTTTTGGTATGATGCTCTAGAGGCGGAGTCCCTAAATGAGTGCAGGCTCTCCACGTGTCTAAGATCTAACATAGGCGTAAAAGGTAGAACTAGTAGTTGAAAAGTCTAAGAGGCAGTGGAAGCCTCCACATGCCTCGTCAGTGTAACTTCAAAAGTAAAATATGGAGGTTGCGTAGACCATCCACGTGTCTAGGGTTAGATGTTGTGTACACTTATTATTTTACTAGGTTAGATTGAAAGTAAGAAACTACCACCTAAAATAGTTCCCTAACCTAGCTAGAAAACAAGAAGAAAGTACCATCAAGATGAAGAAATGAACAAGGCCTACATTAGCATCATAACTTTGAAATAATGAAATCAAGCATAATGCAAATCAAGAACCCTATTCTTCTAATTTCCTAATTAAACTAAGTGGACCTATGTAGTCCAATGACAATCAACAATATTGTTTTCTTTGATCCTTCATGGATGCTTGGGTGTGAGGCTTAGCTCTTCAAGATTATTGGTGGAGGGGGTTAAGAATGGCAAAAGGATTTTAGTGCAAGACTATGTGCTTTCCTTTGCTTCCTCAAGGGAATTACGTGTAGGTATAAAGGTAGGAGGAGGGCTCTTTATATAGCCCAAAGGATAAAGGATTCAACACAATCCTCATGAATGTGGGATAAAGGTAAAACATGATTAGGAATGGATAAGGTTGCTTTATTAAAGGTAACCTTACTTTAGAAGGGTTGAATTTATGCTTAGCAAATCATGGGAGTTGGGGGGTGCCTTAATTAATCAAATGTGATTAACTAATAGGTTGATGTAAGCTTATAGAAGCTAACTAATGGAATGTTAGTATGATTTAGGCTATTAAAAGGGGATTAAATCAATTAAAAATTGATTTACTAGTTAAATGAATGGGAAGACTAATTAATTAATAATAATTAATTAATCGATATAAAAGAGGTGATTAATTAACGAAAGGCTGTTAATTAGGTTGCTAGCTGGATAGGTGACTTAATAAATTAGCATATTGTAATTAATTAACGACAACAAGAGGGAATACGAGCGCTTTTGATGATATGTCGTCAATTTGTGGGAAAGGAGATAATTAGCTGCATTTTAAGTATTTAAATTACTTAGGCGTAATTATAGGTGTCTACATTTTCCCCTCTTTAGGGTGGCATAAGTGATGCCACTTCAAAGATAGTAGATGGAAGAAAATTTTGAAGGGATAGAAGAAAAATTAGTAGGAGGGATAGGTGCCCCCTCGACTGTCGATGGGGTGATGGAAGAAGTCAATCGACAATTGAAAAAGATGAGAGATAGGAAGAAGAGTGGGGACGAGGCTGGATGCCCCGATGAGAGAGAAAATTAAGGGGGAAAAGGAAGTGATGTAGAATAAATATGGATGAGGGGAGAGAAGAGCTTAGCCTCTAGCTGCTATTTGTTTGGAACAAATTTGATGTCATCATATTGCCATAGGAACTACATCATCGGTCCTTATGAAAAATATAAGAATACGACAAAGGTAGAATGACATGAAAAGCCATACTATGAACAATTGTCCATTTCTGAAAATACCAACTCCACACAACATACAACAATGAAATGCAATATGAGAAGGAAACAAGCTCATGTAACAGGGAAAACAAGTACTAATGCACATATCTAACCCAAAAATGGTCAAGACAGTTGTACAAATGTTTTTTTATCAGTGGTGAAGAGATCCACAAGTTCGTGATTAACATCAAGGGTTAAAAATGATGCCCTGAGAAAGGATTCATGCAAGGGGAAATGATAATGGACACAGGGTCCATGAAAAGCATTTGTGTGCAATGAAACAACACTAGGCAACAAAAGTGCCCCAGAGTATAGACGAAGCAAGTAGCTAGCTTTATGAATGGTTGTGAATTCGGTGATCCACAAGTCATATTAATTGGGGAAGATGTGAGACAAACCAATACGATATGGAGAAAATACCATGCGCAAGACACAAGTTTCAGCCATAATAAGCAAGTTACCATTTTTTGTAGGTATTTTTACATTTTAAGATATTGTTGAAACATTTTTGTCCCGTTTTTGGATTTTTTGATATATATATTGTTTATATTGTTTTTTCTTTCCAAATTGTGGTGAATAGTAGAAGAAAGCGAAGGGCCTAGGGGTGATAGAAAGTTCCTTAGGTGGAAGAAAGGAGAAACAAAGGAAAAATAATGCCCTTGGTAAGTGGAAAAATTAAGAAAAAAAAAGTTATTTGAAAACTAATTATTTACGAGAGCTTGAAGAAGAATAAAAATCACTCGGGAACAATAAAATTGCCCGAGGGAGAAGAAAGGGGTATCGGAACAACAAAATACCCCAACACGGTGAAAAATAAAAGAAAAATTATTATTTTATAAAAACAATTATTCCATAGTGAACAGAGGAGAAACGGTGATCGAAACGGGTATCCCGACCTTCCGAATGGTAAAAAAAAGTTAATATACCCCCCCAGGGGGGGTAAAAACATTGCGAGCAATTCATTTGAACTGATCAGGTTAAAAAAATTTACTGTGAGGCTCTGACAGTCAGGAGAAACTATGGTGATCGTACGAGACCATTTGAGGCGCGCAGATGTAGTCCGGGGGTACCAACGGCACGCGAACGATGGCCCTTTTGTGAGTACCGAAAACTTGCTCTTTAATTATGTCATTAATGCTCTAAATTTGGTCGTTTAGGCATAGAAAATGCAGTAGGGCAAACCTGCATGTAGGTGCATGTGTTGGATAGGGTGCGCAGCTGCCATTTTTGGGAGCGTAGGTATCCTTTTGAGGGTGCAGGTGCCAAGCCGATGCGCGCATATGTGCGATTATTAATCACACAGACACATGCACATGTGCGTGCATGTAAACACGGTGGGAATGGGGCACACACGCAAAAATCATGGCGCAGGCACAGAGAAGCTAGTGCGCTCACAAAAAAGTGCACGTGTCCATGCACAGGCACCAATTTGGTGGTGCACATGCCAAAAATAGCGCGTAGGTTCCTAAAAGAGAGTGCACATGCCAGAAAACACACGCGCATAAGAGCAGGTGCCAGAAACATGGTGCACATTCCCAAAGGGGCACGTAGGTTCCCTAGACAGGTAGAAAAAGATAAGAAAGTGTCCAAAAATGTGACACTTACAAGAATTTTTAGGATTTTTGGGTTAACGCTAAAAGATGAGATATATTTTTAGAGGAAATGATAGAAAATAATGAGTGGCATGTTCTTTTGTACAGACGACTACCAATTTTGTAGATGCGGGAACATCACTCCCAGATTGCTGAGATGGAGGGAAATATTCACCGGCACGACCACCGAGATATGGCGATATTACTGGAGGCAGTGGGGCTAGGCCCTGTGGCTTGGATGTCATCTATTGTGCTAGATCACGGCCTCCTGACTGCGCTAGCCAATCGATGGAATAATGAGAGTTAGTGATTTAGGTTTCCCATAGGGTAAATGACAGTGACCATAGAGGATGTGTGGCAGATTCTACGCATTCCCTTGATGGGTACATTGATTGAGTACAATTCAAATGCAAGGCTGATCAGAGCAGCGTGTAGTGCTCTATTTGGTGTCTTTACATCGGGGACCATAGCTTTACATCCCACATGACAAGATGACCATAGCTTTACATGAGTGCATCTCTAACTCGAGATTACATCGGGGACCTCTCTATATCATGGAACTTATCACTAGGTTCCTACTCACTGATAAGATAGGGATTTTGTTCCTGAGATAATTGCTACCATTGGTTCATGGAATTTATAGTTGTGAGAGATATTGTTGGGGGCAGTGTATACTAGCCCATTTATACTGCAATTTTCACCTGATCACATACCACGGTCAAAAGACCATGGGGCCAACATCATTGTTACAGATATGGTCATGAGATATATTGCTATCGGGTGCCCTGTAGGCCCATTCCACATTCAAGATCCCGAGGAGCCATCATACATGGCTTGGATAGAAGCCGACGGAGATGTTCATGGCAATCGTGGTAGCCTATTCAGATAAAGGTGGGAGTTCGATGAGCTAGCAATGATAGATGTCATTTGGCGTCCATACAGGCACTTCTAGTGGCTAGAGGATGTCATAGAGCTTAGTGTGTGCTTGGTGGAGCACTTTCTGATTGGCAGTCGCAGCTACATCATGGACCTATATCATGTGGATAGGTGATAGCGGCAGCTTGGTAGAGTACAGAGTGTCTCCCAGCTAGATATCTGGCATGCACGCTGGGACTCAAAGAGGTAGAATATGGGGCCTTGGATTGTAGTGACCCGAGCTAGGGCCAGTTTCACACAGGTGGTCCCCTAGGTATGGGACTTATTACGATAGGTGAAAGACCCATGGACTACAACTAATTATGTAGCATGGTATGTGATAGTGTTACCCTGGCGTCATACTATTCCAGAGGTAGCTTGGGTAGCAAGTATTCATCCACCTGTAGAGGTATGACATGGGGTAGAGCGCAGGGCTAGAACCATGGCATTGGGGCTTGACCCAAAGGATCCTTTTCATGGGATCCCACATGATGGATAGGGTGCCCCATAGGCATAGGGACCGAGGCAGGGCCTAGTACAGGAAGCTATGCAGCCACCTCGAGGAAGGGGTTTTTGAGCAGGGGCAATCTTGTAGAGCACCTTAGGGATCAGCACTTGAGGCATACACAGCCCCTCAGCTAGTGACATAGATAGCCACAACACAGGTACAGGTACAAGTAGCTTATAGCCAAGAGGGACGAGGCTAGAGAGAAGAGAGATGAGGCTCGAGGCTGGTGTGTGATAGCTATAGTAGAACGTGTTGAGGCCCAAGCCCACATTGTGTATTTACTATCAGGGCGGGATCAGGCTGGCCTAGGAAATGATAGAGTTACATGGCAGAGCTAGATCTGAGAGACAGACAGTATAGGGGGCTCAAATATTGATCCTCCTTCATCAGTACTAGTCACAGGTGTACATGGTCATGCCACAGAGAGATCACGTGTATGCCCATTCATAGGAATTATTAGCACATAGGGACCAGGCCCACACTGAGCTGCAGGTGATGACCACAGAGAGGGATCGAGAGGCCACTACTGCTAGATAGGTCGAGGTAGACCTAGGTCAAGTTATAGGTTAGAGAGATACTGCCCTTCAGGCAGCCCTCGCCTTTAGAGATGCGGATCTGATTCGTGATGCTACGAGGCTTGGTAATGAGGCCATTTTTTACAGAACAACATATTACAGAGTTGTGCCACTGGAACAGTGAGTGGTACTACCGCAGCTATCAGGGTCAAGTGCATCTGGCTCTCGATCACGGAGATCTGGCCATTTGACCAAATCAGTTAGACAGCCTCTACCAGAGTAGTTGGAGAGACCAGTGCCATCCCATCGTCTAGATTTTTGATGTCCAGAGGATAGACCTTGGAGCCCCGGCGAGGGTGAGAGCTGTGGTTGATAGCCACATTTTTGTTATACAGATTCTTTTGTATGTATGCCTCTTATGAAGGCTAATTTTTTTGATGTACAATGATGTTATACATGTATTTTTGATGATGCCTCGTGGTGAAGGCTTGATTCTTTTAGATACATGCCCCTTTTTTATGGCATTATGTATCATTGATGTATTGTATTGAGTACCCATTTAGACATTGCATGTATGTACATAGACGGTTTTGATGTTTCACCTTTGTACGCCTTAGCTGAAGACATTTTTGATATAGAGCACAGATATGTCTCCATTTTTGATATAGATGTATATTTGACACACATGTATATATATATGAGGATTACTTTGTTTTGGCTCAGACTCATATGGTTATGAGATGATGTATGTCTTTGTTTTTGATACATGCATATAGATGGTTTTTGCTTCGTCTTTAAACTCATGGGGAACTAATTGATGACGGGACATGAATCGTATTTAGTATCTTGAGTGGACATGTTGCGTGCATAGGATTCAATGTATGTTATTTTCTTGATTCAACACTTATGGATGTTGTCATGATGTTATCAGATTCTGCATTTTACATGTACGTTATCCTGATGTTTGATGTATATACATGTGCTTGTGTAGAATGTTAGATGATAGATCCATAGATGATATCAAATGTATTTCTCATGTGTTACATTGAGGGATATATTTTTTATTATGTGTAACCCCTCTTGCCTGCATTAATGATATGATATGTGATGATTAGCTTAGCATACATGCATGATGTAAAACTTAGCATTTTTGTTTATATATGATGTATAAATGATGTTAGATGTGATGATAATGATGGTAATGTGATGTGAATGATAAAAAAATAGAGAACATGCAATAAACACAACCAGATGCTAACAAAGAACACCAGGAATTAGTGCAATACACCATGAATCACCATGATTTATTAACAAGTAACAAACACAACCAAATGCTAAAGAAAGAACATAATGAATTAACACACTACATCATGATTCACCATGTATTATTAACATGCAAAAACACACCGCAATATGCATAGCAAGAATAAATATAATCTAAGCAAGAAAAGATAAATCCTGACAAAGTATTCTCAAGCAACAAAAAACTCAAAAGTAAGCATGCAAAACACTATACAAGCAACAAGAAACGCAAGGAAACAAGACAATGCCAGTAAATGAATTCGTAAGATATGTTTTTATGCATAAAATTTATATTGTTTAGGGTTTTGCAAAACAATTTTATATTGTTTTTTTATTTTTGTGAAACAATTTTCTATTGTTTTCGTGTTTTATTAAACAATGTTCTATTGTTTTTTATGTTTTCTAATGGCTTTCCAAAGCTATGTGCAGGTAACCTAAGAAAGCGTGGATGCCCCTAGCGTTAGATGGGGAATATATAATGGTATAAGCCATGCGTTTATGAACAAGAAGGTGGATTCGTTGAGTTTCCCCCAGCTTAAGGTGGGAAATAACGAATGAACACACCCCTCATAGACGAATAGAAGAAGGCAAAGCCGGATCAAGGTTGGACAAGATGGTGTGCACAAGGAATCTTGAAGGAAGAACTAGGTCTAGGCCAAGGATAACTACCCTCCTAATACAGAATGCTTGTGAATAAAAAAACCTCCCGAGGCACCAAAAACCAGTTTTTACCCAAGGACTTGTCCAAAGTGCCACAATTGCGTGTTTTTCACTAGTGGACGACCTGTTTTCTCTTTTCCTTTTCTGATATTTTTTTTTTGTATTTTTTATTTTATGACGCCATGTTCAATCATAGAACCACTTAAGATGCATGGTGTTTGTAGGCTCTTGGAGCTCCTCACCATTAGGGTGAGCCAATTCGTATGCTGCTATTCCTTACTTGGCAACTATGACATAGGGTCATAACCAATGTGGTTCGAACTTCCCTTTATTTTCTCACTCTACTCTAGTGTTGAACCGGTTATCCTTCATAACTAAAACACCAACCTTAAATTGACGAGGGATGATTCTCTTATTGTAGTTTCTAGAGACTCTATGTTGAGATACTTTCAAGTGATTAAGAGTGTCAATGTGCCTCTCATCCAAGACCTCTAACGTAGCTAGTCTTGCAACTCGATAATCTTCATCCTTATCGAGATAGTCCTGAAGATAAATTCTCACGGATGGGAGTTCGATCTCTAAAGGGATGATAGATTCTATCCCAAACAGTAGGGAAAATGGTGTCGCACCCGTAAGAGTGTGAATGGATGTTCAGTAAGCCCAAAGTGCTGGATGGATTTGTAGGTGCCTATTTTGACCAGTTTTTCTAGCCATCTTCTTAATTATCCTAACCAAAGTCTTGTTTTCTGCCTCAGCTTGTCCATTACCGTGAGGGTAATATGGCGTGGACCATTTTAATCTGAGTTGGAATCGTTGGAAAAAACCTTTCAGAGTTTTGTTCTTAAATGACTTCCCATTGTCTGCAACAATGGCTGCAGGAATACCATATCGACAAATAATGTGATTCATGATGAATTTAGAAATCTGTGCTCCTATGACATAGGTTAAAGGGAAAACCTCCACCCATATTGTAAAATATTCTATGGCTTTGATGATATGTGTATGACCATCAGATGAGGTAGGAGTAAGTTTTCCTATTAAATCAAGTCCCCACATGGAGAATGGTGATGGGGTAGTGATAGGTTGCAATGGTTACAATGGAGCATGGATGAAATTTTCATACTTTTGGCAAAGCACACATTTTCTAACATAATTGCAACAATCAGTTTCCATGGTAGGCCAATAGTAACCTACTCTAAACAGTTTCTTAGCCAAGACCATTCCATTTGTATGTGCTCTGCATACCCCTTCATTCACTTCTTTGATTTCCTGGATTGACTCTGTCACATCTAGACAACGTAATAGATTCCCATCATAGCCATGACGATAAAGTGTTCTTCCTAAAAGGTTGTAATGAACTATCTGGAGAATTAGGCTTTTTTTTTAAGAACGGGAGATATCAAGAGGGAATGTGCTATCCTTAAAATAGGTGGAAATGGATTCGTACCACGGGGAATGGGGACCAACAACCTCACAAGCTAGGCAAGATTCTGACATGTCATATGTGGGTTGGCATAGATTTTCTATGAAGAATGGCATATCATTGTTCCCTGGAAGAATACAAAGAATATATCCCACCGTTGCTATGGCATCCTCCGATCTGTTCTGTGCTCTTGGGATTTTTTCAAAGGTAATGCGCAGAAAATACTCCTTTAGATTTTCCACTAACTTTTTATAAGGTATGAGCTTATCATCCTTAACCTTATATTCATCATTAACCTGTTTGATGATTAACTAAAAATCACCTACAATCTTAACATGATGAAAATTCACTTGATGGATAGTTTCATCCCTGCAATGAGTGCTTCATATTCTACAATGTTGTTTGTGCAAGGGAAGGCCAAGTGAAAATCCTGTAGTATAGGATCACCTGAAGGAGTAATAAGGACCACTCCTGCACCTGAACCATGAAACGTAAATGGTCCATCAAAATGTATCTACCACATGGAAAATTATTCAATGTAGAGCAAGGAGGCATCTGGCAGATCTAGACTCAAAGGTTCTATTCACTGCAAGGGTGCTTCCAATAGCTGGTCTACAAGTACTTGTCCGTTAACTAATTTTTGATGGAAAAATTCTATGTCAAAATCACTAAGTAGAATGATCCAATTAGCCATTCTACCTGTGCAGGTGGGTTTGGACAACAAATTATTTAGTTGGTCAACCTTGGATGTGAGTTTGGTCTTAGTATTCAATAGGTAATGGCAAATTTTTTGAAAGGTAAAAACAACAGCCAAGCAAGCCTTTTCAATCTAAGGATAATTGAGCTCACAGGCGATGAGGGTATGACTCAGATAGTACACTACTTTCTCTTTATGGCTAAGGTCGTATTCAGTGAGTAACACACCAATAGCAAATTGTGTATCAAAAATATAGAGCAATAATGGTTTCCCCAGAGTGGGAGCCATGAGGACATGTGGATTAGCTAGGTAATATTTAAGCAAAGCAAATTCTTGTTGTTACTCGGGTCCCTAGAGGAAAGTGACATATTTTTTAAGAAAATGGGTGAATGAGTGACATTTATCTGTAAGTTGGGAGATGAAGTGGCGAATGGCTTTAATTTTCCCTTGTAAGCTACGCAGTTGCTTGATATAACCAGGTGGAGGAATTTCTATGATAGTAGACACTTTAGTAGGGTCTACCTAAATACCTCGTCTTGACACAATGAAGCCCAGTAGTTTCCCAGATAGTACACCGAAGACACACTTCTTTTGATTCAGTCTGACTTTGTATTCATGTAGGTGTTCAAAGATACACCGTAAAATAATTGGATGATCATGTCTTGTTTTGGACTTTCCCAGGAGGTCATCCACGTAATATTCCATGATATCATGAATCATATCATGAAAAATCACTGTCATGGCCCACTAATAAGTTACTCCTACATTCTTAAGGCCAAAGGGCATCACCTGATAGCTGAAGGTGCCCCAAGGAGTCATAAAAGTTGTTTTGTGTTGGTCCTCCTTAGCGATCTTAATTTGATTATATCCTGAAAAGCCATCCATGAGTGATAGAATTTCGTATCCTGTTGTTGAGTCAACAATCATGTCAATGTTGGGCAATGGAAAATCATCTTTAGGGAAAGCTATATTGATGCCCCTAAAATCCATGTAGATTCAGATATCGAAAGGTTTCTTCTAGACAGGAACAATGTTTGATATCCATTCAAATAGTCAATTGGTCTAATGAATCCTACTCCAAGCAATCTTTACAACTCTTCTTTAACCAAAAAGGCCACTCTTGGGTGCATCTTTCGGAGATTTTTTTTATAGGTTTAGCATCTGCGTGCACAACCATGTTGTGCATGACCAAAGTTGGGTCTAGACCAGGCATGTCTTTATAAGACGATGCAAACACATCAATAAACTCGCGTAGATGCATAGTGAACTTCTTTTTCTCTCTAGCTGAGAGTGATGCTCCCACTTTTACTATCTTGGGATTTTCTTCGGTACCAAGATTTACATCAATGGTTTATCCGAATAATGATTTGATAAATCCTTCATACACGTAGGATTATGAGGTAGGTTGAGATCTTCATCCAAGGATGTCTCTAAGAGATTTTCATCCTTGGCATGGTCACTTTGTTTGTCCTTTGATTTTCTTATTTGTTTGTAATCCAGTGCCTAGAAAAGGTTTTCAATGTGTGACTTGGACTTCAATTTTTTCTGAGGCTTTTCTTTACAACTTTTGCCCTCTCTTTTCTTTAAATTTTTCTAACCACAAAGTTCAGCCTCCTCACTGAAGTAGGTGCAGGTGTCTAAGCCGATAAAGAAACCTTTCTTGTGATCTCTAATGGGGATCGTATCCCTTATGCCCATGAACTCTGTAATATCCTCTTCATTCTCGAATAAATCTAGTGGCATGTGACGCTGTTGGTCCCATTCAACAAGGGAAGGGTATACAAGGTCAAGGGTTGGTTATACGGGGGTTAAGGTTAGGACAGTGTTGTTCATGAAAAGGTTCGTGGAGGCCAGATCCTCATATTAGCTACAATGGGAATCTGTATCACTATCTAGATAGTTAGAACTATCCTCATGCTCAGAACAAGTCACATCTTGATTGTTGGGGTGTTCTCCATAAGGGTGAATCCCAATGTTGTATCTTTCTGTCTTGAAATGAGGAAGAGGGACTGGTTCTCTTTGTCATTTTTCATTCCTCCAACATCCTAGGACTTTGTAGCCCATGGAGTACATCATTTTGCTATATTTTTCATATTTCAGGGTTCAATAACAAGATGGCTAAGTTTCCTTAGGGACCCAAGTAGTAGGTGGATCAAGCAATTTTTCCTCAGCTAACAAGCCTCCAGGTAGGAATGACCCAATAGTGTGTTCCTCTCTAGGTCTCCTGAAGTGGTAGTTTGGTTGACCTCTAGTCTTGGGCAATAAAGAGAGATCTGACACCAAGAGCCCTTATTGTACATTATATTCCCCGCAGCCATATTCCATAATTTTCATCTCCCATGAATCAAATGGAGATGTCGAATTAGACACCCCATGAGTGCAAGAAAAAAGAGAATCTGAATCCACCCGAGATTCCATGGCCTCACACTAGAGAGGGACAACTATATCTACAGAGGGAAAATCATATGTACCCTTTCATGCAAAGATAGTGAGAGCTCTACAATGAGAAAAGGGCTTTGGATCTCCTGGTATTGTAACCGTGTGTCCTTGATGCTTCAACTTGATGCATTGATTAAACATTGATGGCACGGCTTACATGGCATGAATTCATTGCCAGCATAGAAGCATGTTATATGAAAGTTCTAAGTTGAGGACGTGAAACTTTTTCCGATGACAAGTGAGGCCCACCTCCATAGGTAGTGTGATGGTACCTGCTGACTCTCCTTCTACGTTGTCGTATGCAGTGATAGTGATAATATGGGACTCAAGATCTTCCTCAGTATGTACCAATTATTTGACCAACTTAAGCGTGTAGATGTTCAACCCAGATTTGTTATCCACAAGCACCCGTTTGATTTTCCTACGGGTGACAACTACCTCAATGTATAAGGGAAGATTATGTGTAGGATTCTAGGCAGAGATTTCCCTATGGTTGAAAGTGAGATGCTCACTTGGTGTAATGTTGGCCACCGCGGCTTGAAGGTGTGCAGGATCGACTTCTAAAGGCACTCCCGACTCCTGAAGAGTTTGGTAGTGAATGTCCTTATGCACATTAGATATCTTGAGAAGATCTAAGATCAAAATCTTAGTAGGTGTCTTCTGAAGTTTTTAAAAGGTTATATTCACTGGTTTGTGGGGTCAATGGAGAGGGTTCCAGAATCATGAGGTGGGCACGCCTTGTTACCGCAGTGCTATCCTTTCCCTTGATCTGGATAGTATTGACACAGTCAGCCGGAGAGAGAATACATTCGATAAGCGAATCATAATGGTTATTATCTCTTTTGATATACAAGTAATTCGTGACTTTATAAGTTTGGGATGACTCTCCCCGATCTGGATTTATATTTTCTAACTTATCATGCTTGGGGAATGGTTCTTTATATATCCCCATTTTATTGTTAGGTGTTTGTGTTTTGCAAGGGTTATCCACATCTATCTCCCTATTGTCACTGAGATCTTGAATATAGTGGTGAAGCTACAGACATATGTCTATCTTGTGTCCTTTAACGTGATGCATTTCACAATATTCATGCTCCTTATACCGTGAAGGTTTCAGAGCGTTGTCATCAAATGGTTGTGTTATAGGATAGGTCATCATGTGGGCCGCATCCAACTGTTTTAGTATGACTGACAATGATTCATTGAGAGAGGTAAATGTTCTTCACTTTGGTGGTGGTTGAATTGGGCCCTTGGTCAGTTTAAAAGGTTGACTAGTTTGGACCATTTGAACATGTTTGGAATCAGTGATTCCATCTCCCACCACATTTTTGTTTTTGTTAATGATCTTTATCTTTTATGTGGGTTTGACACTTTGGTTGTCTTTAGATTGAGTTTTGAGGGTGCCTTTGGCAATGAGAGCCTTTTCTATCTGAATCCATTTCTCGATAACCTCCTCAAAAGTATGGACACAATGCATTTGGAGGTGGAAAGCTATATCTAGTTTGAGATTGGGAACGAAAATACTGACTAGTTGATTTTTAGGGAAAGCGCAAGGGAGGTGACTAGCTATCCCTCTCCACCATTGGAGGAAGCTGGTGAAGGTCTCATTTGGGCATTGCTTGGCTTCACACAAGTCTTCCATGGTAACATTACTCTCTATGTTATATGAGAAGTGACGCACAAATCATTTTACCAATTCTGGTAGGTGAAAATTGATCCTCGTGGTAAGCGTGTAAACCATTCCAATGCTTGACCTCCGAGACTTTTGGAAAAAAGTTTGATAAGGTAGTTGTCACTATAATTCACCTCTTGACATGCCATGTAGAAATATTTAACATGATCCCTTGGGTCTCCCTTCCCTTTGTATTTTTCAAATTTTTGCATATCGAATTTCTTTGAATAGGGTTGAAGGGTCATTCTTTTGTCAAAAGGATATGGGCATAATTCTTTGTATTGATATTTCCTGATACTCCCTATATTACTCTCTTCTAATCTTGCAAGCATCACTTTCATAGATTGCACTTCATGTGTGAGTAATTGTTCTTTAGTGGGAGAAGCGAGGATGTATACACGATGATACCCTGTGTCTTCTTCTCTTTGGTTTTCCTGATGGAGTTCATTGATCTTAACCTTTGGCCACAAATTTTAAACATTCTTGTTTGTGTCTTTCTATACATGGGAAGTAAGCAAAGCTAATTGTCGGCTTAGGTTGTTTATTTTTTGTTGGATTGTGGCTTGGTTTATGGCTTCTTCTTCTAAAGGTTCCTCCTAATCGTAATGTGGAGGTTCTTCACTCGTCTCATGTTCTATCTTGTTTCTTCGTGGCACTTTGATAAAGGGTATTCTATGTCCTACCACTTTATCATTTCCTGCATAAGAAGTGGAAGCATGTCCACCTATTAAAATATATTCCATACTGATAAGGGGACGTTCTTCCACAATAGTGTCGTTTGTAGACCTAGTATTGGTTCATTCTTGGTGGGAAATTTTTCCCCTAATTCCACGACCCATGCCAACACTCTATATTTGTTTCTAAGAAGAAACTCGTCTAGTAAAGTGGGGTCAAAATCAAAGTCTTCGTGAGGTGATTCTAACTCATTTCTGCTATGATCAACTATCTCTTCTATTTCCTTTTCTACAGAAAGCAATGGTCCTAGGTCATGTCCAATGAAGGGGTTTGACCCTTGTCTGTTAGATGTTTCCCAAGCATGGGCCTTTTGTTCCTCGTATGTCTATTTCTTTAACCCTAGACATGTTTTAGGATCCATGTTTTTCTGATAGTTTCACTAGGTTAAGTTGTAAATGTGTTCAAAGCTTAGTGATCACCCCTAAGTGAAATGCCAATGTACTTGTTAAGAGTATGAATAAATCAAAAATGTGAGAATACCAATGTGATAAGGTGATAAATCACCCGTGATACAAGTGTTTGGTATTAAAACCTAATCAAATGAAGTACTTCCTAGACTATGCTTCAAAAAGTAGTTTGTGTTGCAAGATAAGTAACAAGATGTCTTTAGTTATGTCAAGTTCAAGGGAATGAACAAAACATAAGTAAATACAAGAAATCAATGCGACCTCCCAACCAATATATATGATGAGCGAGCTCAAACTCGATTAAGACCTATATCTCAAAAAGTTCCAAATTAAAATTTGCGAATGACACAACAATATCACCAAGATATGTTAACCCACTTTGTGAGAAAGTGAAGTATTGATATCAAAGTGTTATTGATATAACACCCACAAATGGTAACACCTAGCACTCCTTGAAATTGATTTAATAATAGAACCGAACTAAAAATCTCAAAGTATAGCTAGGAATAGTTAAAAATGTGTGCAACATAGCCTCAGAATATAGGTATTTGTGTCAAGTTTACAAGAAAAAAGACGTAAATATCAAAATTGTAGTGATACAATACAAACAAGCTAACTCTTCTAAGGAAGTCTGCGGTGATGAACCACACCTAACTACACTGACAATGTTGACATGTGTATCAAGATCATATTGGCTACCAATGACGTGAAACTACCTCTACACACTTTAGATATTTAACTAACCCAGCCGCAAATATGGATGGGTGTGAATGGACATAAAAGTGATAGAAACAATCGATTGGTAACACAAAGATAATCATAGTTCTTCTGATCAAGAAAGTGTCAAAATAATGTGAAGGAAGCAAATCAAAAAGGATGAAAAATGTTGGTTTCACTTCGGAAGAGTTTCGCCTCATCCTAAAGCAAGTAAAAACTAGGTGAAAGTAACGCATCACATGTTTCTCAATGAAAATATGGTTCACAACTCAACACTATTTTAGAATGGTCAGAGTGGGCTCCTGGCCAAAGTATATCTTCCTAGGTGGTTCTCTTGTCCTAGGTGCTATAAAGATTATCCACCAGTAGGACGATTTACTCAAAAAGTTGCAATGAGTAGTTTGGGAGTATCTTGACTTTTCCCCCTTCAAGCACAGTGGGAAACAAATGCATCCAAATGTGTACTTAAAAGGGTTGCATAGGGATAACTTGTAACTCTATCTCATAAAGGATTTACTAGTCAGATATGTAGTGTAGAGCACTTCCCATTTTTTCCACAAGGTTCCCTCTTGTGTGGACTACTTTGGGGTTCCTGGAACCACACCCACTGTTGTAGCTTAAGGTGTTATGCCAAAGGGGTTATGTTCAAGTTGAGTGGAGAGGGACCTACCCTTTTCCAAAACCTACAATATAGTGTTTTTAATATGTTGTTCTTTTTATCTTTTTTAATTAGATGTGGTTTACTCAAAACTCATTTGGTAACCTGTATAAAAACTGTATTAGTAGTTTTTTTACTTTTATTTCAATTCCTCCACTCTTTGACAAGAATTTTGGTCCTGTATGATGATGTTTAGTAGTTTTCCATCAAAAGAGAAGGCATCATTTCTGATTCTCCAGATCGTCCAAGGATGCAAGAGAAGAGCATACGTGGTTGTCTTCCAAAATCAAAAAGATATCAAATGGAAAAACACTTCAATTCAACTATGAATATTTAACCAGATCCAAATCAAATACTCTTAACAATCTCAAAGCATCAAAATTCCTTAAGAATCATTTCTGATTCCCAGGATCACCCTAAGGGATGCGAGGGAAGACCATATGTGATCTTAATCCTATAAGTAAATAATGCAAAATATTACCTAATCAAACACAAACATGAAAAAAAATCCTGCAAAGACAAATATATGATTAGATAAACCTTCAAGAATGTTAGCACGTCAACAGTTTAATTTTAAAAAACACAAAAGGATGCTTACGCCCCTTTTTTAGTGCCTGTGTGTGGGTTAGGGTATATGCACCACCAAAGGTAATTATCAGTACACACTGTGCATGTGCCACCCGAGAGATGTGCACATTATGAAAATAGTGCATGCATCCATAAAACTATGCCTGTGCTACTCTGTGGAATTTGTAGATCTATTAAATGCCTACACCACCCGAGAGGTGTGTGCGCCACGAAAACAACATACGTGCTACTTTGAGAAAAATTATGGCTATGAACATGAAGTTACACATATCAAATCAGAAAAAGTTCCAAGAAAAATGGACATTAATTACTACATGTGCATATCAAAAATAAGCCAAAACAATGAAACTTAAACTAAAATGCAATGGGACTAAGTGTCCCACCAGGCATGCCAAATGTGTACACTTACTCTTTTCCTAGGTTAGATTGAAAGAAAGAAACTACCACCTAAAATAGTTCCCTAACCTAGCTAGAAAAGAAGAAGAAAGTACAATCAAGATGAAGAAATTAACAAGGCCTACATTAGCATCATAACTTTGAAATAATGAAATTAAGCATAATTCAAATCAAGAACTCTATTCTTCTAATTTCCTAATTAAACTAAGTGGACCTATGTGGTCCAATGGAAATCAACATTGTTTCTTTCTTTGATCCTTCATGGATGCTTGGGTGTGAGGCCTAGCTCTTCAAGATGGATGATGGAGGGGCTTGAGAATGGCAAAAGGCTTTTAGTGGAAGACTATGTTCTTTCCTTTGCTTTCTCAAGGGAATTAGGTGTAGGTATAAAGGTAGTGTTATCACCGAATCACAGCACCTGTGGATGTTGATCAGATTTCTAGTTTGATCACTCTAAGCATCTAGTGTGATTGGATAACATGGGTACTATCTCCAAGTTGTGGGACTTGCTACTTGAGATAGACCTCCAGAGAAAGTTGGTTCTTGCTCCTAAACTACCTGCCACAATCTACTCTAATGCAGGATAAGCTAACTGTTCTAATCTAAATTTCCAAGGGACCAGGGAGAGAGAATACATAAAATGAAAGCCTCTTTGACAAGCATTTTGGTCCTGTATGATGATGTTTAGTAGTTTTCCATCAAAAGAGAAGGCATCATTTCTGATTCTCCAGATCGTCCAAGGATGCAAGAGAAGAGCATACAGGGGAGTTAGAAAAAATCTGAGGGGACCCTAAAAACATGACTTTTTGCCCTGACTCAATCTATTTACCTGGGACTTGAGAATTTAATGCATGTTATCAAATTTACCCTGGGGGGTGAATTTTGGATAACAATTTTGGCGACTCAGCGGGGTTAACTGCCTGTCAGATGAAGAACAGCCAGCTGCTCGTAGCAATCCATTGGGCATGGAGTCTGTTTGATAACCTCTCAGCTGATCTGAAATTTGAAAACCTGTGTCCTTGAGCCATTGAAACATTCGTTGAGTTGGTTTTCCTGTGGCTGCAAATTCTTTTCCAGGAGCTTGATGAATTGCGAACATGCACATACTAGAAGCAATAGGACATGTGCACAATCACTTAGGGAAATAAAAACTACTCTAACAGCAGTAAA
Organism: Taxus chinensis; assembly: GCA_019776745.2. NCBI lineage: Eukaryota > Viridiplantae > Streptophyta > Pinopsida > Cupressales > Taxaceae > Taxus > Taxus chinensis. The sequence continues at coordinate 762,643,552 of CM034151.1, read as the reverse complement.
ATGTGCATAAGCACTTAGAGGAATGGAAATTCTAAATTAATATTTACAAGGGTGAAAATATTTCTTTCTAGTAGCAACGTTTGAGATAGATCCCATTGACCGGAATCTGCAATTCTTCACCATCCAACTTAGCCAGTCGGAAAGCATTGCTACCTTTGCATTCAATGATCATGTATGGGCCACTCCAGATGGCATCAAACTTGGAATGCTTTCCTGGCTTTGCATGATCTGCATCCCATTTCAACACTAGATCTCCAGTTTGCAATATCCTGGGCTTAGCTTTCTTGTCAAAACTCTTTTTGACCATTGCTTGATCCCTCTCTATGGTCTGCATTGTGTGCTCTCTTGCCTCTTCTAATTCCATCATCTCTCCATACATGATTTCCATAGGTTCAACCTCAGCCAGCTCCAACTATTTCATGAGTTCCAATGCTGGAAACTCAAGTGATATAGGTAGAACTGCTTCCTTCCCGTACACGAGCTTGTATGGAGAGCTTCCTGTAGACCTCTTGGGTGTGATCCTATAAGCCCATAGGGCTGATTTGAGCTTTGCATGCCAAGTTCTTTGATTTTCATCCAGAGTCCTTCTGATGATTCTTAGTAGGTTCTTGTTTGTAGACTCAGCTTGGCCATTACCCTGAGGCTAATAATTCAATGAAGTGCTGAGATACACACAATTCTTAACAGCCCATTCAGTGATCTTTGTGCCAAGGAATGCCAATGCATTATCTGATATGATAGTGGCAGGAGCACCAAACCTCGTGACTATCCCTTCATAGAAATTTAAGATATTGGATTCATTTACCTCCTTTAGTGCCACTGCTTCAGTCCACTTGGTGCAATAGTCTGTTGCTGTTAGAATCCACTTGTGGCCTTGACTTGAATTGGGATTGATGACTCCAATGAAGTCCAGTCCTCATTGGATGAATGGCTGATCTACTGAAATTGGATGAAGGGGCAGCGCTGCTAACCTTTCTTTCCCTGTGAAGAACGCACATTTCTTGCATTTCTTGACCCATGAGTAGCAATCATTGAACACAGTAGGCCAATAGTAACCAGCTTTCATGATTTTGAGAGCTGTCACTCGCGGAGCAAAGTGGCCTCCTGCTTCCCCGTCATGAAACTCGTGTAAAATTTTCTCAACTTGACCTGTTCCAATGCATCTTAATAGAACACCATTGATATCCTTCTTGAACAAGATACCATTAATGAGTACATACGGGATAGCTTGTAATCTAAAGTATCTCCTCTTTGCCTTGCTCACTTCTGGAGGGCACAAGCCTGTTTGGAGGTAATGCACCAAGTCTTGAGTCCAACATGGGATGAGTGCATCATCAGCTGGTTGTTCTTGATCATTATGTAGTAGTAGGACAACATCTTCTTCACCTTTTGAGCCGTCTGGTTGCTTGGAAGCGAGCTGCTCACACAAACCTTTGCCACGAACAAGTTTGGTTACTCTGATTTCAACGTCATATTCCATCACCCGAGTGATCCAACCTGCTCTCTTCTCGTTTAAATCCTTGTTTAGGAGGAAGTCCTTGACACCAGCATGAGACACCAACAGTTGAATCTTATTGTTTGAGACCAAATGTCTGAACTTCTTCAAGCTCCTGATGACAGCCAGGACATGCTTCTCGATGAAAGAGTACTTTATTTCGTAATCTTCCAAGGTTTGACTGAAGAATTCTATGGGCTGTTCTGAACCTTCTCTATTCAGCTGTGTCAAGATAGCTAAGATTGTATCTGATCCTCCAAACGCATATAACATGAAGTCCTTTGAAAAGTCTGGGTTGATAAGAGTTGGAGCTTGTGATATTGCATGCTTGATGCTTTCAAAACTCTCTTTGCCTTCTAATGTCCATTTGAATGCGAGACTCTTCTTCAACATCATCATTAAAGGCTTCACAAGAATGGTGAAATTAGGCACAAATTTGCGGACAAAGTTTATCCTTCCTAAGAAGCTTTGAAGAGATTTCTTATGGTGTGGCAATGGAAGCGTTCGGATGGCTTCAACCCTTTCAGGATCAATTGTTAGCCCTTCCCTAGAGACAATGTGGCCCAACAATTTGCCCTCGTGTGCCAAGAATATACATTTCTTTGGATTCAACGACACCCCGAACCTTCTACACCTCTGAAAGACTTGTCTGAGGTGAAAGAGATGGTCTGCTGCATTATTTGAGAAGACAGTGATATCATCTAGGTATACCAGCACTATCTTGTTGATCAAGCCTTTGAACGCCATATCCATAACTCACTGAAATGTTGCTCCAGCATTTGACAGTCCAAATGGCATCTTCTTGTAAGCATACATGCCCCATTTCGTAGTGAAGGCCGTCTTGAATTGATCTTCTTCCTTTACTATTATTTGATTATAGCCTGAATATCCATCTAGCAATGAAAACCTTTCTGAACCAGCTACAACCTGCAATATTTGTTCCATTGATGGAAGTGGATAATGATCTTTGAGTGATGCTCTATTTAGATCGCGAAAGTCCACACACAATCTTATTTCTCCATTTCTCTTTCTTACCGGCATCAAGTTTACAACCCAACTTGAGTTTTTGATGGGGAAGATGATATTGGCCTCAATGAGCTTGCTTAACTCTTTTCTCATGAGAGGTTCGATATGAGGATTTACTGGCCTTTGCTTTTGCCTGACAGGCTTGGATTCCGGATCCAACTCAATAGTATGTTGTGCCAACTTTGGGTTGAAACCTCTTAAATCTTTATAAGTCCAAGCAAAGACATCTGGGAATTCTTGACAAAGCTGAACAAAATTAGATTTCTCTTGTGAGGTACTTACTTTTCCAATTTGCAATGTCTTGCCTTCTTCCACTAAAATAGGCTCTGAATCTTCACCCTTTACTTGAATGTTCACTTTCTCCTTCCGGAACTGATCATTTGGGTTGAAGATTGACTCCAAGGTTATGAGGCCTTTTGGTAATTTGTTAGTCCTCAGCTACACCACTTGGTCACCATACTGCTGCTCCAGTTTGTCTTGATTCATGGCGGAGAACTCAGCTTCTTCTTGTAGGAAATTAACAATTTGCTGATCATTCTCGAAGACTTGCCAACTTGTATTGTTATCCGGAACAGCTGGTCTCACAACCACTTTGATATGAGGCTGAGATTTTTTACTTTTGATACTTTCTACAACATCAAACGCATCCCCAATTGCTGCCAGTCTGTCAGTGGCTTCATTCCTTTTTCTTGGGATGGAATTGATGCTAAAAGCTTCAAAATCTTCAATAAGATCCCATACCTGATTTTTGTAGTTCTTCAACAGATCATTTTTGGTAGCATTTTTTCCTTTGACCTGGTTTACAATCAGCTCACTATCACCAAATACCTGTAAATTCCTGATGCCTTTCTTCTTTGCCCAGTGCAATCCATGAATTAAGGCTTCATACTCAGCTGTGTTGTTTGAACAGGAAAACTGGAAACGAAAGGCTGAGTAATACTTTGTACCTTGCAGTGAAATGAGCATAGCTCCTCCTCCTGCACCTTTTCTACTCCTTGATCCATCAAAGAACAATTGCCATACTTCATTCTTGTCTTTATGATCTGGCTTGGTGATGCTGGGGAGAGGTTGATTCTCTTCATGTTAACAATAAAATCCTAGCTCAGATTCTTCTATTTCTTGATAAGGATCAAAAGCATGCACCTTGCTTGCCCATTCATCAAGAGTCAAATCTAGGATGCTTCAAACCTTGGTGTCAGCTTCATCAGTGCTTGGATAATCTTCTTGATCAAACGCTGAATAGTTGGTATTGATTTGGCTTGGAGTGTAAGGCTCAATGTGAAAGTTTGCGATAGGTTCAGATCTGATTGTGGCCTTAGTTCCATATCTTGTTCTGAACAACATGTGTGACCAATCAGTAGAAAGATAGCCTCCAATTTTGGATGTGAAATCTCTTGACAAGCACAATGCAAAGAGTGGTGGCAGATCTATGACTGACACATCTTGTAACACCATTACATTGGGACATGCGTGCAGTGTGAGGCTCAAACCTTTGATTACTCCAACCGTTGTCACTGCTGTCCCATCTAATTGCACTACACCCTTAGAGATGACTTCATATTGGAGCCCTAACTGATCAGCTATCTATTTTGGCATGACTGAGTTGCTTGCTCCAGAGTCAATCATGTAATTATGTACCAACTTGTCTCCTGTGATCAATGAAACATAAAATGGAGGGGGCTTCAACATTTTACCTTGTTTTCCTCCATGATTTCCTTCAGGCTGGGCAGCATTTGTGAGTACCTTCTCTTGCATTTGGACCTGTTGATTTGAAGTTGACCAGTCCTTCATGGCAGCTTGTAGCAAATCTCTTTGGCCTGGGATAGACAGGGATTCCCACATTGATATATTGACATTTGTCTTCTTCATCTGATCAATGATACTGAATGGAGATGAAGTATCCCTCTGAAGTCAGTCAGCTGTTTGTTGGGAGCTCTCTTGATAGTTGTCAATTGTTCTAGTAGAGACAAATTGTCTCCCTTTTCCCCAAACTGCTCATGAAGAACTATGCATAACTGATTCCAATTTGTGATAGAACCAGCTCCAAGGCTCCTAAACCATTGCAATGCCTTCCCTTTGAACGAAGATGCCAGCAATTTGACAGCAACATCCATTTCATTTATCTCATGGATTGCACAGATGTTAGCAATGTCTTTGACATATCACCAGGAGTGGTATGATTTTCTCTAGTGAAAAGATGGAATGTTCTTCAATGCCGCGATTGGAACTGGATTCTGTGCATTGAGGGCAAGTGGGTTGTTGCCAGTGAAATTGACAAAGGGATTTAGTGGTTGTGCCATTCTGATTGGCCTGAGAACCCTTGTTGATTGGATGAAAGGTCTACCAGGTGGAGGTGTAAAGAGAGTTCTGTTAGGTGGAGATGGAGATCTTTGAGCTCTTCTTCCTCTTCTTTCTCTGCCTGGAGATAGGTGTAGATAAACAAACAATCCTTCGTCCCTAGTTCTTGACCTGGTCTGTATTCTTCTCATAAATTTGCTAAGCTTGGACTGCTGAAACCAGCGGATTATGCCTCTTTTGGAGTCACCAGATGTGTGATTTTAAAGCTCCTTCAAAGCTGGAACTTACAACAAGTGCACATCGATCTTGTTACAATGAAAGTGAAGACTTCTAAGGTCCCACCGGGCGTGCCAGAACTGTTATCGCCGAATCACAGCACCCTTGTGTTTAGGTACAAGTGCATATACTTGAACTCACGGTGTGATTGGATAACATGGGTACTATCTCCAAGTTGTGGGACTTGCTACTTGAGATAGACCTCCAGAGAAAGCTAGTTCTTACTCCTAAACTACCTGCCACAATCTACTCTAATGCAGGATAAGCTAACTGTTCTAATCTAAATTTCCAAGGGACCAGGGAGAGAGAATGCATAAAATGAAAGCCTACACTAAAGCGGTGATACACCAAAAAAGGAGGGTGTGAGAGTAGTCTCCAAATGTGTGAAATACAGAAGCAAAGTACACACTAGAAGAGGTGATGACAGTTCTCCATAATCTAGCAAAATGCACTCACAAAAATATTCCAAGCATACACAATGATAATGAATCCCTACAAGAACATAATAATAGACACAATATTCTTGTAGAAAGATTAAAGGGGCAAGAAGAATGCAAGAAAATACAGCAGGGAAAGATATATCCACAAACATATTTTATTGCTTCATGATATGCACAGTTCAATCTATTACAAGATAAGGGCCTGGATCACCATGCAAGGAGTCCACTACAAGGGCCTATAACACATTGGCTTCATAAAGCAATTTTGACAGAGCTTTGCTATATGAAAAACTCTCCTCTTTACAATGAGCCCAATACTCCAATTTATAGAAAAATGAGAAGGGAAAGAAAAGGGAGAATGGAAATCTTGAAATCTGTCCTTCAACCACCTGTAAGAGGCATTAAATGGAGTATAATGATTATACATTACTTGCAAAAGGCTCCCCATACTGTCCCATGTGCTGCAGCAGAGAAAGAATGATGACCATGCCTCTTAATTGCACTCCCAACCACCAAATGAAACACTGTTATGAACCCAGCCACGTTTTCTTAAAAATATCAATCAATCCCTCATCAAATCTGGAATTTCTTGATTGTTGTGCGTTGGGCTTGGAGCCACAATTTCAACGGTACTAATTTTGTGTGATTTTGTTGAGCAATGCAAAAGTTATGGCCTTCTGAGTGTGGGCAGCTATTTTGGATCTGGCAAGTGTTTTCTGTCATTTGATGGGAATGAGCATTAACTGACTGGAGCCAAATATGTTTCTTTTATTTAAATATATCTACCCTCATTAAAAATAAGAAATCCAGTTTTTGTGGCTCGTTCCAGAAAGTCCAATTTTGTGAAAATCGGAGCTCGGAGTCAAAAGTTATGGCCGTTTGAAGTTTCACGGGTCAAACATTGACTTTTCTTCTCTGCCTTCGGCCACTTCAGCTTTCCGCGTCCCTCGCGTCCCTATGTCCCATTTGTCCCGGACGAAATTCTTATGTTTTGGCCGGATCGGCCGGTTCGCATCCCCCGTGTCCTTTCGGCCCAACTGTTCCGGGCTGCCTTAAGTCTTTTCGGCCGACTCGCGTCCTTCGCGTACTAACTGCCCAGATGTCCCAGACTTCCTATTTCAACAGTTAGTCAATTTTTCCACTTTTCTACCAGTTCAGATTTTTGCGTCCAACGAAGTCCCGGATGTCCCTTTGCTCTGCAGACTGCTTGGCGGCCTTTAGGCCGATTCGCGCCCAGATGTCCCTCATGTCCTGACTATTGCGAGGACTAGGACTTAGCCATTTTTCATGATTTTTCCTGGCCCAAGCTTGTTTTCTGTAATTTTTTCACCTTTTCTCAAAACTTGCTCTCTTCTTCTTGGATAGGGGAGTTAGAAAAAATAATTATCACATTTTAAGTATTTAAATTGTTGAGGCATAATTATATAGCCCAAAGGATAAAAGATTCAACACATCCTCATGAATGTGGGATAAAGGTAAAACATGATTAGGAATGGATAAGGTTGCTTTATTAAAGGTAACCTTACTTTAGAAGGGTTTAATTTTTTCTTAGCAAGTCATGGAAGTTGGGGGGTGCCTTAATTAATCAAATGTGATTAACTAATAGGTGGATGTAAGCTTATAGAAGCTAACTAGAGGAATGTTAGTATGATTTAGGCTATTAGAAGGGGATTAAATCAATTAAACATTGATTTACTAGTTAAATGAAGGGGAAGACTAATTAATTAATAATAATTAATTAATCTAGATAGAAGAGGTTAATAATTAATGGAAGGTCGTTAATTAGGTTGTTAGCTAGATAGGTGACTTAATCAGTTAGCTTATTGTAATTAATTAATGACAACAAGAGGGTATACAAGCGCTTTTGACGATATGTCATCAATTTGCGGGAAAGGAGATAATTATCACATTTTAAGTATTTAAATTGCTAAGGCATAATTATAGGTGTCTACAGATTTAGTTGCTCTTCCAAATAGGAGGGACTAAGCCAAAACACAAGGGAATGAAGAATAATGATCACAGAAAAGTCAAGTGTCCAAACGTTGCAACTTCAGGAGTGAAAGGAGGGGGTAAAATCTCAAAAATGTGGGGGTTCCCACATAGATCCTGCATGGATAGACGCTAAAACTGAAGTAATTTGGAAATGATTTGGCAAAAGGGCAATTCAAAGATGAATCATGAAGCCCGCTAAGAATTTTAAATGCTAAGATCTTTTAAGATATTGTGAAATTCCACGTGGAACACTAGTTTCTGACTTCAAATGATCTTAACTACAACTGGAATAAATACAGTCCTCTATTTTTGGAGGTTAGGCTTCTCACATACCAGGGTGGTTGAAGCATGATTGGAATTCTTCCCTCCTTCCCTCTTATTCTTCCTATATATTTTAAGGAGGGGAAATTTTATAAAGGTGGGACATTTCTTCTTTGCACCCTCCCTTCTTCACTTGTCTTTAAGTGGATTTTTGGAGTCCAAGCCTCCCATTAAAATTGTAATGCAAGTTTGTACCTCTTGGCCATTGTAATGCACTGTATTAAATTTTTGGAGCAATAGTGCATGTCTGTGGATAATTTTTAGCCCTCTCGTGTTTTCATTGTCTCCTTCCTGATCTCTCATTGGATTCCTGGTTATTTGTGCATGGTGATTGTATTGCATTTTTGTGGATTGTGTTTATTGTAAAGTAGGTGTTCAACATTCCTTTGGTTCATCACTGTTATTAGTTTAGGTCTTATTTCTTGCATATCCTTAAATTTTGTCTCCTTGGAAAGTTAGAGTAGATTTTAGAGTAGATCATCTGTAATATGAATGTGTGCACCTAAATAGAGGAATAGGAACTGAACTTCATCCGTAGAGATCTCCCAATTCAAAAATTCCCACACTTTGGGAGAAGCTCCATGTTCTGCAATCACACTGAGAGTCTCAACCCATCACGTTGTAGACATTCAGGGGTGTTATGATTATGCATCAACACAACCTTCTACCATTGACCAATCATGACCTGTATCGATTGATTTCTTTTTGAATGAAGAAGCAATCAGATAATTCATTAGGATACACGATGAAATTCCTCTGGAGGATCATGAGTAAGGATTCTCTTTTGATCTCAACACGTTCACGTATTGTGTGGAATAATTTAATTCCTGTTCTCGTAAAAGAGAGGAAGATCCTAAGATCATAAAACTTGATCCTCATCTTATTTTTTCATATTCGCATTTCTCATTACATAGATAAACACCTGGATTTTTCATTAATCCCTGGCCTATATTCTCATCACCCAATCATAATTTAGATATCATGATTTCTCAATCAAAATCTCTCTTTAGGTCACCCTCTCGGAGCCCATCATGTTCTTCTATATATGTTCCACCTCCTATTAGCCCTCTATATTCTATATGTGGGCTACCTCTTGGTATCCCATTTTCCTCTATCCTTGGGCCACGTCCTAGTAGCCCCTTATCTTCTATCTATGTCTCATCTATTGGTAACCAATTTTCTTCCATCTTGGGGCCACATCCTAATAGCCCTTCATATTCAATGTATCACTCTCCTCTTGGTAGCCCATCCTCCTCAATTCTTACATTGTATCCTTTTCATCCATAACATTATCATTCTATCAATTATTGTGGCAAGCTCACCATCATTCTTCAAATCAATCCTTAATGTTCACTTTCTTCTCCCACTTCTCAAGATTAAAAAAGTAATGGGTTAGCTTATATGAAACTCGAACAATGTCTTTATGAAGTTCAGATCAAAAACTTGAAGAGATTGAAATATTATAGAAGGTCAAACAACCAAAAAGCCAAAAATCAAACTCGGTTCAAGAATTCAGACCAACGTAACCACCAAGCATGGCGTAAAGTGTAGAAACCTATAGATAGGGAACTCAATACCCCCTATAAAAAATCCATGTTCCAAAATAAATCGTAATCATATTTTTAGTATGACCTCACCATTGTCATTGAGATTGGAGATAATATGACTCTTGATAAGAAAAAAATGCCTAATCTCCCTTATCAAGGAAATTAAAAAAATTGTTGTTGAATCGTATCATGCAAAGTGACATTGTTCATCCCAAATTTAAGATTACAAAAAAAGAGAAAACATTAAAACATTACAAAAAATAAGAGGTACAAAGATCAAACATTTCAATTAGGTATTACATACACATGGATGTTCTTTCTTCCCATTCTTTCCATTCATATACAATTCATCCACCATTATCATCCCTTTGGTGATATTTTTGTTAGTCTATTCATGCTCATGTTGTGAAATTTATTTTTATAGTATCTGTTTGACCTTGGTTTTTCATCACCTTGGTAAATTCAAGAATGGATGACCTCTTAAAGATCCTGTCACTATCTAAATCTAATAAACTTTTTGAGAATAACTTTTTTGCGTATTTCTTGACACTAGGCAATGTCATCATCACAACCACTTCCACATCATTCCATCAAGCCATCAATGGTTCTAAGCCCCTTATAAAAACAATCAAAAGAGATGAAATTAATTTTAAAAAAGAAAAATTCAATAGAAAATCAATCAACAATTTAAAAATCAAAATCAAAGCAATATATAACTCTCTCTTTGGGTATTTCTAGTATCTCTACTAGGACTATGGAACCCTAGATAGCAGTAGAAACATTTTGTGACTAGAATAAAATACATCTTCGTTGGGGATATGGATGCATGACTAATAACAAAACAATGCATGTCTCTTCTTATACCTTTCATTCAAAAATATACTTTCCAAATCAATCATTCCTACATGGCTAATTTGTCCTAACTTTTTCCCTATTAAATATTCACTCTAAGAATTAACTAATTTCCATGTGCACACATTAGATCTCGATGAGAAAATAGTATCAGTATGTTACCGGGTTTTTTTGAGACCTTGTTCAGACTCTTGCTCTAGTCTTTATCTTGTCTCACGATTTGTTCCTTTGTCTCATCATCTTTTAATTGTGATTATTCTAGGTACATTATCGATATCCTTTCATAACATTTTTTTGTTCTTCAGATTTATTCAAAACATCAGTGTGTATATCATCTCTTTTTTACAATGTTTGAGATAAAATTTTCCCTTGTTTCAATAACAAACAAGATTTTCCTTCTCTCTATCATATGTTTCATGGAAAGCTCGCACTGGGGGCTTGCTTTCTCCTTCTTAACACTTTATTGGTTTAATTTCATCATCACTTTGACCCCATCTATCTTTTTATATACAAGAGTATTATCTTCTTCTTGTATATATGTGTGGGATTTCCCTTGGTACATTCCCATATAATGCTAGGGGCTTATTCACATCTTCACTTTCATACACATACGCGTGGCATTCTGCCCTCATACATTCCCATTTATCACTAGGGGAATCCATTTTGTTTTTCTTGTACATAGCTTTGGAAAACATTGGAAAAAATTCTAAAAAATAAAAAAAACTTAGAAAATCCAAAAAATGCTTGCTAAAACATCAAAATCCAAAAAATTAGTACATATTAAAAAAGATTAAAAAATTAAAAAAAATATTTTAAAATCGTAAAAATTATAAAATTAAAAAAAGGTTCAAAATTGGTAATAAACATGTACACAGTTGAACCCTATGTTAAATACACCATACTCAAATATAAAAGAATTATCCTATAAAACACATTTCTTTAATTCTCACCTATTCTTATGCATGAATCACCAATATTTTTAACCTACCCTCGATCAACAAAAGCTAGTTTACTTTCTATATCTATCTTCCTTGGAACAAACTTGTTACTTGGGGTTGTTTAATAGGGCACGATTACTTTTTCATTTGTCTTCTACATCCTATGCTTTTTCATATCACATGTATCTTTGCTTGGGGTGTTACTCTTAACCCTTTTTGTTAATTCTCACAAGTTAGAATTGATGTTTGATAACAAAAACATTAGTGAAACCTTCTCGAATGTTATTTTTTTGAGTATGTGTGTTTGTACTTGTTTCCCTGTTAGGTTAGCTTGTATACTTTCTCGTACTATATTACGTTTTGTATGTTGTATTTTGTTAGTTTTTTAGCAATGAACAAATTCTCATGTAATAGCTTTTCATGTTATTATAGACTTTTCTTTTATGTGTATATTTCAATAAGGACTAATGATATATATTACCAAACATAATGATGAAATAAAATTGTTTTTACATCAGTTTGATGAAATATATTTCAATCTCTCTTCATCTTCATGTTTCTTCCTTATAATTTTCTTCTATCAACACTATTCTTCGAAATCACTTGGGGCAATAGGGACCACCTTTAATCCCCCTTCCCCCTCCTTATTATTCTATCCATTTCCTTTATCTTTTCAATCATTGATCGACCTCTTTCATCACCCCATTGACACTCAAGGGGCCATCCTTCATTCTACTAGTTTTTCTTCTACCCCTTAAAAATTTACTTGTTTTTACTTTTCTACTATCTTTGAAGTGGCGTCACTTATGCTACCTAAAAGAGAGGTAAAAGTAGACACCTATAATTTGATCAAGTAATTTTAGTAATTAAATTGCACTGATTTTTCTCTTTCCCATCATTTGGACAATTGAGGACACTTCTTCATGTGAACACCTCTTCTTGGGTCAATTAATGACACTTTTCTAATTATCCACGATCTTCACTCTCTCTTAGTCAATTGACAACACTTTGTTAATGAATCATTGTTTTCACATATTCTTGTTAGTTAATTACATTTTTCTAATTAATTAACCTTCCTATCACTTCGAATGTTGATTAAGGACCTTTCATTAATTAGTGTTCACTTTTAATTAATTATGCTCACTATACTAAATCAATAAACCATTTTTTATTGGATCAAATTCCTCTCATCCACCAAATCATACTAATTTTTCTGTAATTAGATTCTAAAATCTTACATCTACCTATTAATTTATCACACTTGATTAATTAAAACATTTTCCAACTCCTATGAGTTCCTAACACGGGGTTCACTTAATAAAAGTATGGTATAGCACATGCGTTTGAAGGGTATTAAAGAATTACCTTAATTATAGTTTCTACCTCTAATTTTTCAATTGATAATACCCCCTCTTGTTATATTATTAGAATGAAAATACCCCCTATTTTTTCCATGTACCTTGCTTACCCTTTTTTCAATTACAATTTTATTTGCCCCTTTTTATTTCTACCCTAATATATTAGAAAAATATATATATTATAGTTCTCACACAATTTTGTTTAAAATGTGTTTCCTCTCAAAAGATAGTTTGAGTTCATTGAAGACCTATTTCAAATAACCTTGTATATGTTAAGTTTTAATCATTTATCAATAGTTATTCAAATAATTAAGATGGTGAAATAATATCACTTGTGTTGAAAAGAACACTCAATCCTAGTTTTCTACCATCTTATTATTTCTTAGTTAAGAATCAAGATTCATTTATTGAAAAAGAGGTAACAATTTAATTTATGACCATACTCCTTTTGTAATTTTAAGTTATTTAATTTTAAAAACTAGGGTTTAAATGTTTTAGTTTTATATTAAAATTAAACATCCTTTTACTTTTTCCCACCTCTCTAACCCCAATACCTGATTCAAAACATTAATAAATAAAACTCTTTCACCCCCTCATGTCTACAGGTATATTGACTTTAATTTTATTAATTTTAATTACCTCAACATGAACCCCACATGCTAGGATATTGCCTAGCTATAAATGAACCCCCCGTGGTTCCTAATTACAAATAAAACTCTTCTAAAGAAAACTTACCTTTTTCTAAAGCATGCTTACCCATTGTTAATCTTACTTTTCGCTTATCCCACATGCACCAAAATGCAAACCTCTCTCTAAAAGGAGGGTCATATAAAGAGCCCTCTTCCTACCCTTTCAAACTTACACCACGCCTTGAGTAGTGAATACTATAGGCATTTGGATTTGAGAAGTCTCCATTTATTTGGATAAAATTCTTCATCTTGCATCCATTCACTCAAATTTGAGTAGTATGGGAAGATCCAAAAATGGCCTTGTAAACATTTGTTGGTGATATTTCATCCTCAATTCTTGATGTAAACAATGATAAAATTTGATTACTAAATGATATAATTAGGTTAATCCTTTAGTTAGCATTCTTAAAAAGTGTGAAATCCTTATCATTTAGTTTGATTTATTCATGCATTCAAGAAGTTGTTTCACACAAGCTCTTATCATGATGGTTCTTGTTTGATTAAATTTGATTTGAAGCTATTAGATGTTAGTTTCAATTTACATAACTTAGTTATTTTTACATGAACAAAACCCCATTGCACATTGTCTACACTTTTTTCTTTCAAATAATTGACACACTAAATGTTTTCTATCAAAAACATTTATGCCATAAAAAATGTAAAATGAAATAAATAAAGCTTAATTTTTGTATAACATCTACCTATATCCTATACATCCATTCTATGGATGAGCTCAAATACCAATTATTTTTCCTTCAACACCCTCGTCACTATAATTTATCAAGCTTAAAACTAACAAGTATGCCTACAAAGTGCTATAAGAACCAAGTAGTGTAGTTAGGATTCAAAATGTTATCATATTCTCACAAATTTTTATTTTGGACCCTTTAAGCTAACATTGAAGTTAGCTAAATAATGTGCATGAAATTGGGATGATTAAGTGGATCACACATAGAAAATATTATTTGGTTTGGAATAATTTACTTCATGGAGTAGGTGTTAGACATGCAGGTATTTAATTTTCCACCTTTCAATTTACAACATTCTAATTGTTTTTACATCAAATGTATGCTTATCATTACTCATGCTTAAAATTTAAAAGGTAGGTTTTTGGGTTTTCCATATTTTTAAAATTCAGTCCTTTTAAACAAAATTTTCATTCATGTGAAAAATGTGAGTGAGTTTGAGAAAATCAAGTGGAAAACATAAATAATAGAAATTGTGTGGGAATAATGTAAGTCAGAAAAAAACACATTACATCTCTTGATGAATTTGATGGTGTAAGTCACCTCCATCATCGACATATAAAAAGATTGCATGCCTTAAGGATAGAGACAAACCATGCTCATTTCCTTGAAACATACTTAGAAACCATAATTCTAATAATTTATAGATCCCCTACCCTGAGGTCCCCTCCTCATATTGTTTTCTTTAAATTAACCATTGAATCACGTAAGTGATTTCATCTTACATTTATAACTTTTATAACTATCCGTAAAATAAAAGAGCTGAAATTACAAATAAAAAAGATTGACGTCATTAGTATTGACCAACATCTCTTTGCATTCTTAGATATCATAAACATATATTTCTTGAAATAATTTCTTACCATGTATGCACTATTTATTTCGAACAATAGACAAAACAAATTTCATACTAACATTTATGCCATAAAAATGAATAATGTCAGAACATAATAATTACATTTTTGGATAACACCTTCCTCTAACCCACACATCCACTCCCTATAGGGCCTTAATTATAAATGATTGTTTTTGCATCACCTACTTTATTATAAGTTATTGAATTTTAAACTGATAAATGTTCCTAAAAATTTCTACAAGAATCAAGAATCACAGTTTGGTTCCTAATTCATTGCATTGGACCAAACTTGGGTTATGTGGACCCACACTTTTTTGAAGCAATAAATCCCATAATGGAGTGATCCTTTTTCTGTTTCATTTGTTCTTATCTCTCTTTCTAGTGACTTCCAGGAGGAAGTCGAGTCTAAGGGGAGGGGGATGTAGTGCCCACTTCCCTTCAACGCTTTAGATAATGATCCTGATACTGCTGACTATATTATGGATATTATTATAGTTTTGATTTAGTATGGTGTTATATGTCAGATGATGGATTATTATTGACTTTGATTCATATATGATGCATGTGGATTCTTAGAGACATTTATATGGATATTGAAATGTTATTGACATGGTTATATTTATGGATGTTGTTTAGACATGTGATATTTTCATATGTTGAGTAGACCTAGAAAATTGAATTAAATGTGATGATCATATAGTTGTTGATAAGATTGCAAATGATATTGTTGATTATTTCAATGTTGTTGTGATTCATATATATATTAATGATTTTGGAATTATAATTATATATATATTAGATGTTCTAATATGGCCATGAGGCTGAAGGAGGTGTTTGTGTTTTTCAGGTTTTAAGAAAAAATCACAGCACACATCGGGGGATTGGAGACCAACCACATTACAGTTCTAGATGAATCCAACAAGGACTCCATGACAACTTGTTTTGTTGTGTGTGTTTGATTGTTGCTAGGGATTCCCATAGGGGGGATCACCTTTAAATGTGACCAAAGGGATTTATGTTTTTATTTTAATTGGTCCTTTGTTAATGTTGTATGTGTTTTTTTTAAGTGATGATATTTCCCTTTTCATTATTGAATTAAATTGTATGTCAATACTGTGAGTAATGATATTGTTAAAATTAAGTAATCTTATAGGTCATAAGATTGCATTTATTAGAGCTGATGCCTCTTGGATTAAGTGTTGTAAGTGATGTGTAAGTTGATTTTTTGAGTATGAAACACTCCACCTTATTTGCAATTCGAATTTGTCCTTGGAGGATGATTTTGGAGGATTTTGGGACATGTTAAACTTGTCCCATACCTCTTAAAATTGCATACCAACCTTACCTATGGTTAGAGAGTCTAAATCTAGCCATTATCATGCATTTTTGTAAGTCAAGTTGTAATTTGTAATTGCACTTTCTGAAATATTTTTAATTTAAGTCCTTATAGAGTGTGGGCTTGTGTTGGAGTGTGTAAGTAAACTGTCATATTATTCACCCACCTATTTAATATGTTATGGAGAATAAAGTTGATTTTTTTGTTTGGGTTGAGGATTTGTGAAGTGGCATCCTACATGGATCCCTCATCCTCTTCTCTTCCCTCTTCTATAAAATTTGAATTCCTTAACTTGTTTTGGGGGGCTTCACTTTTATCACTTCATTCTTTCCGACTTACTTTGGGTTTTTCTTGGGATCTCTTGCAAATTGGGAGAATGTTGGAGACGGTTGCATACTTGTTGATTGTTGATCTCTTGGATTGTTTTGTATTGGAGAGCTTGCTATTTTGGAATTAGAACAAACTCCATCATGGAGAGGTAAGAGCTTATCTCTTGGAAATGTTCTCCTTTAATTTTTATGCTTATGTGAATGGTAAATGTTTGAATGTGTTGTTTTATTTGTTGGTTGTTTGGGTAGATGGCCTAGGCATGGTGTAGGAGAAGACTATGGGGTATTTTTTGGGAAGCATAAGTGTTTTCGGGAGGTATAAGTGTGGAGGGAGTTTGGAGTTTGGAGTATGGGTATTTCTTTACTCATTATGGGGTGCCGTAAAAGGTTGGGGAGGCATAAGGAAATGGGAGGAATAAGGGGTACTTGGGGGAGGCATAAGGGAATGTCAGGGATTTTATATGATGTGTATATTTTAGCGGTTTGTTTTCAGGTGGGGATACCCATTCCCCCTGGGAGGAATAAGTAGCATCCCCCATAGTTTCTTGCTCATTTGGCTTGCATGGTGAAGCCTGAGTATTGTTGTCATTTTGTTTCTGTGGTTGTAATCTACAGTTCTGTTTTGGAAATTTTTTTGAATGAGAAGTATTCTTTGTGTTGAGGAAGCATGTTATTGCCATGTGTTGAAAACACACCTTCTATTGCAATGTGGTTGGGGCTCAGGGGGAAATGAAGAAGGACGACTTCTTATTTTCATTGGATGTCTTGGTTGGAAGCAAACCGTTGCCTTTACCCCTGTTTTGTTGCAATCGAATTGAAATAAAGAAAATGGAGGATATTCATCTTGCTGTTATGGAGCAAAACAAAAATAGACAAGTTTGATAGTCCTTGTTGAGATTATTTCTTATTGTAACCTTTTCCCACTTTGAAGTGGATGATATTGTATATTATTGTGTTGGAAATACTACTTTCTTTTAGCTATGAAAGTTGAAATTGATTATGTTAGAATATATCTTGTATTCAATCCTATGAAACTAAAAGAAAGATATGCATTTGGTATGTTGTATTTTGAAAATAAATAGGAAAGAAGTTGTAAGAGATTTCCTTTGAATTAATAGAAGTGTTTTCCTTGTTCATATGATATTGTTTTCATTGTAAATTTGTGTTTGAAATGCAATATAAAATCTTTGTTGGAAAATTGAAAAAAAGGAAACACATATGAAGAAAAAAAATTACTCTAATTCATTTGAAACATTGATTTGGGAAAGTGGTACTGCATTCTCTTTTCATGTTGTTGGATTGAAGGAAATATAAGATTGTAATATCAGTTTATAATGTATTCACATTTTATAGTTTGATGAATGTAAATAGATCAATTCGAGTTAGAAGTTATAGACCTCTGTTAGATAATTTTCAAACTGGAAAATATTATTTTTATCAAAAATGTACAGAACAACCCTACAACCTTGGAAAATGAAATGAAACATTAAATTGAACTTGTATGATCTAAAATGATCCTAAATAGACTTTACAACTTAAGAAAAATTTATAAAACTTTTCAAAATCGGGCATAGTCAAAATTTACAGTCGTTTTGCTGTCGATTTGGGGAATTTCAAATTGATAATCAATCAAAAATTTAACCCTTGAAATCCATCCTCAATTCTCCCAAGTGCAATTCCTAGGTCTGTATGGCATGTTGTAAAAGAAAGAATGTCAGTATTTGAACAAAATTTATAAGTTAAAAGTCCAGTTCACATTTTAGAAGCCTGCAGATCATTTTCTTAAAATTTACCCTTCAAAGTTTATCAAAATTAAAATTTTAAGCTTCTTATGCAAAGATAGGACTTTGAGAGATTTCCAAAAAGTCCTCGCTTGCCAAAAACCGAGTTTCCAATCAAAAGATATGACCTTCTGAAGTTTTTACTTCATCTCGGGCTCAAAATTTAAATTTAGCTAAGGGGAAAATTTTGTTAATTGAACCCATGGGCCCGAATTTGACTTAGAGCACTTTGGAAAAAATGTCACAAAATTCCCCGTGGCTCTACAAGCCCACATATTCCCATTTGGCGAAAAATGTTCTAAGTCCTGAAAATAAATTTGGAAAAGTTTTCTCTGCGGCCCCGCCGGCCCGTAGCCAATGGATGGCTGCCACATGGCTCTACGATGCCACGGTGGAGGAACAGAAGTAATTTAAAAATTTTGTTTCAAAGGTCAAACCTTCCCAATGATCCCCATTGTCCCACTGACCTACAGCTAATAAGGAGCTGACATGTGCCCCTTGGGCGTCGGTGGAGGTGCGGGAGTAAACTTCACGTTTCGCCCAAAGGGAAAAGTGCTAAATTCTCCCCCAGACCCACACGCTTGCTTGGGAAAAATTTTCCCCTTAGGCCCATAGCCAATCATTGGTTAGCACGTGGTGTCTCTGTGTGTCCATGGAGGAGCAGGATCTGAAATGTTCCTTTTCACCCTTTTTAAATTAAGTCAAAAATCATGTTTTACCTCTGGTGACCCGCCTTCCCGCCTAGGCATGGATTTTGGACAAGTGTCCTTAGCGGACCCCAAGTTCAAAATTTTCCTTTTGGGCACTATGCCCCACCATCGTGTGTGGGTGCAGAGGTGAAATGTGATTTTTCACCAAGAGTGCTAAGGGCAAAATTTCTTCCCCAGTTCCGCAAGCCCGCCTTTGGGAAAATTTTCCTCCCAAGGCCTGCCGACCCATAACTTGGGAAATATGAGGAGTTAGGAGGACTTCTTTATATCACCAGAAAGGGGAGGAAATTTACTATCTAATGGGAGTGTTTTCAGGAATTTTTGAGTGTGTTAATTATGAGAAAAATCAGGTTGAATATTTTAAGAGAGTTCTAGGAGTGGGTAAGTGAGAAATTGCCCTTTTTAATTTTAAATGATTATTCTAACTTAAGCTTTGACCTCGAGAACTTTAATAATTGTTGTAATGGGAAAACTATAAACTATTGATTTTAATTGACCTCAAAACTTGTTTGTGTCAACTTCATTATTGTAGGAGGGTTGTAGACACTTTTAAACAAGAAAAATTATTCCATAATTTTTTTCCTAACTAATCCTAGTTTTTTTTCTTGGGTCTCAAGTGGGTTGTTTTAGCGGGCATTACACTTGGTATCAGAGCCATGGGTTCAAATCTTGGACCCTTGGGCACACTAGAAAACTTGAGACATGAACTGTAAACCTAGCACACTTTTAATCTAGAAAACAACCTTGTTTAAAAATTGAAAAAAGAAATACGTATGAAGAAATATTACATTACTCTGAACAGTCAGAATTAAAATAATAATAAAATAATAAGTTGGTTAAATTGTTGTGCTTGCTTAGTGGCATTTGTCTAAACCCGGGTAACCAAGAATGTCAAATTAAATTGTTTTTGTGAACTTCTAGTGTAGCTGGAAACTTGGCTCCCCTTTGAAAATGTGTTGTTTTACAAGTCCTAAATCTTGATTTAATTGTATGATGCGTTAAGCCCTTTTAAGACCCTTCCTTATTGGAGTGGTTGGAATGATAAATTGTATGGTGTGATTCTTTTGGTTGGACAATAGTGATTGTGATCTGGGTCAGGAAGAGTTAATTAGAAGTTGTTTAGAGCTTCCTTCCTTCAGTGGTTAGGAAAGATGGTCTGGTTGTCAGTTTTTCATTTTGTTACCCATATGGGAGAGTGGACATTAAGTCTGGGTGTCGTTTATGACCCAATCCTGCGTATGTGTCCTTGGAACTGACCTCGAGGTGGAGTACCCCTATTGGCGGCCATGAAGGGCTGCAGAGTGAATGTGGTGTTAACTTTTGTGCTTTACATTCAGTAATCTTGTGTTATTTTATCAAGGACCAACATCTTATTTTATGATTGATTTGAGAAGCTCTGAGGCTCTTTTAGTTATTTATATTTTTGTGAGAATTTTCAGACTTTGTAATGTGGCTACTTAGCCACTTTCCTTGATCACCAATATTTCTTGGATTTTACTTTGACTGGTGACTCAGAGCTCATTATCTGTTGGCTACTTAGCTAAATGTTACATGATTCTCACTTGCATGTTGTTGAGTTGGTTCTACATTGTTTCCTTGTGACATTTTGACCTATGGGGGTACACCCTAGGTGTCTTGAATGTCCTCTTAGGTGCTTAAAGTTATGCCTTGGTTTTAGATGCATGGAACCTTGAGTGTGTCTAGGATCTTAGAGTGAATTTTTCGTTGCTCAACCTTACTAGATAGAGAGTTCGTTGTGTTGTGCATTCTAGTTGGCAGTATATTAATGGTGGTGGTGATTCTCTTACAATCCGGTAAGAGCTTGAACCTCGTCAGAGTAGAGGTGTTTAATTGTGGGCTGATGAATTATGTTAGGATCAGATTGCTTTTGGTTGGCTGTGGATATTAGTGGAAAGATGGTTGTTTGGTAGGACCTTTCATCAATGGCATGCTAAGTTTTATCATGATTTCCGTGTTTCATTATAAAAATTATTGACTTGTGGATTGTATGCATCTTGGTAATTATGATTAGATTTAAGCCCATTTGGGCAGTGTGTTTAATTAAGTGTGTTTGTTTTGCTCACGTTGACCTATCAATCTTGGGGTTACAGTGGAGACACTTATGGATGCTTTGATTCTTTTGGACCATGCCACTGGTTATGTTAGTATAATTAGACCTTGATAATTTAATCTCGGTGGTATTTTATAATGTGATTCTTCTTGCGAAACTGTAACTCTTGGTCGTAAAGCCATGTTGAATAGATAGTTGATTGTCTTCTTACATTTGATGTCTTTCTAGTAAGTATGTGGTGTTCTTATAATTGAAATCTTTCCTTGTCATTTCGATTTCTTGGTTGGTGGTATCCTGTGGTAATATGGGTGTAGATTTGAAAACTTTCCTTGTCTTATCATGTGAGTAAAATGTTTTCACCAAAACAACAAACATTGTTAAAGTAATTATGTTCCCTTAATGGGATTTCCTTGTAACCTCTTTTGAGACTTGTAGAACCCACTAGGAATGTTTTATGATACTTGTGATTAGTGGAAAAATCTCAAAATATTGTTGTGATCCATGTTGGTTGATTGTTTCCTAGTTCTTACAAAATTAATAATGTGTTTTCTATGTTGAATGTCCCTTGTTTCCTTAGAATTAAAAATGTGATGTGTTGATTTACCTCTCTCTCCCATAAAAGTAATAGTGTGATATGTTTACCCTTCCTTCTCATTAAATTTTTAATTGACAAGTTGACTCACCCAAACATCATAAAACTATAATTGAGGAGATTTGGCCTTGAAGTTTAACAAATAAACTGGAACATAGAAAGAGAAAATGGTCCTTGCTTTAACCTTGGTAGATTAATAGAAGAAATAAAAACCATGTAGAAGAATAGAAAGGAAGAAAAAAAATGAAAAATAACTTTCCATATACCTCCCCTAGGAGTAAAATAAATACTTTTTCTTTTCTTTTCCGCCTTTACAGAATGACGAGATATCATGCCCCTTAGTGGTCCTTATAACACAAACTTGTGATGTCATAATAGGAGGAAGCTTAATTAAGAAAAATCATAAAGGAATGTGCTTAGCAAATGAAACTACAAATTTTGACTTGATTAGTTGAGTTATAAAATAAGTAAGATTTATGTGTATTGAATGCAATGTATAGTTGAACCTGTAGTTCTGTCGCCTACTCGGAATTGTGAAACACCTGGTGGATAGTAATGTGTTCTAGTTGCTTAGTACTTTCTTATTCATAGATGTATGTGCCTTTCTTTGTGAGATTTTTGGGTCATCATACCCTTATCATCCCATAGCTCTACGAGTGTGAGTTGTGGTATTTTTGATTGAGACTTACCTCTTGTTTAAGGAGCAACCTCCTTGCGTGTTGTCTTGTCCTTGATAACCTAGATCATTGTGATTTTAAGGCAACGTATGTTAAGGATATAAAATAACTTTGGGAAGTCTTCTTTTCTTCATATTTTCTTGTGTCACCTTGTTATTGTTTCCCCTTGCCATTAGGATGGAAAGTGCAAGATGATGTTATTCACTTTTTTCATGATGCACTTGAATTGTAGTTGGACCCCCTTGTTACTTGTTTTTCTCCCTAGCTATCTTGAGTGCTCCTTGGTGTTTCTTGTGCCCTCTTTATGGTTATTCGAGCTTGAGTAGGAAATAAGATAAATAAATCCCATTTGTGTTATTGAGAATGGTACTTCTTGTATTGATATGTTAGTTGCTAGGGGAGATATATATCTTTTTCTTTTGCTAAATGGTTGATGTCTCTAGATTTGGTTGGTGTGGTGTGTTCGGTTCTTAAAAACAAAAGTGTAAAAATATTAGACTATAGGAAAACTTGTGGTCATGAATTTGCTTAGTATTACCATGAAAATTTGACTGTACCCTCTCAAGTTATATAAGTGCTTTCCATAAATAGTTTCCTCGATTGTAAATGTTTTTTTGTTTTAGGTGTCCTTCCTTGTTGATTAACCTCATCTTGTGTGATCTCAAATTGTGGGACCTTGAGTAGACATGTCCCTCGTACAAAATTTTGGCCATGGTTGATTCTACTAGCCTTGTCTAAAAAACGAACTATGAAAACATAACTTAACCTTAGTGGAAACCTTAAATTTTGTTATTGCAGTATGTTGTGTTCCATGGAAACTATGTGGTCTTTCTCAAACTCATGGAATTCTCCTTATTATTCCTATACTTGGTGGTTACTCTTAATACTCTTTTGAACTCTTCATGTTATATTGTTATGTGTCATATCTTGGTTGATAGCGTAAAGTTACTCTCTAGATTTAAATGTTCGTAGCCTTGCATGAAGAAAGTTTAGAACTCATCTCTTACAATCTCCCTTATTCTTACTAAATTGCATTGACCAAACTTGGGTTCTGTGGACCCACACTTGTTTGAAGCAAGCAATCCCATAATGGAGTGATCCTTTTTCTGTTGCATTTGTTCCTATCTCTCTTTCCAGTGACTTCCAGGAGGAATTCGAGTCTAAGGGGAGGGGGATGTAGTGCCCACTTCCCTTTGACACTTTTGATATTGATCCTGATACTGCTGACTATATTATGGACATTATTATAGTTTTGATTTAGTATGGTGTTAGATGTCAGATCATGGATTATTATTGACTTTGATTCATATATGATGCATGTGGATTATTAGAGACATTTATATGGATATTGACATGCTGTTGACATGGTTATATTTATGGATGTTGTTCAGACATGTGATATTTTGATATGTTGAGTAGACCTAGAAAATTGAATTAAATGTGATGATCATATAGTTGTTGATGAGATTGCAAATGATATTTTTGATTGTCTAGATGTTGTTGTGATTCATATATATATATATATGATGATTTTGAATTATAATTATATATATATTGGATGTTCTGATATGGCCACAAGGCCGAAGGAGGTATTTGTGTTTTGCATGTTTTAAAAAAAATATCACAACACACATCGGGGGATTGGAGACCAACCACATTGGAATTCTAGATGAATTCAACAAGGACACCATGGCAACTTGTTTTGTTTGTTGTGTTTGATGATTGCTAGGGATTCCCATGGGGGGATCACCTTCAAATGTGACCAAAGGGATTTATGTTTTTCTTTTAATTGGTCCTTTGTTAATGTTGTATGTGTTTTTTTAAGTGATGAGCTTTCCCTTTTCATTATTGAATTAAATTGTGTGTCAATATTGTGAGTAATCATATTATTAAAATTAAGTAATCAAATGGGTCATAAGATTGCATTTATTAGAGCTGATGGCTCTTGGATTAAGTGTTGTAAGTGATGTGTAAGTTGTATTTTTGGAGTATGAAACACTCCACCTTCTTTGAAATTCAAATTTTTCCTTGGAGGCTGATTTTGGAGGCTTGTGGGACAAGTTAAACTTGTCTCCATACCTCTTAAAATTTCATACCAACCTTACCTATGGTTGGAGAGTTTAAATATAGCCTTTATTATGCATTTTTGTAAGTCAAGTTATAAGTTGTAATTGCAATTTCTTACATATTTTTTATTTCAGTCCTTATGGAGTGTGGGCTTGTGTTGGAGTGTGTAAGTAAACTGTCATATTATTCACCCACCTATTTAATATGCATTAGAGAATGAAGTTGAATTTTGTGTTGGGGTTGAGGATGTGTGAAGTGGCATCCTACATGGATCCACCTCATCCTCTTCTCTTCCCTCTTCTATAAAATTTGAATTCCTTACCTTGTTTTGGGGGGCTTCACTTTTATCACTTCATTTTTGGCGACTTGCTTTGGGGTTTTTTTTGGGAGCTCTTGCAAATTGGGAGAAAGTTGGAGATGGTTGCATACTTGTTGATTGTTGATCTCTTGGATTGTTTTGCATTGGAGAGCTTGTTGTTTTGAACTTGGAACAAACTCCATCATGGAGAGGTAAGATCTTAGCTCTTGTAAATGTTCTCCTTTCATTTTTATGCTTATGTGAATGGTAGAATGTTTGAATGTGTTGTTTTATTTGTTGGCAATTTTGGGTAGATGGCCTAGGAATGTGTAGGAGAAGACTATGGGGTATTTTTTGGGAGGCATAAGTGTTTTGGGGAGGTATAAGTGTGGAGGGAGTTGGGATTTGGGTTCCACCTTACAAATAAATAGCTTGCATTTATTTACTCATTATGGGGTGCCATAAGAGGTTGGGGAGGCATAAGGAAATGGGAAGAATAAGGGGTACTTGGGGGAGGCATAAGGGCATGTCATGGGATTTGATATGATGTGTATATTTTGGCAGTTTGTTCTAAGGTGGTGATACTCATTTCCCCTCGGGAGGCATAAACAGCATTCCCCCATAGTTTCTTGCTCTTTGGCTTGCATGGTGAAGCCTAATTATTGTTGTCATTTTTTTTTATGGTTGTAAACTACAGTTTTGTTTTGGACTATGTTTTGAATGAGAAATTTCTTTGTGTTGTGGAATTCCTGTTGTTGCCATGTGTTGAAAACACACCTTCTATTGCAATGTGGTTGGGCTCAGGGGCCAATGAAGAAGGACAAATTCTCCTTTTCATTGGATGTCTTGGTTGGGTGGAGAGCATTTCCTTTCCCCCTGTTTTGTTGTGATAAAATTGAAATAAAGAAAATGGAGGATATTCATGTTGTTGTTCTGGAGCAAGAAAAAAAGAGACAAGTTTGACAGTCCTTGTTGAGATTATTTCGTATTGTAACCTTTTCCCACTTTGAAGTGGATGATCTTGTATATTATTGTGTTTAAAAGACTACTCGGTTTTAGCTATGAAATTTGAAATTGATTATGGAAGAATATATCTTGTATTTAGTCTAGTGAAAAGAAAAGAAAGATATGCATTTGGTATGTTGTATTTTGAAAAATAAATAGGAAAGAAGTTGTAAGAGATTTCCTTTGAATTAATAGAACTATTTTAATTGTTCATATGATACTGTTTTCATTTGAAATTTGTGTTTGAAATGTGGTATGAAATCTCTGTTGGAAAATTGAAAAAAAGGAAACACGTATGAAGAAAACATATTACTCTACTTCATTTGAAACATTGATTTCGGAAAGTGGTACTACATTCTCTTTTCACAGTTGTTAGATTGAAGGAAATATAACATTGTAATATCGGTTTAGAATGTATTCACATTTTATAGTTTGATGAATGTAAATGGATCAATTCGAGTTAGAAGTTGTAGACCTCTGTTAGATAATTTTCAAACTGGCAAAATATTCTTTTTATTAAAAATGTATAGAACAACCCTGCAACCTTGGAAAATGAAATGAAACATTAAATTGAACTTGTATGATCCAAAATGATCCTAAATAGACTTTACAACTTAAGAAAAATTTATAAAACTTTTCAAAATCTGGCATAGTCAAAATTTACAGTCGTTTTGCTGTCGATTTGGGGAATTTCAAATTGATAATCAATCAAACAATTTAACCCTTGCAATCCATCCTCAATTCTCCCAAGTGAAATTCCCCAGGTCTGTATGGCATGTTGTGAAAGAAAGAATGTCGGATTTGAACAAAATTTATAAGTTAAAAGTCGAGTTCACATTTTAGAAGCCTGTAGATTGTTTTCTTAAAATTGACCCTTCAAAGTTTATCAAAATTAAAATTTTAAGCTTCCTGTGCAAAGAGGACTTCGAGAGATTTCAAAAAAGTCCTCAATTGCCAAAAACTGAGTTCCCAGTCAAAAGTTATGACCTTCTGAAGTTTTTACTTCATCTCGGGCTCAAAATTTAAATTTAGCTAAGGGGAAAATTTTGTTAATCGAACCCCCGGGCCCGAATTTGACTTAGAGCACTTTGGAAAAAGTTCACAAAATTCCCTGTGGCTCCACAAGCCCACATATTCCCATTTGGTGCAAAAATTTCTAAGTCCGAAAAGTAAATTTGGAAAAGTTTTCTCCACGGCCCCGCCTGCCCACAGCCAATGGATGGCTACCATGTGGCTCTACGATGCCACGATGGAGGTGCGGAAGTAATTTAAAATTTGTGCTTCAAAGGTCAAACCTTCCCAATGATCCCCATTGGCCCACTGACCCGCAACCAATAAGGAGTTGACACGTGGATTGGGCGTCGGTAGACACGAAGGAGTAAACTTCACGTTTCACCTGAAGGGAAAAAGTGCTAAATTCTCCCCCAACCCACACGCCAGCTTGGAAAAAAAAAACCCTTGGCCCGCCTCCAATCATTAGTTAGCACGTGGCATCTCAGCGCATTAGTAGAGGAGTGGGATGAAATGTTCCTTTTCGTCCTTTTTAAATTAAGTCAAAAATCCTGTTTTACCTCCGGCGACCTGCCTTCCTACCTAGGCATGGATTTTGGACACGTGTCCTTAGTGGACCCCAAGTTCAAAATTTTCCTTTTGGGCGTGATGCCCTACCGTGGCGGATGCAGGTGCGTGGAGGTGAAATGCACTTTTCACCCAAGAGCGCTAAGGGAAAATTTCTTCCCCAGGCCCACAGGCCCGCCTTTGGGAAAATTTTCCTCCCAAGGCCCACTGGCCCATAACTTGGGAAATATGAGGAGTTAGGAGGAATTATTTATATCACTGAAAATGGGAGGAAATTTACTATCTAATGGGAGTGTTTTCAAGAATTTTTGAGTGTGTTAATTATGAGAAAAATCAGGTTGAATCTTTTAAGAGAGTTCTAGGAGTGGGTAAGTGAGAAATTGCCCTTTTTAATTTTAAATGATTATTCTAACCTAAGCTTTGACCTCGAGAACTTTAATAATTGTTGTAATGGGAAAACTATAAACTATTGATTTTAATTGACCTCGAAACTTGTTTGTGTCAACTTCGGTATTGTAGGAGGGTTGTAGACACTTTTAAACAAGAAAAATTATTCCATAATTTTTTCTGCTAACTAATCCTAGTTTTTTTTCATTGTGTTCAAGTCTTAAACCAAGAACTAGTGGAAGTTTCCCGTTTTAATTTTGGATCATTCAATTACCCTAATCGTTAACCTCATAGTTAGAGAAGAATGAAAAATCTATATTTTTCAAGAAATCTCTAACTCTAAATACTAGGTGCACTCCACATCTACATGTCTTTGTCGCATCCTATTAAACGAGCATTCAAATTCCACTTACATTTTTTGTATGTTCTGACTACCCAATAAATGAAAGGGCTGAAATTCCAAACATTTTTTCCCTTAGGCATAACTATTTGACGAATCATTACAATCTAATATATCGGCACAAAAAGTTCCCTCTTTTTCTTCAATAACACAACTTATCTCCCACTAACAATTGACATACAGTTCAGGTGCTTCTTTGTGCATAGATTTATGCGTTGGGTCCCCCATTCCTTTTTTCGTACCCTTCCTCTTCTCCACCCTATGACCCATTTTTATATTCCCCTCTTCCTCTCCCACTCTTACCCCCTCTAATTTAAGTTTTTAGTAAGATCCCTTGTTATGTTTCCATCGTACATGTCATGTATGATGGCTAGTAATAAAAACAATAAACTTACCTCGTTCTTGTTATTAAATACATATCATACATGTTTAATTATACATGTCTAGAGGAGTGTGAAATCCTAATACAAAGGGCAATTGGGCAGTCATGGAATGTGAAAAGTCACAAAAGATAATGGAATATTCCAACATTCTATTTCAATGTTTTTACAAAACTAACCTCGAAACGTCATCTTCATTTTCTTATTCTGGTACATATTCTTCTAAGTCATCATCTTGTTGAGTTGGGATGCTTCTTGTTGAGAGGACTTCTTCTGGATTTATTTTAATCACTACGACAAAATATGCTCTCATTTCTTGAATTGTAGATGAAGAGGTGGGCTAGACATGTTCGTGTAGTGTGATGTAGATGCTCTTGTGAGGTTGTATCTTGCATTCATCATCTGCATCATATCCTTTTTCAAGATTGGAATGACTCTTCTCGATCTGGTAGTGAACGTCGAACAAGATTCAGTCATGCAGTCTTTTATGCACTATGTCCTCAAATATACAAGTTTAGGAGACATTTTACTACTCACAATGGAAACCGACATTCTCTTCGGCTTGAATTTTGTCTCTCAAAGGCTTCATGTCCCTATGTTTTCTTAAAGTATTCCTAACTTCTTTAAGAATGATTTTTATACTCTCAAATTGTTGCATAGGATCATAAGTTTCACCTTATTGAGGGGTTTCTCATAGAATTTATGAAATTTGAGGCTTTTGTTGAAGTTTTTTTTTTTTCTCCTATTAAAGCATCAACTTATTTTTGAAATACTTCTTTACGTTGATCGTTGTTGCTTGAGGGTCACCCCCTCGTTGATTCTTGGATGCTTCCATTCTGGCCATTGATCATTGCGTGGTTCTGTTTCCTCCTCTCCATTTTCTCTTCAAACATCCCGAGAAAGTGAATTTATGAAAATAGCTCCATGCAGGTCTCATCCAGGTCGTTTGATCACCAACGTTCTCCTTAGGCAGGTCGTTTGGTCTTCAGGTAAATATCACAAGTACGCAGGTTTGTTTTCTATGCTTTGTCTAAAAGGGACCTTAACGATGCTCCACATTTCTTTCCTATGCCAGTTTTCTATCAAGGGATATGTTACGAATTATCAACACGTTAAACTTTTCACCTTTATTCTCTCCTTGCTAGTTCCATTTTTTATGTTTTTTCCACGAATGTAGTGGGTCTAAGCTCTTTGCGTTGCTTCAATGATTTAAAATGTGTACACCAAAGATCTTTTCCTCTATGCCTTGGAGGATAACTTGTACAAGTCGTCCACAGTTTCTGCGCACTCAGGTCACAAGTTTGAAATGGCGTAGGAGGCGTCGTTATTCCTACATCGTTGTCACACGGTTGTGTGTCACGCACAACTAGTAGAGCAAGGGAAGTTCTTTGCATAGTTCGCTACCAACTTTAAAAAATACACGAACAGTGAAACGAAAATAGTTTCAAAATAGTTCAAGGTGGGATTTAGGCCTTCTCTCATACCCCTGTTATAAAATGAATAATCTTGAATTGATAATTAATACATATCATACATGTTTATTTATACACGTCTAGAGGAAGTGTGGAAGCCAAATAGAAAGGGCAGCTGGACACTCGTGGAATGTGGAAAGTCACAAAAGGCAAGGCAATGGAATACTCAAACAGTTCTCAGTCAAAATGACACTCCATACATTTTCATCAAAGACAATTTCTCCACATAATTTTACATGATACGGATGAAATAAGAAAAGATCACCCTAAAAGGGATATCAAAACATTTCCTCTCATTATTTTAGAGAACAATAAAATTTGCACTTTCCTTTTTCGAACAGTTGCTGAATTTTTGCTAAAAAACAAAAGGAACGATATTCTTTTTTCTTGTTACTATGGTGGAGAAAATTTAAACTTCCAAATGGAACGATTCACACATTATCTCAAAAGAGTTTAAATACCGACACATTCTTTGTGTCCTTCGTGTCTTCCCTAATTGAAAAATAATGTTATTATACAGCATCAACAAGCGTTTCTTTCCTCGGAATGGATCCATTCCTTGGAAAAATACAAACTTGATATTTATGTATTATTGAAACACCGAATAAAATGAAACTGCGGTTCCCTTTGTTCAACAGGGTGACTGATACTTTCCATGTCAAGCCAGCTTGAAATCATCTTCTTTATTTGCCACTCTAATTTTGGATGGTGAAGTTCTTAACCTCTATAGGTAACACATCAGGAAAATGTTTTGCTATTGATCTAAAGGCTGAATATTATGAGCACAATACATATTCCTAAATATCGGTTGATATGGATACTTACGTAGATTTTCTATCCTCTATTAAACTCAAAGTTCAGGATAGAATTTGGACCGAAAATTTTGACAATGAAGGGTTTCCCTTTAGGTGCCGAGAATTTTTTTCTCTTGGTCATTTATCTTCATACTGTCATATAAGAAGAAAATGTGTTAAAAGTAGAAGTTCTTAGTGGTAGAATTCAAATCCTAGTCACTTGGTTGTAAACGACTCGTCAGATTGTGATTCATAACCCGAGTCTAAGAAAGATGTTGATTTAGAGTTTGAGAATGAGAAAGTGCTTCCTCCAATTCAGAAGGATCCATTGCAACAATATCTTAAGGGTTTTACAGATTTGGTGGATTTGAAAAAGGGAACATGTTCCCTTCCTCTTACTTCATCGGGGATCTCAAATTCTAAGGAGAATTTTGAAGTTATGATTCCTATCCATAACAAGGAAAATAAAATTTTGAATACTGGAAAGGATTAGACGGTTGTGAGTAGAAAAATGAAAGGGAATTATCCCCTTAAGATGCACTTGAGATCCCATTGGAAGGGATCTCAGGGGTGAGAACTTTGTGTGTTTTGTTCTTGGTTGCGCTACTGGTTTGGATGTGATGTTTTTCATTTCACTATGATGATGGTAGAGGATGCCTCATCCGTTCATCATTGATACATCTGTTTCTCCACTTATTATACGGGGTAGGGTCGCCTTAACCCTCCTTCACCTTTAATTAAAAAATGTGACAAATCTAAATCCCACATATGCAAAATGAAATCTCTAAGAAGGATACTTTTAATTATTCAATGATCACTAACAATGTTAAATTGTTAAATTATGTAATGAAATGTAGAGAAAAAATTACGCATTTATTCCTATTTACTATACTGCCAAGTATGT
Organism: Taxus chinensis; assembly: GCA_019776745.2. NCBI lineage: Eukaryota > Viridiplantae > Streptophyta > Pinopsida > Cupressales > Taxaceae > Taxus > Taxus chinensis. The sequence continues at coordinate 762,611,937 of CM034151.1, read as the reverse complement.
TTTTTATAGATGGATCTTATGTAATAAAAGTATTCATTGATGACACATTCCATATTTCATCTACTTGTGTTGTTGTTATTTATTGATTTTATCCTTCACACTTGTCACTCATACACCTAGTTCGTGTAAGGTCACATGGATCTCTATTTGTCAATCATCACTCACTAGTTGTCACTTGTCTCTAGACACTAGTGCCCATGACTCGAACTAACACCAGGCACTCATGTCCATCCTCGGCATGCATGTCCTCTTTATGTTTGATATTATTTTTTACTTTTTAGGTTGGTATTTTTAGTTTTCCCTCTCATATCTCGAGGTACGTGTCAATATATCGAGTCATTAGTGTTGAAATTTGAGCAAGAGATCCCTATATAAACAAAACATATATACCATTAAAAGCTTGGACAATACTTAATAAGGGATATCCATCTACATACATCAAGGGGCTGTATTTGGGTACATTATTATACACACACACTGCATAGGAAGGGGATTTGATTCTATGAACTATACACACATTTGCATTTTATCTAGCTACCACCTATTATCATGGTATCATTGGGGCGAGGGAGACCTAGGAGAACTATTACACACACAAAAAAACAAAAATTGAATGGGTCTAAGATGTAGTGTATTTCTCAGTCGCAAGTTCACCATTGTGACAGTTGAAGATAGTTTGACCCCTGATTTTTATCTTTTATTTTTAGGGATTGATTTTTTTGTGAGGGTTTTGTAATAGAATATTTGAGTGTAATTTTATAGGTACATTGGTGATTCAAGTGCAACATATAGGGGACCAAAGGTGAACACATTTGAATCCCTAACGACCATATCAAAACCAAGTTCTATCATTTTTGTAGACTCGGGCACACAGATACATGCCTAGGGAGCTCATGGGCACCACTTTCCCTCTTCTGACACCTGAGTTCAATCATTTCCACCTCTATTTCATTTTTCTTTAGTTTATTATGAAGATCTATACTTATGTTTCATCACATTGTCCATTCTAGACTCACTACAGGGTAAGCAAAATTAAAAAAATTACCCTACCACTCTCATTTCCTTTCATGGTTAAAATTAAATAAATTGTTTAAAATTCATATTTCATTTTATATTATTTGTATCAAATCTTTGCATTTAGATTTTAATAAAATAATAAGATTTTAATGAATCATTTTGGTAAAATGATTAAGCTAAAAATAAATTAATATTCTAATATGAATGCTATAACAATAGTAAATGAATAATAATGAAATAGAAAAATTACACCCAAGAAACTAAGCAATAAATAATAAAACCATAATGTATAAAGAGAGGGTAAGAATCCTTAGTTGAGTCACAATGAAATTTGAACTAGATCCAAAATCTAACTGACTAAATATAAAGGAATAAATTGACACACATGAGCCTTAAAAAATCCAGATATTGCGAGATAGGTTGGAGTGGGGAACCTGGAGAGGGACAGGAGTGCCTGTGGGTACCTTGGACCGGTTTCTAGATGCTTGGATCTACAAAAATTCTTATAAAACCTCCTTTAAGGTATTTCAAGGTGTTATCCTTTATTTTCCTTTGGTCACTCTGAGGTTGAACCAAGATCACCGAGGTCACTTGAAACTTGCAATAAATAATGAAACTACAAAAACCTCAAATAAACATCAAATCCTTAAAATGAAAGGTGAAAAATGAGGGGTCAAACTATCCTTAGTTGTCACAATGGTGAATTTGTGACTGAGTACTACACTACATATCATACTTAATGTAGTTATATTTGTGTGTGTGAAATTTTTCCCTAGGTTTCTCTAGTCCATTGTGCACTTGGATAACGAGCAAGTAACTAGATGTAGAATGTAATAAATGTGTGCATGGAATAAATTGAACTTCCCTCCTGGGTAAGTGCAGGAAGTTGATGGACAAATATAGGGTCATCCGTGGACATCATATTGTAACAAACAGCAAAATCTCAACTTGTAGCGATTATTAGCTATACACGCACTCTAAATTAGAAAAAATTATATAAATATCAATCGTAGCATTTGGAATCTAGTTTCTAAAATACTAATTTTTGTAAAAAACAGACAAGTTTAGCTATATTAAACACTTAAAATTATATGACTTAGTGTTTTTTTTTTTTAAACTTATAAGATTGTAGTCTGTTTGCCCGCATTTTGGATGACCAAATCTTGTTATTTTTTCTTTTCCTTTGGTGATACGTTATATGTAGTTGTCTATCTTGGGATGGATTTTATTTTGTATTATTTTTAGCAATATTTTTTTTTTAATGATTTTTTCCACGAAAGTTGTCTGAAAATATTTAGAAAACGAAGCGTTTTCCGTTTGCCCGCCATAACTATATCAAAAAATATCGGAATCAATTTTTTTTTTTTAACGTGTATATAATTTGTCCACACTTGGGATGGTATAAGTTTTATCATATTTTGATAAGCGAAACAAAAGTTACAGTCTTAAACGTAGACATGAAGATTCACGGGAAAATTTTTCTTAAAGGCTTATTGTTAGTAAAAAATTATAAAATGATATTTATCTTATTCTATTCACTTTAAAAACAATATTTCTATGAAGCTAAGAGTCTCCCCTACGCGATGGCACCATTTTTGTGAAAAAATTTCAATTTTTTAGCATGGTTCAAGTATTTGGAAGAGCAAATTTGAGGTTTTTTGACCTTTTACACTTCATAATGACCTTCCATAGCTTTGGTTGGGGAAAAACAAAGATTTTCCGAGCCTTAGGTTCGGCAGATAGATCTACGATCGTGGTTTTTTAAACATAAACCACCATCACAGTTTATAAATCATATTTACACACATCCCAATGTTCGAAGTACCATGTGATTTTTACTCTCTGACCTTATTGTATGAATTACTGTGAAATTCTGTCTTTTTCTGCATGTTTTTCTTATCACCGGAAGCAAAACATCATGGGAGACAAAAAACGAAGTCAAAAAAGGAAGTCATTAAGTAAAAAAATACCAAACGAATTAGAGGCCAACAAAATACAAAATGCTGAGCGAATGCGGAAACTTCGTGAATCTAGAAGAGGTTCATCTTCAATCCCAACTATTATAAGCAATGAAGAACTAGGTAATGTTTCTACTGTCAATGTTGAAGTTGAATTAAATAATTGTGATGAAGAAGTTTTTACTGTCAATGTTGAAGAAGAATTAAATACTTATGATGTAGCAAATGTTGAAATTGAAGGAGACAATGAAAATGTGAATAAGGAAATTCATGTTGAAACTGTAGACAAGCAAAATTTGACAAAAACACCTCCTAGGATTTTACGTAAGAAACCTAATTTTTTTATTGAAATTGATGAAAGCATTTTGAAACCAATGTCTGAAAAACTTTCTGAACGACAAATCAGAAGAAAAACCACTGAAATTTGGGATAATCATTTTGAAATTTTAAATGATTCCCAAAGATGTCAGTTGTTGGTTAGTTTGATAAAATTGATTAAAATGAGACCTACATTAAACACCTTAGGATTGACAACATCTAATATATGTGGTCAAACCTCTACGATTGTTGAAAACCTTCATGATGCATATCACACTGTTGGTGTCAAGAGACACACTAGGGATAGTAATATTGGGCTTTGTGTACTTCCTACTAGTGTTGTAAGTGACTCAATAAAAAAACAACGTTTGATTACGCAAACAAGTCGAATGTTGCAAGTTAATCGAAAAACTCTAATGAAAGCAATTGAAAGACGTAATATCCTTCAATCACTCAATAATGCCAATTTTTGGGCATTTTCTGCTAGAGCACCGCGTAAGGACAAAAATAATTCTGATGCTATAAGATAAGTTTTTATTAAATTTTGGCATGATAACACTAGAGTTTCACCTAATACAAGAGATGTTATAAAACGGAGAGTTGGTTCTACTAATCGTGAACCACATCCAAAGCATTTCTTAGATATGACTCAAACTCAATTTTTTTGTAAGTTTGAACAAGAGAATCTGGAAATTAAAATTAGTCAACGTTTTTTTGAAATGTTGAAACCATTCTATGTGAAAATCAACCATGCTCGCACCACTTTTTGTTGTAGGCAACATGTTGAATTTGCGATCCATTATGCTAAATTTTTACGTATTCATTCTAATTTTCATTCTGAAACTATGTTATCTGAATGTGGTGTTCAAGTTCCACCAATATCATCCAGGGATTTCATTCCTACTATATTTTGTGAAAAAGAAGTTGGACAATTTTTTTATAGTCAGGATTGTTAAGATGGAAGTTGTAGTACATGCGGCGGATTACCTAAATTGGAAAGTTGCATCCATGAGAAAATTGAAGGTACAATAGGACATAATTTAGTTGAATTTAATAAATATAAATCAGTTGCATACCAGTTGAAAGATGGAAAAGAGTCGAAACGGTGTTAGCTAGTTACAGAACAAATGCCCATTTTTCAATTTATGATAAAATTTAAGGATGAAATTATTTATGAGTATGCGAGGCATACACATAGAGATCGATGGTTGGATGAACAATTCAAGCTATGCAAAGACACATTTCCTATTGGTACTATTGTTTTAGTGGTTGATTTTACATAGAATTACACATTGCAACCACAAATGGAGGTGCAATCGCAATATTACAACTCAGGACAAGTTGCCATTTTTGTGCATATAGCATTTCTACATTCTCCTGATAGTAAAGAGAAGGATCGAAAAATCTTAAGAGAGTACACTTTTATATCAGTGATGATCGTACTCATTCTACTGAATTTGTGCAAGGGTGTTTCCTGTTATTTTATGGAAACTTGTCTGATAGGGACATGCACTTCAAACAACATCATATATGGTTAGATAATTGCATGTCTCAGTTTAAGAATGCACGAATGTTTTATTGGATGAGCAGAATGCACGTCAAAATAGATGTGCAACATATTTGGAGTTTCATTGAGGCTGGACATGGAAAAAGAGAGCATGATGGTGCAGGGGCATGTGTGAAAAGAGCTCTTGCAAGAGAAGAGTTGAAGTACAAAGATGGTGCTAAATTAAAAGATGCAAAGAGCATAGTGGAATGGTGTACTGACAACATGGCCCGAGGTTCTCAAGAAAATTCCACAGTTTGCAGATATTTTTGGTCATTAGAGGAAAAACATATTGCTAACTACGAGGATTGTATGACACTCACTGTGTCCAGTGATATGCACTCATTTTGTAGCTTAGACGCTACTTCATGGGCCGTATGGACAAGAAATTTGACATGCTTTTGTGCATCTTGTATTGAATTTTTCACTGCTGAGTGTGATTCACAAGAATGGGTAAAAGGATGGATTTTTAGGCCTCTAACTCCACTTCCTAGTTATCAACCTCCACAAGCATTACAACTTGTTTCTGCAGATGAAGTTACAATATCCAAGGACTTTGACGAAATTTCAATTTTGGTGCGACAAGGTATAAATATGGTTATTTATTTAATTTTTGTAAATTGAGTTATATGTCCATTGAAATTTTAATATGTAACTTAAATTTGAGTTGTTCAACTTTCCTTGGTTATTTTTTTGTAGGACATGTGTTTACAGTAATTGCGACAGAAGACAATGAAGAAGGAATAGACTATTTTTTATGTTGTTGCATCGAGGAAAGAAATAATTTGACTTCTCCTATAATAGATGGTGAAGATATTGAGTATCCTACAGGGTCAGTGGTAGTTACTGGAACTTGGCTTCGATGGTATCCATTAAAAGTTTGAGTGTTTGAAGACTTTGAGAAACACAGGAAAATATTCTTATATTCACATCTAGTTCTAGCGACAAATATTCAGTTGTATAGATATCGAGGAAGGCCTAATAACAAGATTCTTTGGAAGGTTTGAGAGTCAGATCATGAAGCAATCTTGTCTGCTATTCAAAGTAGATCCGATCCTGATGGTTCATTGGAATGAACTTTTACAATGCAAGCATGTCTGGTATATATATAATTTATTTTCAATTTATATATATATATAAATTTTTTAGAACTTAAAGATCTAGATTTAAGTTTGAATATATATTTTATTTTAAATTTGTGTATTTTTCACGTACATTATATCTAGATCTATAGTATATATGGTTTTGATTTGAAACTTAAATTTCTTTGACTTTAACACTTTTATGTTTAGGTTAGTGGTGCCATAAAAGCTTCCACCTTCACGTGGTTGGCACTGTTAGTAGAGAATTTTAAATTCTCGAAGCTAAAAGAAGCTTTCATTGTTTGAAAAAGTTGAAAATTTTGAAAACGTTGTAAATTTTGAAAAAGTCAAGTTACTATTGAAAATGTTGTAAATTTTGAAAATGTTGTAAATTTTGAAAATGTTGTAAATTTTCAAAATGTTGTAAATTTTGAAAAAGTTGTAAATTTTGAAAATATTGTAAATTTTGAAAACGACTCCTCGCCAAGTGTTTACAAGACCATACTTACGCGTGTGCACCGATATGAGAAGGAAAAAACTGAGAGAGACTATTGTAGAGGGTCCTTACACCGAGGTGTCGGATCAGACGAGGCCTCTCTAGGTACCACAGAGTCTAAGTAGTCACCCGTTGAAGTTGAACGATATTTTGGTCTCAGGGCTCTTAAGGGACTATGCCCGAATGAAGTAGCCCGGAAGCAACGACTCTTTCACGCACTGAAAAACTGCCTCCTCTAGAATTGACCTAGCCAACCAGATGTTTTGGCACAGTCCGTTTGGTGCCATGACCCACCGTTTACAAAATATAGCGTTTGACAACCTTACACTTGGTCCAACTGCACTATTTAACACATTTGCAAACAGTAGGACAACGAGAGAACTGAAATGAGAAGGAAAAAACTGAGAGAGGCTATTGTAGAGGGTCCCTATGCTGAGGTTTTGGATCAGACAAGGCCTCTCTAGGTGCTATGGAGTCCAAGTAGTCACCCGTCGAAGTTGAACGATATTTTGGTCTCAGGGCTCTTAAGGGACTGCGCCCAAACAAAGTAGCACGAAAGCAATGACCATTTCACGCACCAAAACACCACCTCCTCTAGTGTTCACCTGGCCACCTGGATGTGTCGGTGCAGTCCATTCCGTGCCATGACCCATTGTTTTCAAAATATAGCGTTTGACAACCTTACACTAGCTCCAACTACACTATTTCACGCGTTTGCAAATAGTAGGACAGCGAAAGCACCAAAATGAGAAGGAAAAAACTGAGAGAGGCTATTGTAGATTGTCCCTACATTGAGGTGTTGGATTAGACAAGGCCTCTCTAGGTGCCACAGAGTCTAAGTAGCCACCCGTCGAAGTTGAACGATATTTTGGTCTCAGGGCTCTTAAGGGACTGCGCCCGAACGAAGTAGCCCGAAAGCAACGACCGTTTCACGCACCAAAACACCACCTCCCCTAGCATTTACCTAGCCACCCAGATGTTTTGGCATAGTCCGTTTGGTGCCATGACCAAACGTTTACAAAATATAGCGTTTGACAACCTTACACTGGCTCCAACTGCACTATTTCGCGTGTTTGTAAACAGTAGGACAACAAGAGCACCGAAATGAGAAGTAAAAAACTGAGAGAGGCTATTGTATAGGGTCCCTACGTCGAGGTTTCAAATAGACGAGGCTTCTCTAGGTACCACAGAGTTCGAGTAGTCACCCATCGAAGTTGAACAATATTTTTGTCTCAGGGCTCTTAAGGGACTACGCCCGAACGAACTAGCCCGGAAGCAACGACCATTTCACGCACCGAAACACTGCATCCTCTAGCATTCACCTAGCCACCCAGATATGTCGGCACAGTCTGTTTGGTGCCACGACCCACCATTTACAAAATATAGTGTTTCCTTATTTATTTAAATTAAATTACAATGACTTGGTTGTTATGTTATCTCTTGTTGTCATCTTGTCCTTGGTAGGATGATATATGGGGCTCATGAATATTATTTTCTACCTTATCCTTAACACTTGGTTTTGTTATAATATTATGGGTAATATTGTTCTATGGTTTTCTTTTCCTTTCTCTTCTTTCTCTCTTTCTATGAAGACCATCTGTTGTGCTACCTCTTGATTTAACTCTTTGACCTCCTCTGAAACCATAATTATCTTCTCTTCCTCCTTTCTTCTTTCCTTTTCTTCTCTCTCTCTCTCTCTCTCTCTCTCTCTCTCTCTCTCTCTCTCTCTCTCTCTCTTCTTGTACCTCATTAGCTCTATCAACATTTGAATCACATTTCCTACTAGTTCTTCTTCTTCTTCACCATATATATCAAGTCTGATTCATGAGGCCTAATAACCTTCAATTACCTTTCTCTATGTTTCTTCCTTATTTCCATCATCTTTTCTATTTTCACATATGTTCTTGAACTCTCTTATCCTTTCATGTAATTTCTTCAGTCTAGCATCTTATCTCTCTGATACTAACTTCTCCATCTAATGTGGCATTTTGTAACCATGACCTCACTCTTTACTTCACCCATCATTTTCATCTATCTCTTTGTCTCTCTTCTTGGACCACTGTATCAACCCTATCTCAAATCCTTTTAGCTAATCTTCCTTAATCTTCAAGCTATTATACCACATGTTGCAGTTCAAAAAATTTATAACATATGTATTCAATGGTTTCTATGTCTCCCTAAAAACTCAACTCTGTCTTTTGATCAAGTTCAAACAGCTCCTTTTCACTAGTTAACATACTCCAAATTTAATATCATCCCTTATCCTCTATATGGTTTCTTACTGATATTATTTATCTAACTCTAATGTAGATACTATGAGCGTAATCAAAATGATCAACTACCATCTTCAATTGCCAAGTTCAATATCCATGATGCATAGGAAAATACAACAATGCCCATGTTGGAAGGTACTTACAGTCTTCACAGTTCTGGAACTCAAAATACATGAAGCAATCAGCTAAAACAAATGTACAAATACATTTGAAAATAACTTCTAGGTTGTAGAGAAATTGAAAGAATGTAGTTTCATGGTATTAGTTTCATATCCAGAAGTCTAAGAAGATTGCAACTATAATGGCATGTTTCAGTAATGCACATCTAACAGTACAAGCTTATGATGCAAATAAAAATAATATAAAGATACAACCACATATCATTCAGATTTAACAATATTTCAGGATTATTATGAGTTACAAAAGAACAGTACGGCTACAAGATTGGAAAATCAATATAGTTAAGTTTCAAGGATTAACTCATATGTACACAAAAGTTACAAACAATGCAGACCTAATTTTGGGTATACCTGTAATATTATCAAGATGTATAGTCAAATACACCAGAGTTTCAAGCACACTTTACCAAATACAACAGGATGATAAATTGATGAATTCCATTAAATATAAGCTTTAGTTACTAATACTTAAGTTGGCAATAGAGCTAACAATATTGTTTTAGTTTGAAAAATAAAAATTCAAAATGCCCATGGTGAAATATACCACAAATAATAATCAGAAAGATACTAGAAAATATATAACTATAAGTAATACACTAAATCCACCTCAAGATTTAAAATACCTGAAATAGTTCAAATTTATAGCCTCGGAAACAAAACCGTAGCAGAGATATCCATAGGAGTTCCATATATGGAGGAATCACCAAAATAACCAAAATAAATATGATTTAACCAACACACATGGATATATATATATAAGAATCAAACAAAGTGTGCTCCAGACGCGCATGTCTCTGAAAATATATATGTACATAAGTTCATAATGTATGTATACATCTCAAACTAAGCATGTGTCATAATGTACATATGGGACCACATGCGGTCACAAAAGGCTATATATAGTACAATGGACTGTGAATCTACTCATGACCACATATGTACATCTAGGTGGACTATAAATCTACTCATGAAACATCTTCCCTCTCTTCGCCCTGCTAGAAGTAGCACATCCACGACCTAGGGATGTAGTGGAGGGAGATGTCACTACGTATTTCATCCATGTGGTCCTAGGTGTCTCTAAGCATGCCTGCAACCTAACTTGCACATTCATAAACAACAAGTTTTTAACACCCAAAATTTTAAAATACATTAAAAATTTAGAAACATGTACAATTTAGTTAAAATGCATGTGAAATCTTACCGCAATGTCATGATCCCTATCAATTTGTTCTTAACGCATCGCAGGGACAACAATAGACTCACGAGGGGTAAGCTACATACAAATAATTAATTTTCAAATTAAATATTTCACATATATACCTGCAAAATTTGATATTGTAGATTTAAGTTTAATAAAAAATAATTAAGGTCTCCAAAATTTAACAAATTTAAAAAATCATGTACCTCAGTTAGTGTATCTGCAGATGCTATGGCAGTATCTACAACAACCTCCACAGTCTGCATATATGGAGGAGTCTCTCTAGCAGTCATAAGCTATACAAAAAACATGTACAAATCAATATTAAAATCTACTTAAGAGCTTAGCACTCCTATCGAAACCTATTGAAAAAAATAATAGTAAAGGAACTCAAAGGTCCCTACACTCTAAACATATCTTTTCATGTTCATCAAGGAAACACCGGATCTATATATAGGTACATGAAACATTTACAAGCACTCATTCCACATGTTGAGATTTTAAGAAGGTAAAAAAACTATACAAAGGAGGGAAATTATACATTCATTCCCGTCCCTACTATACAATATTACCCCAGGTGGTACTTTCAAGACATGTAAAACCAATATATGATTACATACATGGCTAGTTATATCAAATGAATTGGCATTTCCTACTAAATAATATATAGGTTGAGTATAAGAAAGTGAAACTCATGTACAGAGGTCCAAAGCATGCAATCCGTGCATGAACTTTCAGTAATTAGAAACAAAGTGTAAAGAGATTTACTAACCTGTGTAAAAATCATGTGAGGCGTGCCAGTAGCCTCAGTTCCCCGAGAAAATGATGACCCGTCAGGCTCCTGTGTATAAAAGAGAAAAATATTAATACATGTACAACATACACGTGAAATAAATTATAATAATAATCTAGTGCAATTAAATGATTTATTAAAAATGTAAGTTTGTACAACTTGAAACTTACGTTTGAAACACGCCCACCCGTAGTAGCTAGCATGTCGACACCGGATGTTTCCTTCACTGGCTCTTTCTATTTAAAATAAAATAAAAAATTACTTTTTTACATGTATGTACATGACGTACAATCAAATATATATATATATATATATATATATATATATATATATATATTAATATCTCAAACATGTGAATTAAACTATTGTATATATATTATTTAAATTTATTTAAAATTTACCTGTGAAAGACCAATATCAGTGGCTCCAGTTCCAAAAACACTCCCCAGCATCTCATCTATAGAAAAGAAATCCTGTGAACCAATAAATGATGTCTCGCCTGTAGTGCATACAGCACCACATGATCCAAAGTGGTGTGGTGCACTAGAACTGGTGCCTCCACCAACATCACCAGATGCAATCTGGGTGCTATGTTGGGTGAGAGTGTCAGTGAGCTCCCTCAATGCATGTAAAGTATCAATCTCCATAACCTCCTTCACTGTAGGAGGGATAACTGAAGGTAGTGGGGGTTTTGGGGGCATGGGGGATCCTAGGCTGACCTACGCATGCACTAGGTCTGCTCTGTGCAGAGCCACCTCCTCGACCAAAAAAGTCAGAAAATTCAAAATAATTTGGGACCTCATTGAGCACGAACTCACAATATAATTTCTTCAAAAGATAAAGAGGAACCTCATTGTTTTTGCATGGTGGATAAATAAACACCATCCACCATCAGTCCCAATTTTTCTTTTTGATTCTATCATCATGGCACCAATGGATTGGGAACCGTTTGCAAGTAACTGCAGGGGGGGCATTGGTTCTAGGGTCAGTAAATAATGCACAAATGAGGTATTTTCCAATTTTTTTGTCTTTAACGGCCGCATGGGATAGTTTATCCACATACCACCACCTACAGTCACTTCTAAAGGTGTTCCATCTATGTATTTGGTTGGTTGAAGACTCGACTTCGCCAATAAATGTTTGCAATGTATTGGCTAAAGTCACGCAGAATGGATTTGTAGCATGATTTTGTCTTATATTTTGAATTAGGTTCTCAATGGCAATTTTATTTTCTTGGATTCTTCCAATGATATTATCTTGCGTTCTTGCTGGCTCAGTGGGGACAGAAGGAGCCACAGGAGGCGGATCTACATTTGGAGGAGGGTTTTGAGGAATGTTCCATGGGTTTTGAGGAGTGTTTTGATGGTTTGCATGATTTTGAGCTTGCCGACCAACTGATAAAACAAGAAAATTGTATACATAAACAAACATTTCAAAAAACCCATGAAAATGCAAAAAAAAACCTAAAATGTAAAAAAATGATTACAATCGGGGACTTACCTCCTTGTCTTAGCGGCATGGTTGAATATATCGCTATCTAGAAGTCCAATGAGTAATTTTGAGATGGTATTGAGAGCGCGAGTGAAAAACATTTAGAAAAAGTCGTGGTTCGAAATGAAAAATGAGGAAAATAATGAGTCGCGGGACTGTTAAATTTTGTCTCAGAGTTCCGCGATCACAGTTTATAACCGCGCTCATGGTTCTAAACCGTACTCACGGTACTAAACCACGATCACGGTTTTAGGTTCGGTAATTACTGAACCTAGAATTCAGGAACCGCGATCATGGTTTTAGAACCACGATCGCGGTTCCTTTATTTCAGGTTTTTATGTCCATGGAATTGTCCACCAACTTCATGCACTTACGCTCTTGTGAAGTGTGATTGCATAAAAATGGCCCTTGTGTCCCTTATGATGGATCTAGATGGATGCAATGGTGCTCTCAAATGTCTTGATCGATGCAACCTTAGGTGATGATAGATAATGCTTAGTGTTTGTTCCTTTATTATAATCACATAACTTTATATTTATACTATTTTTTTTCTTGAATTTCATAATTAACTCCTAAAAAAATATAAGATGCTCAAAAAAATAGAAAGGACCCAAATTTTTTGAGTAAAGTATAAAGAGGATAGGTCACCCATAAGGGATGATGGCACATAGTGTTATCATCTTGGTTGGATGCTAGATTCTTGGATGAAAAATGTAGAAGATTAAAAATATAGAACAAGAAAGTAAGGGTGCAAGACGTCTGAAAGTAGTATCAGAAAGCTAATAAAGGTAGCTAAATACATGGGTTAATTAGTACTTTTCTTACTTATGAATCATATGAATAGTAGTATGTAACCAAGACTAGATAAGTAACCAAAGTGTGTGTTTTTTTGGTCTAAATTTGTCTCCAATTTATGTTAGAGAGTGGAAATATCGGTAACATAAAGTAGATAAATATGCGTACCTGATAACCATGTAGATCGATGATGATGTTTGAAACTTGGAAACTGAGAGGGGGGTGAATCAGTGTCTATTTAATCATTTATAAACATTTCCATTTTCTTATCCTTGGTATATATATAAAATAAACCATACACAAGTAAATAAATGAGACACATAATTTAATGTGGGAAACCCATATGGGAAAAGAACCCGCTGAAACCAAGAACTATGCTTAGGACTAAATTGTCCTATATCTATTACATTGATTTCATGGTTGAGCTTCAACTCAGCCTCGAGGTGCAACTCCATAATTTTACCTAGCTACCACATAGTCTTTGACAGGATTCAACCTATCTAGAAGCTTCAACTTCCAAGTTTTATTATGCAACAACTGACCTATATTGAGCTTCAACTCAAAGGGAAGCCACAACTCCCCACCTGTTAAGTTACCACTTAGACTTTTTGAATATTTTTCGTCACACTTAGTTTTCTATGTTATATAACTAATACTGACCTCTAAATTTTCTTACACTCTTCTCAATTATGATTCTTATTTCTCTCTTTCTTGACTACCAATCTTAATGTAAGGCTCTAATTTATTAGTATTATTTCATTCTCATTCACATACGATGTTTTATCACTTTCAAGGCTTCACCTTTTAAATAAACATGTTATTACAGTACCTGCTTCTAGAATATCATATTATTATGTCTTCATTAAATTCTATGTCTAATATGTCTTCATCATGTATCTAGTATCTAAAATTCAAGGATGTTTTTCTCATTTAGCCTATACTTCTCTCATTTTCATCCTATGTCAACTTTATCACATTCTCATATCAAGCTTATATGACAATTTTTATTCTGTGTACAATTTCCAACTACAACATTTCCTCTTTATCTCATCTCACATCTTCATCATTAAAATTCCGTCATGTTGTTATTTCTATGAAAATTTCAATTTCACCCACTACACATAATAATCACCTATATCCTTCAGGATTCACATATGCACACATAGAATTTTCCAATGCTTCATCTTATCTTCTTCTCCTTAGGAGTATATCCCTATACAACCTTTTAACTTACACACCATAAATACACCTTCAAGAATGACGTTTCTGAAGAAAACCCATGATTTAATTTAGTGTTGTGTTCACCGTTTACTTACTTCTTAACTTCTCGGTATTGTAATCATATATCAACATACCTTTTTCTTGCATCTGCCACACGCATCTTTTCATTTTTAAATCATAAGTCTTTTTAAGATACCATGGCTCTAATACTTCTCTTTAACATCATATTCTATAATTTTAATATTTATCACTGATGGATTTGATAAATATTTTGGGGATGTTCAAAGTTTTAAAACTTCTCATCAATTTGTCATACAGGAAAATTAGACCTCTAACATTTCTCTATCATCACAAGAGTAACTGATTGCAACATAATCAATAATGTTATATGTATAATTATGAAACTGAAATTGGAGTTAAAATTTAGTTGCATGTTACAACTATACTACACTACCTTTATTTATTTTAAAATCATTTACTCCTTCACCAATGAGCCCTTAGACTTCACCATTTTTTCTGAATTCTTCACTATGAAAAGAAGACATTTATAGTTTTGTTCTTTTAACTCTGTCAAGATCATTCAAGGTGAATCATATTTTATTTGCATCATTTTCTACCATTGTGAAGCTTTGCATGAAGATTTATATCTTCACTTATGGGTAAAATGCATTAGTTTCATCTACAAGAGTGTATAACATGTGGAAACCTTGTATTAATAAAATTGTCATGAATAACGAAGAGGATATAACACGTTTTACACAAATACTTGAAGAATATATTATGAAATCCTTAGACATATATATGTTCAATATTTGTAGTGATTTTGTTGGTTCATTTTTTAGATAATTGTGATTTTACAGTCCAAACCCTAGACAAGGTTTAATTGCCAGACCAAGCATGAAAAGCCACAAAACAACATTTCTCAATCATGTGATGATAAATTTGAAAATTTGTTTTCTCCAATGAGGATATTTCATACTCAATATATTTTGTATTTCTTAAACTCATTGTGAAGTGTTGAACATCACTTCCATTCATCAATAAATTGAACATTGCACATTATAGTTCACTCAGATACAAAGATCTTTATGTCAAAATGAAATTTCTTTTGAATCTAGAAACATAGTCTAAACATTTGAATAGCAATTACGAGGTGTTATTTACCTTACTTATATTTTCAAGCACATCTACACATAAAACATTTATAATTTCTTGTTAAACCATATTTTACAATGAATAACTTAGTCCACATCATGACCAAATGAGATTTACAGTCTTCAACTCATCATTCTACAAAGTTCGAAAAAATTGAATGCATATATTTTAATGTGTATACCATCTTAAAAAGTAAAATTCTCTCTAAATAATGATCTCAGAAGTGAAAAAACTAAAAATTACAACTTAAGAAGTATAGTTCATGAGTTAGCGTGTAAGACAATTAATGATTAGTGAAGAGATTTGCTTCATGATTTTTGAATAAAACAATGTTTTCTTTTATATCCCACAAAATACTATAAGAGGATAATAAATTATTTTTCAAATCCAACATTTGATCTAATTCAAAAATTCATTATTGTGTTTTATCACCTCATACCTATAGAGACCTAATTTGCACACATTAAGAGAGCATGCACTGAACTTGACATAATTGGAACAAAAAAATATCACCATTTTTTTCGATGGATTATTTTACATTTTTGATAAGTTTTATAACTTTCACAAGTCATTTGTACTCATACCATTTCATTTTGTGCCTACTTCTATAAGAAACAGGTCTTAAAGGAGAAAACCTTGTTAAAAAAGAGCTCATAACTTCCTTGTTTCTACACCAATTTCCTTCAAACAAAAATCTCAATCTCAATCTTAGAGTTGTCTAAAAAAATTAATTTTATGATTTATTATAAGGATGCTAAATAAAAAATTTTGGATTCTAAGAAGCTAGGGTGCTTAGATTGCATTCCTTAATGAACCACTTTTAGAAAAACTTGCTTAAATTTCACATAGCTCTTCAAAACTTGCTGAAATTTGACATGAAGAACTCAAATACATGACTCTACACATTCCATAGGTTGGTTAGGTATGAATTTTATTTTATAGGTTACACCTATCCCATTTAACTCAATTTACACTATCAGTGCTCAAATTCAATTTGGTGTACTTTTGAATTTTGTTTCTAGAAGCTAAATTGAGCCTTTTCATTGCTCATACATGCCCTAAATAGTGTTATAAGGCTTTTCCCATGCATACCTAATCTATTCATGACCTACATTTAGCTCTTACACCATTAGGCTCTATAACTAGGCCTTAATGAGTCAATTACAACTGTGAATCCAAACATTTGACTTGTTAGTCACTCTAGGAGATCTTTCCCATTCTATAAACATCATGTAAGACTAGTAGAACAACTAATACAAGTATGATAACCACCTCCATTCTTCTAGTGGACTCCTTCCTGAAAAACCAATGAACCTTCATGCCTCTAGTTGTGCTTCACTTCACTACTCACCCCTTTTTCCATCAATGACAATAGCAATGCACTAGGGGTCGAAAATATCCCCCTTTGTCATTGACAAAAACAATTGAGAAACACTTGATGGAAAACACACACTAGTAGCTTCACACCATCATTCCCTATTTCTGATAGTAATCTCTCCCTCTTTGAAATCTATGACAAGGGAAATGTGACTATTTGACAATGAAAACCAAGAACAACAAGTGCATAAAAAGGCTTTCTTGGCTACAAACTCCCCCTAGGACTATGTTCCATATTCTTTGTCTCTAATCGATAAGAAAGGGAATTTAATGATTTGTCTTGGCATGGATGGAGCTGCCCTGAAGGTGTATCCTCTTTCCTATAATCATTTTAACTCTAGATCATTCCTTTTGAGGAAAAAAAAAATTCTTATTTCATTATATCTATTGTTTCTGCAAACTGATGTATATTCCTTGTAGAATTTTTTTGGTGCAAATTGATTGATCTTTGACAGCTTGTAGAATCCTTACCATTTCATGGAACAGTCTTTCACTATTCCCTTTGAGATGAAATCATCCATATTTTCTTAATTTTTAAGAAATTATACCTAGAACCTGACCTAAAAACATACCTTTTGATAGATAGCTTTGACTTTGTCCTGAAATAAATTTTCAAAATGTTTGGTTTAGAGTGTTCATTTAGTTATCATTTATTCATTATTTGTCTTGATTTATACAAGGTCACTTTAAATATCTTCTTCATCACCATACCCTTCTCTTCACATCTCAATCAATTTTAATGTAATTTTTCCTAATGATTCATGGTCCAAAACTTCTCCCTTTCTATTCCTTATACCAAAAACAACCCTTCTCTTCTTTGTTGGTTCTTTTCTATTATAGGAAATTTGTCTCCCATGGCACTCAAGATGTTATACCATTATTAAATACTATAAAATCACTTCAATGCACTGTTATAACAAACATCTAAATGACACAAATCTTAAAAAATATCAACTTGCATTAAAGATTTCTAAAATTACTTCTTCTTTCTCTTAAGAACAAGTTTCTTAATAGTACCCTAGGTATGAGCTTCCGAGTCTACCCATAATGAACTATATATTTCCTTGTTTTTCCTTCACTATCCATGAGATGCAAGGAAAATCTCATAACTCAATTTTTTTATTGATCTTATTACTACACTTTTACTCTCTAGGCTTACTAAACCAAATTAAGTATGGGAGTGTCTGAATTGTCCTATAATTTCCTTTATGAAGCCATTCCATACACAAACTTATAATTTTTTAGTACCCATGAAATAATTCTTCAAGCCCATTAAATTTCAAGCCTCAATTCAAAGGTAAAAGATGAATTCCTTTATAAATATTCTTTCACAAATAGGCTTTTCACTGTGTGTACTAGCTTTCTAAAGAAATGGTAAGAATTTCTTCCAAAATCATCTATGAAATACATACATTCCTTTTCCAACACATCAAGGACTCCCTCAAGGTTTTTTCTTAGTTTTTTTGTAAATAGCTTTTCATTTAGGGATTACTAGAGCAATTTATTCCTCAAAACCCTAGTTAATCTACAGTGAAGCCCGAAAGGAATATTCTCGCTACAATTTTTTTTTAAATCATTTCGAAGGCCTGTAATCTAAAGAAGAGATCTAAACTCATGTCTTTCATCTTATTCTCATAAAAGTAGTATCCTTTTACATTTCAAAACTATGAGAACTTACCAATTTCTCCTTGTTTTGACTAAGCTTGACTGTGTGATACTCTATCTTCTGATTGTTAAGATTTTCAATAAAAAACAAATCATGTTCTCTTATCACTGTAAAGGTTCATAGATGGATTCAAGAGTTCATTAAGGTGATCATTAACTCAATTTCATTTTTTTGACACACACTCATGTCACTGGATTACAAATTTATGCATAGGATCTAAAAGAATGTATACTACAATTTTGACTCAACACTTTATAGCTTGTTACCTCTTTACTATTACAATAGGTTAGATGAACACTAGTTCATTATTGCCCTTAAAATATCTTCAAAGATTTCTTGTCCATCCTACCTTGTTAAGTCTTCAACTATGAATTTATCATGACTCATTACAAAAGGTTCATAGAGTTTGATTCTGGTATCTTGCAAGTCTTGAGAATGTTTTTGTATAACTTACTGCTTCTATAGGTCTTTAATTTGTGTAAACTTAGTCTAGCGTGTATTCTTAGTCTTCATTGAGCTCCTTACATTACAGTCCTTGAGACTTCAATTTTTTACCTATATTATCTTAGTGTTATCTATTCTAGGGCTTGTTCCCTTTCATGAAATTTCTCACTGATCTCCTTAACTTGAGGTAATGTTATTCAACAACTTCTGATTCCATTGAATGTTAACTAACTTTATCTTCATAGATATGACTATCACACATTTTCTTAGAAAAGTATGTATTAAGAATATGGTTAGAAACATCAACTTGTTCCAGGAGCTTTCTCAACCATTATCACAATATTTGGATAGCTTATCAATACCTAGATGCACCACATATATTTCCTTTAACTCCTTATTTAGTTAAGCCTAAGGTCAACAAAAATATGAAAAATATAGTTGTATTACTAGACTAAACAAACACAATTGTAATGAGGAAACACATCAGAGCTATTTCACATTACTTATACTAACTTCATATTACTTTGAGTGACACAATACTTGAAACTAATTAAAAAAAGACCAACAAGACTACTTTTTCACAATTTTACCTATTTTTTAGAGCATCTGTGAGTAGAACTCAGATGAAGAATGTGACAACACAAATGATGGTAATAAATACCTTGGATCCCTTTCTTACTTGAGGAACTTATTGACATCATTGAGAGGATAACTCCAAACTATGAAGCCTATTTACAACCCCCTTTCTTCAAGAGTGCTCAAATAGACACTTCCAAGATTTAATAGGAGCTAGACATTTAACATGGATTAAAACACGTATGACATATCTTGACAAATAGATAGAGGGACCAATCATAAACAATTGGTGTCAACCTTGATTTTACAACATCTTTGACCTACTCACTCAACTTCATCATGAATAAGACTTGACTGACAAGTAAATGAAGAGAAAACTAAACTTCCTCAGCTAGTGTATACCTTTTAGAATCCTAGAAAAGGAATACCATCTTGGCATGTCACCTCAGAACAAGATGAAGTCATCAAAATAGCATGATGAATCAATTATTTCCCTCCTTTTCTTTGTGTTATTGTTAATATTCTTGAATGCATTCCTTGGTGTGACCAAAAAATCACTCGAGCTCTCATCTTTTGCTTGAGTGCCTAATTGGCATACATGTTGCAGCTCATGTACTTGTTGCAACACTGCTTGAGGAATAAGATCTTTATCCTTTGCACTGGAATTTTCTTCCTTCTTCTTTCCTTTATTATCACCTGATGCTATCTTGATTTTACTTTCTTCTCCTATGATTTTCTTAGCTTCTTGTGTCTCTTAAATATTTTTCCTTGTTATCTTGTTATCATCCTTTGCTATTTCAACTTCAGAATTTGCTTCCTTTACCTTGTATATCCATTTTACTTTCTTCTTTCAAGAATCTCTCTCAACCATGGCTGACTTAGTATCATTCTTAAATTTTTTCTTTCCTATGAATATCATTTGGTATTTCCTCTTGAATTAATTAATCTTATAGTTGTATCTAGGTGATTCATGAAAATGTATGGAAAAATTCCCTTGCTCGTGATAGTTGATGCAAACAACCTGATACTTTCCTTTTGAGTTTTTTCTTCCCAAAAATGACTTACCATTTATTCTTGGAAGTATTTGGCTATGTGTCATTTTTCTTTGCAATTGAAACATACTATGTTCTTCTGATATTCATTCCCACAGTCTTTCCATTTTAGCATAATCACAAATATGTCATTTTCAAAGGGTAAGTTACTGAATTTAAGTATATATAGTCAACATGAAAATATTTAAATATAAAGTTAATATAAACACATCCATACCCATGTCTATCATTATTTGAGCATCAATATAAAAAATGTATTCAATTCATAATATTATAATAATCATATTTATATTGGTTTCTTCACATGATTTTTTTAATTTTTCTCACAATATAACGATGATATTTTTCATCTCAAATGTCTACATTTATAACATATACTAACCTTTATTTCATTAAACATATATAGCATTAGAAAACAACAATTAATGAATAAAAAATTAGCACATTTAAATTTATTAAACTACTTATATAATATATCTGAACTTGGTCCTCACTCGCAGGTAATTTTATTCTATTTTATAGATTTAGGGAACTTATGCAATGCTAAATACCCAATATTTAAGAGTTATTTCTTTATAACCAAAGAAAACATAACAAAGTATAAAAATTATTCTTATCAAAATTATATGCATCAAGTATTAGTATCCAAAATTTGTCCTACTTACAATTTTAGGATGTGTATCGAATTGATAATTCCATATAATTTCAAGTCCCATATCATAAACAACAACATATGATTTCACTTAGTGGAAAGAATGAAAACAATGGTAGTAGTAGAAGCGATGGTTCTCTACCCTAACCCTATCATGTTAGGGAACAACGATAAAGACACTCCCAGGGTTAGTGATGGCGGCCATAGGGTTTCTGGTTTTATGCAGCCAAATAAGGGAAAACTTATCTATAGCTACGAACCTGATTCTAATATTCATGGGGAAGGTGAGGGGCAGCCCATACCTACGAATGGCCCTGCATCCTTTGCATCTACAGTAAAGAATTAAATTAGGGTGAGGAAGCATTTGGATCCGACCTCTGAAATCCCTGTCCTCAAGCTTCTTGAGCATCTTCTACAACATGTGGCAAGTCGTGAAGAGCACTATGGCAATCGGGGCTTGATATGTCATTTTAGATATCTTTGGCCTAAGTTTTTTTAGGCCCATAATCATGGCTAACATGATCTTTATCCTTGTTCAAAATCTTATTTTATTACTATTTTTTTATTCTAGTGAAGATCGATATGCTTTCCATAAATTGTATTGGTTTTGGGATGATCATGATCTCATGAAAAAATTATGGTTCCCTTCTTTTAATCCTTTAACCGATTCTTTTTATACGATGCTAACTTGGGTTAGATTACCGGGTCTTCATTTACAACTGTAGTTTGAATCTTTATTTCAATATATTAGAGAAACTTTGGGGGAATTTGATAGAGTTGATGTTTCCACTAAAAGGTCTATGCATACCTCTTATGCTCAGATTTTTGTGAACCTGGATATATCTCGAGATCTTCGTAATAAAATTAACATGTAGATTGGGGATAGGGTTTGGTTGTAAAAAATGGACTACAAAAAAACTTGCTCTTAGATTCCATTGATGCTTCGAGACAGGTCATTTTATTAACGAATGTCAGCGCTCGAAAATCAGAAGTGGTGTAAAGATAGGTTGGTGGAAGGTTTCTCTTCCTACACACTATATTGTGGAAGCTCATGTTGGTTCAGTACTGGTGGGTTCTATCCATGTCAGTTGTCCTTAAAAGAGTCCCTCTAGGGTTGAATCCGCTCATGTTTCGAATGAGTATCCTTACTAGGATCCTCATTCTATTTCAAAGGTAGAGTCTTCTCCATTCATTGAGAAATCTTCTCGGGAGCCATTGATTGTTTCTTTGAAGGAAAATATGTAGGTTTCTGATTATGTGGTTCACAGGAGTGACCTTTATTCCTCTTCAAGTTCGGTGTACCAGCATATTCCTTGATTGACATTATCCTCCCTTGTGAGCCAAATGAATAAGATCCAAATAAGGGAGATTGGACTTTGGTGTAGATTAAAAACAAAAACTTTCCGAAACAGAGTTCAATTTCAACACATATGACTTTAATATCTCAAGGTTGAGTTTCGACCATTTGGTTTGTCTGTGTTGTTCTGTCGGTTCAGTGTTTGCTCTTTGTTTGGGATTTGGTTGAGTTAAGTTATTTTTTACTTGAGCCTTTTTTTGATAAATGTTTTTTTTCATGTGAGCTTTAATGTAATATATTTTTTATATGGCCCTTAGATCCTTTTCCAATTTTTATCTATCGAAAAAATACTACATATGATTGCAATCCTCATATAATTCGAATAAAAAACGAGTAGAGCGTGAATAGACACATATATAATGAGTACATTTTTGGCATTTAATATTGCAAGTAAAAATGGTACTATATAAGATAAATATCATTGATCTCAAACTCGACATATTTTACCACGTGTTATTCAATATATATGTATTATCTACATTTTCTATTCTCTATTTTCCCATGTAAGTATCCCATAATTGTATCTATAAGATAAATGCAAGAAATAACTATAGCATGAAATTGAATAATCATGTAAATATTTAGTCTAAATCCTCTTAATCTTTTATCTCACATAATAAAACGTCTATAAATGGTAATTTAAGTTCACATAAATAATAATTGGTGAGGAAGAAGGTTAACAATGGTTTGAGTTAGATTACAAAATGAGAAAATAATAAGATTGGTGTTAGGTCACCTGTTCAAATGTTTATGATAACAATTCTAAAGTAAAAATTAAGTTAAAATGTGATTGTTATGAAATTTTTCACAAGATATATACGTAAATTTGAGGTGTTCATCCCTATTCATGCTAGTATTTTAACATCCTCTTAAAAATGTATTCGATTTACAATATCATAACAATCATATTCAAATCAATGTCTTCATGGAATATGTTATCACAGCTTCTAACATTGTAACAATGATACTAGTTGTTGACATACATGTACACATTTCTAAAATCAACTACCTTTTGACCTATCATAAAAAATATATAATATTATAAAATAAACTAAAATTAAGAAGAAATTATTGCATTTAATTTCACTATTTATTGCTTTAAAAATTTATGACAAATTTATTGTCTCTTATATTGTTTAACCACTCCCTCGTAATTTTTTTAATTTATTGGTAAAAAGTTTTTTTGGGAGGGGACCATAACCTTGATTACAAAGAGACTCAAGAGCTAGATGTTTCAAGAAAATACATTGAAAAGAAAGGCCTAGAAGTGAGAATATCCAATTTCCCCAAAGATTTGGTCTATATAGTGAAAAAATTCTTGAAGGGGGGGCACACCAATTTGGTTACAATGATTGAATTCATAGTGGTCCCCACTTGTGTTTTTTTAATTGATTCTTGTTTCCGCTCCATGTCATAACACAGGGAATGAATCATTAATGCTTCGTAACCAAAAGCCTAATTTTTCTCAATGGTCAATATAGTAGTTCTATCAACGTTGAATATTTCATTAAAGACCTACCCACCGCCTATATATTTGGGATTAGGCATTCCTAGGTGAGAGGAATTCAAATTAGAGACAAGTGAGATCATCACCACTATCTTGGATTGACTTCTTGTAGTATTTTTACCTTCTTGGTTTCCAAACGCCAACCCAGAACCAATTTTACCTCCCACATTCGTATTCTGTGATGTTGGGTGATTGACATGTAAAATAGTAGGCATTGTTTCCATGTCACCTAGGACCAACGATTTTGTAGTCCGTTACTCTATCTTTCACGGGCCCGTGTTTCCTCTTCCACCGTATTACCAAAATAAATTACCCGATCTATGTTGGGCGTATCAGGCATTAGAAAAGTACAATCCTGATAAGCATTCAACTAAGAATTTGTTTTTCCATTGCATATATTCCCATCATGTCCGACTTTACCGCACCTACTATAAAAATTTGGTGAGTTCTCATAAAAGATTTTTTGTTAATAGATCCCTTATCTAGTCTCTAAGTTGATGATTTATGGAGGGGAGGATCCAGATGTGATGGTGATGCACATCCTCATTGTAATAAGTCTTGTCTTTGCTATTGTTGTTGGGTCTATGATAATCAAATCTCCCATTTCCTTAGAAATGAATGATAACACATCTCCATCCCAAAACTCCTGTTATCCCATTTTTCCCCTCAGGAAAAATTGAAAAAAAAAAGACCTTGCAATTGGGGACCAATGGAGGGGTTGGTTCAGTAATGAGAGCTCAAATTTGATCCCAAAAAATCAAGTTCCAAGAAGGCTCAACAATGGAGATGGAAGGTCGGAAAATCAAAAATCGACCAAACATTGAAGAAAATTAGAGATCAGGGGGAAAAGAATGGAGAACGGTCGAGTTTTCAGTTTTTTGCATTTTTGGCACTTAAAGAAAAATAGTGCAAAAAATGACAAGGAATTGTCTGTGTTAGCAATATTTTAATATTGTGAACATTATTATTATTGTGCAAATAATGAGTTGGTGACAACTCGTAGAGATCTCTTAGAGAGATTCTAGGTTTGTTGAGTGATTAGTGGATCACGAGATATTCTAGGGAGTAGTTTGAGATTGAAGTTGACTCCTTAAATTAAGGAGATTAATCTTCTATATATTGTAATCTCCCTTGTCCAATAAGACATCCCGATTGAGTTCAAATTTGATAATATTATTATTCAGTGTTTAATCTAATTCTGCAGTGTTTAACAGAGGAGGTTCAGCGGATGTAATTCTGCAGTGTTTATCATTGGTATCAGAGAGTGATGTTCCTCCTAGGTTATTGGATGGTTTACGCATTGGATCAACACGGTTCATGGTGCAGTATGGCATGGATGCATATTTTTGTCAAGAGATGAATTTTTGAGGTTGTTGAAATTGATGGGTTCTGATGTGTTAACCTGGCGAGCCTCTTCCAGTATTAGCACATCCTGCAGACCCTGCATAAGGCACGTATTGCCTGCAAATGCTCAGACTGTAGGCCGTGTATTGTGTTGATTGGAACTATAGGCACCTTGCAAGTCTGTGCTACTCAATTTTACCATTTCTATCATTCTATTTATGATCCATACCCAAATGCGTAGTCATTCAGATCTCCTACTCAGAACCATTATCAATTCCATCGACATATTGGAGTTCGTCAACACATCACCTGTTTGAATCCTCGTTATTATGTGAAATTAGTTTTGGATTTATAATTTATAATGGTAGAAGTTGAATCCTTCCATGGACAGGTAACGTGGCATCTAGTTGAAATACGTCAATGTGGACAGTTGTCAACAGTAAAGAATTGGGATCGACTGATTTGGAGTGTATATCTATCTTGCACAGTATATTATACGTTTGCCACATTTTTTTTACTGGTCTAGGTGATATAGATCATGGCTTTCACGGCTCTGAAGTTTCAGGTTCATATTGTTACATGTGTATCATTGATGTTTGCCACATCTCAGCCTTCACCAAATCGTCTCCACATTGAGCCCAGATCTACCTGTTTCACTGAATTTCACATGTCTGCATACATCTCCAAGCAGTCGTCTGATTTAGTCTCAAAAAGGGCAATGGTAAAGAGTAGGAAACGTACCATATTTCCTTCATTCGGCCTCCCTACACGTATTTTTCCACGTCTCCTCCTGAATAGGCTGTATATTGTCCTAATTCCCTGTTGCCATCACATCGTATATTTGAAAGATCAATCTTCCACTGAAAAACAGGTTGCACGTAGATATCTCATTGCCAGGTTAAGGATCATGTTAGATTGACTCGGGTGTGTGATTAAAATACAATCATATATGTTGCCAGGTCAGTTATATAGTTTTAAGTGTTACTTTGTTTATAATGTTCTAAATAAGTTCTTACGTGAGGTCTATAGTGTTCATGTTACGGTATAAAGACAATGTCATTCTCATCTTGATAGGGTCATTGTGCTTTGTTTAGGATAAGTGTCAAAAGTATCCTATTAATTGTAATGTTGTTAAAAAGTATAGTTTTAGTCTTTAAGTGTCATTATTTTTATCAGTAATTTTGTTGTCAAATAGTCGGAATATTGAGTTGAAAAGTTGTTACTAAAAAAAAAAAAGGAGCTAAAAGTCCGAAAAAATTGAGTCTAATAGTCTTTATAAGGTCGATGCGAGTTTTTAACTTATTTAGTCAAAACAATAGGTTTGATATTTTTGAAGTCTTGAGTTATTTTTAGTGTCTTTGAAGTCATTAAAAATGTCAAAATAGGTCATTTTAGGGTATCATGTTTGTTGTCAGTTCTATTGTCATCAAAATTGAGTCGAAAAGTTGTTAAAAAAAAAAAAAAAAAAAGGACAAATGAGTGCATTTTCGGTGTAATCCGACACTCATTTTTTAAGGAAAAATGCAAAATGAAAATCGTTCCTGGCTTCGGGGGCTCCGCCCCCCGACCCCGCCCTGTATCGCGTATCATCCTCAGCTATACTTTCTGCTGAGTTAGCAGGGACATTCTGATGGAGGCTGGAGGCAACAGAGGCAGGAGGGCACATAGCGACCTCTTGTCAGGCACCATCGACGAGGCCGCGGTATTGATTTGGTGGCCAAGTATTTCAGTTGTGTGTTTCATTGTTTGTAATAAGAACAGATGTTACATTCCTGTTCAGAATTGTATTTCCTTTTATAACCTCCTGATGTAAATATGTGATAGTAGAAAGATAAAAGCACAAGAAAAAGCAGCATCATGTTTTTCTTGAAGAGGATGAACAGAGGTTCATGAGCAGGGGCTCGTACCTAGGACAGAGGTCCGTTATTGTCGAACAGGGGTTCGTATTTGTTGAACAGAGGCTCAACGTACCAAGATCATGAGCATGCAGAGGCAGGCAAGCTGTAGAAGACGTGTGAATGTTTTTCTCTACATTGTTCACATTAAGGGAGTGTATGTGTGGAAATATCTAATGTTAACAATAGGGGAGTGAATGTTAGGAATAATATTGTGAACATTAGATATTTATATATTTGTGTGTGTGCAAATATATATTATATATTGTGTGAGTAAATGATGTAAGTGAGTTGTAACTCACGTAGATAAGAGTTGTTGAGATATGTTGAGTGATTAGTGGATCACGAGATATTCTAGGGAGTAGTTTGAGATTGAAGTTGACTCCTTAAATTAAGGAGATCAATCTTCTATATATTGTAATCTCCCTTGTCCAATAAGACATCCCGATTGAGTTCAAATTTGATAATATTATTATTCGGTGTTTAATCCAATTCTGCAGTGTTTAACAGAGGAGGTTCAGCGAATGTAATTCTGCAGTGTTTATCAATCAATTGAAACCCCGAAATTCTATAATTTCATAGCTTCCATTATTTTGAGTTTCAGAAATCATAACTGTTTATTATTGGAATAATCTCGTTGCCTTAAAGTGTGAAATCATGTGAAACCAAACATATTCCAGAAATTTTTAGACTATACAGTGTAGTCTTCAGATACCTGGCCCAACTGCAAAAATGGAGCAAAAATTCTGATAAACAATACTTTGAAATTTCTACCTTTTGGTGATTTAACAAGGTTTCAGGAATTTTGGCGTGTTCAGAAAAGATAGAGGCAAGATTAAAAAGCCCCAAAATTCCAAAGTCTAAAATTTCAGACTTTCATTTCAGAGTTTCAGGGTTTCAGACTTTAAAGTTTCAGAAATCTCGAACCCAAAAGTGCAAAAAGGTAAAGAAAATGTCTAAAAACCCAAAGTCCAAAATTTTTAAAATTCAGACTTTCAAATTTTTGGGTTTCAAACTTAATGGGAACTCTTAGAGAAATTTGGCAGATGAATAGTTTTTTTTAATCAAAAATTCTAAATTTTGGGATATTTAAAGGTTGCCTGTATTTCAGAATTTTTGAGTTTCAGAACTCCCAGCCCATCGTTTTTGCAGAATGGTACCTTAGACCTTAAGATGGCCATAAATTTTGACCAGGAGTTTGGATTTAGAACTTACAACATTTTTGGAAAGCTCTAAACATTATGATATCTGGAAAGTAGTGGGATAATTTGTTAAAAATGAAAAATATAGTCCACCATTTTTGAGGTGTCTAAGGTTTCTCACCTACCACCATTAATGAAGTTGGGCTTCCTTTATTAAAACAAGGAACACCACGTGGAGGCATGGATTTTGTAGTAGAACCCATCATTGTTGCAGGTGAATTCATTGCTCTTCTGGAGGTGGTTGAGGGAGGATTTCAAATTTCTTCTCATCTCCTTCTCTCTTTGTTCCTTACATATTATAAGAAGGGGAAATTTTGTAAAGGTTGGACATTTTTGTTTTGCACCCTCCCTTCTTCTCTTTGTAAAAGTGTATTTGTGGAGCTCAAACCTCCCATTCAAACCGTAAATGCAATCTTAAACTCTTAGCCATTGTAATGGATTGTGTCAAATATTTGGAGAAATAGTATAAGTCTGTGGATGATTTCAACCATCTCTTATGTCCATTGTATCTTCCTAATCTCTCATTGCAATCTTGGTTATTTGTGCATGATGGTGGTATTACATCATTTGCATGGTTTGTGTTTAATGGCAAAATCAGGTGTTCAACATTCATCATTTTCATGCATCGCCTTTGTTAGTTAAGGTTTATTTTCTTGCATCTTCTTAACCCTGCTCCTTGGCAAGTTAGAGTAGTTTTTAGAGTATATCCTCATGCAAATTGTATGTGTGCACCTGAATAGAGGAGAAGGAACATCCTTCATCAACAGAGAGTTCTCTGATTCGTAAAGTCCCACACTTTTGGAGAAGCTCCATGTTATGCAATCACACTGAGAGTCTCAACCCATCGAGTTGCAGACATTAAGGGTGCTATGATTACACATCAAAAACTCCAGAGGAAGTTATGAAAGCCTTATCTAGATTTAGGACAGGTAGTAGGAATGTGAATTTTTGAGTTTGGCTTCCATTGCATCCTGGAGAGAGTGGTTCTTTTGATAGAACCATGGCCATTTTGCAAAATATTGAAGAAGGTATTCTTAAAGTCTGAAGATGAACATGAAGCTTCTGTCTGATAGAGAGATGGTATTGAAATTCCCCAAAATATTTACTCGTTCTGGGTCCAGCTCCTACTTGGTCAATGTTTGGTCATATGCCAGTAAATTCTCCTATAAATGTCAAAAATGAATCTTCCTTGTTCTCTTTGTACCACTAAATCTAACACCTTCAACCAAGGGGTATCTTGTTTCCACTTAGGGGTTATCTGTTGCAAAATCATCCTTTTGATGGCTCTTGAAAAGCCTCAATTCCCATGATTTTTGTTGCTTTACCTAGGGTCATGTTGTTGGATCCTCACTGTTGTTCATGCATCTACCTCTCTGCACCATGGTTGTGTCATTTTTTGTGTCCTATTCCTCCATTGCTATGTCCATGGCCGTGTTCCTACTCCACACAAGTCAATAATATTTAAAATAACATGTGTAAAAATATATACATGATAATGCTTCAAAATTTAATGAGGGTTAAGAATCAAGAAGATTAAGGATATGGTTTAAAAAGTCAAATCTAGGAGGAAAATGATTATGAATTCTATTTTTTGTGGAATCATCAAATGTAGATCATAGCATGAAAAATATAATTACAAACACCATAAACAATGACAACACCAAGTTAATGGGATCAACATTAAGAGGATTCTTATAAATATATTTGAATGTTAAAATTATCAAGCCACTACCAAAAAACATTTCTCCATTTCAGGGAAAACCATCTCTGATAATTTTTTACTACTCAAATAGGTAAATCTTGTCTCTTCGACACTGTCAAATATGTTATCACACTTCCATTCAAATCTAGTGACTCCCCATTACCTTTTCTTCCTTCAACCAATCTTACTACTTTAAAAAAAATTGTATCCATCATAACATGCATGTCTTCAACCTTATGGACAACCTTTCTCATTTTGGGTACCTTTTTTTCATTCTTTCATCAACAAGGAAGTGAACCACCACAAGTCTATATCCTATAATTTTTCCTTAAACTATGAAACATCAGAGAATGAACCTAATGACCAGGAGACACTCATATATTGGATTTTTTTTTACAAATATGAAATCATGCATTTTAACTTCTCATTGCATTTTTTCACAATAAATGGATTAGTGGAAAAAAAATAGTAAATGTTAAATTGACTAAATTTTCCTGTGGTAATATGGTCAATGTGGAAAATAAAATGTGTAAATATTCATCTCAACCAAATGATGATCAACTTCAATTTTTTTTAGGGGAAATATTTATGCTTAGTTCCAACAAGTAGGTCAAATATGGTTGATTTAATACTTTAATTAGAGAAAGCATCTACATTGTCTCCAAACAATGCAGTATAAAGTCTATCAATCCTTAATTTTTAGTTATCAAGTTTGTCAATACATTGGGTTGACCTATTTTCCACTTTCCCCTTAATGTGGTAATTCCTGATAGGTAGGCTTAGAAGTAGTTAAGTAATCCAAAATAGTGTATTCATTAACATTTCCCAAAGAAACAGACAAAGAGAAATTAGGGGTATTGAAATTCAATGTTACTTGTTATCCAAAATTCACCCCTCAAGGTAATTTTGATAACATGCATTAAATTCTCAAGTCCCAATCAATTATATTGATTCAAGGCAAAATTATGTTTCTGGGGTCCCCTCATATTTTTCTAACTCCCCTGTCCAAGAGGAAAGAAAAAGTTCTGAGAAAATGTAAAAAATTGCAAAAACAAGTTCGGGCCAGGAAAAATCATGAAAAATGGCTAAGTCCTAGTCCTCGCAACAGTCGGGACAGTTGGGACATCTGGGCGCGAATCGGCCGAAAGGCCACTAGGCGGTCCGCGCAGCATTTGGGATATTTGGGACAAAGGGACGCGTGGGACGCGGAAATCCGAACTGGCCGAAAGTGAGAAAATTGACTAATTGTTGAAACAAGCAGTCTGGGACATCCGGGTGATTAGTACGCGAACCGGCCGGATCACCCGAAATGAGTCAAGGCAGCCTGGAACAGTTGGGTCGAAGGTACGCGAAGTACGCGAACCGGCCGGATCGGCCGAAATGAGAACTTTCAGTCCCGGACGCGTCTGGGACAAAAGTACGCGAACCGGCCGAACCGGGCAAATCAGGAAAATTTGTCCCGAACGGCCCGAAAGCAAATGGGACATCTGGGCGTACATGAACCGGCCGGTTCGGCCGAAATGGCAAATTTCAGCACTGTGCCAAGTGGGACAAAGGGATGCGAGGGACGCGGATAGCCGAAGGAGCCGAAAGCCAATCAGGTCACGCCACGTGTCACCGGCAGAAAAGGACATGGAAGCCCATTTCGGGCGGTTCGGAAGAATTTTTCCCGCACAGCCTGTGAATTTGGGACAAAGGGAACCGATTCGGGAAATGGCAAAATGCCAAGTGGGACAAAGGGACGCCGGGACGCGGATAGCCGAAGAGCCGAAAGCCAATCAGATTTGCCACCTGTCACCGGCAGAAAAAATGGAAGCCCATTTTGGGCGGTTCATTGATTTGCCCATGCAGCACATTGACATTTGGGACAAAGGGACGAGTGGGACGCGAAAAGCCGAAGCGGCCGAAGGCAGCACTAGAAAAGTCAACGTTTGGTCCTCTTCAACATTATAAAACTCCGAGCTCCAGGATTTATTATTGGAATTTCTAGAATGAGGGTAGATATATTTAAATAAAAGAAACATATTCGGCTCCAGTCAGTTAATGCTCATTCCCGTCAAATGACAGAAAACGCCTATTTGACCCAAAATAGCTGCCCGCACTCAAAGGCCATAACTTTTGCATTTCTCAACGAAATCACACAAAATTGGTACCGTTGGAATCATGGTTCCGAGCCCAATGCACAGAAATCAATAAATTCCAGATTTTATCAGAAATTGATTGATATTTTTAACAAAACGTGGCCGGGTTCAGAACAGTGTTTTATTTGGTAGCTGGGAGTGCAATTAAGAGGCATGGTCATCATTCTTTCTCTGCTGCAGCACATGGGACAGTATGGGGAGCCTTTTACAAGTAATATATCAACCATTTCACTCAATTTAATGCCTCTTACAAGTGGTTGAAGGACAGATTTTGGGATTTCCATTTTCCCTTCTCTTTTCCTTCTCATTTTTTCTATAAATTGGAGTGTTGGGCTCATTGTAAAAGGGAGAGTTTTTGGGTAGCAAAGCTCTGCCAAAATTGCTTTGTGAAGCCAGTGTGTTGCAGGCCCTTGTAGTGGACTCCTTGCATGGTGATCCAGGCCCTTATCTTGTAATAGATTGAACTGTGCATAAACATGAAGCAATAAAATACCAGTTTGTGGATGTATCTTCCCCTGCTATGTTTTCTTGCATTCTTCTTGCCCCTTTGATCTTTCTATAAGAATATTGTGTCTATTTAGTATGTTCTTGCAGGGATTCATTATCATTGTGTATGCTTGGAATATTATTGTGAATGCATTTTGCTAGATTATGGAGAACTGTCATCACCTCTTCTAGTGTGCACTTTACACACATTTGGAGACTACTCTCACACCCTCTTTTTCTGTGTATCACCGCTTTAGTGTAGGCTTTCATTTTATGCATTCTCTCTCCCTGGTCCCTTGGAAATTTAGATTAAAACATATTAGCCTGCCTGCACTGGAGTAGATTGTGGCAGGTAGTTTAGGAGCAAGAACCAGCTTTCTCTGGAGGTCTATCTCAAGTAGCAAGTCCTACAACTTGGAGATAGTACCCATGTTATACAATCACACTGGATGCTTAGAGTGATCAAACTTCTGATAGCATCCAGGGGTGCTGTGATTCAGTGATAACATTACTCTTATATTTATTAAATTTCAAAAACTTGAAGACATGCAAATATTCTTTCCTTTTTTTTCCACTAGTTCATCAATATTACTTCTTGGCCCTTTTGTTCATTTAGAAAGAAAAAACTTTCTTCATTGTAATTTATCCTTTCTCTAACTAACTCAACAATAAACTATCATCCTTGCTAATTCACTAATCTTCTTGTATACACCAAATTTGGTTCATCCCCTTGGTCCCCTTTAATCAATTAACGGTAACGTGTTCACCTAACCATGACCCCTTATCCCAGGAAGCTCATATTAACTTTAATTAATTACAATTGAAATAATGTTCATCCTCACACCAGTAATTAATTTAACTACTTTAATTAAGTTAATTTAAACCTCACCTATTCCTCATCACCTACACACCTCACCATGGATCTTGATCTTAGTCTATTAATTAGCTAAGATGAGTCTCCAACATCTTAACCATAAGTAATCTTTCAAACCCTAAAATTAAATTCATTAATTCTCCAACAACATGTGCATTTAAGATCTGGATTGACAATAAAAGGACGCTAAAATAAAATCTGTGATTTTTCCTATTTTTGGGA
Organism: Taxus chinensis; assembly: GCA_019776745.2. Classification (NCBI taxonomy): domain Eukaryota; kingdom Viridiplantae; phylum Streptophyta; class Pinopsida; order Cupressales; family Taxaceae; genus Taxus; species Taxus chinensis. Next base: position 762,577,918 of record CM034151.1, on the reverse strand, counting down.
ACCTAGGATTTCCCACCTTAACCGATTCTGGTTATCATTCAACCAATGTCAGTCACCCTAACTGTCATCGGTTACCTTATATATAGTTTTTCAACCTTCTACCAAGGTTGTTCATTATGAGTTTTGGGAGATTTATTACCTGCAAACATGAACCAAAGACTTCTCAGGCATCCTGAACGATGGGGTATACTAAACCATTTAGTGAGAAGCCAACACTAGATACTCGTTTGAAGGCATTATAACATTCACCATCCACACTCCAAAGTATTGATGTGGCATTGAACACAAATTTCTTCACGAATAAACATCTTCCTTCCTTCACCTACGAGGCTTGTAAATACAAGTAAGTGTATTTCATTTTCATAACTTTGTACTTGCTCACAGTGTAGTTTCATTATCTTTTGTTATCATATCTTATTCCTTCATTGCATTCCCCCATCCCCATATTCTTACCAATATACTCATCAAACCATGCACAACGTTCTTGCACTCTTTATCTAACATTTATGCATCCCTAAGTATTCGTAGCATTATTACTTAAACCCAACCATCCTCCCTTAATTCTTTGTACAATCATAAAGAAGTCCTGAAACTAATTTTATTTAATTACCACCATTTTCCTCTACTCACGTTGGTCACCTTAACTAACGTCATTTCCCCTCTTCACTGGAATCGGTCACCAGATCAACGTTCATGTGTCTTCTGTCAACTTTCACTAGAACCTCCCAAAAACCTCACAAAAACTCACCCAAACCTTGATACCCCACCTATAACCTCACATTAGACCTTCCCAACTCTTTCTCTAGACATAGAAAGATCTTGGACACCAAATTTTGACATTATTTCATTTCCTACAGTAATCGATATCGTTCATACCTAATACCGACATTTGTGACCTTGACCGACATTGGTCTCTATGCCTGGTAAAACTGACTTCGACCAAAAATATTCCTAATCACCCAAAATCAACCCAACTTCACCAAATATTACCCACACCCCGATCTGTGACCCTCAGACCACCTGCCCAACCTGCAACCTGACCCGGGACCTTCACTAGTTTAGTTATCAAGCATTTAATTGGATTGAAACTTATAGAAGTCTGAGACAACTAAATTAAAACACTAGCATTAAATTATTTTATTTATACGTTTAGTTATTTTATATTGAGTTATATATTAGTGGATTGAAGTGCAACTGTTGAGGAAGTATCAAACTTCCTGCATCTATCTCATGCTAGGCATTCCACTAACTTTTGTCTATTAACTGTATCTTTTGGTTTTTCTTTGTATTACAGGTAGTTCCTCCTAGCTAAAAGGAAGCTCACCCAATCAACTTGGATCATTAATAAAAAATGTGTGCACTCAACCTTTGATCAAATAATAATAATAATTCCTCCTTGGCCCTATTACCTCATCTATTTCATTTTCTACAAGAATATGGTGAAACATTTTATCATGCTTGGTGGGACCCATCAAGGGTTCCCTTGTGCATTTTTCATTCCTAGGTAAAATATTGTGTGTCTACTTTCCCTTTGAAAAATTCACATTTTCTTCTGTGGAATCTTCTCCTTCTTTTTATTCTCTAAAATAAATTGTCATTTTTGTGCTCTAAAAATAACATCTTCCTTTTTACTTATTACCATTTAGTGAAAGAAAAAGCATTCAATTTCTTGTTCATTATTTTCTACATCGAACTAAATTGTTGATTTCATTTTTAAAACATTACAAAATTTTGGTATGTCACATTGTAGCTCATTTTAATATGGGCAACCTATATGCTAGAAGTCATGCCTAATTGATGGTTAACTAATTCAATCGTAGTTAACTTTGCAAATTCTTTATACCACACCACTTAAACATTTACACAAAGTTTTCTTAAACAACATCCTACCTCAAGAATAGTTTTGGGTAAGTGCAGCAATAATCACACGATCAAAGGATTGATAGTGGGCATGTGGTTATCTCTGTAATAGTCATTATCTCATATGACCCCCACAAAAACTTTACCTAAAACCATCCTTAGTTCTTGGATTTTCAAAGTAGGGCAAGGAATTTTATCAAACAAAAAACTCTGTCTTTATTCACAAGTCAGTCCTAAATGGCATTAGCTATAAAATCAAATCAACCACATAGGACTTCTTGTTTGTTATTTTTTACTTGATTTGTGTTTTGAGGTGTGAGGTTATATTCTCAATTATTTTCTTCCTTCCACACTCCATAATCATAATTGGTGTATTCTAACTATTTCTGAGTGTGTTAGGGTTCATTGCCACACTAAAGTTTTTGGTTTGGTCTTTTATTTTATCAAAGTCACTGAATCCAATTTTTCCCATGTTTTCAAATTTCATTGTGACCAGCATCCGTCCAGTGACTATCATTGGTTTACTCATCTAACCGTCATCAGATTACCTAACCATTGTCATTTTCCTACTATTTTTGTCACCTTAATCAACGTAGCACTTCTCAAATTTATGTTCTTTTATGGAGTTCCTCAAATACTTCACCATACCTTTGGGTCTTTGAAATCACTGTCAAATCAAGATTTGCTTCATTTTCATCAGTTGTTGCCACATTTGTAAAACTTTTCATCTTCCACAGTGACTCGTATCGGTCACCTTAACTATCATTGGTTATCTTAACTGTCATCGGTTACAAAACCCATTACCATTGGTTGTTGTGTTTTAATTCTTCAATTAAAACAACAGAACTTTTCACCTCTCAGAACAATTTTTTTCCATTCCTTCTATTCTTATGTGTCATCTACAAAGATCATATTACTAGGTCTACGCTAAGTCACATGGTTTTTACTTGTAGCTAAGACAAATCCCTCGTACTCCATGCTAGCCATCATCCACTTCTGCCTAGCTCATCATTGCCTTCCATCCGATCATCTTTGGATCCCAACCAACCCATTATCGTTAGTACCAGTGACGAGGAGTTTGAAATACTCATTTACCAAAACCCCACTCCACTACAATACTATTTACCCCATTCATCCACTTGGGATTCATTAGGATAGCTGGTATATGACATGCTTGTGTCAATTCCTCTTGCCCTCACACCCACTTCTACGTCAGCTACTAAAAGCTCTGCCTTACCTTCCTCCACCTTACCACCTGTGGTGTCTCAACTTTTGACCCAAACTCATGGATAATTTCCACATCTATGACATCTTTCATGCCTTTGATGTCATTTTCTACTATGGTGTCAACCATTCCTTCATCAACCACCTTGAGTATAGGCCTATCTATGCCTGTCACCTCCTATATACCTATTACATCCCAGCTATCCATGGTGTTGGCAACCCATATTCCCTTACAAAATATTTTCCTCTCCATCCCATAGTCTCTCACTCCAATTACCATTAGATTTGTTACATCCACTCCAACTACCTATACTTATCACCAATAATCTCCATTTTCATTTGTCACTTATTCAAGATACTTACCACATACATCTAATCCCCCCTCACAATTCTCATACTCAGAACCACCATATACTAGGATGACTCCTTTGTAATACCTTCATCATCTACCCCCTTATACTACAGGGGGTGCCCATTTATCACAACCTAAAAATGATCTTATAAAAATGATGACAGACAAGATGTAGACATTGGAAGCATCGGTCTCTGACTCACATAACCTATTTCACATACAATGAAATTTGTAATGAGCCCATTAATTTTTCCATTCCCATTCATCCATACCCTATGCATTGGGAAATTCCCAAATTCAACCAGTTCAATAGAAAAGAAGATCTACAACAACACTTGCGGTCTTTTAAACATGGGTGTTATCTCATCACTCATGATGATGTTTTACTCTTACAAACCTCCCCAATGTCCATGACATGACCTACATTGGATTTTTATAGCGGTGTACATAGGCACTCCATTTACTCATTCAATTAGGTAGCTCAAGCTTTCCTAGACCATTTTTAAAGAAATATCATCAAGAAGGTCACCATGACTAACTTGTATTCGACACAACAATATGAAAAAAAATATGTCACAGATTTTTTTGCTCGTTGGCGAAGCCTCATCAAAAAAATCACATTCCAACTTCCTCAAACTGAGCTAATAGATTTTTTCACCAAGGCTTCTGTCAGGCACATCTGACCAACTCTTTAACTTCAAACTTTCCATACGTTCGACGAGGAATTCACCATGGCTCAAAATCTTGAAATTTGTGCCATTAAAGAGAAGAAGATATAGTTGCATAACAAGAATGCTACATTTAAATAAAACGATACCTCTTCCTCTTCCAAACCCCAAAACAATTATTCCAAAGAAAAGGATATTCTGACATGGCAGTTTGGAAATTTGACCCATCTCACCCATCAAATCAATCAAAACCTTTTTCCAACTGTTCTCCTGTTAAAAAATTTTAGTTCAAGCACGAGAAATGAAAAATATACTCTAATAGGATAACCCTACTCTTCAATTTTAGAAAAAATTCTAAAAACTGAAGCATCCACTATTCCACCTATCAAACCACATGTTGGTTTTGACCCCCTCTCTCGTCCTATGCCATCATAGTACAAGGAACATGATTATTGCAACTATCATCGCGTGAAAGGTCATATACACGGTAATTTTATAACCTTCAAAAAAATCATCCAAGAAATGTTAGATAATGGAGATATCGTCTTGGATAACCCTGATGCACTGACTAATCAGAACCTTCATATATTACAATTTTTTTTTCCCAAATCACACACTGTCATCTAACAAAACCGGTGAGCCTTCGACTAATGAAACTAAGGTTTGTGAGGTCCATGTAGTTTTCTACATCATACAAGCCCTCCCTCAATTTCCTCTAGCTCCCTCTATAGACGAGATTCTTACAGAAGATCCTTCATCCATAGAGTAACATGTTTCATCTATTCCTTTACCCATAGAGGAATCTCCCTTATTTCCTCCTTCACTGATAGAGGTGTCTGCCATATCTACCGATGCAGTTCCCCATGTACTTCTCAACCTGACGAACACCCTGCAGTATTAACTCTCCTCCCCACGAGAGATTCCTGATCACCTTCCTCTTCACTTAAAGAGGAACCCACCACATTTTAATATTCATCTCCCCTACCCATATAGGATCCTTTATATGTGCCTCTTCCTATTACTGATAACTCTCTATTGGCTTTCAAGTATCATGTTGATTTTCTCTCATCTCTTTTACCCACAAAGTCTGAAGCCAACCATTTCCCTGTCTCACAGACATTATTTACAGGGATCACTACTGTTATCTCTCGAAAGTGCACCCTGTAGAGAGATGGTTGCATGTTTTCTAAGCTTGCAAAATTGATCTCTCTCTTTCGTAGATACAATGGAAACACCTCAGGTCTGTGGGTATACCTATTTTGAAGTGAATTTCCGGTATAAAGGCCAGTTCCTTATTGATGTATCCTAAACTGATTTCTGGGGTTTAAGAGTAAAAGATGACTCTAAATTAATTAAAACTAAGGTGATACACTAAATTTATATGAGGGATTTGACTAAGTATATGCACAATTGATATGTGAAAGGATTCTTGATGCACGAACCAACAATTTTTCTGTAGAATGTTAAGGCTAAAACACTTCAAGGTATTCAGGGAAAGTATCACAACAATACTGCTAAGATAAACATGCACATTAATATCATGTATAAATTACTAAATTTTACAACAGGGTAAGATGATTAATAAGGGAATTTTCATTCACAAGATTAATTGAAACATACACAAGACTACAAATAATTTGGAAAGGAAAAAAATACTTCACATTTAGAGGGAAAAATTGGCAGAAATTTCTTCGATACTCCTATATCCAAAAAGTCTTTTTTGTGCTTTGCCAAAGCACACAATATATAGAAAAATATTTTCCCCACCCTTCCTAAAAATAGACTAAGGCTTGTACTCGCCCATGCATCCTATTTTTATCCTTTATTTAATAATAGACAAAGGAATAAAAATAGAACATGCAGTTACAAATAGGCTTTAATACCCTTAATTACATTACTATCAAACTAAAGATGACTATTCTATTTTTAAGAAAATAAAGGTGACTAATAATTTTCTAATAATAAGCTTGTGTGCTGGACAAGTCTCTTTCCTTGTGCATGTGAATTTTTATTTTTTTCTGTTTTGTCCTCTTGTGAAGGCATGCAAAAATTAACTCCCTGTTTGTGAGAAAAATAATTACAATATTTGCAAAAATAACCATCCACACATCCATTTGATGGGGACCACCTCCATGCTCAAATTCTGATGTTGACATTCCTTGTCTAAGTGGTCACATTGGTGACACACTACAGATCATCTTCAACTCTCTTGACCATGGGAACCACCTTTGCACTTGATCATTGATCTCCATTTGGTTTGGCCACCTTTGTGGACTTAGCACATTATACGGGGGAAATTTTGTAAAAGGCCACCTTTTTCATACTCGGCGACCTTGTTAACACATGCTATAATATATAGTTGCCACCTTCGTTTAAACATGACCATGTAATACTTATCGAATTTTGCATTTGGATAACACTTGAATATATTTTATAACCCTTACCTTTTGGGTGATCATCAGTGAACATGATTCGGTTTGAACTTTACATTATTTTAAGTTGGACTATAGTTGATCCTTTTGACATTCCGAATGTAATGATTTTGTTTTAATCATGGGGCTGGACCCCTCATGATGATGACTCACCCCTTTAAGAGTTTGTCGGTGACATGGATGACTCAAGTATAGGTTTACTTTGATATTGGTGATCATTTTGTAATCGTTGATCTTTGTACTTTTGATACCTCAAGTTGTCGATCTTGAAACTGTAGTTAGGGTTTTGGCCTACATTGAATGTTGTCAGTGGCATCTTACCTAGGTAGTTTGCTTCGACCTTGGGGATCGATCCTTGATTGTTGATTTTATGTCCTTTTGCTTTGCAGTCATTGATCTTTGACCATGGTCAATTTTGAACTAACCCAATGCTTAGGCTTAGGTTGTAAAGGTCAATCGATTTCCAATAATCACTTCATTTAGATTTTCCGTCTTCGGGAGAAGCCTTGGAATTTTTTTTATGCCATTATTGGTAACTTGAAGCTCAACTCCCATTACAGATTAGTTCTTTAGATGTTCTCTTGCACCTATATTTTCTTTTCGTTCGCTCTATTTGAGTTTTCTAAGGAGGTGCTATGATCTTTCTTGTGGGTTTGATCTTGGATTTGTTGAAAATATCTTTGTATCTGATGAAGTCTTGTGAGGATTCTTAGTGGACACCGTTCTTTGCACTTGAGCTCTGTGGATTTTTATAACATTTCATCTGTCTGATGAGGGAATGTAAGGTCCCGACCTCCTTGAGTATCATTGTTGATTCATCGTTTCCACTTTGATCTTCGAGAAATACTAATGATCTTTTCTTTCTTTGCATTTTATGTATGATTTCGTGGCTTTGGCCTCGTTCTTTTCGAGTTGAACCTCGTTCTGAGCTTGATCTTCTTTCTCTAAACTTGATGATTTCTTGAGGGTTTACTCAGATTCAAATACCAGTAAGTACTTGTTCTTACTATGATTTTGATTGCTACCCATTAATGGGTCTTCATTTATTGGCCAAGATCTGTGCTTTCTGAGATGTGTGGGTACTCGTAGATCTGAGGTTGTTTGAGAAATTCTTCAACTCTGTGTAGATAACATCTGTAAAAGTTTTGAAATATTGGTTTTCATCATGCACTATAAATGCGTTTTGGGTTTTCTTTGGTTTACTGGGTTGTACTTAAATTTTTGAAAAGTTCTTCTTACTTTGATTCTGAATATGATTCTATCACTTTTTTGGAATACTGTAATCTTGTTTCTTTTACTTTGATGATTTATTTCCTTGATAGTAGTATTTCTGGCATGCTGGAAAATTTGAAATGTTGATTTTTCATGGTGAATCCTTGGAATTTTTTTTCCAAAATTCTCTCTTCCTTCCCTTTTCAGCTATAGTAATTGTATTTTTTGATTCATAATGAATAATGTAACACTTTTCTATTGAAGATGATTTGGTAGCTGGAAACTGAAACATAATAACTGTTATCTTTGATCATGGCATGCTTTTCTTCTTTTCTATATCACTTACTAGATTTACCTCGTTCTTTTAAAGCATGTAGTAGTTAAAAACAACATGATGAAAAGTTGTAAATGTCCATTTTACATGGCGAAGCCCTGTCAAAATTTTCCCAGAATATTCTTTTTCATTCTTTTTTAGTTGTAACCCTTTCTTTCAAGTTAACTTAAGCTTCTTGGAATATGATTCTTCTTCTTTAGTTGCGAACTGAAACATGTACTTCTATTTGTCAGTATTTCTGTTGCTGCTATAACTTCTTCCATTTATAGGATAGTTATTCAAACTTGAGTTACATTCTTCCTTTATTCCAGCATGACTTATTTGTTTTATGCCATAGGATAGGAGTCATTCAAATATGCAATCTATGTTTATAGTGAAAGCCCTGATTTATTTCTTCTTGGCTACAACCTATACCTACACACTTAAAAAAATAGTAAGATAATATTTAGGCCTTTTGCCCTTTCTTATGTCCATGGTTTTCTTCTTTTCTTCTCTCTCCTTCTTTATGAGTGAGTAAAACATGTATGCAATTTGATCTTCAAGTAAACTATATCTCTTGTTGTTAAGAGATTCATATGCATGAATGTGGACAGTATAGGAATATGGATTGATCCCTGAGCTCATAACTGATAGTTCTCTCTTTCTTTCTTTTTAGCTAGCATGATCTCAGCAACGAAGATGGAGAAGGAACAAAGATGGAAATGGAGATGTCTCAACTGAAGAATAAAAACCCCCAAGGATATGATGGGTTCACTCATAATCCTTTAATTTCTATTTCATGCATGTGTACCTCTTATTTGAGTAGTTGTACTTTACTTTTTAGTTACATCCTATGACTTGTGTGGGAAACATTTGAAAATTCCTTATGAATAAAACAATGAATTCTGAAAATAAGTTGTATATTTCTTTCTGCATTTCAACTTTCTATATGGATTGTATGATGAACTAAACAACTCAGTAATATAATTGAATGTCTTAAACACGAAGGAAAGAACATTGAAGAAAACCTGTAACATCTACTAATGAACTCTGATTTCTATAATCTGCATTTATGTTTTCTACTCCAAAATTTAGCATTTCACCTATTCTGTGATTGAATGTCTTCATCAAGATAACACAACTACCCTTCAGGGCCTTGTGTTATTTTGTTGAAGATGGTGATGAAATTACAGACTATGTGATCTATTGCATTTTGCAACAACACACATAGGTACAGATTTCATGTAATCATTTAACTAATTCAACAGTAATAACATTATCTAAAAAAATTCCCCTAGCTTAGGTATACTTCACCAATCCTATCCATCGTAATGAAGTTTCGAGTTTACCCATTTTTACACAAGTGAAAAAATTGTCAACAACTACCAAATAAACATCGTATCCTCCTACAATGGTTTCATTTTCAAGTCTGATTGACTTCCTGCATTATGTTGATCTGTGATTTGGGGACCTCTTCATCTACCTTTCTAAACATAGATGCAAATTTTGTTTGCTGATACTTATACTATGTATCTAAAGGTGTTTTAGACAACCAAACCAACCATGCCCATAACAGTTAGAGTGATATCATCTTCATCACCCTCGCCCACACCTAAAACTTTACAAACAACCAAAAATTTTTCCTATGCCTAAAGATTTACCTGCACCTATACCTTCCTCTTTGTCTAGACCCGTTGCCACATTGGGAGTCATGCCAACATCAGGCTTAGTCCGTCCTCCTGTCAAATTAGATTTAGCCACGTCCTCACAAGCCTGAAAAAATACCATTGTACCACCTAAGAGAAAAACACAACCTTTTAGGCCACATGCACTAGTTTTTACCACTACTCCTCTATCACATTCATCCGTTCCATTTGTCATAAGACCTCACCCATCAACCTTTGCCAAGAAGCCTCCTACCCAGGGTAAAGTAAAAAACATAGCGGATCACCTCCTCATCATGATATTATGTAGCACCCAACTTACTTACACAATGTATGCCTTTTCCATCACCTACACCATTTTTACCACCTATACCCACACCACTTCCAGTAGTCTCATTACTACTTATGATAGTTCCTTCTCTTTGACCAATACCTTCCATCTTGCCTCTTCGATCATCCTTCACTGCACCTCCATTATCACCTTGGATAACACATCCCTTTCCTCCATCTTCCTTCCGTTCTACATCATGCATTCCTTCTTCACCATTACCCAAGAGGGTGTAACCAAAAGCCAAGATCCCACTAGCCTCCAAAGAGGTAGTCAAACGTATAACACCTTCAACCGCTAGTTCATCTGCTACACTTTTTCCTAAAATGGTACTACCTAAACCTAAAATGGTACTACCTAAAAACCAGTGGTCAAACGTATTACACTTTTGATTCCACCTCCTACGGTGCATCTCCCACCAAAATGACCCACTCTTCCATCCAAACCCACACTTAACATTGTGGTCTGCTGACAGGGTCTTACACAAACATCTTAGCTAACCTTTTAGATACCTTTGTCATAAGATCTCCACCACTTATACCTTATGACCCACTCAAACCCAAACCATTACGGTTTGACGATACAAACATTTTCACCTACCATCATGTGTCAAGGCATGATGTGGACGACTGTAAGGCTCTTAAGACCGTTCTTCTCCAACTATGTCCTCTTAAAGAAAACTTTTATGACGATGATGTTTTAGATGAGGACCCTGTTCCACCCTCACCTATGACCACACATCCTCACCCCTTACCTTTTCGGTGACCTTAAACTCTACCTCCACAACCCTTTTACCCTCCTCCAACATTCAAGATCAATATGGCCTGCATAAGAGAGTTAACACAACCTCCAAAAAAATCTCAATGCGTTGCCTTCTTTTCACCAGAACCAGTATATGTTATCACCATAGTTTTTCCCATTCTATCGCTACACCTATAATGAATCAGTTGCTTCCTTACCCCATATTAATATGGTTCACATTGTTAATCGTACCCAGAAATACAAAGGAAAGGAGAAAACAACTAGCCCATCCACCAATCCTGTGCCAAATAAACCATCTGCACCTACACCAAAGATCACCATCCGTGGACCCACATACCCTATTTATAATGGGGTCAGCCATCATACAATGATTAAACAATTACACCAATCTCCACTCAAAATGTCTTTGTACAACCTTTTCCAAACCTTTGAGTCTCATCGACATACCCTCATGGAGGTTCTGTAATCCATTGAGGTTTTACCTAATGACCCTACTCTTGTGGCCTCCATTATCACTGCTCACCATGTGGTCTCTCTCAAACATTAATCCCCTTCCTCTGCACCTGCTACCACTCATCAAGTAGCTTCTCTCAATTTATTTGATGACGAGATTTTACCTCTCCAATAAAATGATCTTAATCCCACCCTTTTCATTTGGTTCTACATTGATAATATACACATTCAATGCGTTATGATAAATGGTGGTGCTAGAATAACCATCATCTCATTCCATGCGTGCAACCAAATGCGCATCCCTGCCAATTGCAGGCATAATAGCCCCGTTATGTTTCCTTCATTAAATGATGCCATGTAACTTCCACCCTTGGGACCATCACTCTGCACATTTGTGTGGGCCCCCATAGCATTCTGGAATTGTTTTATGTCTTAGAGGGTTAATTCTAGTAAAACTTTTTTCTTTGTTTACCTTAGATTCATGTCATGGGTTATGATCCTTAAACCTTACATCGTTGTGTAAAATTTTAACATGAAGGACTTAACCATACCATTCCAGCTGACCCTTCACCATTCAATACATGTAACATGTTGTATCAACCTAATGATGTCCTTATCCTAGTTAAGGTACCTACTATTGCTGTCACTTCTCCTTTACCCACAACCTCATCCACCAGCATTGTTATTTCCTCTCCCACACCCAACTCCTCTATTCCTACTATTGCAACAGCCTCTATAGCTAACCCATCCACCAACCCATCTACTTCTCATCCAGGTATTGTTTATTATTCTAATAATTCATTCGTTTCGGCTACTGACATATCAATTATCGGTACCTTAAAAGGTGTTTTTCAATGCCTCACTCTGGGGGGAGTACTGCTTTAATAACATTGACACATTCCTTACTCCTCTTGAGAGTATGGTAAGCTTTTCTAACATACCAGCTATAATCATCGCATAAGAGATATTTCCCTTACAGTCCTCCCCACCTTCGCACCAACTTAACATTCGGGGTACTTGATTCTTCTACCTACTCACCTAAGCCACATTCCTAAACTCTACTAGTTTCATCTGACCTGAAATATCTAACCAACTGCTACTTCACCCACACCTTCCTCCATTGTTGTACATGGAAGGGATTTGGCTCTAGTTTCTATGAACAAGGCCATCATATAGTCATCCCATGCACCTCTCATAAACATAAAGACCCTAGTGGTATTGGCTTTGCTGAACCATCTCCCAAGAAGGAATGAGTCAAACTCATTGAGGACGATAAAAATTCTTCACGCCATTCACCCACTTCACCCCATTCACCCACAGAGTCTATGGATCCAAAATCCATTCCTCCTAACATTTTTTTTTTTTTTGCGAACATCATTTCCTTGAGACCTATAACTTATCAATGAGATGGTGAGGCTACCTCTTCTCTTCCCTTCCTATATCCTGACATGGTTGATGATGATACACCTTCTATTAATATCAGCTCAATGCTCTTCACCACCTCCAATTCTACCAAAAATGTATCAAACGTGCCTAGGATAAATGTGTCTACTAATGAACCTTCCATGTCAGTGACCTCATCCTGAAGTAAAATCAACATGTAAAAAGAGAGGAGAAAAGTAAACGGTGATAATTTTCTCGTAATTGGATTAGACCCTATATCATTACCCATACCTATGGATCTAGTGCTTATCGTTTATCTTCCCTCAAATATAAACCCAAACTTGAACCCTTCAATGCCTTTCATCTTTGACCATTCTATTGTTGAATCAAGGCATAAATCAGCTTCTATCTATTAAATGTTTTTCCCTTGAGTACCATTCATCTTCCAGTTACTTATTTTAAGGATCAACGATTAAACAAGAATCATCTGATTACCCATCACCTTTCAGCCTTATCTTCAATATGAGTACCACGGCTCTACACATGGCATGATTATCGTGGATATTTTTTGTCTCTTACAAAGATGGAATCCCATGGTCATTCATCACTTAAAACATTTCTTTCATAGTTGAACCCTGTGTACTATGGTTTTGTCTTTGTAAACGGAGCCTATCATTCTCTATAGTCTTGTCCATGACCTAAAAGTCCAAAAATAAACAATTCCAAAGTAATAGATGATATTTTCAAAGTAAAACTCCTTGAGTTAAACTTCTGGCAAAAAGATGACTCCCTGAAAAAGTACATCTAATCTTTCTATCTTTTTGTTATAAATAGACTACTCCCTTGAAGGACAACTATACAAATCTTTTCATACTGTACATAGTCTATCACAAACAGAAGACTATTCCTAGAAAAATAAAATAAAATTATTCTGAAGCTTCCGACATCTATCAATTTCATAAAGACCTCAAGGAGATAATCTACTCATCCCACATATACATCCCATATTGATCATTCTAATACAACAAAAGAAAAAATAAAAAGATAAATTTTTCGTCATGGAATTTCCTATTTTGATCTTGGGTCTCTTGCCAAAAAGGCATGATATCTCACACTAGGTTACGCTAAATAAACCTCTTTCACCTCACCTCCTTTCCTCTCTAATATTATAACTCCTCAAGGTACTTTATATAAATGTGACATGTCATGATCATATGATGTTATTCACCCTTACAACTGTCAATTATGAAATGCCTTTAGAGTCTTACGTTCATAATACCATCTTTGGTATGGTAGACTCATTATGGTTGTTATCAATTAGGAGGAACTTTTTTCTCCCCTTACCATTCACCTTTTTTTCTTACTTATTGATTCTCCTATACAAGACCAGACCTTTGACACCTACATTTTAAGAATTCCTCTTTAACCAAAATCACCCATGCCTATGACCTAAATTCAACTATGTCTAATAAGACCTAAACTCAACCATGCCTATTACCTAAATTCAACCATCCCTACATGACATAAAATAAACAATGGCTATGACGTAAATTCAGCCATGCCTACATGACCTAAACTCAACCATGCCTACATGAGCCAGACTCAATCATGCCTAAAACCTACCAACCCATCCCTCTACCTTATCACATTTTTCCCTAGCTTATGGGAGAACTACATCGTCCTGAGACCCCTTTCTATTGTGGCTATGTAGGAAGCACTTTGAGGGCATAATGCCCTTTGGGATTATCTTGGCCACTCTTTCCCTAACCAATTTCCCCCCTTTTTATTCACATTCGACCTTAGTTTCCATTTTACACAAAACTTGGAAATTAAACAAACATACAAACATACATAATGACCATTTTATAACATCACCATATCATACATCAATCATTTTCACATTTCCATGATAGAAAATATTTTGAAATTTACACCACAACATACATATACATCATAATTTATTTTCCATACCAACAATAACGTGGAAATCAAATCAAACCCAAAATAAAAACATGACCAAATCATTCCTAACTCGCCTAGACTCCACAATGCCTATACCTAATTCCATTAGGCCTAACTGACTTAGACTCCATCATGCATATACTTGACTCCATCATGCCTATACCTGACTCCATCATGCCTAACTCACCTAGAATACACCATGCCTATAATTGACTCTGTCATGCCTCAATCACCTCAACTCCACCATTCCTATACTTCACTCCATCATGCCTAAATCACCTAAACTCCACCAGGCCTAACTGACCTAAACTCAATCATGCCTACATGACATCGAATCAATCATGCCTAAGTCACCTAATTTTCATCAATACACAATAAAAATGGAAAATAAAATGTGTACATCATCCATGTAGTAGAAATCATAAACTATATAAATAAGAGATTCTATGTATTAATACATATATGCACACATATAAATAAATATCAGTATCTCAAAAAATATCGTATACAATCTCACATCTTCAGAATGCAGGCCGATATATATATATATCAAAAATTACAATGTCACATATAGTGACTAATCATCACCCCACTTGATATTCTCTTGTCTAGTCTCACCTATCTCCTCCTCCCTACCTACATGCCTCCCTGTCAGCATCTCCCACCCTCCCTGGGTATCTGTCTCAACTCTTCCTGGCCTGGCCTCTGAGAAGTCATAACCTGTCCTTATCTTTTTCCATGGGATCGATGGCCCCCTATGCTCACTAAGCTATGAGTCCTGGATTTCATTGACTCACTAGCTCTCTTCTAGGCTCTATACTCAACATATAAAGGGACATCTATATCGGAAGTCATCATGTGATCCTGATTAGGGCATCCCTGAACCTCACCATCGACACAGTATGTGGTGGTTCCATGGGTCTCACTGCAACCTATGAAATATTCCCTCATAATAATGGCCTCGGCCCTTGTCCTAATGACTACCCTCCTACTTGTGCCTTGAGACTCTATGTTGCAACGTAAACCTATGCTGCAACCTTGTCATGTAAGGCCATAACCTATGTAGTGGCTAGTTTTCCTTGTAAACCTATCACCTGCGCCTTTAGGGTGAATACTTGTCTACTATCCCCATCTCCATCCTATGCGGGTTCATGTCACCGTGCTACCTGGACCTGTAGAGTCGTCACATGATCCTATAAAGTTTTTACATGTACATCTGACCCTGTGAGCTGCCCCTGTGAACCTATAATATGTACCTAAAAGGTGGCCACCTGATCCTGTAAAGTATTCCTCTGCACTATAATAGTGGCTAGATCTATCATTTCAGGCCACGGTGGTACCTCCCATAACTATGCCACCCACCACGGCCAATAACTATTACTGACTCTTACATCATCAATCCATCTATCCTCCACCTGTTGCTTCTACCCTGTAAGAAAATTTGGAGGTAGTGGAGACACGTGCACTCATTCAAGGTATCAAATTTTTGGGGCCACCTCAAGGTGCACCATTGTGACACGTGGAAATTTGAAAATTCATAGGGGGTGGGGAGGCAGACCATCAAAGGCAATTCCAAATTTTTACCTCTTTGCTTCATAAAGGTTAAAATAGTAAAAAAGGCTCACGAGCCCGACGAGAAATAGTTGATGTTTTTCCCCGGTCAACGGCGAAGGTGTGGACCCGCGAAGGAAAATTGGAAAATTTTCCTTTTGAGAAAAAAGAGTTAACAGTAAAAGGGGAAGTGTAGTTCCACTGTGACCCACATTGGGACATGTGTCAAAATTATTTCTTAAGGGTGGAGCTATGGAGAGAACTTAGAAATTTTTTCTTTTTCCAAAAGAGAGTCACATGGCAGAATTTCTTCGTGTTTCTTTTGGGGTCCACCTCAAGACAAGTTTCAAACCCATTTCAGAAGCGGAGGTGTAGGGAAAAAGGATGATTTTTTCCATTTTTCTATAAGGGTAAAAAAATATCAAAGGAATCCCTCGAGGACGACTCACATTCAAAATCAGAGATCAACGGTTGTTGAGCTTCTAAATCTGATTTTTTCCCCATTTTCTCTATAAAACTCCTGAGAGTGCGAGTCTTCATGATTTATTTCTATTTTATAGATTCCAAACAGAGGAGCGAGTTAATTTTGATATCTAGAGTTTGGTGGGAGATATCTGGTGACATCTTTCGCCATCAAAATGGTCTGACTCTCAAGCCCGATTTGGTTTTCTATTTTTCTTCTCATCAGCACACAAGGGGTAAGATTTGGTTGATATGGGGCAGAAGTGGTTGGTGAATGGATGGAGGAATTTTTTTCCTGAGAAAGGATTTGAATGCGGGAAGAAATCGAAGAGATTTTCCCTCGAGCACCTGGAGACTTTTGCTGATCTGATTCTAGGAATCACGAAAGAATCATGGCAAGCACTGGTGCATTTAAAGTTTTTGTCTTTTGGGAGGAAGGGGATCTATTGGAAATGTTATAAATGGAACAAAGTTTTCATGCAAATGGTTTGGAGTTTTTGGAAAGATCAGGACTGATTCTCTCCAGTAGAAAAAGCTTAACATAGCCCACCCATTTTGAGAAGCCTTCTAGAGAATCCTGTATATCTCTCTTTGTGTCAAATTTGATCATGTTAAGGTGGTTGCAAGTGTATAGCCATTGAGAAGCTTTATGATTGTTCTGGAAACTTTCCCTTACTAATAATTTTGATCACCCTAACCTTAACCGATGTTGGTTATCACTCTACCGACGCCGGTCACCCTAACCATCATCAGTTACCTTATATAGAGTTTTGCAACCTTTTACAAAGGCTGGTCATTTTGAGTTTTGTAAGATCTATTGCATGCAAGCACAAACCAAAAACTTCTCAACGTATAGATGACAATATAGACTCAACCACAAGCCCAAAGAAGCACCTGATACTCATCCAAAGGCATTAGAATATTCCTAGGAACACTCCGAGAAGTATTTTTGAGTCACTGACCAAACATTTATTCACGGATCAATCTCTGCCTTGCGTCACCTACTATGCCTGCAAATACAAGTAAGTGTATTTTATTTTCATCATTATGTACTTGCTTAAGGTGTAGGTTCATTATATTTTGTTATCATATCTTATTATTTCTTGAATTCACCGATCCCCACCTTTTAACCAATCTACCCATCCAACCATCCACAACCTTTTAGCTCTGCGTACCGGACCTCTATGCATTCCTGAGTCTTCCTAGTAAATTATTGCAAACCCAACCATCCTCCCTTCATTCTGTGTGCAATCACAGAGAAGTATAAAAATAATTTTATTTAATTATCCCCATTTCAACCCTACCGACGCCAGTCACCTTAACCATCATCGGTTTCCCCTCTTCAAAGGCATCGGTCACTAGACTGACATTGGAACTGTGTCTTTTTTGAAGTTTCTCCAAAACCTCACAAAACCTCACCCAAACCTGATACCCCACCTATAAACTCACAACATACCTGCCCAACTCTTTGTGTAAACACAGAGAGTTTGCACACCCACTTTGTACAAACTTCCATTTCCCACAGTAACCGATATCGGTGATACCTTTACTGATATCGGTCACACTGACCGACATCAATCTTTGTGCCTGGTAATACTATCTTAGACCAGCAAGCTTCCTAATCAGCCAAAATAAAACCAAACTTTTATCCATATCGTTAATTCGTAAAACTGATATAACGGCATTGGAACGATTCATAATAATAAGGAAGCGTTAATTCATCCATATCGTAGCAAATTTTTATCTTGCCCACCAACATATACCTGAATCTTATTTAAGATCGCATATTTAAATTGCAAATTAAATTGCTGCCCTTCATACATGATCAATACGATTACAAATGCATTTTGTAGTTGTAATGTTGTAGCATAACAATATATTTCTTCGGTTTAGGAAAAATGCTTTAATATGCATCCCATTTGCAATCACTAGTGACATAGTTGACTCTTACTCATGTTTGAATAGATTTGATTGTTCCCCACCGAAGTTCAAACTAATTATTAATGTCATTCTTGTATCATTTATCTTTTTTTATCTTCAACCAAGACATGTGTATACCCGTGAATAAATCTGTTTTATCTTGAAAAAGGTCAAGCCTATATTAAATAGAAACGGATTGGTTATAGTTGTATTTTAATAAGTTGATATCTAAGTAATGAATGCGGGGTAACATATTTCTTTTAAGAGAAATTTGTCATTTCTTCATATCGTGTAAAAAATTAACATTCTTTGATGTAATTTTTTTTTTCGACAATTTATATAATGTAATTGAGTGTATTAGTCATAAAATAAAATAAAATAACTATAATTTATTAAAAATTCTGAATACAATTAATTTTTTTAAATATAATGTTGAACTCAGCAATGTTTAACAGAAAAATATTACACCTAAGGAGAACATTCCCCCTATGGGAAAGGCCCTTTCGGTCGTTTTGGTGACTATGTTTAATTGACGGCTTTTTGGACGTTTTTCCATGCGATTAAACAGAACTCCAGCTGCATGCATGTTTTTGAGGAGTGATTTGTGTAATAATGTCCCTTCAACCTCCATTGTCTCTAGAAACTATTTCAATGCCGCAGAATGTAGTTGCTTCAATTTCTGAGACAGCTCCTCTTGGAAGCTCGATGTCAATGGAGCCTACTGTTTCATTTTCTTAAACACAGACTGAAAGGTGTGCTCATATTCTTCCACCTTATAATGAACATCCTTCTCTACATAATCTCTTCAGTGTACATGTCACGGATCGACTCCTGTGGCCTAAGTTTCAAGCATCTTTCTCCCTCCACGGATCTGCTTACCTGCTTTGATGGATTCAATGCAACGATCAGGATGCAAGATTTGTTTTTTTTATTTTTAATATCATGGAAGTCTTGTTGATGAAAACCTACACTTAATTTTATTGACTATTTATATTAATTTTTTCAAATCAGTTAGCCCTTCAAAACTAGATCATAATTCCCTTGGTCTTCTAGTTTTTCCATTTAAAAGACAAGCACCATGTTTTTCTGATGTCCTTCCACGATGTTGTTATTTTTTAATTATGTTATCGTTATGAATCCTACCTATATTCCAGACTATTTGGCAATGACATTTTACATACATATCTATTGAGTGCATTTTCATTTAAAACTTTTAACAAAAAAAAATACTCCCTTGCATGTCCATGGATCCACATTTTTTCAATTATTTTTTTGAACAATTCTTGTGTCTCGCTTATACTTCCACATTTTATGTACATATCTACAAGGGCATTTGCAACAACATTTAATAACAATCATATCCATTATGCTCTGATGGATGTCCATTCGTCATTGTAACGCTTCCAATTTGTGGTACAGGCTGGGAGGATGATGAAAATAGTTGAAGATTTTGGCTTTACACTTGTTAGTTGTATCTATTAAAATGTTTCCCAGGCCTCTTCAACAAAAGAATTTTTTTGTGCATCATTATATGCCACAATCACCACATTATCTACTAAATATTTTCCTCTCTATAATTTTTTATAACATTCTTGTGCAAGATTAGATTACTAAGTGGCCTTATATTGGGATATTGGATATATGAAAATTGTTGATTATAATAGCAATATGTGCTACTTATAATATATTATGTTGAACCTCGATGTCAAACAAGATTAAAAAAAGGGTTTTTGATTTGTTTTCATGTTGCTTAACTCTAATTTAATTATGAAAAATCTAAATTGCTCACTAGGAGTACCTCTCAAGTTAATTACATAAATTGTAGGCACTACCACAGGAATCGCACTAGTTTGAAGGGCACCCCATTGAACATCTACAAACTCCTTGAAGAGGTAGTGTACGTGATGTTTTAATTTTGTAGATTCTCTTGATACCCATCTGTGCTTGATTCTCAAATAGTATTTTTCTAGCCTTAAATTTCAAGATCTAGTTATGGAATTTCTTTTTAATACTAAGATATGCGTTATGGCGTTGTTATATAAATTTTTGCCTCAGTTTTACACAGTGTATGAAGGCAAGTGAGGATACACTACTCAATTATTTTCTTTCTTTTTGGTATTTATTATTTAGACAAGATTGTGTAGGATTTTGTTCACAAAACTCTTTTTTAATCCGAGGAGTGATTTGTGTAATTTCGGAAACGGAAGCATAAGCAAAATATGCCTTCACTGGGATGACCCATCTTCTAACTTGGAACCTTTTGTGTATAGTAAAGTATTTCGAGGATGAGTTCTGCAATGTCAAGATTAAAGTTTTCTCTCTTATAGGGTAACATCTATTGTTTTTTAGCACACAAGTTGATTCTCTTTAGACTTGTTTGCAATGTGGAGTTGAATATTATCAATAATACTCTTTATTTAGAGATTTTCATAACCAAGGTTTAATTTATCAAAAGCTATTTTTCTCATTTTCGTTTTCAAGATCTATTTTTGTCTGAGTTTCAAGATCGAGTTTCGGAACCTCTTTAAATGTGAGGATTCATTTTTTGGGTCCTTTGATTATTAAGAATTGTTCTTAGAGAGAAATTTACCATCTAAATGACGGTTGTGAAAGACTATATTCTTACACTTACAAAATCAATCACACCCCATATTAACATCAACTTCAAAATTAATAACTATCCCTCTAAATCAAATAGCATATACCATCCAGCTTTCACATTGGATTGTACACATGCAATTTCTTCTAATTTTTATTTTAGCTAGTAAATGAAAATCAAATTAACCTTATATATGTGCCGATTCAATTATGTATAAATAACAACATAAGAATTTTTTTTTAAATAAAGCCACAGTTTAATATATTTAATTTGAAGAAAAAATGCATAAATAAAGCGACACATTAATATATTTAATTAGGAGGTACAAAACATATATGGAGGAGGAAATTTAATATTTTCATCTTGAAATAAATAAATATATATGAAACTTTCTCTCTTGAAAGTAACTAATCTATTTTTCTTACAAAACATAAACTATATGTAAGGTGAATAATGTGTAAATAGTCTTAAAACTAGCATAAATATCTATTTTATAAATTTAAAGTTTGTTATAGATTCATTACACAATTTTTCCCATCATAAATTTTTGGATTTATTACAAGTTTCTCACAACCTGAAAATAAATGGTCTATATCTATCTCATATGCCTTATTTCTTTATGGAATCTATAAACTTAACCTTTCCACATATTACAGATAACCCCACAATCTTCACTACATTGAAGCCAGAGTTTTGACGCAGTCTCCTCCATTCCTAGTGACTCCTTTGTTTCCCTGCATTTCCTAGCGCATTCAGAACTAGATCCATGACCATATCAAGAGATTGATTTTCCTTTGAATCCTCTATAGTTATGTATTCAACTAATAAGAATTTTCCCTTTTCAAGCAAAGCATTGTAACAATTTTCAAGTATCTTTTCGCAACTTTGGTCATCCCAATCTACCAGTACATTCTGTGTCACCCCCAAGGAAGCAAGTTAGTTACCAAAAATAATGTGAAAGTTATCAATAATACATTGAAAGGGGGAATGAACATTACCTTCATAAATATGGCATTTGTAGAAGGTATGCTCCTAAACATACTACCGCCAACATTTTTGATACCTACATAAAAGATGAATATTTAATATTTTGAAATTTTCTAGATAAAATTATTTAATGCTTATATTACTTTTTTATCGTATAATCTATGGTATTCTATATTTTTTAGTTCAAATATTTCCATCTCACTTATAATCCATTGTTAGAAAATTGAAGACAATGTTTAAATGTTAAACTGGGGATTCATATGTATCATATTTTATTAACATTGTTTATGTCTGAAGAGACAATCTATCACATATGATGGTGAATTACGTTGTTGACTAACCAATTACCTATTTACCATATTTTGAAATAGTATTTTTCGTCGGGCAATAATTCAACTTAAATATTTAATTATTACACTAAACAATATAATTATATCAAAAATAAAAATAAGTGTGGACATGCTGTCATTCACAAGATTGTTAACACGAGGTTATTCCTTTCCATAAGCCCACAAGTCTTTTCCATGAGCCTTCTCGAACCCGTTACAACCTTGAACCAGAACACATTCATGGAGATGATGCCACGACGCCATTATCACGGGGTCAGCATGCATCAGGAGGAGTGGAACAAGGCTCGAGGGGTTATTGTCCTTCACATAGAAACGCTTTGCAAAACTGGAGAATGCATAACGAAGATCAGATGGATTGTCGGTGGCCTGCGTTTGAATAAATACTCCTCTGGCGGAAAGAAATGCGAGGATTCGAGAAAGGTTATGCACACTACGAGATTTTGTGGGGAGTTTGGCCGCAATTTCGTGAAGAGAAAGCGATGCATCGGGGACTGCATTTGAAATAATATCAGGGATGTTGAGAAGCACCGCAGATTTGAGAATAAGAGTGGGAACGAAGGAGAAGATGTTCTCCAGAGCTTCATGCATATCACTCCCATTCATTTCCATTTGATTTGCTTAATGAATGTTTGCACTTTGAATAACTAGTACGGGGAGAAGTTATTATATAGACAATGCTTTGTCGAAACTTTCTTCTTTTTTTCTTCGATGTTAGAGTTGTTGAGGTGTAGTGCCCATCATATGTAATAATAATAATAATAATAAAAGAATAAGTTGAGGTGAGTTGTTCTGAGTGGTATTAGGTAAGGGGTGGATTTTTTTTATGGAGACGGGAATGGAGTAGGTAACCCCATGTGAAGGCACATGGGCCAGTCAGATATGTCTTTTCATAATAATAATACAATCAGTTTACTTGATCCTCAAGGTAAAAACTACGTTGAAAAACAAAACAAAAACAAAAACATGTAACTTTGTAAATTTAATACTAATTAGACAGTTGCAGCGATGGCCAGAAGGAATTTTACAGCTACCACGTCCTGTACATAATTACGCAAGCACTGTAATTGATAATATACACGTTTTGACCATGCAACACCCACCCCAGAAGCCCAACTTCTTGTTGAAAAATTAACTGTAGTTAGATATTGGAGCCATGAAAGCAGAATATGGTGATTTGCGGTGGATGGCATGGGCCTTGGAGATGGTACAATGTTTGACCAATGAAAGAATGATAAATTCGCGTTGTTTCACCCACGCAACCAATAGGTATCCAACCTGTTCGGTTCGCATTATCTGCATACTCTCAACCTGCGCCAAAATGTTAGCTCCTGAATAGGTTATTGGTCCCCTGGTAGATATGGATGCGAAAAAAAAAATGTGCTTCGCTGAATAGCACAGACTTGAGGTTATACACAAAATGGGTTTTTTGAAAAGGCTATAGAAACTTTTGAGTAGAAGTAACTAGAAGATTTAAATCCGGATTCGATAACCACTGCTAGCGTCTACTATTCTATGTCAAATACAAGCTATGGAAAAGAGTATGGACATCTGTCAAAGCATATAAGATAGAGGAATTTTGTTAAATGGAAAGTATAAATGAGCTTCACATTTTTTTTCCAACGCTCCTACCTGATCTGTGGTTCGCCACTGAGGTTCATCCACTCATGCATGAATAAGAATGATTTGTTTCATAATTCAACTCGATCTTGCCCTATTTTTTTTTTCTAGTGGAT
This sequence comes from Taxus chinensis, assembly GCA_019776745.2. NCBI lineage: Eukaryota > Viridiplantae > Streptophyta > Pinopsida > Cupressales > Taxaceae > Taxus > Taxus chinensis. The sequence goes on along the minus strand of CM034151.1, from coordinate 762,553,703 downwards.
TCACAAAGATCTTGCTTAGTGGATGGTGTCTTGAATAGGAGAAAACAAAATCAGGGCTGTGAAAGAATTTTTCACCTTTTGGGTGGTCATTGTGGAAGGTCTATTGTATGTGGATCTCTATTATGCATACATACAAAGGAGAATGATGTTCACAATTTCGGGATTATTGTAGCTCTTGGAACATTTACATGGCTTGGTGCCTGATGTGGACCTAATGTTTGATTGTATGGATACGCCAAGGATTGAAAGATCAAATTCCATATGATCCATCCTATCGCCACCTCCTCTTTTTTTGATACTGCAGAAAAAGAGATCATCTTGACATTCATTTATCTAGTTTGGTCCTTCTATGGATGGATTACTGAAGGTATACCAGGTGGTCCTTGTCAATAAGGATTAAAACCCATCTAGCATCTTCAATCAGTTCTTAGAACACCAAAACCGCATGGATTACCTCTTACCTGCTTCACTCGTCGTTTCTAGGCATGGTTCATCTCTCCTTATCTTGCATAATTCTCTAACTTTAGTTTTTATTTTACAATGAAATATAACTTTAAAATCTTAGGATTATCATACATTTAGTTGTTTTATAATAACTTGTTGCAAAATAATGAAATGTTGCATCGTAACTCATGCAATCAAAACAACCATTTTGTAGTCAACATTGAGCTTCAACCCTCATTTTGAGGTGATTCAAAAAACTACCTGACTAAAATAAATCACTATAATATTGTTTTATCAACAAGTTGAGGTTCACTTCCCGGTAAAAATGTTGACCATCTCCTGGTTTAGTTAGATAAATTGTAATTTATAGCGACTCAAAAAGTAACCTTTGTAACTCCTTTGTGTACCTTGTTATGTGACGTGTCATTTCAATCCTTGGATCGACCCTGAATGAAAATTTGTGACCTTTTTGATGCCCTTATAGGAGCCATGTTACACTGTTTTGCAGCGGTACGAAGCTGCTATGTCTAAAAAGTTGGCTTTCATTTTTAACCACCGTTTGAAACCTAGATAGAGAAATTATTATCTGCCTTCGTAAACCTCTAGTACTTTTATAGACAATTACCTGAAACATTTTGTTAAGAAAAATCGCATTTCAAGTTAGTTTGGGAAAGTCATTTTACAGGCCTCTAGTCAAAGTTTGACGAGGTAAAACAGGACCAATTATGACTTGTCGTTCTAGAAAACATGTCGTCGTTTGACAACTATTTTCTAGTTCTTAGTCCTGTCGACTCTGATGAATTCTCAATATATAGGGGAACTTGTACGAAGTTTTTCATTGCACGTTCATCTATCGAATGTAAGTTTTTGAAGTGGTTTTCTGAGCCCTCAAGCTCATTCTTGATCATTAACAACTAGCTCATTTGTGACCGATTGCCCTAGAAAATTAGCCACTAATCATAAAGCATTCGCTAGTTCTGAATCCTGTCAGTTCCTATGAACTCTTGATATATAATTGGACACGTATAAATTTATTAATCATGGTTTGTTGCTCATCAAAGCCTGTTTTGAACGCTTTTGTAGCTAGCAGGAAAATGTAAAAAGAGAGTGGTAGGACCCCTGTCGGGATGTCAAACCACCATGGAAAATTTTGACGCATGTAAATATCTTTTTAAAACTCTATAGTGTAACTTGTTGTGTGAAACAAAATTTTTGACAAATGGTGTTTCTCTCTCTTCCTTTCCCTTTCTCTCTCCTTGGTTACGGAATGAAGTTAAATGAAATGAAATGAATACATGTTTTCTAAACCTTTTATTTCGAATACAAATTATAATTATTATTATATGTAAATGGGAAACTAAAGACATTAATTATGTTAGATTAGGGTGGATTCCATGTCAGCGATTTATCGTTGATTTCATGCTCATATGGTTTTGCAGGATGAAGAATGATGGTGAAAAGGTGATGTGTAATTCATTATTTATTATTGTAAATTTTATAGGTCATTGTTGTTGGTTATAAATAAGGACTTTAATGAAAGAAACAGTCAGGGGAAAAAAATTCCCTCCTCTTTAATGGGAGAGGTTCCCTTATTGAAAGCAAAAATTGTTCGCAAATGGACAATCACTTATTTTGAAGAGGAAATCTGATATCATGAAAGTGTTTTTAAATGACAAATTATCAAAACAAAAAGATAGAAGAATTAATAAATGGGAAAACGTAGAATAGCATTCTCAAGAAATATAGATAGAAAAATACTTCCTTATAAATGCCAAACTGGGATCATATAGAGCAGAATCATTCGCATTAAAACCATAAGATGTTATTGCACAGACACAAAGTTCCAGAGATGATCCTTTTGCTTTGTGGTCGATGATCTTTGACCGTGGTTGAGTATGAACTAACCCAATGCTTAGGCTTAGGCTGTAAAGGTCAATCGATTTCCAATAATTACTTCATTTGGATCTTCTGTCTTCGAGCGAAGCCTTGGAATTTTTTTATGCCATTATTGGTAACTTGAAGCTCGACTCCCATTACAGATTGGTTCTCTAGATGTTCTCTTGCACCTATATTTTCTTGTCGTTCGCTCTATTTGAGTTTTCTAAGGAGGTGCTATGATATTTCTTGTGGGTTTGATCTTGGATTTGTTGAAAATATCTTTGTATCTAGTGAAGTCTTGTGAGGATTCTTAGCGGACACCATTCTTTGCAATCGAGCTCTACGGATTTTTGTAACATTTCATCTTTCTGATGAGGGAATGTAAGTCCCGACCTCCTTGAGTATCATTGTTGATTCATCATTTCTACTTTGATCTTTGAGAAATACTGATGATATTTTCTTTCTTTGCATTTTCTGTATGATTTCGTGGCTCAGCCTCATTTTGAGCTTGATCTTCTTTATCTAAACTTGATGATTTCTTGAGGGTTTACTCAACTTCAAATACCAGTAAGTAATTGTTGTTACTATGATTTTGATTGCTACCCATTACTGGGTCTTCATTTATTGGGCAGGATCTGTGCTTTCTGAGATGTGTGGGTACTCGTAGATCTAAGTTTTGAGAAATTCTTCAACTCTGTGTAGATAACATCTATAAAGTTTTGAAATATTGGTTTTCATCATGCACTATAAATGCATTTTGGTTTTTTTTGGTTTACTGGGTTGTACTTAAATTTTTGAAAATTTCTTCTTACTTTGATTCTAAAGATGATTCTATCACTTTTTTGGAATATTGTAATCTTGTTTCTTTTACTTAGATGATTTATTTCCTTGATAGTAGCATTTCTGGCATGCTAGAAAATTTGAAATGTTGATTTTTCATGGTGAATCCTTAGAATTTTATTTCCAGAATTCCCTCTTCCTTCCCTTTTCAGCTATAGTAATTGTATTTTTTGATTCAGAATGCATAATGTAACACTTTTTTATTGAAGATGATTTGGTAGTTGGAAACTGAAACATAATAACTATTATCTTTGATCATGGCATGCTTTTATGCTTTTCTATATCACTTACTAGATTTACCTCGTTCTTTTAAAGCATGTAGTAGTTAAAAACAACATGATGAAAAGTTATAAATGTCCATTTTACATGGCGAAGCCCTGTCAAAATTTTCCCAGGATATTCTTTTTCATTATATTTTAGTTGTAACCCTTTCTTTTAAGTTAACTTCATCTTCTTGGAATATGATTCTTCTTCTTTAGTTACGAACTGAAACATGTACTTCTATTTGTCATTATTTCTTCTACTAATATAACTTCTTCCATTTATAGGATAGTTATTCAAACTTGAGTTACATTCTTCCTTTATTCCAGCATGACTTATTTGTTTTATGCCATAGGATAGGAGTCATTGAAATCTGCAATTTGTGTTTATAGTGAAAGACCTGATTTATTTCTTCTTGGCTGCAACCTATACCTGCACACTTAAAAAAATTGTTAGAAAATATTTAGGCCATTTGGCCTCTCTTATGTCCATGGTTTTCTTCTTTTCTTCTCTCTCCTTATTTATGAGTGAGTAAAACATGTATGCAGTTTGATCTTCAAGTAAACTATATCTCTTGTTGTTAAGAGGTTCATATGCATGAATTTGGATAGTATAGGAATATGGATTGATCCCTGAGCTTGTAACTGATAGTTCTCTCTTTCTTTATTTTTAGCTATCATGATCTCAACAATGAAAATGGAGAAGGAACAAAGATGGAAATGGAGATGTCTCAACTGAAGAAGAAAAACCCCCAAGGACATGATAGGTTCACTCATAATCCTTTAATTTATATTTCATGCATGTGTACCTCTTATTTGAGTAGTTGTACTTTAATTTTTAGTTACATCCCATGACTTGTGTGGGAAACATTTGAAAATTCCTTATGAATAAAACAATGAATTCTAAAAATAAGTTGTATATTTCTTTCTACATTTCAGCTTTCTGTATGGATTGTATGATTAACTAAACAACTTAGTAATATAATTGAATATCTTAAACATGAAGGAAAGAACATTGAAGAAAACCTGTAACATCTAGTAATGAACTCTGATTTCTATAATCTGCATTTATGTTTTCTACTCCAAAATTTAGCGTTTCACCTATTCTGTGATTGAATGTCTTCATCAAGACAACACAACTACCCTTCAGGGCCTTATGTTCTTTTGCTGAAGATAGTGATGAAATTGCAGACTATGTGATCTATTGCATTTTGTAATAACACACATAGCTACAGATTTCATGTAATCATTTAACTTATTCAACAGTAATAACATTATCTAAAAAAATTCCCCTAGCTTAGGTATACTTCACCAATCCTATCCATCGTAACAAATTTTCGATTTACCCATTTTTGCACAAGTGAAAAAAATGTCAACAACTACCAAATAAACATCATATCCTCCTACAATGGTTCCATTTTCAAGTCTGATTGAATTCCTACATTATGTTAATCCATGCTTTTGGGACCCCTTCATCTACCTTTCTAAACACAGATGCAAATTTTGTTTTCTGATACTTATACGATGTATCCAAAGGTGTTTTAGACAACAAAACCAACCATGCCCATAACAGTTAGAGTGATATCATATTCATCACCCTCGCCCACAACTAAAACTTTACAAACAACCAAAAATTTTCCTATGCCTAAAGATTTACTTGCACCTATAGCTTCCTCTTTGTCTAGATCTTTTGCCACATTGGGAGTCATGCCAACATCAAGCTTAGTCCGTCCTCCTATCAAATTAGATTTAGCCACGTCCTCACAAGCCTGAAAAAATACCATTGTACCACCTAAGAGAAAAACACAACCTTCTAGGCCACATACACTAGTTTTTACCACTACTCCTCTATCACATTAATCTGTTCCATCTGTCATAAGACCTCACCCATCAACCTTTGCTAAGAAGCCTCCTACCCAGGGTAAAGTAAAAAACATAGCGACTCACCTCCTCATCATGATATTGTGTAACACCCAACTTACTTACACAATGTATGCCTTTTCCATCACCTACATCATTTTTACCACCTATACCCACACCACTTCCAGTAGTCTCATTACTACTTATGATACTTCCTTCTCTTTGACCAATACCTTCCATCTTTCCTCTTCGAGCATCCTTCACTACACCTCCATTATCACCTTGGATAACGCATCCCTTTCCTCCATCTTCCTTCCATTCTACATCATGCATTCCTTCTTCACCATTACCCAAGAGGGTGTAACGAAAATCCAAGAGCCCACTAACCTCCAAAGAGGTGGTCAAACGTACAACACCTTCAACCGCTAGTTCATCTGCTACACTTTTTCCTAAAATGGTACAACCTAAACCTAAAATGGTACTACCTACAAACCAGTGGTCAAACCTATTCCACTTTTTATTCCACATCCTACGGTGCATATCCCACCAAAATGACCCATTCTTCCATCCAAACCCACACTTAACATTGTGATCTGTTGGCAGGGTCTTACACAAACATCTTAGCGAACCTTTTAGATACCTTTGTCATAAGATCTCCACCACTTATACCTTATGACCCACTCAAACCCAAACCATTACGGTTTGATGATACAAACATTTTCACCTACCATCGTGTGTCAAGGCATGATGTGGACAATTTTAAGGCTCTTAAGATTGTTCTTCTCCAAGTAAGTCCTCTTAAAGAAAATTTTTATGACGATGATGTTTTAGATGAGGACCCTGTTCCACCCTCACCTATCACCACACATCCTCACCCATTACCTTTTTGGTGACCTTAATCTCTACCTCCACAACCCTTTTACCCTCCTCCAACATTCAAGATCAATATGGCCTGCATAAGAGATTTAACACAACCTCCAAACAAATCTCAATGCGTTGCCTTCTTTTCACAGAACCAGTATATGTTATCACCATAGTTTTTCCCATTCTATCACTACACCTATAATGACTCGGTTGCTTCCTTACCCCATATTAATATGGTTCACATTGTTAATCATATCCAGAAAGACAAAGGAAAGGAGAAAACAACTAGCCAATACACCAATCCTGTGCCAAATAAACCATTTGCACCTACACCAAAGATCACCATCCGTGGACCCACACACCCTATTTATAATGGGGTCATCCATCGTACAATGATTAAACAATTACACCAATCTCCACTCAAAATTTCTTTGTACAACCTTTTCCAAACCTCTGAGTCTCATCGACATACCCTCATGGAGGTTCTGTAATCCATTGAGGTTTTACCTAATGATCCTACTCTTGTGGCCTCCATTATCACTGCTCACCATGTGGTCTCTCTCAAACATTAATCCCCTTCCTCTGCACCTGCTACCACTCATCAAGTAGCTTCTCTCAATTTATTTGATGACGAGATTTTTACCTCTCCAATAAAATGATCTTAATCCCACCCTTTTCATTTGGTTCTACATTGACAATATACACATTCAATGCGTTATGATAAATGGTGGTGCTAGAATAACCATCATCTCATTCCATGCGTGCAACAAAATGCGCATCCCTGCCAATTGCAGGCATAATAGCCCCGTTATGTTTCCTTCATTAAATGATGCCATGTAACTTCCACCCTTGGGACCATCACTCTGCACATTCGTGTGGGCCCCCATAGCATTCTGGAATTGTTTTATGTCTTAGAGGGTTAATTCTAGTAAAAAAAAATTCTTTGTTTACCTTAGATTCATGTCATGGGTTATGATCCTTAAACCTTACATCGTTGTGTAAAATTTTAACATGAAGGACTTAACCATACCATTCCAGCTGACCCTTCACCATTCAATACATGTAACATGTTGTATCAACCTAATGATGTCCATATCCTAGTTAAGGTACCTACTATTGCTGTCACTTCTCCTTTACCCCACAACCTCATCCACCAGCATTGTTATTTCCTCTCCCACACCCAACTCCTCTATTCCTACTATTGCAACAGCCTCTATAGCTAACCCATCCACCAACCCATCTACTTCTCATCCAGGTATTGTTTATTATTCTAATAATTCATTCGTTTCGGCTACTGACATATCAATTATCGGTACCTTAAAAGGTGTTTTTCAATGCCTCACTCTGGGGGAGTACTGCTTTAATAACATTGACACATTCCTTACTCCTCTTGAGAGTATGGTAAGCTTTTCTAACATACCAGCTATAATCACCGCATAAGAGATATTTCCCTTACAGTCCTCCCCACCTTCGCACCAACTTAACATTCGGGGTACTTGATTCTTCTACCTACTCACCTAAGCCACATTCCTAAACTCTACTAGTTTCATCTGACCTGAAATATCTAACCAACTGCTACTTCACCCACACCTTCCTCCATTGTTGTACATGGAAGGGATTTGGCTCTGGTTTCTATGAACAAGGCCATCATATAGTCATCCCATGCACCTCTCATAAACATAAAGACCCTAGTGGTATTGGCTTTGCTGAACCATCTCCCAAGAAGGAATGAGTCAAACTCATTGAGGACGATAAAAATTCTTCACGCCATTCACCCACTTCACCCCATTCACCCACAGAGTCTATGGATCCAAAATCCATTCCTCCTAACATTTTTTTTTTTTTTGCGAACATCATTTCCTTGAGACCTATAACTTATCAATGAGATGGTGAGGCTACCTCTTCTCTTCCCTTCCTATATCCTGACATGGTTGATGATGATACACCTTCTATTAATATCAACTCAATGCTCTTCACCACCTCCAATTCTACCAAAAATGTATCAAACGTGCCTAGGATAAATGTGTCTACTAATGACCCTTCCATGTTAGTGACCTCATCCTGAAGTAAAATCAACATGTAAAAAGAGAGGAGAAAAGTAAACGGTGATAATTTTTCTCGTAATTGGATTAGACCCTATATCATTACCCACCATACCTAATGGATCTAGTGCTTATCGTTTATCTTCCCTCAAATATAAACCCAAACTTGAACCCTTCAATGCCTTTCATCTTTGACCATTCTATTGTTGAATCAAGGCATAAATCAGCTTCTATCTATTAAATGTTTTTCCCTTGAGTACCATTCATCTTCCAGTTACTTATTTTAAGGATCAACGATTAAACAAGAATCATCTGATTACCCATCACCTTTCAGCCTTATCTTCAATATGAGTACCACGGCTCTACACATGGCATGATTATCGTGGATATTTTTTGTCTCTTACAAAGATGGAATCCCATGGTCATTCATCACTTAAAACATTTCTTTCATAGTTGAACCCTGTGTACTATGGTTTTGTCTTTGTAAAAGGAGCCTATCATTCTCTATAGTCTTGTCCATGACCTAAAAGTCCAAAAATAAACAATTCCAAAGTAATAGATGATATTTTCAAAGTAAAACTCCTTGAGTTAAACTTCTGGCAAAAAGATGACTCCCTGAAAAAGGACATCTAATCTTTCTATCTTTTTGTTATAAATAGACTACTCCCTTGAAGGACAACTATACAAATCTTTTCATACTGTACATAGTCTATCACAAACAGAAGACTATTCCTAGAAAAATAAAATAAAATTATTCTGAAGCTTCCGACATCTATCAATTTCATAAAGACCTCAAGGAGATAATCTACTCATCCCACATATACATCCCATATTGATCATTCTAATACAACAAAAGAAAAAATAAAAAGATAAATTTTTCGTCATGGAATTTCCTATTTTGATCTTGGGTCTCTTGCCAAAAAGGCATGATATCTCACACTAGGTTACGCTAAATAAACCTCTTTCACCTCACCTCCTTTCCTCTCTAATATTATAACTCCTCAAGGTACTTTATATAAATGTGACATGTCATGATCATATGATGTTATTCACCCTTACAACTGTCAATTATGAAATGCCTTTAGGGTCTTACGTTCATAATACCATCTTTGGTATGGTAGACTCATTATGGTTGTTATCAATTAGGAGGAACTTTTTTCTCCCCTTACCATTCACCTTTTTTTCTTACTTATTGATTCTCCTATACAAGACCAGACCTTTGACACCTACATTTTAAGAATTCCTCTTTAACCAAAATCACCCATGCCTATGACCTAAATTCAACTATGTCTAATAAGACCTAAACTCAACCATGCCTATTACCTAAATTCAACCATCCCTACATGACATAAAATAAACAATGGCTATGACGTAAATTCAGCCATGCCTACATGACCTAAACTCAACCATGCCTACATGAGCCAGACTCAATCATGCCTAAAACCTACCAACCCATCCCTCTACCTTATCACATTTTTCCCTAGCTTATGGGAGAACTACATCGTCCTGAGACCCCTTTCTATTGTGGCTATGTAGGAAGCACTTTGAGGGCATAATGCCCTTTGGGATTATCTTGGCCACTCTTTCCCTAACCAATTTCCCCCCTTTTTATTCACATTTGACCTTAGTTTCCATTTTACACAAAACTTGGAAATTAAACAAACATACAAACATACATAATGACCATTTTATAACATCACCATATCATACATCAATCATTTTCACATTTCCATGATAGAAAATATTTTGAAATTTACACCACAACATACATATACATCATAATTTATTTTCCATACCAACAATAACGTGGAAATCAAATCAAACCCAAAATAAAAACATGACCAAATCATTCCTAACTCACCTAGACTCCACAATGCCTATACCTAATTCCATTAGGCCTAACTGACTTAGACTCCATCATGCATATACTTGACTCCATCATGCCTATACCTGACTCCATCATGCCTAACTCACCTAGAATACACCATGCCTATAATTGACTCTGTCATGCCTCAATCACCTCAACTCCACCATTCCTATACTTCACTCCATCATGCCTAAATCACATAAACTCCACCAGGCCTAACTGACCTAAACTCAATCATGCCTACATGACATCGAATCAATCATGCCTAAGTCACCTAATTTTCATCAATACACAATAAAAATGGAAAATAAAATGTGTACATCATCCATGTAGTAGAAATCATAAACTATATAAATAAGAGATTCTATGTATTAATACATATATGCACACATATAAATAAATATCAGTATCTCAAAAAATATCGTATACAATCTCACATCTTCAGAATGCAGGCCGATATATATATATATCAAAAATTACAATGTCACATATAGTGACTAATCATCACCCCCACTTGATATTCTCTTGTCTAGTCTCACCTATCTCCTCCTCCCTACCTACATGCCTCCCTGTCAGCATCTCCCACCCTCCCTGGGTATCTGTCTCAACTCTTCCTGGCCTGGCCTCTGAGAAGTCATAACCTGTCCTTATCTTTTTCCATGGGATCGATGGCCCCCTATGCTCACTAAGCTATGAGTCCTGGATTTTATTGACTCACTAGCTCTCTTCTAGGCTCTATACTCAACATATAAAGGGACATCTATATCGGAAGTCATCATGTGATCCTGATTAGGGCATCCCTGAACCTCACCATCGACACAGTATGTGGTGGTTCCATGGGTCTCACTGCAACCTATGAAATATTCCCTCATAATAATGGCCTCGGCCCTTGTCCTAATGACTACCCTCCTACTTGTGCCTTGAGACTCTATGTTGCAACGTAAACCTATGCTGCAACCTTTTCATGTAAGGCCATAACCTATGTAGTGGCTAGTTTTCCTTGTAAACCTATCACCTGCGGCTTTAGGGTGAATACTTGACTACTATCCCCATCTCCATCCTATGCGGGTTCATGTCACCATGCTACCTGGACCTGTAGATTCGTCACATGATCCTATAAAGTTTTTACATGTACATCTGACCCTGTGAGCTGCCCCTGTGAACCTATAATATGTACCTAAAAGGTGGCCACCTGATCCTGTAAAGTATTCCTCTGCACTATAATAGTGGCTAGATCTATCATTTCAGGCCACGGTGGTACCTCCCATAACTATGCCACCCACCACGGCCAATAACTATTACTGACTCTTACATCATCAATCCATCTATCCTCCACCTGTTGCTTCTACCCTGTAAGAAAATTTGGAGGTAGTGGAGACACGTGCACTCATTCAAGGTATCAAATTTTTGGGGCCACCTCAAGGTGCACCATTGTGACACGTGGAAATTTGAAAATTCATAGGGGGTGGGGAGGCAGACCATCAAAGGCAATTCCAAATTTTTACCTCTTTGCTTCATAAAGGTTAAAATAGTAAAAAAGGCTCACGAGCCCGACGAGAAATAGTTGATGTTTTTCCCCGGTCAACGGCGAAGGTGTGGACCCGCGAAGGAAAATTGGAAAATTTTCCTTTTGAGAAAAAAGAGTTAACAGTAAAAGGGGAAGTGTAGTTCCACTGTGACCCACATTGGGACATGTGTCAAAATTATTTCTTAAGGGTGGAGCTATGGAGAGAACTTAGAAATTTTTTCTTTTTCCATAAGAGAGTCACATGGCAGAATTTCTTCGTGTTTCTTTTGGGGTCCACCTCAAGACAAGTTTCAAACCCATTTCAGAAGCGGAGGTGTAGGGAAAAAGGATGATTTTTTCCATTTTTCTATAAGGGTAAAAAAATATCAAAGGAATCCCTCGAGGACGACTCACATTCAAAATCAGAGATCAACGGTTGTTGAGCTTCTAAATCTGATTTTTTCCCCATTTTCTCTATAAAACTCCTGAGAGTGCGAGTCTTCATGATTTATTTCTATTTTATAGATTCCAAACAGAGGAGCGAGTTAATTTTGATATCTAGAGTTTGGTGGGAGATATCTGGTGACATCTTTCGCCATCAAAATGGTCTGACTCTCAAGCCCGATTTGGTTTTCTATTTTTCTTCTCATCAGCACACAAGGGGTAAGATTTGGTTGATATGGGGCAGAAGTGGGTTGGTGAATGGATGGAGGAATTTTTTTCCTGAGAAAGGATTTGAATGCGGGAAGAAATCGAAGAGATTTTCCCTCGAGCACCTGGAGACTTTTGCTGATCTGATTCTAGGAATCACGAAAGAATCATGGCAAGCACTGGTGCATTTAAAGTTTTTGTCTTTTGGGAGGAAGGGGATCTATTGGAAATGTTATAAATGGAACAAAGTTTTCATGCAAATGGTTTGGAGTTTTTGGAAAGATCAGGACTGATTCTCTCCAGTAGAAAAAGCTTAACATAGCCCACCCATTTTGAGAAGCCTTCTAGAGAATCCTGTATATCTCTCTTTGTGTCAAATTTGATCATGTTAAGGTGGTTGCAAGTGTATAGCCATTGAGAAGCTTTATGATTGTTCTGGAAACTTTCCCTTACTAATAATTTTGATCACCCTAACCTTAACCGATGTTGGTTATCACTCTACCGACGCCGGTCACCCTAACCATCATCAGTTACCTTATATAGAGTTTTGCAACCTTTTACAAAGGCTGGTCATTTTGAGTTTTGTAAGATCTATTGCATGCAAGCACAAACCAAAAACTTCTCAACGTATAGATGACAATATAGACTCAACCACAAGCCCAAAGAAGCACCTGATACTCATCCAAAGGCATTAGAATATTCCTAGGAACACTCCGAGAAGTATTTTTGAGTCACTGACCAAACATTTATTCACGGATCAATCTCTGCCTTGCGTCACCTACTATGCCTGCAAATACAAGTAAGTGTATTTTATTTTCATCATTATGTACTTGCTTAAGGTGTAGGTTCATTATATTTTGTTATCATATCTTATTATTTCTTGAATTCACCGATCCCCACCTTTTAACCAATCTACCCATCCAACCATCCACAACCTTTTAGCTCTGCGTACCGGACCTCTATGCATTCCTGAGTCTTCCTAGTAAATTATTGCAAACCCAACCATCCTCCCTTCATTCTGTGTGCAATCACAGAGAAGTATAAAAATAATTTTATTTAATTATCCCCATTTCAACCCTACCGACGCCAGTCACCTTAACCATCATCGGTTTCCCCTCTTCAAAGGCATCGGTCACTAGACTGACATTGGAACTGTGTCTTTTTTGAAGTTTCTCCAAAACCTCACAAAACCTCACCCAAACCTGATACCCCACCTATAAACTCACAACATACCTGCCCAACTCTTTGTGTAAACACAGAGAGTTTGCACACCCACTTTGTACAAACTTCCATTTCCCACAGTAACCGATATCGGTGATACCTTTACTGATATCGGTCACACTGACCGACATCAATCTTTGTGCCTGGTAATACTATCTTAGACCAGCAAGCTTCCTAATCAGCCAAAATAAAACCAAACTTTTATCCATATCGTTAATTCGTAAAACTGATATAACGGCATTGGAACGATTCATAATAATAAGGAAGCGTTAATTCATCCATATCGTAGCAAATTTTTATCTTGCCCACCAACATATACCTGAATCTTATTTAAGATCGCATATTTAAATTGCAAATTAAATTGCTGCCCTTCATACATGATCAATACGATTACAAATGCATTTTGTAGTTGTAATGTTGTAGCATAACAATATATTTCTTCGGTTTAGGAAAAATGCTTTAATATGCATCCCATTTGCAATCACTAGTGACATAGTTGACTCTTACTCATGTTTGAATAGATTTGATTGTTCCCCACCGAAGTTCAAACTAATTATTAATGTCATTCTTGTATCATTTATCTTTTTTTATCTTCAACCAAGACATGTGTATACCCGTGAATAAATCTGTTTTATCTTGAAAAAGGTCAAGCCTATATTAAATAGAAACGGATTGGTTATAGTTGTATTTTAATAAGTTGATATCTAAGTAATGAATGCGGGGTAACATATTTCTTTTAAGAGAAATTTGTCATTTCTTCATATCGTGTAAAAAATTAACATTCTTTGATGTAATTTTTTTTTTCGACAATTTATATAATGTAATTGAGTGTATTAGTCATAAAATAAAATAAAATAACTATAATTTATTAAAAATTCTGAATACAATTAATTTTTTTAAATATAATGTTGAACTCAGCAATGTTTAACAGAAAAATATTACACCTAAGGAGAACATTCCCCCTATGGGAAAGGCCCTTTCGGTCGTTTTGGTGACTATGTTTAATTGACGGCTTTTTGGACGTTTTTCCATGCGATTAAACAGAACTCCAGCTGCATGCATGTTTTTGAGGAGTGATTTGTGTAATAATGTCCCTTCAACCTCCATTGTCTCTAGAAACTATTTCAATGCCGCAGAATGTAGTTGCTTCAATTTCTGAGACAGCTCCTCTTGGAAGCTCGATGTCAATGGAGCCTACTGTTTCATTTTCTTAAACACAGACTGAAAGGTGTGCTCATATTCTTCCACCTTATAATGAACATCCTTCTCTACATAATCTCTTCAGTGTACATGTCACGGATCGACTCCTGTGGCCTAAGTTTCAAGCATCTTTCTCCCTCCACGGATCTGCTTACCTGCTTTGATGGATTCAATGCAACGATCAGGATGCAAGATTTGTTTTTTTTATTTTTAATATCATGGAAGTCTTGTTGATGAAAACCTACACTTAATTTTATTGACTATTTATATTAATTTTTTCAAATCAGTTAGCCCTTCAAAACTAGATCATAATTCCCTTGGTCTTCTAGTTTTTCCATTTAAAAGACAAGCACCATGTTTTTCTGATGTCCTTCCACGATGTTGTTATTTTTTAATTATGTTATCGTTATGAATCCTACCTATATTCCAGACTATTTGGCAATGACATTTTACATACATATCTATTGAGTGCATTTTCATTTAAAACTTTTAACAAAAAAAAATACTCCCTTGCATGTCCATGGATCCACATTTTTTCAATTATTTTTTTGAACAATTCTTGTGTCTCGCTTATACTTCCACATTTTATGTACATATCTACAAGGGCATTTGCAACAACATTTAATAACAATCATATCCATTATGCTCTGATGGATGTCCATTCGTCATTGTAACGCTTCCAATTTGTGGTACAGGCTGGGAGGATGATGAAAATAGTTGAAGATTTTGGCTTTACACTTGTTAGTTGTATCTATTAAAATGTTTCCCAGGCCTCTTCAACAAAAGAATTTTTTTGTGCATCATTATATGCCACAATCACCACATTATCTACTAAATATTTTCCTCTCTATAATTTTTTATAACATTCTTGTGCAAGATTAGATTACTAAGTGGCCTTATATTGGGATATTGGATATATGAAAATTGTTGATTATAATAGCAATATGTGCTACTTATAATATATTATGTTGAACCTCGATGTCAAACAAGATTAAAAAAGGGTTTTTGATTTGTTTTCATGTTGCTTAACTCTAATTTAATTATGAAAAATCTAAATTGCTCACTAGGAGTACCTCTCAAGTTAATTACATAAATTGTAGGCACTACCACAGGAATCGCACTAGTTTGAAGGGCACCCCATTGAACATCTACAAACTCCTTGAAGAGGTAGTGTACGTGATGTTTTAATTTTGTAGATTCTCTTGATACCCATCTGTGCTTGATTCTCAAATAGTATTTTTCTAGCCTTAAATTTCAAGATCTAGTTATGGAATTTCTTTTTAATACTAAGATATGCGTTATGGCGTTGTTATATAAATTTTTGCCTCAGTTTTACACAGTGTATGAAGGCAAGTGAGGATACACTACTCAATTATTTTCTTTCTTTTTGGTATTTATTATTTAGACAAGATTGTGTAGGATTTTGTTCACAAAACTCTTTTTTAATCCGAGGAGTGATTTGTGTAATTTCGGAAACGGAAGCATAAGCAAAATATGCCTTCACTGGGATGACCCATCTTCTAACTTGGAACCTTTTGTGTATAGTAAAGTATTTCGAGGATGAGTTCTGCAATGTCAAGATTAAAGTTTTCTCTCTTATAGGGTAACATCTATTGTTTTTTAGCACACAAGTTGATTCTCTTTAGACTTGTTTGCAATGTGGAGTTGAATATTATCAATAATACTCTTTATTTAGAGATTTTCATAACCAAGGTTTAATTTATCAAAAGCTATTTTTCTCATTTTCGTTTTCAAGATCTATTTTTGTCTGAGTTTCAAGATCGAGTTTCGGAACCTCTTTAAATGTGAGGATTCATTTTTTGGGTCCTTTGATTATTAAGAATTGTTCTTAGAGAGAAATTTACCATCTAAATGACGGTTGTGAAAGACTATATTCTTACACTTACACAAAATCAATCACACCCCATATTAACATCAACTTCAAAATTAATAACTATCCCTCTAAATCAAATAGCATATACCATCCAGCTTTCACATTGGATTGTACACATGCAATTTCTTCTAATTTTTATTTTAGCTAGTAAATGAAAATCAAATTAACCTTATATATGTGCCGATTCAATTATGTATAAATAACAACATAAGAATTTTTTTTTAAATAAAGCCACAGTTTAATATATTTAATTTGAAGAAAAAATGCATAAATAAAGCGACACATTAATATATTTAATTAGGAGGTACAAAACATATATGGAGGAGGAAATTTAATATTTTCATCTTGAAATAAATAAATATATATGAAACTTTCTCTCTTGAAAGTAACTAATCTATTTTTCTTACAAAACATAAACTATATGTAAGGTGAATAATGTGTAAATAGTCTTAAAACTAGCATAAATATCTATTTTATAAATTTAAAGTTTGTTATAGATTCATTACACAATTTTTCCCATCATAAATTTTTGGATTTATTACAAGTTTCTCACAACCTGAAAATAAATGGTCTATATCTATCTCATATGCCTTATTTCTTTATGGAATCTATAAACTTAACCTTTCCACATATTACAGATAACCCCACAATCTTCACTACATTGAAGCCAGAGTTTTGACGCAGTCTCCTCCATTCCTAGTGACTCCTTTGTTTCCCTGCATTTCCTAGCGCATTCAGAACTAGATCCATGACCATATCAAGAGATTGATTTTCCTTTGAATCCTCTATAGTTATGTATTCAACTAATAAGAATTTTCCCTTTTCAAGCAAAGCATTGTAACAATTTTCAAGTATCTTTTCGCAACTTTGGTCATCCCAATCTACCAGTACATTCTGTGTCACCCCCAAGGAAGCAAGTTAGTTACCAAAAATAATGTGAAAGTTATCAATAATACATTGAAAGGGGGAATGAACATTACCTTCATAAATATGGCATTTGTAGAAGGTATGCTCCTAAACATACTACCGCCAACATTTTTGATACCTACATAAAAGATGAATATTTAATATTTTGAAATTTTCTAGATAAAATTATTTAATGCTTATATTACTTTTTTATCGTATAATCTATGGTATTCTATATTTTTTAGTTCAAATATTTCCATCTCACTTATAATCCATTGTTAGAAAATTGAAGACAATGTTTAAATGTTAAACTGGGGATTCATATGTATCATATTTTATTAACATTGTTTATGTCTGAAGAGACAATCTATCACATATGATGGTGAATTACGTTGTTGACTAACCAATTACCTATTTACCATATTTTGAAATAGTATTTTTCGTCGGGCAATAATTCAACTTAAATATTTAATTATTACACTAAACAATATAATTATATCAAAAATAAAAATAAGTGTGGACATGCTGTCATTCACAAGATTGTTAACACGAGGTTATTCCTTTCCATAAGCCCACAAGTCTTTTCCATGAGCCTTCTCGAACCCGTTACAACCTTGAACCAGAACACATTCATGGAGATGATGCCACGACGCCATTATCACGGGGTCAGCATGCATCAGGAGGAGTGGAACAAGGCTCGAGGGGTTATTGTCCTTCACATAGAAACGCTTTGCAAAACTGGAGAATGCATAACGAAGATCAGATGGATTGTCGGTGGCCTGCGTTTGAATAAATACTCCTCTGGCGGAAAGAAATGCGAGGATTCGAGAAAGGTTATGCACACTACGAGATTTTTTGTGGGGAGTTTGGCCGCAATTTCGTGAAGAGAAAGCGATGCATCGGGGACTGCATTTGAAATAATATCAGGGATGTTGAGAAGCACCGCAGATTTGAGAATAAGAGTGGGAACGAAGGAGAAGATGTTCTCCAGAGCTTCATGCATATCACTCCCATTCATTTCCATTTGATTTGCTTAATGAATGTTTGCACTTTGAATAACTAGTACGGGGAGAAGTTATTATATAGACAATGCTTTGTCGAAACTTTCTTCTTTTTTTCTTCGATGTTAGAGTTGTTGAGGTGTAGTGCCCATCATATGTAATAATAATAATAATAATAAAAGAATAAGTTGAGGTGAGTTGTTCTGAGTGGTATTAGGTAAGGGGTGGATTTTTTTTATGGAGACGGGAATGGAGTAGGTAACCCCATGTGAAGGCACATGGGCCAGTCAGATATGTCTTTTCATAATAATAATACAATCAGTTTACTTGATCCTCAAGGTAAAAACTACGTTGAAAAACAAAACAAAAACAAAAACATGTAACTTTGTAAATTTAATACTAATTAGACAGTTGCAGCGATGGCCAGAAGGAATTTTACAGCTACCACGTCCTGTACATAATTACGCAAGCACTGTAATTGATAATATACACGTTTTGACCATGCAACACCCACCCCAGAAGCCCAACTTCTTGTTGAAAAATTAACTGTAGTTAGATATTGGAGCCATGAAAGCAGAATATGGTGATTTGCGGTGGATGGCATGGGCCTTGGAGATGGTACAATGTTTGACCAATGAAAGAATGATAAATTCGCATTGTTTCACCCACGCAACCAATAGGTATCCAACCTGTTCGGTTCGCATTATCTGCATACTCTCAAGCTGCGCCAAAATGTTAGCTACTGAATAGGTTATTGGTCCCCTGGTAGATATGGATGCGAAAAAAAAAAAAAAAATGTGCTTCGCTGAATAGCACAGACTTGAGGTTATACACAAAATGGGTTTTTTGAAAAGGCTATAGAAACTTTTGAGTAGAAGTAACTAGAAGATTTAAATCCGGATTCGATAACCACTGCTAGCGTCTACTATTCTATGTCAAATACAAGCTATGGAAAAGAGTATGGACATCTGTCAAAGCATATAAGATAGAGGAATTTTGTTAAATGGAAAGTATAAATGAGCTTCACATTTTTTTTCCAACGCTCCTACCTGATCTGTGGTTCGCCACTGAGGTTCATCCACTCATGCATGAATAAGAATGATTTGTTTCATAATTCAACTCGATCTTGCCCTATTTTTTTTTTCTAGTGGATTCACAAAGATCTTGCTTAGTGGATGGTGTCTTGAATAGGAGAAAACAAAATCAGGGCTGTCAAAGAATTTTTCACCTTTTGGGTGGTCATTGTGGAAGGTCTATTGTATGTGGATCTCTATTATGCATACATACAAAGGAGAATGATGTTCACAATTTCGGGATTATTGTAGCTCTTGGAACATTTACATGGCTTGGTGCCTGATGTGGACCTAATGTTTGATTGTATGGATACGCCAAGTATTGAAAGATCAAATTCCATATGATCCATCCTATCGCCACCTTCTCTTTTTTTGATACTGCAGAAAAAGAGATCATCTTGACATTCATTTATCTAGTTTGGTCCTTCTATGGATGGATTACTGAAGGTATACCAGGTGGTCCTTGTCAATAAGGATTAAAACCCATCTAGCATCTTCAATCAGTTCTTAGAACACCAAAACCGCATGGATTACCTCTTACCTGCTTCACTCGTCGTTTCTAGGCATGGTTCATCTCTCCTTATCTTGCATAATTCTCTAACTTTAGTTTTTATTTTGCAATGAAATATAACTTTAAAATCTTAGGATTATCATACATTTAGTTGTTTTATAATAACTTGTTGCAAAATAATGAAATGTTGCATCGTAACTCATGCAATCAAAACAACCATTTTGTAGTCAACATTGAGCTTCAACCCTCATTTTGAGGTGATTCAAAAAACTACCTGACTAAAATAAATCACTATAATATTGTTTTATCAACAAGTTGAGGTTCACTTCCCGGTAAAAATGTTGACCATCTCCTGGTTTAGTTAGATAAATTGTAATTTATAGCGACTCAAAAAGTAACCTTCGTAACTCCTTTGCGTACCTTGTTATGTGACGTGTCATTTCAATCCTTGGATCGACCCTGAATGAAAATTTGTGACCTTTTTGATGCCCTTATAGGAGCCATGTTACACTGTTTTGCAGTGGTACGAAGCTGCTATGTCTAAAAAGTTGGCTTTCATTTTTAACCACCGTTTGAAACCTAGATAGAGAAATTATTATCTACGTTCGTAAACCTCTAGTACTTTTACTAGACAATTACCTCAAACATTTTGTTCAGAAAAATCACATTTCAGGTTAGTTTGGGAAAGTCATTTTACAGGCCTCTAGTCAAAGTTTGACGAGGTAAAACAGGACCAATTATGACTTGTCGTTCTAGAAAACATGTCGTCGTTTGACAACTATTTTCTAGTTCTTAGTCCTGTCGACTCTGATGAATTCTCAATATATAGGGGAACTTGTACGAAGTTTTTCATTGCACGTTCATCTATCGAATGTAAGTTTTTGAAGTGGTTTTCTGAGCCCTCAAGCTCATTCTTGATCATTAACAACTAGCTCATTTGTGACCGATTGCCCTAGAAAATTAGCCACTAATCATAAAGCATTCGCTAGTTCTGAATCCTGTCAGTTCCTATGAACTCTTGATATATAATTGGACACGTATAAATTTATTAATCATGGTTTGTTGCTCATCAAAGCCTGTTTTGAACGCTTTTTGTAGCTAGCAGGAAAATGTAAAAAGAGAGTGGTAGGACCCCTGTCGGGATGTCAAACCACCATGGAAAATTTTGACGCATGTAAATATCTGTTTAAAACTCTATAGTGTAACTTGTTGTGTGAAACAAAATTTTTGACAAATGGTGTTTTCTCTCTCTTCCTTTCCCTTTCTCTCTCCTTGGTTACGGAATGAAGTTAAATGAAATGAAATGAATACATGTTTTCTAAACCTTTTATTTCGAATACAAATTATAATTATTATTATATGTAAATGGGAAACTAAAGACATTAATTATGTTAGATTAGGGTGGATTCCATGTCAGCGATTTATCGTTGATTTCATGCTCATATGGTTTTGCAGGATGAAGAATGATGGTGAAAAGGTGATGTGTAATTCATTATTTATTATTGTAAATTTTATAGGTCAATGTTGTTGGTTATAAATAAGGACTTTAATGAAAGAAACAGTCAGGGGAGAAAAAGTCCCTCCTCTTTAATGGGAGAGGTTCCCTTATTGAAAGCAAAAACTATTCACAAATGGACAATCACTTATTTTGAAGAGGAAATCTGATATCATGAAAGTGTTTTTAAATGACAAATTATCAAAACAAAAGATAGAAGAATTAATAAATGGGAAAACGTAGAATAACATTCTCAAGAAATATAGATAGAAAAATAATTCCTTATAAATGCCAAACTGGGATCATATAGAGCAGAATCATTCGCATTAAAACCATAAGATGTTATTGCACAGACACAAAGTTCCAGAGATGATCCTTTTGCTTTGTGGTTGATGATCTTTGACCGTGGTTGAGTATGAACTAACCCAATGCTTAGGCTTAGGCTGTAAAGGTCAATCGATTTCCAATAATTACTTCATTTGGATCTTCTGTCTTCGAGCGAAGCCTTGGAATTTTTTTATGCCATTATTGGTAACTTGAAGCTCGACTCCCATTACAGATTGGTTCTCTAGATGTTCTCTTGCACCTATATTTTCTTGTCATTCGCTCTATTTGAGTTTTCTAAGGAGGTGCTATGATTTCTTGTGGGTTTGATCTTGGATTTGTTGAAAATATCTTTGTATCTAGTGAAGTCTTGTGCGGATTCTTAGCGGACACCGTTCTTTGCAATCGAGCTCTACGGATTTTTGTAACAGCTCATCTTTCTGATGAGGGAATGTAAGTCCCGACCTCCTTGAGTATCATTGTTGATTCATCATTTCTACTTTGATCTTTGAGAAATACTGATGATATTTTCTTTCTTTGCATTTTCTGTATGATTTCGTGGCTCAGCCTCATTTTGAGCTTGATCTTCTTTATCTAAACTTGATGATTTCTTGAGGGTTTACTCAACTTCAAATACCAGTAAGTAATTGTTGTTACTATGATTTTGATTGCTACCCATTAATGGGTCTTCATTTATTGGCCAGGATCTGTGCTTTCTGAGATGTGTGGGTACTCGTAGATCTAAGTTTTGAGAAATTCTTCAACTCTTTGTAGATAACATCTATAAAGTTTTGAAATATTGGTTTTCATCATGCACTATAAATGCATTTTGGTTTTTTTTGGTTTACTGGGTTGTACTTAAATTTTTGAAAATTTCTTCTTACTTTGATTCTAAAGATGATTCTATCACTTTTTTGGAATACTGTAATCTTGTTTCTTTTACTTAGATGATTTATTTCCTTGATAGTAGTATTTCTGGCATGCTAGAAAATTTGAAATGTTGATTTTTCATGGTGAATCCTTAGAATTTTATTTCCAGAATTCCCTCTTCCTTCCCTTTTCAGCTATAGTAATTGTATTTTTTGATTAAATCTCTTTATTACATTTACAAGGTAAGAATACAACACACTAATTAATTAATCACTTATTGAACACTGAAATGCACTACAAGATATTAACTCCAAATTCATATACCACATATATATCAAACCTTTTGACCATATGTAACTATGAATTAAATTCAACCTATGATTAAATTCACATTTCCTAGATGTCCCTAAAACTAGCATCCCATACATAATAGGAAATTTCAAATATAACATTTATAAAGCATGAGACTACATTATACATATATTCATTTTACAATTGTTGTCCTCTCAAAATTTACCCTCTTTTGAAAGTTAGAAATTTGAAAATTTTGAGTCACACCCTTTAGTAATGTTTAAGTGAAGAAAAAAGTCGAAGAGATAGTGAAAATTACATTTATTGAAGTCATTTTTGTGATTTGCGGGTATGTTGGACATTTTTGTCCCTCATGTCCCAAGTACTACCGGGCCCTCTGTTCACCGATCGGCTGATTTCCCCAAAAATCCTTGACTGTCGGCTTTTTATCATAACTTTTTGGCCCGTTTGTCCCATGTTCACCTGAACTTCCTTTTCCCCAATCACCCGCATCAGGTTATTTGCGTAATTTTGTCCCATCCATTCCAAATGCGTCTGCGCTTTCTGTTCGTTGATTCCCCGCATTGCATGCATCAACCAAATCATGTCTTTGTGTCCCTCACATTTCTAAGTCCCTGGACCACCCATGTTCATTTGGCCCACATTCTTAGCATCACCGGGTTATCTGGATCGTGTCTTCATGTCCTCATGTCCCAAATGTACCAAAGACCATCCGGGCTGGTTTTTTTCTTCTTTTCCCGCATCTCATATTTTTGAGTCGGTGGAAGGTGTATTTAATGCAAATTTAATCAACTTCTCTCTCCTGATTGGCTATTTAAAGGGACTATCCCCTATGCATTTGTCACATTGCTCACTTGTCATCTCTTACTCGAATCCTTGCCATTAAAGTTGTTTTCTCATGCCCCTATATCCCTTTGTATTTTCATCGTGAATTTGATCTTGGAAGGCTATCCCCCTGTCCATTGCAAAATTGAAGATCAAGTTTCAAGGTCAAGAACATGTGTTACCTCTCGAGACCTTTGTACTTGATATTGGAGATAGTGAGATTCGACACTTAGAATTTGGAGATTTTTGGGGCAGACTAACATGCTCTAATCCCGCTCCCATGGTAAAAATGATCAGTGACAGTGGAATTACATACGTGGCTGGTTTACCTATCTTTCTATAGTGTGTTGACACCGTGATTTCTTATGGAGTGCATTTTAACTCAGATACCAAGGAACTTACTAATGTGCATGGGGAATTAATTTCTAAACTGAATGATACCACCATTGTTGTTTCCCTATGTATTCTAGACACTGAAGATTCCATAGTTCTCACTCGTGCTCAAGCTCAAACCATGTTTGATCAAGAAAGTTAGAAATACAAGGCCCGAATAGAAAAATCATGGTTAAATAAAATAAATTTAATTAGGAGGTACAAAACATATATGGAGGAGGAAATTTAATATTTGCATCTAAAAATAAATAAATATATATGAAACTTTCTCTCTTGAAAGTAACTAATTTATTTTTCTTACAAAACATAAACTATATCTAAGGTTAATAATGTGTAAATAGTCTTAAAATTAGCATAAATATCTATTTTATAAATTTAAAGTTTATTATAGATTCATTAACCAATTGTTCCCGTCATAAATGTTTACACTTATTAACTATATCACCTTGACTACAAGTTTCTCACTACCTGAAAATAAGAGGTCTCTATCTATCTCATATGCCTTATTTCTTGATGGCTTCTATAAACTTTTCCTTTCCACATATTCCAAACAACCCAACTATCTTCACTACATTGAAGCCAGAGTTTCAAAAAATTCTCCTCCGTTCTGCTCACTCCTTTGTTTTCCTCCATTTGCCAACGCATTCATAACAAGATCCATGACTATATCAAGAGATTCATTTTCCTTTGACTCCTCTCTAGTCATGTATTCATCTAATAAGAATTTTCCATTTTCAGGCAAAGTATTATAACAGTTTTCAAGTATCCTTTCACAACTTCGGTCATCCCCATCTACCAGTACGTTATGTGTCACCAAAAAGAAGGTTAATAATATCAATAACACATTGAAAGAGGGAATCAACATTACCTTCATAAATATGGCATCTGTAGAAGGTATGCTCTTGATCATACTACAACCAACATTTTTGATACCTACATAAAAGATGAACATTTAATATTTTTAAATTTTGTAAATAAAATTATTTAATGCTTATATTAATTTTTTATCATATAATCTATGGTATTCTATATGTTTCAGTTCAAATATTTCCATTTCACTTATAATCCATTGTGATGAAATTGAAGACAATGTTCACATGTTAAAGTGGTGATTTATATGTATCATATTTTATTAACATTGTTTATGTCTAAAGAAACAATCTATCACATATGATGGTGAGTTGAGTTGTTGACCAACCAAATACCTATTACCATTTCTTAAATTAGTTTTTGTCATTGTTCGATCAATAATTCAACTTAAATATTTAATTTTTACACTAAATAATATAATTGTATCAAAAATAAAACTAATCTATGCCAAAAATAATAATAATTTAAAACCAGATATAAAAAAGCTACAAACTAAAAAAAAACATACATTTAAAAAAAATATATGAATAAATAAAAAGTCCATTGTTACTTAAATCTTGAAGAAGAAAGGAAACAAAAAAGAAAAAAGAAAAATCAAGTTAAGCATCGTCAATCATTATCATTGCCATAACTACATAAAAGAAAAAGTAATTCAATGTTATTCTCCAAGAACACTCTTGCTTATCTAAGTGCTAACCCTCACTTGAGACCTGGATTAATAATCAGAGCACGCCAAAAAACAAAAATATTTTCCTATTTTTGACAAACCTAGGATTTACCACCTTATTATGTACTTGCTTGAGGTGTACTTTCATTATATTTTGTTATCATATCTTATTATTTCTGGAATTCCCCCATCCCCACCTTTTAACCAATCTACACATCTAACCATCCACAACCTTCTAGCTCTTTGTACTGGACCTTTATGCATTCTTGAGTCTTCCTAGCATTATTACAAACCCAATCATCCTCCCTTAATTTTGTGTGCAATCACAAAGAAGTACAAAAATAATTTTATTTAATTATCCCCATTTCACCCCTACTAATGCCAGTCACCTTAACCATCATCAGTTCCCCCTCTTCAAATGCATCGGTCACTAGACCGACATCGGCACTGTGTCTTCTGTCAAATTTCACCAAAACCTCATCCAAACCTGATACCCCACCTATAACCTCACAACAGACCTTCACAACTCTTTATGCAGACACATAGAGAGTCTACAAACCCAATTTCTACATTCTTCCATTTACCACAGTAACCGATATCGGTCATACCATTACCAGCGTCAATCTTTGTGCTTGGTAAAATTGTCTTAGACCAGCAAGCTTCCTAATCACCGAAAATCAAACCAAACTTTTTCAAATCTTACCGAGACCCCGAATGTGACCTTCAGACTACCTTCTTAGCTAGCAACCTAACCCGAGACCTTCACCAGTTTAGCTATCAAGTATTTAATTGGATTGACATTGATAGCAGTTTGAGACACCTAAATAACAACACTCCCCTGCGGGATGTCAACCACCATGGAAAATTTGACGAGCTAAATATCTGGTAAAACTCTATAGTGTAACTTGTTGTGTGAAACAAAATTTTTGACAAATGGTGTTTCTCTCTCTTCCTTTCCCTTTCTCTCTCCTTGGTTACGGAATGAAGTTAAATGAAATGAAATGAATACATGTTTTCTAAACCTTTTATTTCGAATACAAATTATAATTATTATTATATGTAAATGGGAAACTAAAGACATTAATTATGTTAGATTAGGGTGGATTCCATGTCAGCGATTTATCGTTGATTTCATGCTCATATGGTTTTGCAGGATGAAGAATGATGGTGAAAAGGTGATGTGTAATTCATTATTTATTATTGTAAATTTTATAGGTCATTGTTGTTGGTTATAAATAAGGACTTTAATGAAAGAAACAGTCAGGGGAAAAAAAGTCCCTCCTCTTTAATGGGAGAGGTTCCCTTATTGAAAGCAAAAACTGTTCGCAAATGGACAATCACTTATTTTGAAGAGGAAATCTGATATCATGAAAGTGTTTTTAAATGACAAATTATCAAAACAAAAAGATAGAAGAATTAATAAATGGGAAAACGTAGAATAGCATTCTCAAGAAATATAGATAGAAAAATAATTCCTTATAAATGCCAAACTGGGATCATATAGAGCAGAATCATTCGCATTAAAACCATAAGATGTTATTGCACAGACACAAAGTTCCAGAGATGATCCTTTTGCTTTGTGGTCGATGATCTTTGACCGTGGTTGAGTATGAACTAACCCAATGCTTAGGCTTAGGCTGTAAAGGTCAATCGATTTCCAATAATTACTTCATTTGGATCTTCTGTCTTCGAGCGAAGCCTTGGAATTTTTTTATGCCATTATTGGTAACTTGAAGCTCGACTCCCATTACAGATTGGTTCTCTAGATGTTCTCTTGCACCTATATTTTCTTGTCGTTCGCTCTATTTGAGTTTTCTAAGGAGGTGCTATGATATTTCTTGTGGGTTTGATCTTGGATTTGTTGAAAATATCTTTGTATCTAGTGAAGTCTTGTGCGGATTCTTAGCGGACACCGTTCTTTGCAATCGAGCTCTACGGATTTTTGTAACAGCTCATCTTTCTGATGAGGGAATGTAAGTCCCGACCTCCTTGAGTATCATTGTTGATTCATCATTTCTACTTTGATCTTTGAGAAATACTGATGATATTTTCTTTCTTTGCATTTTCTGTATGATTTCGTGGCTCAGCCTCATTTTGAGCTTGATCTTCTTTATCTAAACTTGATGATTTCTTGAGGGTTTACTCAACTTCAAATACCAGTAAGTAATTGTTGTTACTATGATTTTGATTGCTACCCATTAATGGGTCTTCATTTATTGGCCAGGATCTGTGCTTTCTGAGATGTGGGTAGGGTACTCGTAGATCTAAGTTTTGAGAATTCTTCAACTCTTTGTAGATAACCTCTATAAGTTTGAAATATTGGTTTTCATCATGCACTATAAATGCATTTTGTTTTTTTTGGTTTACGGGTGGTACTTCAAATTTTTGAAAATTGTCTTCTTACTTTGATTCTAAAGATGATTCTATCACTTTTTTGGAATACTGTAATCTTGTTTCTTTTACTTAGATGATTTATTTCCTGATAGTAGTATTTCTGGCATGCTAGAGAAATTTGAAATGTTGATTTTTCATGGTGAATCCTTCGAATTTTATTTCCAGAATTCCCTCTTCCTCCCTTTTCAGCTATAGTAATTGTATTTTTTGATTAATCTCTTTATTACATTTTACAAGGTAAGAATCACACACTAATTAATTAATCACTTATGAAACATGAAATGCACTACAAATATTAACTCCAAATCCATATACCAACATATATATCAAAACCATTTTGACCATATGTAAACTATGAATTAATCAAACCTAATATTAAATTCAACATTTTCCTAATTGTCCCTAAAACTAGCATCCCATACAAAATAGAAATTTCAATATAACATTTATAAGCATGATAACAATAGTACAAGATTCCATTTTACAATTGTTCCGTCCTCAAAATTTACCCCTTGTGAAAGTTAGATAGTTGAAAATTTTGGAGTTCAACACCCTTTAGTATGTTTACGTGAAAAAAAAGTCGAAGAGATAGTGAAAAATTACATTTATTGAAGTCATTTTGTTGTGATTTGCGGGTAGGTTGGACATTTTTTCCCTCATTCCAAGTACTAAGACCCTGACCCGGGCCCTCTGTTCACCGATCGCTGAGTTCCCCAAAATCCTTGCCTGTCGGCTTATCATAACTTTTTGGCCCGTTTGTCCCATGTTCACCTGACTTCCTTTCCCCAATCACCCGCATCAGGTTATTTGCGTAATTTTGTCCCATCCATTCCAAATGCGTCTGCGCTTTCTGTTCGTTGATTCCCCGCATTGCATGCATCAACCAAATCATGTCTTTGTGTCCCTCACATTTCTAATTCCCTGGACCACCCAATCATATCACATTTGGCCCACATTCTTAGCATCACCCGGGTTATCTGGATCGTGTCTTCATGTCCCTCATGTCCCAAATGTACCAAAGACCATCCGGGCTGGTTTTTTCTTCTTTTCCCGCATCTCATATTTTTGAGTCGGTGGAAGGTGTATTTAATGCAAAAGTTAATCACTTCTCTCTCCTGATTGCTATTTAAAGGGACTAATCCCCTATGCATTTGTCACATTGCTCACCTTGTCATCTCTTTACTCAGAATCCTTCCTTGCCATTAAAGTTGTTTTCTCATGGCCCCTATATCCCTTTGTATTTTCCACAATCATACGTTAATTTGATCTTGGAAGGCTATCCCCCTGTCCATTGCAAAAGTGAAGATCATTTTCAAGTCAAGAACATGTGTTACCTCTCGATGGACCTTTTGTACTTGAATATTTGGGAGAATAGTGAGATTCGACACTTAGACTTTGAGATTTGGGGCAGACTAACATCTCTAATCCCGCTCCCATGGTAACAATATCAGTGACAGTGGAATTACATACGTGGCTGGTTTACCTATCTTTCTATATGTGTTGCCAACCGGGGGGGGGGTGATTTCTTTGATTGCATTTTAACTCGATACCAAGAAACTTACTAATTTGCATGGGAATTAAATTTCTAAACTGAAGGATCCCACCGATTGTTGTTTCCCTATGTATCTAGACACTGAAGATTCCATAGTTCTCACTCGTGCCAAGCTCAAACCATGTTTGATCAAGAAAGTTAGAAATACAAGGCCGTAATAGAAAAATCATGGTAATAAAATAAATTTTACTTAGGATTACAAAAACATTGGAGGAGGAAATTTAATATTTGCATCTAAAATAATAAAATCTATTGAAAACTTCTTCATCTTGAAAGTAACTAATTTATTTTTCTTACAAAATAAACTATATCTAAGGTTAATAATGTGTAATAGTCTTAAAATTAGCATAATCTCGATTTTATAAATTTAAAGTTTCTTATGATTCATTAACCAATTGTTGGCCCGTCATAAATGTTTACACTTAGTAACTATATCACCTGAGGAGAAATTCCTCCTATGGGAAAGGCCCTTTCTGTCGTTTCGGCGACTATGCTTAATTGATGGATTTATGGACTTTTTTCCATGCGATTAAACAGAACTCCAGTTGCGTGCATGCTTTTGAGGAGTGATTTGTGTAACAATGTCCCTTCAACCTCCATAGCTTCTAGAAATATTTCAATGCAGCAGAATGTAATTGCTTCAATTTCTGAGACAACTCCTCTTGGAAGCTCGATTTCAATGGAGCCTACTGTTTCATTTTCTTAGACACAGACTGAATGGTATGCTCGTATTCTTCCACCTTAAAATGAACATCCTTCTCTACATAATCTCTTCAGTGTATAGGGCACGGATCGACTCCTGTGGCCTGGGTTTCAAGCATCTTTCTCCCTCCACGGATCTGCTTACCTGCTTCGATGGATTCAATGCAACGATTGGTATGCAAGATTTTTTTTGTATTTATAATATCATGGAAGTCTTGCTAATGAAAACCTACACTTAATTTTATTGACTATTATATTAAATTTTTAAAATCAGTGAGACCCTCACAACTAGATCAGATTCCCTTGGTTTTTCTAGTTTTTCCATTTAAAAGACAAGCACCTTGTTTTTCTGATGTCCTTCCACGATGCTGTTATTTTGTAATTATGTTATCATTATGAATCCTACTTGTATTCAAGACTATTTGCCAATGACATTTTACATACATATCTATTCAGTGCATTTTCATTTACAAATTTTAACAAAAAAAATACTCCCATTATAATTTGTTGCATGTCCATGGATCCAAATTTTTTCAATTATTTTTTTGAACAATTCTTGTGACTTGCTTATACTTCCACATTTTATGTAAATATCTACGAGGGAATTTGCAACAACATTTAATAACAATCCCGTCCATTATTCTCTGATGGATGTCCATTCGTCATTGTAACGCTTCCAATTTGTGGTACAGGATGGGAGGATGATGAAAATTGTTGAAGATTTTGGCTTTACACTTGTTAGTTGTATCTACTAAAATGTTTCCCAAGCCTCTTCAACCAAAAAAAAATTGTGTGCATCATTATAAGCCGCAATCACCACATTATCTACTAAATATTGTCCTCCCTATAATTTTTTATAACATTCTTTTGCAAGATTAGATTATTAAGTGGCCTTATATTGGGATATTGGATATATGAAAATTGTTGATTATAAAAGCAATATGTGCTACTTATAATATATTATGTTGAACCTCGATGTCAAAGAATATTAAAAAAAAAATGTTTTTGATTTGTTTTCATGTTGCTTAACTCTAATTTAATTGTGAAAAATCTAAATTGCTCACTAGGAGTACCTCTCAAGTTGATTACATAAATTGTAGGCACTGCCATAGGAATCGCACTAGTTTGAAGGGCACCCCATTGAACATCTACAAACTCCTTGAAGAGGTAGTGTACCTGATGTTTTAATTTCGTAGATTCTCTTGATACCCATCTGTGCTTGATTCTCAAATAGTATTTTTCTAGCCTTAAATTTCAAGATCTAGTTATGGAATTTATTTTTAATATTAAGATATGCATTATGGCTTTGTTATATAAAATTTTTCCTCAGTTTTACACAATTTATGAAGGCAAGTGAGGATACACTACTCAATTATTTTTTTCCTTTTTTGTATTGATTATTTAGACAAGATTGTGTAGGATTCTGTTCACAAAACTCTTTTTTAATCCAAGGAGTGATTTGTGTAATTTCAGAAATGGAAGCATAAGCAAAATATGCCTTGACTGGGATGACCCAACTTCTAACTTGGAATCTTTTGTGTATAGTAAAGTATTTCGAGGATGAGTTCTGCAATGTCAAGATTAAAGTTTTCTCTCTTATAGGGTAAGATCTATTGTTTTTTAGCACACAAGTTGATTCTCTTTAGACTTGTTTGCAATGTGGAGTTGAATATTATCAATAATACTCTTTATTTAGATATTTTCATAAACAAGGTTTAATTTATCAAAAACTATTTTCCTCATTTTCTTTTTCAAGATCCAATTTTATCTAAGTTTCAAGATCGAGTTTTGGAACCTCATTAAATGTGAGGATTCATTTTTTGGGTCCTTTGATTATCAAGAATTTTTCTTGGAGAGAAATTTACCGTCTAAATGATAGTTGTGAGAGACTATATTCTTACACTTACAAAATCAATCACACCCCATATTAACATCAAATTCAAAATTAATAACTATCCCTCTAAATAAAATAGCATATACCATCCAGCATTCACATTGCATTGTACACATGCAATTTCTTCTAATTGTTATTTTAGCTAGTACATGAAAATCAAATTAACCTTATATATGTGCCAATTCAATTATGTATAAATAACAACATAAGAATTTTTTTTTTAAATAAAGCCACAGTTTAATATATTTAATTAGGAGGTACAAAACATATATGGAGGAGGAAATTTAATATTTTCATCTTGAAATAAATAAATATATATGAAACTTTCTCTCTTGAAAGTAACTAATTTATTATTTTTACAAAACATAAACTATATGTAAGGTGAATAATGTGTAAATAGTATTAAAACTAGCATAAATATCTATTTTATAAATTTAAAGTTTGTTATAGATTCATTACACAATTTTTCCCATCATAAATTT
This sequence comes from Taxus chinensis, assembly GCA_019776745.2. NCBI lineage: Eukaryota > Viridiplantae > Streptophyta > Pinopsida > Cupressales > Taxaceae > Taxus > Taxus chinensis. The sequence goes on along the minus strand of CM034151.1, from coordinate 762,520,904 downwards.
TTGGATTTATTACAAGTTTCTCACTAGTACCTAAAAATAAAAGGTCTCTATCTATCTCATATGCTTTATTTCTTTATGGCTTCTATAAACTTAGCCTTTCCACATATTCCAGACAACCCCACAATCTTCACTACATTGAAGCCAGAGTTTTAAAGCAATCTCCTCCATTCCTACTGACTCCTTTGTTTCCCTCCATTTGCTAGCGCATTCAGAACTAGATCCATGACCATATCAAGAGATTGATATTCCTTTGACTCCTCTATAGTCATGTATTCAACTAACAAGAATGTTTCATTTTCAAGCAAAGCATTGTAACAATTTTCAAGTATCTTTTAACAACTTTGGTCATCCCAATCTACCAGTACTTTCTGTGTCACCCCCAAGAAAGCACGTTAGTTACCAAAAATAATGTGAAAGTTATCAATAATACATTGAAAGGGGGAATGAACATTACCTTCATAAATATGGCATCTGTAGAAGGTATTCTCTTAAACATACTACCGCCAACATTTTTGATACCTATATGAAAGATGAATATTTAATATTTTGAAATTTTCTAAATAAAATTATTTAATGCTTGTATTACTTTTTTATGGTATAATCTATGGTATTCTATATTTTTCAGTTCAAATATTTCCATCTCACTTATAATCCATTGTTAGAAAATTGAAGACAATGTTCAAATGTTAATTAAACTGGTGATTCATATGTATCATATTTTATTAACATTGTTTATGTTTGAAGAGACAATCTATCACATATGATGGTGAATTGAGTTGTTGACCAACCAATTACCTATTTACCATATTTTGAAATAGTGTTTTTTCATTGTTGGGTCAATAATTCAACTTAAATATTTAATATTTACACTAAATAATATAATTATATCAAAAATAAAATTAATCTATGCAAAAAAAACATAATTTAAAAAACAGATATAAAAGAGCTACAAACTAAAATAAACATACATTTAAAAAAAATGAATAAATAAAAAGTCCATTGTTACTTAAATCTTGAAGGAGAAAGAAGACAAAACAAGTGCTGCGGGGCAGCTAGAGTCCCTGCTGTAAGAGCAGGAGTAAGTAGAAGGGGCATTTTGCAAGTAAGAGCACTTGCAATTACATGTAACAAATCATTGGGCAGTTGCTGATATATTTTTTCAGATGCAGTGGTCTATTTTAGATAGTTGCAATTGGAAACTGAAGTCATACAAACAACAATATAGGTAGTTTCTGATATCACTTTTGTTGCAAACATTCTTTTGAACATCTTATCTTAAAATGCATGTGAAATGCACTGGTCTATTTCAGTCATTTGCAAGAGGAAACTGAAATAATACAAACAACAACAGGTACTGATAAAAAATACTATGCAGAATTAGGCGTTGGTAATTTGAAGATGCAACAAGGCCAATTACAAGCACTTAGAAATGTAGAAGTCTGTCATTCCATGCATATTAAGCAGAATGTGTTTACAATGTATATATAAAAGCCAATTATAAACACCTAGAAATGTAGAAGTCTATCATTCCATGCATATTAAGCAGGATGTGTTTACAATGTATACATATTGCTTATTGAGTTCTATTTTAAACTAATGTATGCTATTACAAATTTGATTTTTAGAAATGTAGCGGAGCAGGAAGTGGAGCTTTAGTTTTGTATCTGAAAAAAAAATGAAATACTATTAGAAGTTGTCTTTCATTTGTATTGCAAATGAAATAGGTAAAACATATGTGTGCATGGGGTAACTGATTTACCTTAAAATGAAGGTGATGATAGTGTATGGCTTGAAGATGCATAGATTCTTTCTTACGACTGGAATTGGGGTGGAATGCCTGCAGGACGTGAAAGTGAATATTAGTATGAGTAGAACATATAATATTTGCAATATTGGTGATAATTGAAAAGTAGGTGAAGACAACATACTTTCGTCTGGAGTTGTTGTCATGTGTCTGATGATATTTTAGTTGTCTATTATGAAGATGCCATGCAATGTAAAATGTGACAGTTGTTTTATAACAGCTTCTTTGTCTTCTATGTATTGCGGATATGCTATAGCAGTAAGAGAAGGTAGAAATTCAGTTAGAAGCTTGTTTTTAGCTATGCATTGGATGGTTGTTTTGTCTGCGCTTTTAATGCTGCATAGAAGACAGTGGAAATATGTGTATGGGCATTCTTGTTCACAGTTACTGCAGTATGCTATGTCTGTATGCACTGGTGGTAGACGTTCAATAGTCAAGTTACATTTTCCAAAAATTGGTTCGAAGGGGCTGGAGTAGGCCTTTGTGATGGTCAATGTTCCTTCAACCTATGCAACAACAAAAAACAATTTTTGGTGTAATTTTTTTTTGGAATTGATACACTTGTAATTTGACTGTGCATATATATTCAAATATTCTTGTCTTATAGATTACATAAGTATTGCTCTGTAAATGTTATAAATTGGTGAGATGCATTTCTAGATATGGGTAGATACTGACAGTATGACAAAGGCCTTAAATACTTATGGAAGTGTTTTCAAAGGCTTCGAATTTAAAGTTTAATAAAATTTACATCAAACTTGTAGCTCTGCAATTTGGAAACTAGGTCAAAAGGTATTTAGAAGGAAGCAAAAAACTTGCAATACATAGTTTACACTAGGTCATATCTAGGAAGTATGACCACGGTTTGCAATACATGCAACGTACAATTTTTAATAATCTAAACCAACATGTGGATCTCCTGCTAATTAAAAGCTATAGAATTTAAGATTAACACACTTCTAAGTTCTTAGTAACATGGACAAGACATTGTTTGGGGTTTCTTATTGGGCCTTGATATACATTAGTGAGTAATTTAGGTATTGCATAGATTCTAGAGTTTCAAACTTCTTATAGTGCTGGTTCATCTATCACTTTATTGCTGTATTAAATGTGAGGAGTTACAAAAGAGGAGCTGAAGAGGCGATTCACAGAACTTGGGAACTAGTTTTAGGTGAAATCAGAATTGATCAAGTAGCTAAAAATTTGGGTTTCTTTAAAAAGAAACAATGCAAACAGCTTAAAAAAATGATTTTTAAGTAGACAACAGTTATAAAACTGTATTTCCTAGCTTGTAAACTCGGATGTCAAGGGCTTTTTTAAAAATTGGAAGCTTGGAAGATTCAGTTTCCAATGTGAACAGAATTTTTTTTAACAATTCATACAAGGCATGTCCAACACTGAGCAAGGCACTACAACATTGGAGAATAAGTGAGATGCTTGCTGCAACTTGGAGAAAACATTATCAATGATTGCAGTGAGGCAGCAATTGTGAGGAATATGCAGTGAATAGAGATGCAAGCTCTTGTTGACATGAGCTTGCCTTATTTCAGAAGTTGTGCCTGTGGAAATAGACAGTATTATCTTTATTGCTTTCATTTTGTGCGTAGTTTGCTGGTTTAGACAAACATCAATGTTTAAGGCATGTCTTATAGGATATTTTTAATGTTCCTAATAGTTTACTTGTAAGAACTTGTTTTAGGAAAGTATAAAAAGCTCCAATAAAATCAACTGTTTTCCTCTGGGTATTTTACCATGTACAAGGCTGCAACTGAAAAACACAGTTTGCTTCTCTTCTAGTGGAGGGTCAAGGAATGGAAGGCATGGTTTTGATAATCAATGCCAAGGCCAAATAATTTCTCAATGCCTGATTGACTAGTTTGAACTCTTAGGGATACAGTATTAGGGGTTTAAATGAATGACGTAGACTATTCTAAAAAACCTTGCTCGTCTTCACAGGAATGAGACATGCCCATGCATAAAATGCAAGGAAATGTTTTCATAATTACAGGGGGGAAAGCTCAACATAGTGGAAAGATATATATACTGCAGAATTTCTCAATTCTGGAAAGAAATATATACTGCAGAATTTCTCAATTCTGGAAAGAAATATATACTGCAGAATTTCTCAATTCTGGAAAGAAATATATACTGCAGAATTTCTCAATTCTGGTCTCTTTGTGAATGTGATATTATGCTGTAAAATTTCAGAGTAATAGCTGCAGCAATTTCATGTGGAAAAATAAAGTATGGCAAAGGAAAATTTTACCTGCTACTGATATTATGCAGGTGTTTCATGAGTGTTGGCTGCAAAGGAATATTTTTTCTCTAGTAAATTGCTTCTAAGTTTTGCATGCATTAAAACAGTTGGAAAGTATAAAGTTGATTCAAGAACAGCTTTGCTATTAGTACCTTCATTGTTGTAGTCAGAAGTAGTTGTAGGCATTCCAGAGATCTTTTTGCTTTTACGCTGGTCACAAAAGTGGATTGGGTGTTGCGCAAGCTCTTGTCTATGCTTTCGCTCCGCTTTGCCAGGTTTTTGAACAAGTATATTGCTGGTTCTTTCCTTCGGATTTTATTTTCAATGATATGAAAGTCTGCTGCAAGTGTTTGGAAAATATATACCTGTCATCCAGTAAGTGAATTAACATTTAGTTTATTTTGTAATGGAATTGCTATTAAGTAATTGTTGTAGAGAGTGTGAGCCTTACCCGAGCTTTGTCATTGGGTGAGTTACCATCTGTAATGTCAATGATAAATTGGTTCCCTATTTGTTGGCATGATGTACAAATGGCAGCTATGGTTGTAGTCGCATAGTGGTCAGTAGTGGAGAGTAGTTGGTGGATGCTTGAGTTTGGGATAAACATATGGTGAGGGAAAATACAATCAATAGATTGTATGGTTGTGTTTTTAGTAATTAGCAATATGAAGTCACAATCGCAGTGGTCGTAGTCACTTTTTGGAGCTATAGTAAAGTTTGTTATGTGGATAGCTTTTTGCGGGATTATGCTAGGCTCATGGGTTTTAATGAAGGGTGCCATAATGTTGACAGTTATTGTCAGCTCGCCTTTTTTGGCTATGAGGTCCACTCGCAACAGTTCTTTCCCTCGTTGTCTTGTCGAGGACTGTTTTATATGCAGCCATGATGTCACCCTCAAAAATTTCTCCGAATTTGTAGTTGTTGATATCGTCAATAGATACTAGTGTTGGGCTTTCATTCCTCGGTCTGCACATTTTTTCCCAGAAGTAGTAAGTCAATTAGGAGTGAATAGCAATAATGTGAATAGAGAATGAAATATGTAAACAACATACCTCTTTGGTGATTGTTGTGATGGAAGGTCAGCTTGGGCAGTTGAAGTTGCATCTGACATGGTGTCTACAATGACAAAAGTTCGATAATAAATAGCAGCTTAAAAAAAAAAGACTATGGTTTTAGTTTTGTACACAATACAAGTAGAAGTATCAAATACCTTTTCTAATGTTTTTTGGAGTGTAGTTTGTATTTGCAATTGCTTTTGAAGTATGTAGTTTGCTTTGTTACAAAATTGGAAACGAAATTAAAAGTGCATTATGGTCAGTCCAATATGCATGACTAATTTCAGCGGTGATTTTTGTAATATCCACATTTGTCCAGCATTGGTCTATTTGTGTGTTGTTATCGGTTGTTGCAATGGTTGGTACAAGGAAAAGGTTTTGTTGATGCATTTCATTGCGGAGTTGGGTTTGTTTGGTTTTGTCCTTTGACATGTCAATGTTGAAGTCACCAACTATTATAAGTAGCGTACCTGTTGGTAAAGTAGAGGTGATGTCTTCTAAGAATCTTGTAATGTTTATTAGCGGGCTCAATGGTTTCAAATATATGTTTGCAACTCGTATATGTGTATTTAAGTAGCAAATGTCAATTGTAGTACTTTCAATGTGGGATGTACTAAATGTTGTAATGTTGTGTGGGCTGTTTTTTTTATTGTAGCACGTAAGAAGTCCGTGGATATTCATGATTGGGAAAACGTTGAATATTTGCAAGAGAGTTGTATCGGTTGGCATTTTTCCAGTTTGTGTTTCTTGCAAGCAGACTATGTCTGACTGCATTATTGCAAAATCGTGTGTTATGTGCTGCATATGTAGTGCTAAGCTTCTGGTATTAAGTGAGACAAATGCGTAAGTGCTCAGGTCGTGTTTGTGTGAAATTGTATAATGGTGTCCATTTCGAAGAATGTATAAGCCTATGCATTTCAGTTTGTACGTCAGTGGAAAGTACGAAGTTGGTTTGTTGTAGTTTATGTATAAGATACAATGATTCAATATTTTTTACACGTGAAAGTGCTATGTATACAAGACCATGGAAATTCACTTTGTGGGGGTCCAAAGTCCAGTGCATTCATTGTCAGTCCTTGGGCTCTATGTATAGTTCTGGCACAGGCTATTTGTACGGGAAACTGATGCCGAGTAATAATTTGTTTGCTAATTTGAATTTGTTTTGTAATTCTTGTTATAGGAGTGAAGTGTTTACTAATTTTTTTCTATGTACATGGTTTCCATTTTTGCACGTTCGTATTTACCAATGTCAATGTTGTTAAATTCTATCCAAAGTAAATCTGGTGTTCCAATTGTAAAAGCTTTGAAAATTCCATCTGTTCCATTTACTAAACCATCGTTTATGTTGTAGTTGCCACTAATCAATTCTATTCGAATGTCTTGTTTTAGCGTTATAGTTTTTGGTAGCACTGGTTTTTTGGTAGGTATTAAGTCAGTGTCAGTGAGGTTAGATTCTATGTAGTCAATTACATTTAATGTGCACATTTCTCCTGGTAAAAGCATAAGCATGTGTTTATTGTGGCGGTCGACATCAACGTTTTTGTGGAATAAGTATGGGAAGCTTGGGTCTAGTGGCGGGGGTCTGTAGCAATGGTGGTTTAAGTATTGAATGTCTGCATTTGTTTGTGTGCAAGTCCTAATACGGTTTAGGATCGATATGAACATGCAATTTTGTTGTCGCATTACATGGTCCAATTGAAAGCATTTGACGTAGTCTTGCCAAAACGTATATTGTATTGTTTCATTGTTCATGTTTGGTTTTTTAAATAGCCATGAGTCTAGAATTGGTTGTGCTTGGTATAAGTCTCCACAGAAAATTGTGTTCACATTTCCGAAGGGTTTGGTTGGCTTATGCATAATTTCGTGTAGGCGTTTGTCTATGTTAAATAACATGCGGCTTCCAATTAACGATACTTCGTCAATTAGTAGTATCTGTAACTCACTGTAGCGTTTGGTCATAGTATCTAAAGTATTTGCGTTTAATGGCAACATCTTTGACATTCGGTAAGGTAGCTGGAAAATAGAATGAGCAGTTGAACCATTGACATTGTACGCTGCTTTTCCAGTGTATGCTACGATAATGCCTTTTACTTTTAGAGGGTCGCTATTTAATTGTCTATTGTAGAAGCGGCAGATTTCTTGGTATATTACTTTTGCAGTGTACGTTTTGCCTGTGCCTGCACCTCCTGTTAAGAATAAATGGAATGGCTCATTAGGAGCTAATAACTTTTTCGTGCTAATATCCTTTACTATAATTTTTTGTTCTTCATTTAACTGTTGTTGCAAAGCAAAGTACTGGTCAGTATCCATTAAGAAAGGAATTTTGCTTATGTTGAAGCTATTGTTTGGTAGGGTATACTTTGTTTTTTTTTTGTAGCATATTGAAGATCCGACCCAATGTCATATTGTTCAAAGTGTTTAGGACCATTAAGGTCATTTACACTTTCATAGTCGAATGTCAAGTTGGGTTTGATTTCAATGTTATAAGCAACGGGTATCTATGTTTCCCCATTGAGTATCTGCTTGTGCTATGAATTGGTTTTCATTTTCAGTTACTAAAGTTTGGTAGGAAGTAAATGTTAAGCACCATGTGTCGAAATTATGTTTCAATGAGTCTTCTGGTTCACGAAATGGCATAAACAACATCATTTTTTCTCTATAATAGTTTTCTACATCGACATGTTTATTGTATCTTAGATAATGTATGATTTTAGCTTTTTTACAGCGTTTCAGGCTTCCTGCTGTTTTTGTATAGTATGCAGCGAATTCTGCTAGGCAAAATGCTTTCTAATGATGTAGGCCTTGCATTGTATTTGTCACTAATTGAAGCACATAAAACATTTTCAGAATTTTCATGCTCTTTAGCAATCAACTTAGGAGGTTTTAAAATGAATGTTCTACTTGTAATTGGAGATGTGTTTATGAAAATAGTTTTTCTAGATCCATAATGCAACGGGCAATGAAAGCACAATGTGCACTGCTTGACGTGTGGACATTTTTTGGTAATTAAGTAAACTACTTCCTAAACGGCGTATGAATTGCATTTCACTTTCATTATTCTTTGTTGCGTCTTCTCGTATTTTCTGAATAAGCAGTCGTTAATTTTCGGTCTAATTTAGTCATGTATGATGTACAATAAGTTGGCAGCTGAATAAGCATCTAGAATGAATTGTGTATCTATATTTGCATACCATATATGTGGTACTTTTCTGGCAAATGCATTTGTCCACATATCATGTGGATGTCTCTTTAAGATTATGGTAGGACGAATGAGAAGAGATTGTAATAGTGAAAGATATGTTTCCCTACTTAAGTTATGATCTTTAAGAAATGCAGTAAATGTTATGCAGTAGATATATTTTTTTGTTTGTAGACTTTGGAAAAATTGTTTTGCTATGTTTTTTGTTATGTCATCTATATTTTCTAAAGGTTTTGGTATTGTGGTCTTATCCATGGGTGGTGATGGGAAATTAAATCTGCAATGCGAGTTTGCGTGTTTTGTACATGTTTCCGTATGGTAGTGGGTTTGCATTTTTGCCAAATTCGTGTCAAGTAGTGCTGAATTTGTAGAGATGTATTTGTCTATAAATGTTTGTATTTCTTCATTTGCACTTTTTCCATAAACAGGAGCATCCTTCACCCATAGCATAAAATGATGACATGTTCGTTTCCACGGTTTTGAAATTCTGTTACAAAGAAGAAGTCTAAGACTTTTACAAATAGCATATCATTAGTTAGCATCAATTTTTTGAATGCATTTATCCTGTGGTTAAAGTAACGGCTACAGATTACTGGGTTTTTCCTTATAGTTGCATCGATGTTATCATCGTCAATGTTTTTGCTATGTCTTTTGTTTTTAGCAGATAGTGCACATAGTGCATTGCATAGTGAGGGCCATAAGTGATCAACACTTGTTAGGGTAACAGAAAAAGTTGGTGCACCTAGTTGTCTTATCATTGCAAATTATGTTCTTCCTGGTTTTTGCTAAATAATCAGGTGAAGTCCCATGATGGTTTTATCAAGCTTGTAAATCCTATTGACGATTTAAGGATGTTGGCCACCCCTGATTTACAAGTTTTTTAGGTCTTTGGCATATCATTTTTTTCCCTTGTAATTGCCCTTTGCGTATGCATATCCATGCACAGCTTGAAAACTTGTTGCAAGATAACTTTAATTGCTTTGAAGAAAAAGATTGGTAGTATGAGTTACAAAGTCATTTCTACAGTGTAGTAGTTCCCATTTTGCTATTTTTTGGTAACGAAATCTTTTTGTAATATCATTGTCATGATGCATTCCATAGTATAAAGTAGGAAAACTCATTTCTTCACAAAATGTGTCCTCGAAAAGACCTAAGGGTTTGAATCCTTCTGATGGTGCAATTGTAAGAACATTTTCCTGAAGGTCTTTTATCGAATGAGCATTTTCATAAGCATGTACAACTGTTTCTGTGATGGGTTCAAGCCTCGATGTCATTAGGATTGTAATCTATTTCTTCAATATTTACAATGTTGTTTACTACATCTACAATTTGTGTTTCAAAGTTACTTTGCTATGTTATTGATAATAACTACATGATTGTCAATATACAAGGGGACATTTACATAGTCCATTAATGCATGCATGATGTAGTTAGGCCTAACATTACCTCTTAGATATGCACTTTTATACTCCAACTTTCTTTTTATCTGAATTGCAATTGTTTTGGTTTTCATTTATTTTTTTTGGCAATGCCTCTTGTGCCCGGTTGAAATCGACATGCACATTAATAAGCGTTCTAATAAGACCGAACTGTGGCCTTTTGTATCCAAGTTGCCTTATTTGTGAAAATGGCATTCGTAAAGCAACAAGTCTTTCTTCTAAAAGGATTAATCTATGGACTGAAGATATTTTTGCATTTCTTCTTATGTTGAAAGGCGCTACAAATTTAGGAAGCAATTGATGTTGAATGGCATTATTGCATTGCTTACATATCTTGTCCCCTAATGTAAGTTTTTTTATTGATATGTCACTAGATATAGATGAAAAAGCATTGATAGTACTATTGGTAATCATGGTTATGTCTTTTTTGAAATGGAAGGATTCACAAAGAGCACAGGCATATGTTGGGCGTATCTTCTATAGCACGGACGTATGTTGTAATTGTTTTATCAAGTTTGTTTGTTTTGTTGTTGCATTGCATGTTTTTGACCTTGTGTTTTCCTTATGTGGGCTTTTTAAATGGTGCAATTTTATAGTAGCACTTGTATTTGCATTTGCAACAGGAAATGGCAAAGTTGTATGTTGAGTACACCTGGGTGAGTCATTTTCATCTGTTGCAGGAAAGTGCATTTGTTTGGTCATTGCATTTTCTATTTTGTCTTCTTGTTGAGTTACTTGGTCCTTTCCTTTTGTTTTTCTTATTTGGGATTTAAAATGGTGGAATCTTGTATTGGTGCATACATTTGCCTTTACGGTGACTGATAGTAATGTTGAATGTTGCTTAAACTTGGTTGACTCACTTTCATTGTTTCTTGCCAATTGCATTGCATTGGTCATTGTGTTTTCTATTGTTTTGTGCATTGTTTTTTCTGTTGTTCTATGCAAATGACTTAATGGCTCATAATGAATATGGCCTGTATCTTATTTCATATGTTATGACATTAAAGGTTCTTTTTGGTTGGAGACAAAATTCATATACATGAACAATTTTTTTAGTTGTTGCTAACCATTTTTGGATTTTTGCTTGGAGAATATGGGAAAGCCATAACAAACATAAATCGCTACTTTCAATACCGCTTGTTTGGTATGGTATTCCAACTAAAGAAAGATATATTTGCGGGTCAAAAACTTGATTTTCTGTTGGCTGCCCAAAGTCTGGTTTGCATAGCTGTAAGAATTTAATTGCGTATGTATATTTTCCTAAAATTGCATTAAATCAAAGATTGTGCCATATACCGGTGAAGAGCTATTGCATTAAAATTTTGGCTATTGTCAGTAGACTAATTGCAGTAAACATGCTCTCGCCACAGTCATTACTAAATACATGTGTTTTTCCATGAAAAGGCCAGGAGTTTGCTATTGCACGAAGCAATGGCATTCCAAATAGGAGTTAGATCATTACAAGTATGTGATAACTTTGTATGGGTATCTACAATTTGCTGTGGGATTATTATGGTACAGAACAATGGCTCATAGTGGCCACAAGTTGGGTTTCTATCGTGAAATAATATTGAATATGGTGGTGTTAATGATTCTTTGTTAAAGTGAAGGTATTTTCTTTTGTGAGTGACTGACCATATGCAAATTGAAATGTTTAGCCATTTAGACAGCCAATGGATACAAAATGTATCACCCCATAATCCTATTTCAATGCCATCTCTATTTGCATTTGCAGAAAGCCGCATTCTACGCAAGTAAGTGTCTTTTTCATATATTCTATGCAAATCGAAAAGCATATCAACATGCAATTCATTTTCATATGATGATATTGCTGTTGGGTCCCTATTGGTTAAGCATGATCTAAAATAGTCTATGGTACCCATACGCAATTCAAGTGACGTATACTGAAAATGCAGCAATACTTGAATTGTGTCGAAAAGACAATCACCTGCGTTGTAATTGAATGATGTACTTTGAAACAAATGATCGTATTGCAATGCACTTTCAATATCAACAAATGATGGCATATTTTGTGGCATATATGTTTCAGCATTGATTACTTCCTTTTCATCTGTACCTTTTTTTGTAGGGAGTTCTGTTACTATATTGGAAATCGAAGTGGGTTCAAGTTAAGTTGTTTCATATTTCTTAACATGTTTTCCTAAATTGTTGTGACTTTGTTTTCACTTGCGCAATTTGTTTTTAAGTATATGCAAATTTTGAAACCTTATTTCTATATGATTCACAATTTTACCCATTTTTGTAACGAGTTATGTAACCTTAAATTGAATAGCTACAGTAGGAAACGTAATCTTTTATAAAATTCAAATGTACATGAATTGTATCAGACTAAACATCAAATTGAGAAGATATTGTAGATGGTATTACATACCTTTACAAATGTAACCGTAAAAGTAATGTGAATTTCTTACAGTTTTCTTGGGCTGTTATGGGAATTTGATACCTGTGTCCAAAAAAACATATCATTTGTAACAACAATGTCCTCAAATTAGTAATCATGTAAATTCAGGAAGATATACAGACACAGTTTCAAGTTCTTAAAACCTTTTGATTTCCTATCTTCTAAACAATTCATTATGATGCACAAATTAAATATGCTTCCAATGTTCTGTATAGATTTCTACTAACATCCCTAGACAAGAAACCAAAATCATGGTATTAGGCCTTTAGTAAGTTTTCAATTCCCATGTCAAATAAAAAATTTAAAATTATAGTTCACGAAACATGAAACTGTATTTTTATGCACTTTTAAATTTAAAAGTATTGTATAGCCCTCATTCTAACATCTGCATCGAGTTGTATGCTCATAAATAGAAATAAATCTTAAATTCTGTTTGGTCATGTTCTAAACTGTTTTAGTATGTACAAAGAGTGGGAGCATTGTACTGCAAAATCCATCTGGATTGCATATATTGCAATTATCTACAATGCCAGTAGATACCATCATATGGTTTTTAACGCATTCTTTGAAACAGTACATGTGCAATGTAGGTATGCTTTGATTAGTTTTGCCATAGATGTCTACTAGAGCAGTTGCAACTACATCAGGCATTAGAATTTCAAATGCAAGTACCCTGTAAGATATCATTAAAGCTTTGATGACTGTAAATGCATGATTCTGCTTACTACACACAATTGCTCTGAAGATTACATATTTGTAATGACTGCGATGCCTGTATTTTCATGACCATGGTTTCACAAGGAAAAACACTCCACTGATTTCAATGGGCACATGTGATTAAATGGCATTTGCTAGACACAACTTTTCCATAAAAAACAGATGTTAAATGTATGTCAAGTACAATGTTTTCGATAGATGCCAGTAAAGATTTGAGCAAGTACAAGAAGAAGACAGTTTCTCATGACAATACAATTATTACAGTATAGTAGAAGACATGGTTATCCTTACAAGGTCTTCATGGTATTTCACCATATGCAACAAACAGGTTTTCAACCTATTGAAAAATCGTCAGGCCTTGGCTACCACAAATGGCTCTGGTTTGTTTGTTTTATTCTAACAATTTGCTAGAAATACTCAACAAAGAAGACAACAGAGGGTATAAATCCTACACTGTGGGCACATTTGAATTATGGAACCATTGCAACATTGTTATTTCCCTCTTTGTATCTAAGGATTCTCTGATCAGAATTTGAATTGAAGAACTTTGAATTCTTTTATACTACTCATATTGCCAACTTGTGTTTTTAAAGGAGAAGAGGAGGTTATACACTTATACTGAACAGAAATAGCATGGAAGTTTCTTATAAAGCTTTTCTAATTTTTTTTGCCCCTTTTTTGTCAACATAGGCTTAGATTGTTATTTTTTGTGGAATTTTATGTATGTTTAAAAGCATATTAATTGTGTTAGAAGGGTTATATTATATTAAAAAAATATCAGACAAGATAACAAATGTTTGACAAAATGCCTCAAAGAAATGTGGGCTCATGGAATACCATGATTGCAGGATATGCACAATATGAATTTATTGAAAATGTGTTATAATTACTTAGAAACATTCATACAATTGCAATTGAGGTTAGATTTAGAGCCAAATTACAACCTTTATCAGAGGAAATTCCACAACCTTTGTCAGCATTCTCCCTGCCTGTGCCAAAATGGGATTTACTTTGGAACAGGATATGGACATCCATCAAAGCATAATGCGATCAAAGGAATTTTGACTGATGTAGTGGCAACTACCTGGTAGACATGTATGCAAAATGTGGAATTACTCATAGACAAGGCATGTGATACTGTTAGCTGAGAAACATTCATGCAATTGCAATGTGGGCTCATGGAATAGCCAAATTTGCACAATTTGTCAGCAATATGAATGCTTGTGCCAAAATGGTGAGTTTTGGAACTGTTTGATATGGAATTACCATCGAAAGCATGTGATCATCAGAGGAATTTTGACTGATTGTAGGACATATGCATACTAGAATTCTGCAAAATGTCAGGAAGCATTTGTAAGGCACTGTTAATCTGATTGATTACAATATGCCTGCAAAGAAATGTGGGCTCATGGAATACTATGTTTATAGAATATGCCACATATGGATTCGTAGACTATGCACTTGAACTATTTTGATAGACATACCTCGAAGAGATGTGATCTCAATTCCAGGAGTTCCAACTGCAATTGTAGGATCCTGCTTTTAAGGTTTCCTGTTCGCAGGTATGTTGTAGCTACTGCATTTACGACCTGTGCTATTAAAAGATAGTGCAGATAGTGTATTGAAACTTGGAATCACTATTATCCGATTGTAGAATTTCTATTTAGGAACAGTAGGTGTAAGCCAACTACGTATTTACTTGTAGTTCTCATACAAATGTTTCAATGGTTTGTAGGACAGTAGACTTCCACTAGGAGGGTAAATAATATTTTAGGACTGAATCCAGATTTGCTATGTTGGGTAAAGTAAGTATTTTCAATGACGTAAGTAGATTTAGTATAAATAGAGTCGCCTCGAACTTTTAACAGTATCAGATTGGGTAATTGTGCTTACTGCAAATTGTTGTGGAAAAGGCATATACAGGTGTGTAGCAGCCTTTCCGAAACTAATGTCCTTCCAAGGCACCAAGAGAGCGAAAATTGCATGATGGATTCCTGACAAGTTATGTCCTTATGTGCATTTTGTGGATAGCAACCGTCAAAAATTTTGACTGATTGTGACCTGAAGTGTGACATAGTCAGATAAGGACCAAATATTGTTATGAGATGTTCCATTTGGGAGTAACATTGATAGCTTCCAATGAACATACAACATTTACACCAAAAAGGTCTCTTCTGGTCTTACATTAATTCAGCAAAATTTCTAAGAATGACTTAAGCAAGAATGTGATTGCATCACCACGGGGGGTTGTAAGAAGTAAAAAAAAAATTGTCAACACATGCTAAGTAAGATACAATTATATAACTATAATACTAAGATGTACTGATTCCCTATCGCAGTGCATAGCTATTTCTATAAGAGGTTATATGAATCTAGATACAATGCTAGAATAAAGATTACACCATTGATTTAAAAAAATGTGCATCTACTTCCAAATTGCAAAAATCCCTGATTCCTATGAATGAATAAACTGATTTCTGGAAGAGGTGTCAATCGATGTATACTACAATATGTAGCCATCTCCCAATCCAATAAAGGCAATAGGAGTTCTTGAAAGAAAAACAGATGGGAAGACCATATTCCAGTCTAATAGACATGCATTCACAAGGAAAGACAACATAGAAGTCATAAATTATGTAACTAGAAGTATCTCTAGAAGGCAAATCCATTGTGACACATAAAGATCACCTACTGCCTAAGTACATAAATTCCTAATAACAGAGGTACTTCCCTAATGCATTAGTACACATATATCATGCAGTGCTCTAATGACAGTGCAACCATTAGGAAAAATAGACATTTCGGCATCTACTTTCTAAAAGAGGTGCAATGCCGCCAAAATAATGTACTGCAAATATTGACACCACAGAGGTTATAAAGAACATAAATTATGAGATTTCTCGACTCCCTAATGTTTTAAGATCAATTCTTGGACAAATGCACACATTGATACATTTTTATTAAGACTTGAGTAGACATGGGAAAGAATTGCCCCTTCTGAGTATGATTGAAAGGTATGCTACACGATAAATTGCCCCTGCACTCCCAGCGTGACCGTGGTATTTCTATAAGAAATTATGCACAGAGAGTTTCACCATCTAAGATGAACTGTAATAGGAGATTCTGTACTAATCTAACTAGGAAGCTAAGTTTTGCATCTAGGATATGGACATGGTATTTCTAGAAGTGTAATTGCCTATAGGAATTTGACTCATGTAGTTGCTCCTGCCTGGTAGACATGAATGCAAAATTGTGGAAGCATAGACATTCTCATATATTTAAAATGATTTGCAAAGATTTGTGCAGTGTAATTTTGCACCAGACATTTTTAGAAGAGATACAATAAATATAAATCAACTACTGAGGAACACTATGATATTAATTTTGTAGATTTTTAAGAACCAAAAAACACCCCTACAGATTCATCAGGAAGGGTTCAATCTGATTTATGGAAAGTTTCAAATCAAATATGGAAAATATAATCCAGTCCAATAGCCTTGATCCTCATTAAAGAATGTAAGGCATGATAGTGTGATATCTCTAATTCCCAGTATAACAAGGCAATTCTAGAAGACCAGAAGCACAATGAATCTAAAGCAAATGCAGTATGAAAGTTAATTGGATATTGTATAGCAGAGTATGTCTATAACAAAGGTGCAATGAATCTAACCCAAATGCAGAAGGAAAGTTTACAATTAAATTGATATTTCCGCATCAATTGTTCAGCACCGCATTCCAATCCAAGAGGTAGATGTTGTTGAATATGAGCAGAGGGAAGCCCTTAATCACTGCCAAAGCAGCCTCAAATTGCATCTATGTGCCTTATTTCTCAGAGTGTGCCTATATCTGTATAGATGTCTACTAGAGTAGTTGCAACTACATCAGACATTCTTTCAAATGCAAGTACATGTAAGAACTCATTATGCTTTGATGACTGTAAATGCACATTTTGCTTACTACACACAACTGCTCTAAAGATTACATATTTGCAATTACTGCAGGCCTGTATTTTCATGACCATGGTTTCACAAGGAAAAACACTCCACTCTTTCATTGGGCACATGTGATTAAATGGCATTTGCTAGACACAACTTTTCATAAAAAATAGATTTAAATGTATGTCAAGTACAAATTTTTGATAGATGCCAGTAAAGAGTTCGAGCAAGTAAAAGAAGAAGACAGTTTCTCATGGAATACAATTATTATAGTATACAGAAGACATGGTTATCCTTACAAGGCAGTCATGGTATTTCACCATATGCAACAAACAGGTTTTCAACCTAATGAAAAATAGGATACCGCAAATGGCTCTGGTTTGTTTGTTTTATTCTAACAATTTGCTAGAAATACTCAACAAAGAAGACAACAGAGGGTATAAATCCTACACTCTGGGCACATTTGAATTATTGAATTATTGAACATTGTTATTTCCCTCTTTGTATCTAAGGATTCTCTGATCATTATGAATTGAAGAACTTTGAATTCTTTTATACTACTGATATTGCCAACTTGCGTTTTTAAAGGAGAAGAGGAGGTTATAAATTTATACTGAACAGAAATAGCATGGAAGTTTCTTATAAAGCTTTTCTATTTTTTTTTGCCCCTTTTTTGTCATGATAGGCTTAGATTGTTCATTTTTGTGGAATTTTATATGTGTGTTTAAGTTTATTTGAAGATAACTATTAATTTTCATTATCAGATAAATGATATTTTTTTAATTTAATAAGAGGAAAAAATATTAAATTAAAAAATTATCAGCCAGGAGACAGTGGAGGGTAAGGATATAGGTGTGCATGTATGCTCAAAATTCCTCAAAGGAATGTGGGCTCATGGAATACCATGTTTTCAGGATATGTACAATATGAATTTATTTAAAACGTGTTATAATTACTTAGAAACATTCATGCAATTGCAATTGACAGATGTAAAGCCAAATTCCACAACCTTTGTCAGCATCCTCCCTGCCTGTGCCAAAATGCGAGCTTTGGAATAGGATATGGACATCCATCAAAGCATAATGCATAGAGGAATTTTGAATGATGTAGTTACAAATTCCTGGTAGACATGTATGCAAAATGTTGAAGCATAGACAAGGCACGTGAACTATTTGATAAAACGCCTCAAAGAAATGTGGGCTCATGGAATACCATGTTTGCAGAATATGCACACTATGAATTTGTTTAAAATGCATGTGAAATGTTTGATAGAATGCCTCGAAGATATGTGATCTCAAGGAGTTCCATGATTGCAGGATATGCATAAAAAGCCCATGAATTGTTTGATAGAACACCTCAACGAAAATATTTTGTACCAACCAATGCACCATCTTTAGTCCTGCCATAAATTTGGATATGATCCTAACTACATACTGCCATTTAGAATTCTTATTTCCAAGTAGATGAGGCTGCCTTTTATTCATCATGTCTAATAATTTAACTTCAGTTGTTGTCATTGTTTCCTTGCAATCTTTCATCTTGTACGCCTAAAGTAAATATCATACATATTTTGATTCTTGTTCATGTGCCTCGTCTATGCTTCCACATTTTGCATACATGTCTACTAGGCAGTTGCAACTACATCAGTCAAAATTCCTCTATCCATTATGTTTTGATGGATATCCATACCCTGTTCCAAAGCTCCCATTTTGGCACAGGCAGGGAGGATGCTGACTAAGGTTGTGGAATTTGGCTTTACATCTGCCAATTGCAATTGCATGAATGTTTTTAAGTAATAATAACATATTTTCAACAAATCCTTTTTGGGCATATTCTGCAATCATGACTATACATGAAACCACATTTTTTCAGGAATTCTGTTGAACAGTTCACGTGTCTTGTCTACGGTTCAACATTTATAGTATATACACAGCGCTGGTGTTTAAACTACTTCTCACAAGCGGCTATTGGAAATTTCAAGCATTCTCTGACTGAAACAGAAAAAGAAGACAAAAGCGACAATTTTAAAACAAATTGACTCGAGAATCTTAGATATTGAGGACCTGAAATCGGGTACTTTGGGTTTAAAAACATCTTTTCTTCTCAGTCTCTTTGGCATTCTTTGAGCAAATAGCTTTCATACAAAATTAGGGGATTTGTCTTTGTATGCAATTAAATCTGGTTAAGGGATCAAAACGTAGAAGACCCAGAAGTTGCAGGGCTGGGGGCACTCAATAATCGATGGAGGTCAGAGATCCATACAACGGAAAAAAACCTACCAGCAATTGAACACAACCATGAAAACAGGAAATGAAAAGAAAACAAGAAGGGAAGCATGCCTCAGTGTACTCACTTCTTCCACAGTTGTAGCCGCCTTTGTCGACAGATTCAAAACAAAATAACAATGATATCTCCCGATCTGCAAGCTCCCGCAACAAACGTCCGATACAGTAAAAAAAAACCTGCTTCTCTTCGATACTGCCATGTATACAGGTTGCTGCATGCAGGAGGCCAAGTGTGAATCTCAAAGCACAATAGCAACCACCACTGCAACGACCAGTAGGGAAAGAGTAACAGAAAATACCTTTGCTACATGTCAAAATAAAAGAGGAAAATAAAACTTTATTAAACCCGGTCATATCTGCGGCAGACGGTGGAGGGAAATCGGTCAATGAGGGAACAGGAATCAACCAATCATCGATGATGGAATTCGAACATTTACCTACCGCTACCAATAGTTAAAGCAAATATTTACCAAAACATTAGCATATGTATATTGAACTGCACACCAAAACAAATTAATAACAACATGCGAAAACATTAGTATCCTGCGCAGCAGGTACTAAAAAAGAAAAATCAAGTTAAACATCCTCACTCATTATCATTTCCATAACTACATAAAAGAAAAAGTAATTCAATGTTTTTAACACATGTCGTGTCAATATGTAAAAAACCAAAAAATAGTAGATTAACCTGGAACAGTTGGGGCCGTCTGAACAACATGAGGTTGATCGAAATTGATTCCATGAATGTGGGGATAAGCTTTCACTATGTGTGCTAATGCCATTCTCTTTCCTCCGCCCACATCTACCAAACTCTTCACTTCTTTAAAACCGTCGTAGCAATTCAGAATCTGTTCCATCTCCAGATATGTAAGTGCGGACATGTTGTCATTCACAAGATTGTTAACACGAGGTTCTTCCTTTCCATAAGCCCACAAGTCTTTTCCATGAGCCTTCTCGAACCCATTGCACACTGCGAGCTTTTGAGGGGACTCAGGGAGTTTGGCCGGAATTTCATGAAGAGAAAGCGATGCATCAGGGCCTACATTTGCAATAATATTAGGGATGTTGAGACGCACCGTAGATTTCAAAATAAGAGTGGGAACGAAGGAGAAAATGTTCTCTAGAGCTTCATGCATATCACTCCCATTCATTTCCATTTGATTTGCTTAATGAATGTCTGCACTATGAATAACTAGTACGGGGAGAAGTTATTATATAGACAATGCTTTGCGGAAACTTTCTTCTTGTTTTCTTCGATGTTAGAGTTGTTCAGGTGTAGTGCCCACCATATGTAAAAATAATAATAATAAAAAACAAAATAAGTTGAGGTGAGTTGTTCTAAGTGGTATTAGTTAAGGGGTGGATTTTTTTATGGAGACAGGAATGGAGTAGGTAACCCCCATGTGAAGGCATATGGGCCAGTCATAAATGTCTTTTCATAATAATAATACAATCACTGGGTAAGTGCATGAAGTTGGTGGAAAATTCCGTGGACATAAAAACCCGAAATAAAGGAACCGCGATCGCGGTTTACATACCGCAATCATGGTTTTTAAACCACGATCATGGTTCCTGAATTCCAGGTTCGGTAACTACCAAACCTAAAACTGTGATTGCGGAACTCTGAGACAAAAATTAGTAGTCCCGCGACTCCTTATTTTCCTCATTTTTCATTTCAAACCACGATTTTTCGTAAACATTTTTCACTCGCGCTTTGAATACCACCTCAAAATTGTTCATCGAACTTCTGGATAGTGATAGATTCAACCATGCCGCCAAAACGAGGAGGTAAGTCCCTGATTGTAATTTTTTTTTGCATTTTAGGTTTTTTTTTTGCATTTTCATGGGTTTTTTGAAATGTTTGTTTATGTATACAATTTTCTTGTTTTATCAGTTGGTCGGCAAGCTCAAAATCGTGAAAACGGTCAAAACATTCCTCAAAACCCACCGAACATTCCTCAAAACACTCTAAACATTCCTCAAAACCCTCCTCCAAACATAGATCCGCCTCCTGTGGCTCCTTCTGTCCCCACTGAGCCAGCAGGAACGCAAGATAATATCATTGGAAGAATCCGAGAAAATAAAACTTTCATTGAGAACCTAATTCAAACTATAAGACAAAATCATGCTACATATCCATCTTACATGACTTTAGCCAATACATTGCAAACATTGATTGGCAAAGTCGAGTCTACAACCAACCAAATACATAGATGGAACACCTTTAGAAGTGACTGTAGGTGGTGGTATGCGGATAAACTATCCCATGCCGCCGTCAAAGACAAAAAAATGGAAAAGACCTCATTTTTGCATTATTTATCGACCCTAGAACTAATGCACCCTCTGCAGTTACTTGCAAACGGTTCCCAATCCATTGGTTCCACGATGATAGAATCAAAAATAATTTTTGGGACCAATCGTGGATGGCTTTTGATTATCCACCATGCAACAACAATGAGGTTCCTCTTTATTTTTGAAGAAATTATATTGCGAGTTCGTGCTCAATGATGTCCCGAATTATTTTGAATTTTATGACTTTTTTGGTCGAGGAGGTGGCTCTGCACAGAGAAGATCTGGTGCACGCGTACGTCAACCTAGGATCCACCATGCCCCAAAACCCCCACTGCCTTTAGTTATCCCTCCTATAGTGAAGGAGGTTGTGGAGATTGATACATTGCATGCATTGACGAAGCTCATTGACACTCTCAACCAGCACAGTGACCAGATTGCATCTGGTGGTGTTGGTGGAGGCACCAGTTCTAGTGCACCACACCACTGTGGATCATGTGGTGCCGTATGCACTGCAGGTGACACATCATTTGTTGGTTCACAAGATTTCTTTTCTATAGATGAGATGTTGGGGAATGTTTTTGGAACTGGTGCCACTGATATTGGTCTTTCACAGGTAAATTTAAAATAAATTTAAATAATATATATATATATATACAATAGTTTAAATCACATGTTTTAGATATTAATATATATATATATATATATATATATTTGATTATACGCCATGTACATACATGTAAAAAACTAATTTTTTATTTTATTTTTAATAGCAAGAGCCAGTGAAGGAAACATATGGCGTCGACATGCTAGCTACTAGGGCTGGGCGTGTTTCAAACGTAAGTTTCAAGCTGTAGAAATTTACATTTTTAATTTTATTTGATTGCACTACATTATTATTATAATGTTTCATGTGTATGTTGTACATGTATTAATATTTTTCTCTTTTATACATAGGAACCTGGCGGGTCATCATCTGCTCAGGGAACTGAGGCTACTGGCACGCCTCACATGATTTTTATGCAGGTTAGTAAATCTCTTTACACTTTGTTTCTAATTATTGGAAGTTCACGTGGATTACATGTTTTGGACCTATGTTACGTGGTGCACAGTCATGTAGATTTTAATATTGATTTGTACATGTTTTTTGTATAGCTTATGACTGCTAGAGAGACTCCTCCATATATGTAGACTGTGGAGGCTGTTGTAGATACTGCCATAGCATCTGCAGATCCACTAACTGAGGTACAATTTTTTAAATTTGTTAAATTTTGGAGGTTCATTATTTCTTAATACTTAAATCTACAATATCAAATTTTGTATGTATATGTGAAATATTTAATTTGAAAATTAATCATTTGTATGTAGCTTACCCCTCGTGAGTCTATTGTTATCCTTGCGACGCGTCAACAACAAATTGATAGGGATCATGACATTGCGGTAAGATTTCACATGCATTTTAACTAAATTATACAAGTTTCTAAATTTTGAATGTATTTTAAAATTTTGGGTGTTAAAAACTTGTTGTTTATGAATGTGCAAGTTAGGTTGCAGGTATGCTTAGAGACACATAGGACCACACAGATGAAATCCGTAGTGGCATCTCCCTCCACTACATCTCCAGGTCATGGACGTGCTACTTCTAGTAGGGCGAAGAGAGGGAAGATGTTTCATGAGTAGATTTATAGTCCACCTAGATGTACATATGTAGTCATGAGTATATTCATATTCCATTGTATATATATAGCTTTCTGCGACCACATGTGGTCCCATATGTACATAATGACACACTTATTTCAAGATGTACACATACATTATGAACTTATACATATATATTTTCAAAGACATGCGTCTGGAGCACATGTTGTTTGATATATATATATATATCCATGTGTGTTGGTTTTCATAATGATAAATCTAAACTATATATTTTTGATTTTATTTCATTGCATGTATGATATCCTTCTATTTATATCATTATAGAATAAATGGTTGGACATTGAAGAAAGATAATAAGAGTACTGTAAACTGAACAATTGATAAATAAAGAACATGATTCTAGAATAAATTGTGTTTTTGAGTACACATTAGTAACCA
This sequence comes from Taxus chinensis, assembly GCA_019776745.2. Classification (NCBI taxonomy): domain Eukaryota; kingdom Viridiplantae; phylum Streptophyta; class Pinopsida; order Cupressales; family Taxaceae; genus Taxus; species Taxus chinensis. Next base: position 762,497,405 of record CM034151.1, on the reverse strand, counting down.
TATCAGAGGGAAGGAGCAAGGGCCACTCCTCTCCGATGTGAATGGAAGTTTTATTTATTTCTTGTTCAGCTATTCTAATGTTTTTTACTTCTAGTATTAATGTGCTTAAATTATCTAGACAATATTTTCATTCATCTATGTTTATGTTTTCATGATCATAGAATTAGAAGTATTGTCCCCAGTTCTTACTATCTTAAATAAATTCAAAATAGATCCTTTAATCATGGAATTTGTGTTATTTCCAGTTTGATTAAGTTTACATTCTTAATATGTTCCAAATCATCTCTTCATTGCAAATAGGCTTGGCCACAACATTGATATTGACAAAGTATTAAATTATTAAAGCGTGAGTATGATCCAAAAAATAGATCGAGAAGTACCAAATTAGATGTATTTACTTTTTGAAACTTGGAAAATATACCCTCAACATTTTCATCGTTATGGAAAATGGCGAAGTCAGGTTGACGATGATTCTTCTTATATTTTGTGTATTGGTTGTGTGGTGGTTACACAATTACCACGACGGTTGCAGAACCACTTCTCTTCACAGAGTAGCAGTTGCGGGAATGCTATCTGTAAGCACCAACAGTTATGTAATTGCCACGGTGATTATGTAAACACCTCCTGTAGAAAGTAGTGATTTTTTTCTTCACGATGCCAAAATGGGAATCTAAATAGTTGAAAATGTTTAGACTTCCCAAACCAGTTCGTTTCTCATCTCCTTTCATCCTTGGATATAAAAACTACAAATGCAAGCACATTTAATCATCTAAGTAAGTCATTTGGAGTGAATTCAAGTGTGAGAAAAAGGGGCAAGTTTCCAAATTGTTCTGGTTTTGTTCATAGACAACTAAGTTCTTTCTCGTTGAGGGTTATAAACAAGTGATGCAAGTAGAGAGAAATTTTAAATCCTTGATAAAGGACATCTTTTGGTAGTGATCTTGTATTGTATTGTATTGGAGATTTATATAGTGAAGTGAATAAATTTCTTACCTAGCTAGAGTTTTTCCCACATTGGGTTTCTCTAAGATAAAATTCTTGTCTCCTTGTTTTGCATATCTAAATTTCAATATTGTATAAATGATTATTTCATAACATACTGGATAATAATAACTTTGGTAATTTTTCATTTATATCACTAAGATAAGATCCTTTTATTGTTTAAAAGATGCAATTTATGGATAAGAGATTTTAAGATCAAGTGTTTTTGTGTGGTTTAACTTGTGTTGACATTTTTAGTTAGATACCCCTCAAAGGGTAGTGAAAGTGATGAAGGTATCCTCATTCCTTTTGAAGAAGCTATTTCCACCAAGAAGTGGAAGCAAGGAATACGAAACATGGCTTGTAGTGAGGTGCACATGAGACTGAAGAAGAACGTTTCTACAAGATGGAGGCAGATGTGGCAAGTCTATCCAAATATGTGGGAAATATTTCCTTGTCTATGGGAAATATTCAGTCCATCATGGGAAGAACAACCCGATAACAAACTTACTCCTCCTCCATTCAAAGAGAAGGTGAAGATATAAATTTATCCTTATGATGGGGACATAGATGTCGATAAGTTAGACCATTGGCTAACTCAAATTGAGGTATATTTCAATTTGCATCAAATTAATGAGAGTCAATAAATTTCATTTTCAAGGTTAAAATTAACCATTCATGCTTTAACCTGGTTTGAAAGCTATGTTCATTCCTTGGTTGTTAAGAATCTTCCACCTATTTCTATGTGGGATGAATTTAAGAGGCCAATCAAAAATAAATTCTATCATATTTTTTACGATGAAGAGAGGTCCATGTATTGAAAATATCTCAAGCAAAAACAAGGCCAAGATGTGCAAGAGTACACCGACGAGTTTTGGAAGAAAGATGTCTAAATGGGAAAATATCTCCAAGTAAATTGGTGGAATCCATAACCACGTGCGGAAACCCATTATCTTGGCCAAGTTGGTGAATGTAGATGAGACTTTTTCTCAAGCCCTCTATCTATAGAATGCCAGGTTAATGCTACAGGAGGCTATGTTTCGATGTGCGAAAGGGTTGTTGCTTCCAGGCTACTTCATTCGGGTGTAGTCCCTTAAGAGCCCTAAGACCAAAATATCGTTCAACTTTGACAGGTGACTAATCAGAATCCATGGCACCTAGAGAGGCCTCGTCTGATCCAAAACTTTGTTTAGGGACCCTCTACAATAGCCTCTCTCAGTTTTTTCCTTCTCATTTCGGTGCTCTCGTTGTCCTATTGTTTGCAAACGCGTGAAATAGTGTAGTTGGAGCTAGTGTAAGGTTGTCAAATGCTATTTTTTGCAAACGGTGGGTCATGGCACCGAACCGACTGTGTCTCCACATCTGATTGGCTAGGTGAATGGTAGAGGAGGTGGTGTTTTGGTGCAAGAAAGGGTCGTTGCTTCCAAGCTACTTTGTTCGGGCGTAGTCCCTTAAGAGCCCTGAGACAAAAATATTGTTCAACTTCGACGGGTGACTACTCAAACTCTGTGGAACCTAGAGAGGCCTCATCTGATCCAAAACCTTAGTGTAGGGACCATCTACAATAGCCTCTCTTGGTTTTTTCCTTCTCATTTCGGTGCTCTTGCTATCCTATTGTTTGCAAACACGCGAAATAGTGCAGTTGGAGCCAGTGTAAGGTTGACAACCACTATCTTTTGCAAAAGGTGGGTCGTGGCACCAAAACTACTGTGCTGACACATCTGGGTGGCTAGGTGAACACTAGAGGAGGCGGTGTTTCAGTGCAAAAAATGGTCATTCCTTCCGGGCTACTTGGTTTGGGCATAGTCCCTTAAAAGTCGTGAGACAAAAATATCCTTCAACTTCGACGGGTGACTACTCAGACTCTGTGGCAGCTAGAGATGGCTCGTCTAATATAGAACCTCAACATAGGGACCCTCTATAAGATCCTTTCTCAATTTTTTCTTTCTCATTTTGGTGCTCTCGCTGTCTTATTGTTTGCAAACACGTGAAATAGTGGAGTTGGAGTGAGTGTAAAGTCATCAAACACTATATTTTACAAACGGTGGGTCGTGGCACCGAACCGACTGCACCAACACATCTGGGTAGCTAGGTGAACGCTATAGGAGGTGGTGTTTTGGTGTGCGAAAGGGTCATTACTTCCGGGCTACTTCGTTCGGGCGTAGTCCCTTAAGAGCCCTGAGACAAAAATATTGTTCAACTTCGACGTGTGACTACTTAGACTCCATGGAACCTAGAGAGGCCTCGTCTAATCTGAAACCTTGGCGTAGGGACCCTCTACAATAGCCTCTCTTGGTTTTTTCCTTTTCATTTCGGCGCTCTCATTGTCTTATTGTTTGCAAATGCACAAAATAGTGCAGTTGGAGCCAATGTAAGGTTGTCAAACGCTATATTTTGCAAACGGTGGGTCGTGGCACCGAACCGACTACGATAGCATGTCTAGGTGGCCAAATGAATGCTAGAGGAGGTGGTGTTTCGGTGTGTGAAAGGGTCATTGCTTCTGGGCTACTTTGTTCGAACGTAGTCCCTTAAGATCCCTGAGACCAAAATATCGTTTAACTTTTATGGGTGACTACCCGGACTTCGTGGCACCTAAAGATGCGTTGTCTGATCTGGCAGCTCAGCGTAGGGACCCTCTACAATAGCATTTCTTAGTTTTTTCCTTCTCATTTCAGTGCACACGCGTAGGTATGGTCTTGTAAACACTTGGGGAGGAGTCGTTTTCAAAATTTACAACATTTTCAAAATTTACAACTTTTTCAAAATTTACAATTTTCTTAAAATTTACAACTTTTTCAAACAATGAAATCTTCTCTTAGCTTCGAGAATTTTAAATTCTCTACTAACAGTGCTAACCACGTGAAGGTGGAAGCTTTTTTGGCACCACTAACCTAAACATAAAAGTGTTAGTCAAAGAAATTTAAGTTTCAAATCAAAATCATATACTATCTATATATGTACAAAAAACATAAATTTAAAATAAAATATATTCAAACTTAAATCTAGATCTTTAAACTAAAAAAATTATATATATATTGGAAATAAATTATATATACCAGACATGAGCATTGTAAATTCAATCCAATGAACTCTCAAGATCGGATCTACTTTGAATAGAAAACAAGATTGCTTCATGATCTGACTCTCGAACCTTCCAAAGAATCTTGTTATTAGGCCTTCCTCGATATCTATACAGCGGAATATTTGTCGCTAGAACTAGATGTGAATATAAGAGTATTTTCCTGTGTGTTTCAAAGTCTTCAAACACCCAAATAGAGGTTTTTTTTAATGGATACCGTCAAAGCCAAGTTCCAATAACTACCACTGACCGTGTAGGATACTCAATATCTTCACCATCTATAACAGGAGAAGTCAACTTATTTCTTTCCTCGATGCAATGACATAAGAAATATTTTTTTCCTTCTTCATTGTCTTCTGTCGCAATTACTGCAAACACATGTCCTACAAAAAAATAACCAAGGTTGAACAACTCAAATTCAAATTACATATTAAAATTTCAATGGACATAACTCAATACAAAAATTAAATAAATAACCATAAATGCCTTATCACACCAAAATCAAAATTTCATCAAAGTCCTTGAATGTTGTAACTTCATCTGCAGAAACAAGTCGTAATACTTATTCATCCATCCATCCACCCATTCTTGTGAATCACACTCAGCAGTGACAAATTCGATACAAGATGCACAAAAACATGTCAAATTTCTTGTCCATAAGGCCCATGAAGTAGCATTTGAGCTACAAAATGAGTGCATATCACTGGACCCAGTGAGTGTCATACAATCCTCGTAGTTAGCAATATGTTGTTCTCTATCAACCAAAAATATTTATGAACTGTGGAATTTTCTTGAGAACCTCAGGCCATGTTGTCAGTACACCATTCCACTATGCTCTTTGCATCTTTTAATTTAGCACCATGTTTTTACTTCAACTCTTCTCTTGCAAGAGATCTTTTCACACATGCCCCTGCACCGTCATGCTCTCCTTTTCCATGTCCATCCTTAGTGAAACTCCAAATATGTTGCATACCCATCTTGATGTGCATTCTACTCATCCAATACAACATTTTTTCATTCTTAAACTGAGACGTGCAATTATTTGACCATATATAATGTTGTTTGAAGTGGATGTCCCTATCAGACAAGTTTCCATAAAATAACTGGAAACACCCTTGCACAAATTCACTAGAATGAGTACGATCATCATTGATATAAAAGTGGTACTCTGTTAAAAAATTTCGATCATTCTCTGTACTTTCAAGAGAATGTAGAAATCATATATGCACAAAAATGACAACTTGTATTGAGTTGTAATATTGCGATTGAACCTCCATTTGTGGTTGCAATGTGTAATTCTCTACAAACGCGACCACTGAAACAATAATACCAATAGGAAATGTGTATTTACATAGCTTGAATTGTTCATCCAACCATCGAGCTCTATGTGTATGCCTCGCATACTCATAAACAATGTCATCATTAAATTTTCTCATAAATTGGAAAATGGGCATTTGTTCTGTAACTAGCTCACACTGTTTCGATTCTTTTCCATCTTTCAACTGGCATGCAACTGATTTATATTTATCAAACTCAACTAAATTATGTCCTATTGTACCTTTAATTTTCTCATGGATGCAACTTTCCAATTTAGGTAATCCGCCGCATGTACTACAAATTCCTTCTAAACAATCCTGACTATAAAAAATTGTCCAACTTATTTTTAAAAAACTATAGTAGGAATGAAATCCCTGGAAGATATTGGTGGAACTTGAACACCACATTTCGATAACATAGTTTCAGAATAAAATTAGAACGAATACGTAAAAATTTAGCATAATGCATCGCAAATTCAACATGTTTCCTATAACAACAAGTGGTGCAAACATGGTTGATTTTCACATAGAATGGTTTCAACATTTCAAAAAAATGTTGACTAATTTTAATTTTCAGATTCTCTTGTTCAAACTTAAAAAAAATTGAGTTTGATTCATATCTAAGAAATGCTTTGGATGTGGTTCACGATTAGTAGAACCAACTCTCCGTTTTATAACATCTCTTGTATTAGGTGAAACTCTAGTGTTATCATGACAAAATTTAAGAACAAATTCTCTTATAGCATTAGAATTATTTTTATCCTTACGTGGTGCTCTAGCAAAAAATGCCCAAAAATTGGCATTATTGAGTGATTGAAGGATATTACGTCTTTCAATTGCTTTCATTCGAGTTTTTCGATTAACTTTTAACATTCGACTTGTTTGTGTAATCAAACATTATTTTTTAATTGATTCACTTACAACACTAGTAGCAAATACACGACACACAATATTACTATCCCTAATGCGTCTCTTGACACCAACAGTGTGATATGCATCATGAAGGTTTTCAACAATTGTAGAGGTTTGACCACGTATATTAGATGTTATCAATCCTAAGGTGTTTAATGTAGGTCTCATTTTAATCAATTTCATCAAACTAACAAACAAATGACATCTTTGGGAATCATTTAAAATTTCAAAATGATTATCCCAAATTTCAGTGGCTTTTCTTCAGATTTGTCATTCAGAAAGTTTGTTAGACATTGGTTTAAAAAAAAATTCATCAATTTCAATAAAAAAAATTAGGTTTCTTACGTAAAATCCTAGGAGATTTTTTTGTCAATTTTTTCTTGTCTACAGTTTCAACATGAATTTCCTTATTCACATTTTCATTGTCTCCTTCAATTTCAACATTTGCTACATTATGAGTATTTAATTCTTCTTCAACATTGACAGTAAAAACTTCTTCATCGTGAGTAGTTAATTCAACTTCAACATTAACAGTAGAAACATTACCTAGTTCTTCATTGCTTACAATAGTTGGGATTGAAGATGAATCTCTTCTAGATTCACGAAGTTTCCACATTCGCTCAGCATTTTGAATTTTGCTGGCCTCTAATTCGTTTGTTTTTTTTTTACTTAATGACTTCCTTTTTTGACTTCATTTTTTGTCTCCCATGATGTTTCGCTTCCAGTGATAAGAAAAACATGCAAAAAAAGACATAATTTCGTAGTAATTCGTATGGTAAGGTCAGAGAGTAAAAATAACATGGTAATTCAGACATTGGGATGTGTGTAAATATGATTTATGAACCACGAGCACGCTTTATAAACCGTGATCGTGGTTTAAAAAGTGTGCTTGCGGTTTATGTTAAAAAACCACGATCGTGCTTTATAAACCACGATCGTGGATCTATCTTCCGAACCTAAGCCTCGGAAAATCTTTGTTTTTCCCCAACCAAAGCTATGGAAGGTCATTATGAAGTGTAAAAGGTCAAAAAACCTCAAATCTACTCTTCCAAAGACTTGAACCATGCTAAAAAATTGAAAACATTTCACAAAAATGGTGCCATCACGTAGGGGAGACTCTTAGCTTCGTAGAAATACTGTTTTTAAAGTGAATAGAATAAGATAAATATCATTTTATAATTTTTTACTAACAATAGGTCTTTAAGTCTTTTTTTTCCGTGAATGTTCATGTCTACGTTTAAGACTGTAACTTTTGTTTCGCTTATCAAAATATGACAAAACTTATACCATCCCAAGCGTGGAAAAATTCTATACACGTTAAATATATATATATATATATATATATATAGATTTGATTTCAATATTTTTTGATATAGTTATGTCGGGCAAATGGAAAGCGCTCCGTTTTGTAAATATTTTTGGACCACTTTCACGGAAAAAATCATTAAAAAAAAATATTTCTAAAAAAAATACAAAATAAAATCCATCCCAAGATAGACAACTACATCTAACATTTCACCAAAGGAAAAACAAAAAAAACAAGATTTGGTCATCCAAAATGTGGGCAAACGGACTACAATCTTATAAGTTTTTTCAAAAAAAATAATTATGTCATATAATTTTAAGTGTTTAATATAGCTAAACTTGTCTGTTTTAAAAAAAAATAGTATTTTAGAAACTAGATTCCGAATTCTACAATTCATATTTATATAAATTTTTCTAATTTAGAGTGCGTGTATAGCAAATAATCCCTACAAGTTGATATTTTACTGTTTTTTTCAATATGACATCCACGGATGACCCTATATTTTTCCATCAACTTCCTGCACTTACTCCACTTCACTTGATTCTTAAGGTAAAAACCACGTTGAAAAACAAAAAAAAACAAAAACATGTAAATTTGTAAACTTAACAGTAATTAGAAAGTTACAGTGACGGCCAGAAGGAATTTTATACCTACCACGTCCTGTACATAATAACGCAAGCACTATAACTGATAATATACATGTTTTGACCATGCAACACCCACCCCAAAAGCCCATCTTCTTCTTGAAAAATTAACTACAGTTAGATATTGGAGCTAGGAAAGCAGAATGTGGTGATTTGTGGTGGATGGCATGGGCCTTGGAGATAGTACAATGTTTGACCAATGAAAGAAGGATATATTCACATTGTTCACCCATGCAACCAACAGGTCTCCAACCTGTTCGATTCGCATTATCTCCATACTCCCAACCTGCACCAAAATGTTAGCTCCTGAATAGGTTGTTGGTCCCTTGGTAGATATGGATGCGAACAAAAAAAAATGTGGTTCGCTGAATAGCACAAACTTTGGGTTATACACAAAATGTGTTTTTTGAAAAGCCAATAGAAACTTCTGATCAGAAGTAACTAGAAGATTTAAATCCATATTTGATAACCACTGCTAGCGTCTACTATTTTGTGTCAAATGCAAGCTGTGGAATAGAGTATGGACATCCGTCAAATCACATAAGATAGAGGAATTTTGCTAGATGGAAAGTATAAAAGAGCTTCACATTTTTTTTCCAGCACTCCTACCTGACCTGTGGTTCGCCACTAAGGTTCATCCACTCATGCATGAATAAGAATGATCTGTTTCATAATACAACTTGATCTTGCCCTATTACTTTTTCCAGTGGATTCACAAATATCTTGCTTAGTGGAGGGTGTCTTGAATAGGAGAAACCAAAATCAGGGTTATCAAAGAATTTTTTGCCTTTTGGGTGGTCATTGTGGAAGGTCTATTTTATGTGGATCTCTATTATGCATACATACAAAGGAGAATGATGTTCACAATTTTGGGATTATTGTAGCTCTTGGAACATTTACATGGCTTGGTGCCTGATGTGGACCTAATGTTTGATTGTATGGATAGGCCGAGGATTGAAAGATCAAATTCTAGACAATCCAACGTATCACCACCTCCTCCTTTTTTGATACTGCAGAAAAAGAGATCATCTTGACATTCCTTTTTCTAGTTTGGTCCTTCTATTGATGGATTACAGAAGATATACGAGGTGGGCCTTGTCAATAAGAATTAAAACCCATCTAGCAACTTCAATTGGTTATTAGAACACCAAAACCACGTGGATTACCTCTTTCCTGATTCTCTCGTCGTTTCTAGGCATGGTTCATTTCTCCTTATCTTGCATAATTCTCGAACTTTAGTTTTTCTTTTGCAATGAAATATAATTTTACAATCTTAGCATTATCATACATTTAAGTTTTTTATAATCACTTGTTGCAAAATAATGAAATGTTGCATCGTAACTCATGCAATAAAAACTACCATTTTGTAGCCAACCTTGAGCTTCAACCCTCATTTTTTGGTGATTCAGAAATCTACCTGATTAAACTAAATCACTATAATATTGTTTTATCGACAAGTTGAGGTTGAATTCCCGGTAAATATGTTGACCATCTCCTGGTTTAGTTAGATAAATTGTAATTTCTAGGGAGTCGCAAAGTAACCTTCGTAACTCCAGAAAAGGGAGGTTAAGCTTCCTTCGTGTACCTTATTATGTGATATGTTATTTCAAACCTTGGATTGACCCCAAATGAACATTTGAGACCTTTTTGACTGCCCTTTTAGGATCCGTGTTACACTGTTTTGCAATGGTAGGAAGCTGCTAAATCTAAAAAGTTGGCTTTCATTTTTAACCACCATTTGAAACCTAGATAGAGAAATTATTATCTGCCTTCGGCAAATCTCTAGTACTTTCACTAGACAATAATCTTGAAATCTTCTGTTAAGAAAAATAACATTTCAGGTTATTTTGGTTTAGGCATTTTGTAGGCCTCCTGTCAAAGTTTGACAAGGTCAAATAGGACCAATTACGAGTTGTTCGCTCCAGAAAACATGTCGCCATTTGAAAACTATTTCCTAGTTCTTAGTCCTGTTGACTCTGATGAATTCTCAATATATAGGGGAAATTGTAGGAAGTTTGTCATTGCGTGCATTCATCTATCGAACGTAAGTTTTGGAAGTTGTTTTCTGAGCCATCAAGCTCATTCTTGATCATTAACAACTAGCTCATTTATGACCGATTGCCCCAGAAAATTATCCACTAATCATAAAGCGTTCACCAGTTCTGAATCCTGTCAGTTCCTATGAACTCTTGATATACAACTGGACACGTAGAAATTTAATCATGGTTTGTTGCTCATCAGAAGACAACTTTTGGAAGTGGGTTCTTAGCCTCTGAGCCTGTTTTTGAACGCTTTTGTAGCTAGCAGGAAAATGTAAAAAGAGAGTGGTAGGACCCCTGACAGAGATTTCAAACCACCGTGGAAACTTTTGACACATGTAAATAACTGTTTAAAATCTCTATAGTGTAACTTTTTGTGTGAAACAAAAACTTTTGACAAATGGTGTTTCTCTCTCTTCCTTTCCCTTTCTCTCTCCTTGGTTATGAAAAGAAGTGAAATGAATACATGTTTTCTAAACCTTTTCTTTTGAATACAAATTATAATTATTATTATATGTAAATGGGAAACTAAAGACATTAATTATGTTAGACTAGGGTGGATTCCATGCCAGCGATTTATCGTTGATTTCATGCTCATATGGTTTTGCAGGATGAAGAATGATGGTGAAAAGGTGATGTGTAATTCATTATTTATTATTGTAAATTTTATAGGTCATTGTTTTTGGTTGTCAAATAAGGACTTTAATGAAAGCAAAAGTCAGGGGAAAAAAAGTCCGTCCTCTTTAATGGGAGAGGTTCCCTTATTGAAAGCAAAAACTATTCACAAAGGGACAATCACTTATTTTGAACTAGAGGAACTCTGATATCATGAAAGTGTTTTTAAATGACAGATTATCAATACAAAAAGATAGAAGAATTAAGAAATGGGAAAAGGTAGAATAGCATTCTCAAGAAATTTAGATAGAAAAATAATTCCTTATAAATGTCGAACTGGGATCATATAGAGCAGAATCATTCACATTAAAACCATAAGATGTTATTGCATAGACACAAAGATCCAGAGATGACATCCACAAGAATACAAAGCTTATTAATGAAAAATAGATTAATGATTAAATAATTTTAGTAGATAAGAAGGAGCGAATAAGCACAGATAGAAGTACAGAAAGGGAAATCTTCTTGTATTGATAGCTTTTGACTCTTTAAACTTTTAAAAATAATCAGGGTTCCAGCCCCTTAGAATGGCGTGGAGAGTCCATTATATAACTCACAAATTGGTTACATTTGAGTAACCGTTTCTTCTAACTAAAATATTAATTAAGGAAATGCACAATACAATGTCCTTAATTAATTTACAAGGAGCTCATCACTAAGAATAGAAGAAGAGAAAGAGAAGCTAGAAGAGAAAACATCTGTTTATAACCGAGGAAGGCCAACTGATTTTAGAATCCGATGCCTGAATTTTTTTAATACCTCAACTATATCCATACCTCGTAGGATTGTTGTGTTGGCAGTGGTGTGAGACTAAGTGCCTAGACATTTCTCCATATCTTTATCGAACTTGGTATGCTCCATGTATTCTTTATTGGCCTCATCAATGACAGATTGAAGAGAGCAAATGTCCTTTATCTTCTCTTTGGTAACTAACTCTTCTTTGAACAAGTCTTCTTTGACAAATGTTCTGAACTAGGATTTGATCTCTTGAAGAGAGAAAGTAACACCTGAAGTTTCATCATGAATATGACAATGAATATCTTTAAAGGTAGATGAAACACAAGTTTTGAAAGACTCTCCTTGCTGCCAACTATTCCTCAATTCTCCCAATGCTTCCTCCATAACCTTTATCTTCCATTCAACCCTAAAAATCCATGCCTTTGATAAGTTGTTCTTAGCATCATCAAAAACTTTATTGAGCCAACAATATTTTCTCATCAGTCTTGGTCCCATCAGGTGAAGATCTATAATACAACTACTCCAAACCTTCAGCTCTTTGTCCATAGCTTTAATTGAGGAGGAGATTTTCTGCTGCAAGTTGGCCAACTTTTCATTGGTTTTGAAGGCCTCCACAATAGAATTTCAAACCTGATATGGTCATGTCATCAACCATGGCTTCCATAGCCTTTCCATAAGTGGAATACCTATGTATGTCCTTAATACTCTAAACTTCATCCTAACTAAGAATCATGGGAGGTGGAAGGGCAAGCCAGTGGGGCAGGATCCAAAACCTTATCCTTGGCCAACAATGACTTCATAAAGCTATAAAGAACTTGGTTCTATTCTTCCAACTTGTTCTATGGTCTACTTGCCCTTATCAAATCATTCAATAACCCTTGTTACCATTTCCTGGAGATTATGAACCTCATTTTAAGGAGTGAATTCTCCCATTGGTATTCTAGAAATAATCTAGATTAGATACTACAGAGATCCTGATCTACCTTATCAACCTTGGGCTTTGCAACCTATAAGAAACTGATGGCCCTGACCATTAGTTACTGACCCTCAAGTGGTCTTGGCTCTCTTTGTTGGAGGAGGAGGAGCAATACCCAACAGAGCTGCTACAACATCAAAATTTGGCCCTGTCAAACGAGAAGAAGAGACTTTATCTCCTTGCTATCAACCAAAGGCTGCACCCAGGCAAAGGTAGAAGAAGAAGAGGAAGCAACAAGCGGCCCAAGAGTAGGTGAACCAATGGAAATTAAAGTATTAACCACCGTTTCCTCTAGTAAAAAAGTGAGTGGAGCATCAAGAGCTTCCTGTGAAGAGGAGTATGTGGTACTAGGAGGTTAAGTGCTAGGCACCTCCTTTTCTTCATCTATAGTGACTTCACGAGCTCCTACAGGATCTGGTACTTCACCATCATCACTTTCACTAAAAAAAATAATGTTCTCTGGTCTTGAAGGTAATTATAAATGCTCTAGAAGAGATTCTTCTTCAATTGGTTCTTGATTAACCTCTTTAATCTTCTTTTGATACACTTGAGTAGAAGAAGAGGGAGTAGATGATTCATGCTTTTTTTATTGAGGAAGGAGGAGGGGTTTGCTCAGGTACCTCAGTGTTGGGTGTATGTACTTCCTTTCCTGGTGTGGAAGTATCTCTAGAAGATGATCCACCCTGATTCTTCTTGAGCTCACAAACTTTCCTGTCAAACAAAACTTTAGCTCTTACAAGAACAAGGGGCAATAATCTCAACCAAATCATCTATCTTTTTTTGGTACCAATCTAGATCTTCTACAAGGAGTGTGTTTGATTGATGTTTCATATTAAAAGGACTGTAAGCCCTCATCATCATCCTTAAACCCTTTAGGAAGATGGGAGAGATTGAGATCTGTAATTTTTTGTAGAAAGAGTCTATTATAGTGCTTCCTTCTAGCTTCAAAATCATCCACTCAATCAGCCCAGTAATCCTCAGTATCCAGCATGTGATGATAGATTATCCTAAGGTTCTGATCAATAAACTTCTTCAGATCAAAAAAAGTTCCTGGGTCTGAATAAATGGACAGTGAGAGGAGCAATAGCCCTTTCTACATTTTGGGCATCCAAAGCTATTTTACATGTATAGTTTCCCAAGGAGATAGGGAAATTCAGACCAGTGATCTTCTTGTCCCTGCTAGGTTCTATACAGTTTATCAAATTTCCTACACACTTCAACCAGAGCCATTTTATCATTACAAAACATGGGGAGCTTGAGGGGTTTACTTTCATAGCCAACCAACCTGATGTATGAAAGCCTCCTAAATTGAATGAAGAAAGCCCCATACTTGGCTATCAGGTTCATAGCTTTGTCAGAAAATATCCTAGAAGTATCATCACCTTCCAATAGTCTTACAATATACATGGTGAAAGCATCATTGACTCTTCTGAAATTGTGGTTGCTAGATTCAAGGGTAAACTGAGGACAGTATGCGTAAATAGGCTCATTCTTTTGTCTCTCCATGTAGGTGAAAGCTAAACCACTACTGAGATGCAGCTAGGGTATACATGAGATAAGAAGTCATATATAACTTCTTAGTCTGTTGAACACTAGACAATTGCTCAATCAAATTCATGCAAACAATTTCAGCCCAATTAATGTTTTTCTTTCCCTCGCAAATGATATTTATAAAGGGGCACATCCAGAAGTGAAATTCATTGGTGGAGGGAAACCCCATGATATGGCAAAAAAAAATAATAACATCAGACAGCTCCTCATTAAAATCAACCCTGAATAATGCCTTGGAGATTCAGGACACTCCCTTCTTAGGGTTCTTTAACCATGATTTTTCTATTCGGGCCTTGTATTTCTCACTTTCTTGATCAAACATGGTTTGAGCTTGAACATGAGTGAGAACTATGGAATCTTCAATCTCTGGAATACGTAGGGCAGAAAAAAGGGCGGTAGCATTCAATTTAGCAATTAATTCCCCATGCACGTTAGTAAGTTCCTTGGTATCTGAGTTAAAATGGGCTTCCGTAGGAAATCATCAGTGTCGGCATACTATACAGATATAGGAAAACCAGCCGCGTATCTAATTCCACTGTCACTGATCATTTTTACCATGGGAGCAAGATTAGAGCATGTTAGTCTACCCCAAAAATCTCCAAATTCTAAGTGTCGAACCTCATTATCTCCAATATCAGGTACAGAGGTCTTGAGAGGTGACACATGTTCTTGACCTTGAAACTTGATCTTCAGTTTTGCAATGCAGAGGGGGATATCCTTCCAAGATCAAATTAGTGATGAAAATACAAAGGGATATAGGGGCATGAGAAAATAACTTTAATGGCAAATATTCGAGCAAGAGATGACAAGCAAGCAATGTGAAAAATGCATAGGGGATAGTCCCTTTAAATAGCCATTTAGGAGAGAGAAGGTGATTAAATGCACATTAAATACACCTTCCACCGACTCAAAAAGATGAGATGTGCAGGAAAAGTGGAAAAAACTGATCCTGGACAGTCTTTGGTACATTTGGGACATGAGGGACACGAAGACACTGATCCAGTCTGAAGCGTGGGCAATACCGAGGAACACAAGCCAAATGAGCATGGGCAGTCCAGGGACTCAAAAATGCATTAGGGATGTGAAGATGCGATTCAGATGATGCGTGCAGTGTACGGGTAATTGATGAACAGAAAGTGCAGACTCATTTGGAATGGATAGGACAAAAGATTACGTGAATAAACCTGATGCAGTGCGATCGGGGAAAAGGAAGTCCAGGTGAACTTGGGACAAACAGGCCAAAAAGCTCTGATAAAAGCCGATCAGTCAAGGATTTGTGGGGAAATCAGCTAATAGGCGAATAGAGGGGCCTGACAATACTTGGGACATGAGGGACAAAAATGTCCGATAGACCCACAAATCACCAAAATGACTTCAATCAATGTAATTTTCACTATCTCTTCGACTTTTTTCTTCACTTAAACAATACTGAAGGGTGTCAACTCAAAATTTTCAAATTTCTGACTTTCAAATGAGGGGAAATTTTGAGAGGACAACAATTGTAAAATGAATATATGTAATAATGTAGTCTCATGCTTTATAAATGTTATATTTCAAATTTCCTATTATGTATGGGATGCTAGTTTTAGGGACATCTAGGAAATGTGCATTTAATCATAGGTTGAATTTGATTCATAGTTACGTATGGTATAAGAGGTTTGACATATATATATGGTAAATGAATTTGGAGTTAATATCTTGTAGTGCATTTCAATGTTCAATAAGTCGATTATTTAATTAGTGTGTTGTATTCTTACCTTGTAAATGTAATAAAGAGATTTAATCAAAACACTTAACCCTTGGATAAGATTCATGCATAACATGTCTTCATGTGTGATCCTTCTTACAATAGAAGAGATTTAAACCGTAGAATGAACTTAAATTTTGCACTCGATGGAACCTCCTAGTTTAGGTAAATAAAACCACTAGATTTAGTTTACCATAATAGTCGTTATGTTTAGTGACATTTTTGTGAACCCATCTTTTAGGAACGACATGGTCCAACTTTATCCGAAGTATATGGTTTCCTTCTAGGTTTGGTAACCGCGAGGATAATGTCTTCTCTTCAGGTCTGACACTATGTTAAGTGGTGAAGACCACCTTGGAAGTCACTTTAAGAGTCCTTGTATTGAAGCAACAACTATGCGGTGTAAATAAACCATTTATGGAGTAAGTAGAACTATTAATCCCTTGGTTATACTAGTGGACTAATAAGCCTTACAAATTTAGATCTAGGATTTTTCTTGTCATCAAATAAATTCCTTTTGAGACCCCCGGACGACTCAAATGGAGAGAGTGAAATAGTTGTTCTATGACCTTAAACTCTTGTTAAAGGAAACTTTAGTTCCTCTAAGCTAAATGTGTTACCTTGGTTTCTATCAGCATAACACCTTGGATTTTTCTTGAAGTTGGTTTAGCATAAATATGTCCTCTCGCCTTAAACTCACATATAGTTAAGGCGTAGATCCTTAGGTGCATTTTAAATTAATCTAAACGTCGGTCTATTAGGAGGTTAACTTGGGGTTCATGTGTAGTTACAAGGCTTCCAATCATATACGTCTTCAAGATGTTAGACAATTACTTCTGTAACTCCTATTACAAAATAATGTTAATAATGAGACCATAATGTGATGTAAAGACAAAGCATATAAGAGAAAAAAAAAAAATTTGAGGTTAGGAATAACGCCACTCTTGGAGTCCTTATAACTCAATTAAACATTTTCATGTGTTACAAAGAATATGATTTTTCCCCTTGGTGAGATCAAACTTCGAGAAAAATAAAAGATATATATATATATATATATATATATATATATAATCTAAATACAATTTCTTGTTGTGGGAATGTTGAATTCGGAAATAAGGATATCGTTATCGAAGAATGCATATGGGAAAAATGTATCTTAAATCTAAAAAACCCCCCTTAAATCCTAATATTGCTTTCTAGACATCAAGTCAGATTCACTTGAGTTGCAAGGGTAAAAAGTAGACTTTGAATAAACATTTGAGAAGCATACTCTTAACATAAAAACAAGATAATTAAGTACTTTATATGTAATTTGAATTATGCCAAATAAATATGTAAGTTATGGAATTTTCCATAAAGGATAAAAAAATAAAGCCAACTTCAAATGAGTGAAACTATAAATTAAATGTGGAATGAACTTAAGAACCTGTCAGTGGAAAAAGTAGAAAATTATCCTTTCATGATAATGTTCTTGGATTGTTAATCGTAACTAATATGCACTTACAGAAATGATACATGTTGTGGGTTTTCCAATCCTTGAGTCCTTTTCTTGTGGTTGGTTTATTACTAGCATTCATTCATTCAGAAATGTGTGGCATAGACTTGTATATGGGGTTGTCATGTGTCTATGTGAGTCAATGACTTATGTAAGCATCGTATGTGTTGTTGATTTTCTCTAGTTAGAACCTTGTGGTGTTGCGTAGTTAGCAATGTAAGTAACAAAAAACAAATTATCCTGATATTTTTATTGTTTGTAGTTGTGTGTGTAAAATGTGGGCATTACATTTGGTATCAAAGCGGAGGTTCATGCTCTCAAACCTCTAGGACAGATTGGAGTTGTGATGGTGTTGCATGATGGTGGTGGATATTGGAAGAGTAATGTGATATAACCGTGATGTGAACAATGTTGTAATTGTGACCTTATCGAAGCACATGTGGTGCATGTCACTGAGTGTGTATTTGTTATCAGGGTTATGTGATTGTGATGAGAGTATTCACTCTCTTTTTTATTGATTCAATGAGGAATTCATGTGTGATGTACCACCTTATTGTGTGTGAAAGAGAATGTTATTGTGGATTGCGGAGTATTGGAGCATTTTGACATTATGTGATATGAAGGTGTATTGAGGTATTGCATGAAAAAATTGTTGTAAAGTGAATTGGATTTTATCATGATGTCGTCACCATGTTGTAATTGGAATTGACTATATGTTGTAAGGTTATACATTGTGTTCCTCGTACATATAATTCATGTAAAATGTGATGGTCCATGTCGTGATTTAGGGGCATATGGTGAGTGTATGATCCCTAATGTACAATGATTTCTCTTTGGGAGTAGAATGTGGTAATGTGATGTATCGTAACCCATAAAAGTAATGATTGTGTTATACCCTGTATATATACCATGCGTAAGATGTTACATGTTTAATTTTTGTGAATCACAATTGTGTTAGTTATGTAGTTGTGTTATGTTGTGGAACCTTACACTAACTGATCCCTAAGGGAAATCAGTAAAAAGGTGTATGTTTGGAGTGAGGAAATGTGTACCTTTGACTAGTCACTCGAGCCAAGTACGCGATAGGAAGTGGAGCCTTACATAGGGTTGAAAACCCACTTTTGTTCGTTTGGTATGTGCGGTACCATGCTCAATGGGTGTCATGCATATTGTGTTTCATGAAAACCTTAGGCACAGTAGATGACAACTTGTACTCCTTTCTCTCTCCTGAGTATGGTTTTCGTATGGATTCAACCTATGTGATTTTGACTATGTTGAGCCTTGTCAAAGTGGTGGCAGGATGATTCAGATAGAGATGATGACAGTTGTATTATTTGATATGTTATTTTACGAGATGAGGCTCAATGTTTCGAGTGCCATCAACTCGTTGAGTACCCCTTTGGTGGCCATATAAGGCCACATAGTTATTGTGAATGTTTTATTTCTCTACACGTATGTTATTCGTGAATTGAACACTTTCCATTTTCTTGCTAGAACCAATAGTTTTCTTAGCTAATATGTTCTTATATTTTGGGAATTTATTTGGTTGTTTCACTAATATTTGGATTTTTTACTAACCATGGCTAATTATCCATTTACTTTTTTTGGTTTAAAATTGCGTATCAAGTTTAAAAATGTTATAGCCTAGCCCAAGGCTTGGGCTTGTTGCCACTTGGCATTTGATATGGATTGTTATGCTGGTTCTAGTGTCGTATTGTGTTGGAATAGGGTCATGGGATTCACCATGGGGTGGTGGGACCTATGGACCCATTTCATTGTATGGGGGTACGCCCCAAGGAGTTACAGATAACTAGTGGGTTGTTGAACCATGAGTTATTATGTCACTTGGGTTAGAGGTATCTGGACTCTATGTGCCTAGGGTCATAGGGTGACCGGCCTCTTTTGGGGAGCAAAAAGGAAAATTTATCTTTATTTTATTTGATTGAGGTCCGAGGCATAAGAGACTTGAGGGAGAGATAAGAGACTTGAGAGGCTAAATATTGGCCTCCCTATAATTTTATATCATTTTTTTGGAACAATAGATTACTAAGTAGCCTTATATTGGGATATAGGATATCTAAAAATTGTTGATTATAGTGGCAATATGTGCTACTTATAATATATTATGTTGAACCTCGATGTAGAAAAAGATAAAAAAAAAGGTTGTTGATCTTTTTCCCTGCTTGCTTAACTCTAATTTAATTGTGAATAATCTAAATTTCTCACTACGGGTACCTATCAATTTAATTGCATCAATTGTAGGTATTGCCATAGGAATCACACTAGTTTCAAAGGCACCCCATTGAACATCTACAAACTCCTTGAAGAGCCAGTGTAGGTGTTGTTTTAATTATGTAGATTCTCTTGATACACATCTGTGCTTGATTCTCAAACACTATTTTTCTGGCCTTACATTTCAAGATCTAGTTATGGAATTTCTTTTTAATATTAAGATGTGCATTATGGCTTTGTTAAATAAATTTTGGTCTCAGTTTTACACAGTGTATGAAGGCAAGTGAGGATACACTACTCAATTCTTTTCTTTCTTTTTTGTATTTATTATTTTGACAAGATTTTATTGGGGTTCTATTCACAAAAATCTTTTTTAATCCGAGGAGAAATTTGTGTAATTTTGGAAACGGAAGCAAAAGGAAAAGATGCCTTGACTAGGAAGACCCAACTTCTAACTTGCAACCTCCCATGTATAGTAAAGTATTTCGAGGATGAGTTTTGTAATGTTAAGAACAATTTTTTTTCTCTCTTATAGGGTAAGATCTATTGCTTTTTAACACACAAGTTGATTCTCTTTAGACATGTTTACAACGTGGAGTTGTATATTATCAATAATACTCTTTATTTAGAGATTTTCATAACCACGGTTTAATTTATCAAAAACTATTTTCTTGGCTTTCTTTTTCAAGATCTAGTTTTGTCTAAGTTTCAAGATCGAGTTTTGGAACCTCTTTAAATGTGAGGATTCATTTTTTGGTTCCTTTGATTATTAAGAATTGTGCTTGGAGAGAAATTTACTGTCTATTAAATGATGGTTGTGAAAGAGTATATTCTTACACTTACAAAATCAATCACACCCCTTATCAACATCAAATTCAAAAGTAATAACTATCCCTCTAAATCAAATAACATATACTATTTGGTGTTCACATTGCATTGTACACATGCGATTGCTAGTAATTTTTATTTTAGCTAGTACATGAAAATCACATTAACCTTATATGTGTGCGGATTCAATTATGTATACATAACAACATAAGAGAAAAATTATAAATAAAGCCACAGATTAATATATTTAATTAGAAGAAAAAATGCATAAATGAAGCGACACATTAATACATTTAATTAGGAGGTACAAAACATATATGGAGGAGGAAATTTAATATTTGCATCTAAAAATAAATAAATATATACGAAACTTTCTCTCTTGAAAGTAACTAATTTATTTTTCTTACAAAACATAAACTATATGTAAGGTGAATAATGTGTAAATAGTCTTAAAATTAGCATAAATATCTATTTTATAAATTTAAAGTTTATTATAGATTCATTAACAAAATTTTTCCTCATCATAAATGTTTACACTTATTAACTATATCACCTTAACTACAAGTTTCTCACTACCTGAAAATAAAAGGTCTCTATCTATCTCATATGCCTTATTTCTTGATGGCTTCTATAAACTTTGCCTTTCCACATATTCCAGACAACCCCACTATCTTCACTACATTGAAGCCAGAGTTTCGAAGTAGTCTCCTCCATTCCTGCTCACTCCTTTGTTTTCCTCCATTTGCCAACGCATTCATAACAAGATCCATGACTATATCAAGAGATTCGTTTTCCTTTGACTCCTCTCTAGTCATGTATTCAGCTAACAAGAATTTTCCATTTTCAGGCAAAGCATTATAACAATTTTCAAGTATCCTTTCGCAACTCTGGTCATCCCAATCTACCAGTACGTTCTGTGTCACCCCCAAGAAAGCATTTTAGTTACCAAAAAGAAGGTTAATATTATCAATAACACATTGAAAGAGGGAATCAACATTACCTTCATAAATATGGCATCTGTAGAAGGTATGCTCTTGAACATACTACCACCAACATTTTTGATACCTACATAAAAGATGAACATTTAATATTTTGAAATTTCGTAAATAAAATTATTTAATGCTTATATTACTTTTTTATCGTATAATCTATGGTATTCTATATGTTTCAGTTCAAATATTTCCATCTCACTTATAATCCATTGTGAGAAAATTGAAGACAATGTTCAAATGTTAAAGTGGTGATTTATATGTATCATATTTTATTAACATTGTTTATGTCTGAAGAAACAATCTATCACATATGATGGTGAGTTGAATTGTTGACCAACCAAATACCTATTTACCATTTTTTAAATTAGTGTTTATCATTGTTCGGTCAATAATTCAACTTAAATATTTAATTTTTACACTAAATAATATAATTATATCAAAAATAAAACTAATCTATGCCAAAAATAAAATAAAAATTAAACCAGATATAAAAAAGCTACAAACTAAAAAAAACATACATTTAAAAAAAAAAAATGAATAAATAAAAAGTCCATTGTTACTTAAATCTTGAAGAAGAAAGAAGACGAAAAAAAAAAGAAAAATCAAGTTAAGCATCGTCACTCATTATCATTGCCATAACTACATAAAAGAAAAAGTAATTCAATGTTTTTAACACATGTCCTGTCAATATGTAAAAAACCAAAAAATGGTAGATTAACCTGGAACAGTTGGGGCTTTCTGAACAACATGAGGTTGATCGAAATTGATTCCATGAATGTGGGGATAAGCTTTCACTATGTGCGCTAACGCCGTTCCTTTTCCTCCGCCCACATCTACCAAACTCTTCACTTCTTTAAAACCGTCGTAGCAATTCAGAATCTGTTCCATCTCCAGATATGTAAGTGTGGACATGCTGTCATTCACAAGATTGTTAACACGAGGTTCTTCCTTTCCATAAGCCCACAAGTCTTTTCCATGAGCCTTCTCGAACCCGTTGCAACCTTGAACCAGCACACATTCATGGAGATGATGCCACGACGCCATTATCACGGGGTCAGCATGCATCAGGAGGAGTGGAACAAGGCTCGAGGGGTTATTGTCCTTCACATAGAAACGCTTTGCAAAACTGGAGAGCGCATAACGAAGATCAGATGGATTGTCGGTGGCCTGCGTTTGAATAAAAACTCCTCTGGCGGAAAGAAATGCGAGGATTCGAGAAAGGTAATGCACACTGCGAGTTTTTGTGGGGAGTTTGGCCGCAATTTCGTGAAGAGAAAGCGATGCATCGGGGCCTGCATTTGCAATAATATCAGGGATGTTGAGAAGCACCGCAGATTTCAAAATAAGAGTGGGAACGAAGGAGAAAATGTTCTCCAGAGCTTGATGCATATCACTCCCATTCATTTCCATTTGATTTGCTTAATGAATGTCTGCACTTTGAATAACTAGTACGAGGAGAAGTTATTATATAGACAATGCTTTGCGGAAACTTTCTTCTTGTTTTCTTCGATGTTAGAGTTGTTGAGGTAAGTCTGGTGTAAATTTGTGAACAAGTAATATAATACATCTAGCGTAAATTTGTGAACAAGTAATATAATACATCTAGAACGAAGACTCAATAAAATAAAATAGTAAAACCCGTTGGAGGTTAGTCGGTGAGCTTTTATGAAGCGTGTGCTCAATTATGTGATGAAAACGAGTATACACCCATTTAAAAACATAACAACCTTGCACGACATTTTTGTCATTGCATAGATATGGAAAGTGGTTTTACACGACTTTACATGATTTTATTTTTTTATTAAGGGTAAAGTTTTTTTTGACTAAGATCCTACCCAAGTACTAAAAAGTCAAAGCCCCGATATATAATGAGAGATTAGAAACTAAAACAAGTTTGGAAAAAGAAACCAGACACCAAACATCACAAAATTAACATGAAGTTAGCATAAGATCAACACACAGTCGACATCTTCACAACTGAGATACAAAGACTACAAAACATCACAAAATCAACCTGAAGACAACACAAAATTAGTCAGAAGTCAGCAAAAAATCAACACATAATCAACTTCATCACATCATAGATGTAAAAAACAACCAAACTATTTCACGATCTTCTTGAAGCTCTGTTTTACATTCTCGAGGCCCTTCTTTATGTCTATGAAATTTGTAACCTTGTTGGTTTTTTCCCTGTTGAGAATGTCGAATTGTGCGACGAAGAGGGAGAGGAAATCCAGGGTGCTCTTATGCATGCTTATAATGTCACATTATTTGTTCTTGATTCCTTCCATGTCTATCTACATATTTTTTGTTTGCCATCAATTTCATCACCACCGTCAAGCCTACTTGCGTCAATTTTACCTTTCAGATCTTTAATTTTACCCAACTGAGAGTCATATTCAATACTGGACTTGGGGTCTTCCGCTGAGATGGATTTTCCTTTGTTGCCAATAGACATAAGAGCTAAAATATCTTCCCCTTCACCTCTGAAAGGGGAAGTAGGTGGTGTCATATCCTTAACAACAATATTTTCCTTCTTGCTTTTGAAGGGTTTGTTCAGAGAGGACTCACTCGGGTGCTTGCTTGAAGAAGGACTAGGATTAGGAGTAATGATAGGCGGGAGAGAGGAAGGGGAGGAGGTTGAATGGGAAGGGAACATGAAGGAAAGGTAGGGAGGGTAGAAGTGGAGGGCTACGTGGGAGGAAAAGAGGAAAAGGAGAAATGGTGGCAATGGAGGTGGAGGTGTTGGAAAGGGAGGTGAAGGATGATGAGAGGGGAGGAAATGGATAGGGAAGAAAGGATAGAAGGATGAGGGTTGAGATTGGAGAAATCAAAGAATTTTTAGAGCAGAAGGATCACGACATGGTGAAGCAGATGAACATGTTTTCCCCTTTTAACTAAATTCACAGAATTTTTAAGTGAGTGAAGGATGAAAAAAGGGAAAGTGAAAGAGTATATTCTTTGAAAATGATTAAGAAAATCAATATGATAAGAAGGCATTACTATGTAGCTTCCCTCAACTGTAATAAATATCATGATCAAAAGAGCCACCATGTTGTAGGGAGGTGGCAAGGAGTCACGAACAAAACCCCCATTCTTGCAAACCAGAGACTCACCATTATTTAAAAATTTCTACTCCTCCACATCAATATCGATCTAGTTCTTGTAAAAATTCAGTCCCTTTCTGTTGAATCCGGTTACCTTGGCAATGATCTCTTCATCAACATCAAAAACCCTGCCTTTATAGTTAACCTTTCTATCATTCAAGTTTTTTACCATTTCCTAGGACAAATGTAAATCATGTCCTTTAATTCTCTCCAGAAAGTGAGTAAATATCCCCTTACTTAAGGTCTCCCATAGCTCTTCATTGTTCCTCCATTCATCAATATTCATAGGCTTGATTTTGGAATGTTCACCCCTAATCTCAACCTGAGAAATAAACAAGAGAAAATGATCCTTACTAGAATGAATCTCAAAAAGGTCAAGATTATAAAGTGGAATTGGGTTAGTTTTTCCACACACGCCAATCACATTTCTCTAGCAAGTTCCACCTTTTCATTATCTATAATATTGATTACATTCGCTAGAGGAGTCTCGTCATGATTCCATATTTTGATATGATTAATAGTTACTTCTATATTTTCAATACCACTTGCTAGATGATTCCCATCATGATAAGTATGATGATTTTCATAAGTTTAAAATGTGCTAAGAATATGATGAGTTTCATCTATAATACATTATATAGACCAACTTATATGAATATTGCCTTTTAGAATTCATCTCTCCCACCATCCTAATCTCCCAAAGGGAAGTGTTATCCCAAATTCACAATCCCAAAAAATTTGGTCAGAACAAGCCCCACACATAAAGAAAACATGAAGGGAAATGACTCAGACCCATGAGCTCACATTCCAAAATTAGGAAAAGTGAAACTGAGGCCCGAGAGAGTCAAATTTGACCCTGCACAAGAAGAAATAGAAGAAACAACTCTTTGGAGTGTTTCCATATCATAAATCTATTTGAAGGGTAACAAAAAGATTGAAAAATGGAGTGGTGGAGGATGAGAAAGAAGAAATGACCTTATGCAAGAAGAAATGACTCTCTCAAGCCATTTCATGTCTTAAATCTATTTTACAATCTTTAGGCAGGATCAACAATGAAATTGCAAGGGCAGAAAAGGGAGCAGTAATGCCGCAGAAAGGCCAAGAGAAAAAAGGGGAGGAAATGGCGAAGATTCAAAGTTTTTCGGTCTCAAAAATAGTTCAGGAAAGAGTCTAAAATTGACTAAGTATGGAGAAACAAGCAGAGGAAACAATGTGTCCTAATGGCACTTCTCTAAAGATGAATCCAAAAAGAAAGGCTCAAACAAGCGCTGCATCTCCATGTGTCCCAGGGCGGAACATAGACAGAGTCAAAATGGTAAAAAGAGTGAAAGGCAGATAGGGTGGGCCTCAAATTTGGCTAAGTATAAAAGTGCAAGTGGAGAGCGCCAAGTGTCAGCCTAGCGCATCTCCAAGAGTTGGTCCAAAGGTGAAGACCCAAATGAGCGTGAGCTCACCACGTAGCCTATAGTCCAAAAAGAAAAGAGGAACCGTTTTAAAAAGTCCACAGACCTGTAGAGGCTTCCGAGTGTCAACTCGACGCTCCTCTAAAGACAAAGTTTGAATTAGGATTTCAAGCAACCTCGAGGCCGCCACATGTCTATATCAAAAAAGGAGCAGGGGTCGGTTGAATAGTCGATGCATAGGCCTGTTATCACCGAATCACAGCACCCCTTGATATTGATCAGATTTCTCTTGTGATCACTCTAAGCATCCAGTGTGATTGGATAACATGGGTACTATCTCCAAGTTGTAGGACTTGCTACTTGAGATAGACCTCTAGAGAAAGCTGGTTCTTACTCCTAAACTACCTGCCACAATTTACTCTAATGCAGGGGAGACTAACTATTCTAATCTAAATTTCCAAGGGACCAAGGAGAGAGAATGCATAAAATGAAATCCTACACTAAAGCGGTGATACACCAGAAAAGGAGGGTGTGAGAGTAGTCTCCAAATGTGTGGAATACAGAAGCAAAGTACACACTAGAAAAGGTGAAGAAAGTTCTCCATAATCTTAGCAAAATGCATTCACAATGATATTCCAAGCATACACAATGATAATGGATCCCTGCAAGAACATAATAATAGACACAATATTCTTGTAGAAAGATTAAAGGGGCAAGAAGAATGCAAGAAAACACAGCAGAGGAAGATACATCCATAAACTGATATTTTACTGCTTCATGATATGCACAGTTCATTCTATTACAAGATAAGGGCCTGGATCACCATGCAAGGAGTCCACTACAAGGGCCTACAACACATTGGATTCACAAAGCAATTTTGACAGAGTATTGCCATCTGAAAACTCTCCCCTGTACAATGAGCCCAACACTCCAATTTATAGAAAAAATGAGAAGAGAAAGAGAAGGGAAAAATGAAAATCCCGAAATTTGTCCTTCAACCACTTGTAAGAAGCATTAAATTGAGTGAAATGATTATATATTACTTGGAAAAGGCTCCCCATACTGTCCCATGTGCTGCAGCAGAGAAAGAATGATGACCATGCCTCTTAATTGCACTCCCAGCTACCAAATAAAACACTGTTATGAACCTGGCCACGTTTTCCTAAAAATATTGATCAATATTTCATCAAATCCATAATTTCTTGATTGCTGTGCATCGGGCTCGGAGCCACAATTCCAATGATACCAATTTTGTCTGATTTCGTTGAGAAATGCAAAAGTTATGGCCTTCTGAGTGCGGGCAGCTATATTGGGTCTGGCAGGCGTTTTCTGTCATTTGACGGGAATGAGCATTAACTAACTGAAGCCGAATATGTTTCTCTTCCAGAAAGTCCAATTTTATGAAAATCGGAGCTTGGAGTCAAAATTTATGGCCGTTTGAAGTTTCACGGGTAAAACGTTGACTTTTCTTCTTTGCTTTCGGCCGCTTCGGCTTTTTACGTCCCACGCGTACCTTTGTCCCAACTGTCCCAGACGAAAATCTCTTGTTTCAGCCGATTCGGGCCTCCTTGTTCCTGTTTGCGATGAACACACGTGGCGAGATTCCATTCGCTGGCGGCTCTTTCGGCTTTTCGTGTCCTCTGCGTCCCTTTGTCCCGGATGTCCCAAACTGCTTGGGACGAAAGTCTCCTCCTTCAGCCGAACCAGCCGGTTCGCGTCTTCCACGTACTTTTGTCCCAACTGTCCCAGGCTGCCTGGGACAAATTTCTCTGACCCGCCGAAAATGGACTGTCCTTCAGATTTTCGGCCGGTTCGTGTCCCGCGTGTACCTACGGCCCAGATGTCCCAAACCGCGCGATAACAAAACTTCGCGATTTTTTCCACTTTCGGGCAGTTCGCCTTTTCGCATCCCACACGTCCTGATGTTACAATTGTCCCAACTGCTGCGCGGACTTCCTGGTGGATTTTCAGCCAGTTCACGCCCCGACGTCCCAACTGTCCCAACTGCTACGTAGACTAGGACTTAGCCTTTTTTCTTCATTTTTCGGCCCCAAGCTTGTTTTTTGCAATTTTTTCCACATTTTTAAAACTTGCTGGGTTTTCTTCGTGGACAGGGGAGTTAGAAGGAAGCCGAGGGGCCCCCAAAAACATGATTTCGGGCCTTAAATCAATCTACTTGCTTGGGACTAAAGAATTTGATGCATGTTATCAAAATTACCTTGAGGGGTGAATTTTGGATAACAAGGCCAGGCCGAGAGTGGCTGTCAAGTGTCTCAATGGCTCTAATTCAAATTTAAAGTTAGAACTAGAAAAGTGTTTCCAAGCAAGCGTGGTGCCACCATGTGTCCCAGAACAGAGCAAGCGATCAGGGAAAAAGTTAGATTTTTTCCCTTTACCCAAAAAGGTGTAAATGTTGCAAAATGGGCCGTGACTCCGCCAAAAGGGAAAAAGTCAGCATTTTAGTATGAGTCAAACCAAAGTGGGGAGTTAGAGGAAAAGGTGAAAAATTTCCTTATGACAAAAGAAAACAAAGGGAAATATTGAACCGCATCTCCCCAGCCAACCAAAGGGGGCCAAGTGTCCAAGCGAAGCAGTGGGGATGTGCGGATTTTCTTGATTTTTTGATTCTTGTGAAAAGGGGGAAAAGATAAAATCTGAACCCGCAAACCTGATTTTTCCCTAATCCGGCTACCACGTGTCCCATATTAACGAGGGGGACCGTTTTTTCAAACTGGTTTTCCCGCCCATTGGTACGGACCCGATGTAAACTTCGAAGGGGCATGTCTTTCGACTTAGGGCTCGAAATATCACAAATCTAACACCATTGGAAAGATATCAACCTCGCCTATGCCATGGAGGTCTAAAAATTTAATTTTTAGGTGGTTAGGTAGAAGAAAATGGAAGAAACGGCTTCAGGTGTTCAATGTAGGATCTTTTTTTTCCAACTACCAGATTGGATTTGATCTGCTCCGTCATCTCTTCCTCTTTCGATGTGTCAAATAATGTTTTGATGCAGTCAAGAGAGATTAGAGATAGATTTCATGGGAGTCATTAAAATGGTGGTTGACCTTGGAGCTATTTTTTTCCCGCTTCTCTCTCTTCCTCCCGTCTGTATGGGATCTATAAATACAGACGCGGGACTCATTGTAAAGGGTTGGATATTCTTTGTTTTGCAGGCTCCCTTTTTCTTCTGATAAAGAAAATCATGGGTTTTCAAACCTTCCACTAAACTATAATATGTTTCTACCTCTTGGTCCATTTATTAATGTATTGTATCAATCTACAGAGCAATAAAACATGTTTTTTGATCGATTCTAGATCCTTGCTTGTTTTCTTTGCTCTCATCTATTCTTTCATTATTAATCTGGTTATCTTTGTTTAGTTATCGTATGCATTTGATTGGTTTATGTCTATTGGAAAAATAAGTGTCCATCATTCCTTTGGTGCATCACCTCGTAGTGTAGCTTTGTTTTAATTTTTGTAATTCTTCTATCCCTATCTCCTTGGTAAAATTTAGATTAGGTTCAAGAAAAAATTCTCTGTAAGTTTCTACGCATGCACTTAAATAGGGGAATAGGAACCATCCTTTAATCTGGAGAGCTTTCCCACTTTTGCAAGGTCCCACACCTTGAGGAAAGTTAAATGTTATGAAATCACACCAAATGACCATGCCTTAGAAAAGTAGATCCATGACTCATTTGGGGGTGCTATGATTTTGCACTAATATTTTTGGCACTCCTGATGGGACCAAGAGGTCTTCACTTCATTGCAACAAGATTGATGTGCACTTGTTGCAATTTCATCTTATGAGAAGATTTAATTTACATAACTGACGACTACATCTAGTTTACAACCCATCTATGATTTACAGACATGTTTTCCATCCATTTCCATTTCATTCTTCTTTCCATCTCTTTCATTCTTTTCCACTCCATGAAGTTGTGCAATCATGACTTCATTCCCTTCATGGAGCTCACACTTACAGCAGCAGAGCAATTCACCTCCAATATGTTTTACAACTCCTTCAAATCAGCATTTGAGAAATAGTGCCAAAAATAGTGTGGCTATAGAGATTTCCAAGAGCAGGGGTTATGAAAACAATGAAGAAAATCAAATGCAAGATGTTGGTCTGTTGGAGAAGATCCAAAAAATGGAGATTGGCATGGTGCAGTCAGAAGCTACAACTCAAATGAAGGTGTTCAGAATTTGTTTCAGAGCACCTTGTCTATGGGAAGGCCCTTTTCCAAGACACTACAGCCCTCAAGAGAAGCTTGAATACATGGTTGAAATGCTGCCCCAACTTACAAGATGGATTGAGGAGATAGAAGAATATGAGTAAAGTCAAAATCAACCTTGTCAATGGGTAAGTCATTCAACAGCTCCTTGTCTTTCTTTTTCTCCCACTCAAGATTTATCATTTTAGAATGATCAAGAGTCAAGCCCCTTAGTTTCTGCCCCAAGTGTTAGTTTCACCCCTCCATCCCCTAGTCTTCCATCCCATCTCAATTTTTCGGCCCTTTTCTCTTCCAAATCCAAATTCCCTCCACAAGAGAAAAAATAAATACCTTCCACTCCAAGGAAACAATAAGTTTCATCTCTTCCACCACCACAAAAAAATGAAAAAATGGTTGAATCCCAACCCACTCCCTCTCTTGCCTTCCCAATTCCATGTGGAAAAGAAGAAATTTTAAAAATCAGTCATGGAGGACAGCAAGAAGAAGAAGTGAAAGAAGAAGAAATGGTTAAAATCTTATTGAGCTTAGCTCTTAGGTTTGGGATAACAAAGATTCCTTTGTTGGTCAAGCCTTCAGAGGAGAAGAAAGTTGAAGAGCCAGTGGCGGCTAAGACTGAATTTGTAGCAGAGAAAGAACAAGAAAAGGAAGAAGAAAATCAACAGTAAGTTTACTCAGAATGTAGTGTCCATGTTGGCATTTTAAGTGAAGAGAATGTTGATCCAATTCAAACTTCCCAATCAGCCAAGAAAGGAGAAAACAAATCAGCTCAAAGTCCCATTGGAAAGGATCAAGTGAATGAGACCAAATAAGATTTTGTAGCAACAAAAGAAGAAGACATTATAGGTGTTTTCTTGATTTCATTCGAAGGGCCTATTTAGGTTGATGAATCCACCATGGAAACAAGCTCAAAAGAAAATCTTGTAGTCCCAACTTGTCCCCTAGAGAAGCAGATTGGAGAGTTTGATTTGACCAACTTCATGCTAGAGGAGGAGTTCAATCAAGAGTAGGATGATCTTCAAACAACAGAGGAAGGTGGGGCTACTCCAAATCTAAAAGTAGAGGAGTCCATTCCAGCTGTGGAGGAGATAAATACAGATCCAAAGGATTTGAACACAAAATAGGCTATAGAAGAACCTTCAGTTCTTCCTTCCACTTCATCTTTCTCAAGCTCTAATGTTGGAGAAGATTTTGATCTTTCAAAATTCAAGTTGGAGGATGAAAGAAACCATGGTGAACTAGTTTCATACAAAAAGACACCATGGAAGAGGTTGAACATTTGCAGCAGGACAGTAATGAAGCAGAGTACTTTTCTAATTTGAAGGACTATTTTGATGGAGAAAAACCAGTTGAGTTTCTATTGTTTTCTCCTTCATTCACCCTTAAAATATGTGAACCTGTTGTCATGAAGGGGAGCACTCATTAGCAACAGTCTGCACTTTATAGCAGCCTTTTGGAATCTAGTTTGGGAGACTCAAACCTTTCATGCTCTTCAAAAGAGGAAGAAGAGAAATAGAAGAAGAGTTCCACCATTCCTTCCACGCCATTCACCCCAAGAGGTCTACAAGAAGACTCCATTTTTGGAGTGGAAAATTAGAGCAATGGGCATATCAAATGGATCATAACTTTCCCAATAAGGTATTTGGCTTCATTGGAGCCAAAGGAGAAGTCAAATCTAGTCATGATCATTTCAGGGCATGAGGATGAGATACAAAGCACTGAGGATCAACTTCCTTACCTCTTCAATCCAAATGCAGAGAAACTAAAAGAGGTATTGGTTTTGTCTTCAGTTTATACTTTGGTGATTTGGGTCAAATATCAGCTTGTAGTTAGTTTTTGACTCATCCAACTGGCCATGTTCAGAGTGAAATCAGTTGCATGGCTGCCATTTTTGAGGAAGGGAAGTTATTTCTCACTGCCAGTTGCAGGATTTGTGTGAGCTCCCTTTGCTCTTGGTTAGAGTAGTATAGGTAGGTTTTTTTTTTCAGCAGAATAAGTGCTTATGCACACTCTGCATGTCTCATTTGAGGAATGTATGATTTGGTCTTTGTATATAAGTTTTGTTTGTATTGCTTAAGAGGGTCATGAGGCCATGCTCTTAAAATATTAAAGTTAATAAGGATCATGTTTGCCTGTAACAGTTGAAAATTTAAAAAGAAACAAATGTAGAGCAACTAAAGTCATTTCAAGATAGTCCATTTGAGGGATAGATTGAAGCCCTGGGTCAAAACAATTTTCTACTCTCAAAAATTCCATTTCTAAGATTTTCTTCTGAAAATTGAGAGTGTAGACTCAGGGCCAAACAAAACATAGAAAAAGCATACAGTCAAGTTCATAGTGGCTTGGGGATCAAGTCTTCGAAGTTTAGACCAGTTTCATGTTTATCAAGTAGACTACATTCCCAATGGATGCGTCAAGGCCACTGGTCTCTTCATCTAGCAGGCAGATGTCCCCGTGAGTTTCCAAATTGTTATCCCAAATTCACACTCCTAGAATATTTGGTCAAAATGAGCCCCACACATAAATAAAACATCAAGGGAAATGACTCACACCCATGAGATCGCATTCAAGAACTAGGAAAAGTAAAACAGAGGTCTAAGAGAGTCAAATTCGACCTTGCACAAGAAGAAATAGAAGAAATGACTCTTTGGAGTGTTTCCATATCATAACTCTATTTAAAGGGTAACCGAAAGACTCAAAAATGGAGTGCCATAGTTTGAGAAAGAAGAAACAAATTTTTCAATCCATTTCATGTCTTAAATCTATTTTGCAAGTTTCAGGCAGGCTCAACAATGAAATTGTAGGGGCTAAAAAGGAGCAGTTCCGCAGAAAGGCCAAGAGTAAAAAGGGGAGGAAATGGCGAAGATTCAAAGTTTTTGGGCTTGAAAAAATTTTGGGAAAGAGTCTAAAATTGACTAAGTATGGAGATAAAGTGGAGGAAACCACATGTCCTAACGACAGTTCTCTAAAGATTAATCCAAAAAGAAAGGCTCAAACACGCGCTACATCTCCACGTGTCCTAGGGTGAAATAGAGATAGAGTCAAAATGGTAAAAAGAGTCAAAGGCGGACAAGGCAGGCCTCAAAATTGGCTAAGTATAAAAGTGCAAGTGGAGAGCGCCAAGTGTCATCCTGACACATCTCCAAGAGTTGGTCCAAAGGTGGAGACACAAATGAGCATGAGCTCGCCACGTAGCCCAGAGTCTAAAAGGATAAGAGGAACCGTTGAAAATTCCACAACTCGACGCTCGTCCAAAGAAAAGGTTTAAATCAGACTTTGAAGCAAGCGTGAGGCCGCCACGTATCCTTATAAAAAAAGGGGGTAGAGTCGATTGAATAGTCAATGCATAGGCTAGGCCGGTGGAGGCTGCCAAGTGTCTAAATGACGCTAATTCAAAGTGAAAACCATAAAAGAGTTTCCAAGCAAGCGCAGTGCCGCCACGTGTCCCAGGACAGAGCGGGCCATCAAGGAAAAAGTTATTTTTTTTTCCTTTACCCCAAAAGGTGAAAAAATTACAAAGTGCGTCACGAGTCCACCAAAAGGGAAAAAATCAGCATCTTAGCCCGAGTCAAACCAAAGCGGGGAGTCAGAGGAAATGGTGAAAATTTTCCTTTTGACAAAAGGCACAAAGGGAAATATTGAACCACATCTCCCTAGCCAACCAAAGGGGGCCACATGTCCAAGCAAAGCAGCGGGGGCAACAGGGATTTTATGGATTTTGCAATTCTTGCAAAAAAGGGGGAAAAGATAAAATCTGAACCTGCAAACCCTATTTTCCCGTAATCTTGCTGCCACGTGTCCCATATTAAAGAGGGGGCCTATTTTTTCAAACTGGTTTTCCTACCCATTTGTACGGACCCGGTGTAAACTTTGAAGGGGCATATCTTTCGACTTAGGGCTCAAAATATTTCAAATCTAACACCATTGGAAATATCTTCACCTCACCTATGCCATGGAGGTCTGAAACTTTAATTTTTAGGAGGTTAGGTGAGAGAAAATGGAGAAATGACTTTAAACCTTCAATGCACGATCTTTTTTTTCAAACTACCAGATTATATTCGATCTGCTCCACCGTTTCTTCCTCTTTTGAGGCGTCGAATCATGTTTTGATGTAGTCAAGAAGATTGGAGACATATTTCATGGGAGTCATTAAAAGGGTGGTTGACCTTGGAGCTATTTTTTTCCCGCTTCTCTCTCTTCCTCCCATATGTATGGGATCTATAAATACAGATGCATGACTCATCGTAAAGGGTTGGATATTCTCTGTTTTGCAGGCTCCCTTTTTCTTCTGGAAAAGAAACTCATGGGGTTTCATACCTTCCACTAAGCTATAATATGTTTCTTCCTCTTGGTCATTTATTAATGTATTATATCAATCTACAGAGCAATAAAACATGTTTTGTGATTGATTCTAGATCCTTCCCTATCTTCTTTACTCTCATCTAATATTTAGTTATTAATATGGTTATCTGTGTTTAGTTATCGTATGCATTTGATTGGTTTGTGTCTATTGGAAGAAAAAAGTGTCCATAATTCCTTTAGTGCATCACCTCATAGTGTAGCTTTGTTGTAATTTATGTAATTCTTCTATCCCTGTCTCCTTGGTAAAATTTAGATTAGGTTCAAGAATAGACCCTCTGTAAGTTTCTACACATGCACCTAAATAGAGGAATAGGAACCCACCTTTAATCTGGATAGCTTTCCCACTTTTTGAAGGTCCCACACCTTGCGGAAAGTTCAATGTTATGCAATCACACCAAATGACCCTGCCTTAGAAAAGCAGATCCATGAATCATTTGGGGGTGTTGTGATTTTGCACTAATAGGAAGTAAGGGCTTCGACATTGTGGTTTGAATTAATGCCCATAGGACCAACATACAACTTGATGAGAATACCTTTCTAATTTCTTATACAGCCCCCCTAGACTTACCCGGGTTTCCTTTAGAGGCCCCATCATAGTTTAGTTTCAACCAACATGAATTTGGAGGATGCCACTTGATATGTTTTCTAGAAAAAAAGTTAGGTAGATGACTAGTGATAGAAAATATATTAAGATTCCATTTTTCTAGAAGTCTACTATCCTCACTATAGTGTTGAGTCCTTTTAGGGGGCTTGAAACTAATAATATTTTTTCTTATGTCATTCAAAAGATGATTATTGATTCTTATGAGAGAAGGAGGAAAGGAGATGCTCCATATATTTTTAACCATAGTATTCTTTGATGGAAAATACCATTGTTCCCAGGCTTGAACAATAGAGGTCGGAAGAATATAGTTCATCCCAATGAAACCAAGATTAAAGCTCCAGATTGGAAAGGCAAAATGGAAATGTAAAAAAAGGTGGTTCGCTATCTCCTCAACCTTTTTAAATTTATAATACATCTATTTGGAAGATACTGACCTCCCTTTATCCAATTGTCCACATTCAGAGCTTTATTTTGAAAAGCAATGCTAAAGAAAATATTAATCTTAGGTGTTAACTCCTTAATCTAAATTTTACTCCCTTTAAAATTAGTAATTAGAGGAGTGGAGAGGATCATGTATGATAAAGGATATTACAAATTTCACATGAAGATGTTTTCTCTTGAGGGAAAATGTAATGAAATATATAAATAGTCATAAGACTATGAGTCAATCAATGTATTCATCAAGCGATAAAAGTGGGGAAAATATGGAAATAAAGAGATGTGATGTTAAATACGTGAGTAGAAGAAGAGTAGTTAAATATTTAGAAAGTTAAAAAAAATTAGAGGTAATTCCTCATTGTATTTTATCTATGTGCACTTAGGGATGTGGTATTTAAACTATTGTGAATTGACATCATTTTTAAGGTAATGTAGGCCTTGGGGATGGGATAAAAGCAAGCTAAATAATCGTAAATAAATTGTTCATAGTTTTACATCTTTCCTTGCATAATCTTGAAGTTACAGAAGTCTCGTGACTTCTCTCTAAAATTATGAGTTCCTAATCCTCGCAAAATGTATATAGATTTCTTGTAGTTGAGAGCCATGTAAGCCTTGTTTCTCTTGTTGAAAATTATGAGATCCTAATCCTCATGACATCCCTACAAATTTGTGGTAACTTGCATCATTTAAAAAGCTACTTGAAAACTCCTCAACAACTCAAATCTCTCCCAAAACTTCAAACCATTTATGAAGTCTCATGGGACCTTTGTGTATTTATTTTCACATTCTCATTCATATCCCAGTACCACTTGGTAGTTCACAAATATTAAATAATAAATCCCTATCACATTAAATATTGTGTAGCTTCTATAATTTTTGTCGCACACTACCTCACAGCTTCACATAACATTGTTCAACAAATCATAACCAAACACTACAACTACACAATGGAATCTTTCTTCTTAGTAAGCCACATGATTCCTTAGCTCTACATAGAGCCTTTTCTAATACACCCCAACTTTCTAACATCTCAACCTACCATGTGGCACAGGAAGAGGTACACTTCATTCCTATAAAATGTCAACATATCCTTAATATGGATCACATCGGATCAAAACTATTACTGACTAGTAGTTTTATTTGTTCAACATCTTCATTTTGTATTATGATCACGCGTTTTTAGGATTGAAAAATGTTATGATGCTGACATAAAGTTTTGTGACTATAAATTATTAATTTTATTATGTCATAACATAATTCAAGTTTTGGCGTGACATTATTAATGTAAAATATTTTTTAGCATCAGAAAAGTGCATCTAAAAAATGTAAAATATGGATTTTAAAATTTTGAATTATGGTGGGAATTTATGAATATTTTTAAATGTACATAATTTACATCATAATTTTTTTTTGTCAGATTATTTTAAATAAATAAAATTTTATGATAGTAATTTGTTTACATCAAAATTTAAAAATTGGAGCTTACTAATGGTATTGGACTCTATTTTAGCACTGGGAGTAGGTAAAACAATGTTTTTAATGTATAAATCAAATCGAAAAATTATGTTTTTTAAATGTAATAATTATTTTTTAATTTTTTAGTTAAATTTTTCTATGAATAAGATCTTATATTATATTAATATAAATATGATACAATATAATTCAACAAAAAAAGCGGGTGGTATGAGACCACACCCCAAATCCATGGAAAAAATTTGTCCAAGCCTAAGATTACCAATCAAAACAACTTAAAAGAAACTGAATCTATGCACCTGAAGAAAAAAGTTGACCAATAGATTGAGGGTCATGATCATATGGCAAACCAGAACCGAGAAGGTCTTCTCTAGTGTCCGACACTTCCCAACCAGAGCCCAGAGGGTCTTCTTCTTCATTTTAAGCAGAAACCTACGTGGGAGAGATGACACAATCTATCCTAGGTAACTTATCTAATGGAGGTGGAGGTAGTAGAATCTACCCATTATGTTTGTGCCGCTTGAAGGGAACAAGTGATTCCCAATCAAGTTGATGAACTGGCGGGGGGAACCCCATCCCTGATGGCTAGATGGGGGAGATAAAATTCTTTGTGGTTGACTGCGCGGAGACTAGTGAGCATGGTTAAAAGAGTGCCACTATGAATGGATTCTGATGACATCCTCTGGGATGACTTCCTCTAGCCATAGAGAGATGATAAGTTGAGGGTGGCTCCTAAGAAACATTACAGGGGGCATCACCCTAATGGCACATGAGTGGTTAGAGGTTCTCAACATCAAGGGCAAACTGTTTAGATTGAAATTGTATCTACAACATCACATTAGAGATAACCACTGACTTATTATAAATTGAGAATTGTTGATGAACTTCAATAATAGAAAAAAAAAACTTCCTTTCTTTCCATAACCAACAAGTAATTTCACCTCTGAAATCATGCCAAATCTAGGAAAGCATGTGAGATAATATGGGAATTATCTCCTAAAATAATATGTTACCAGGTAAAACACTTTAGACGAAGTGGGGGGAAAATAATAAATAAATGCAATTCCAAGCCCATTGGGATTTGGGACAAAACAATTGGTGCGATAAGGTTTCCAAGTATCCATAGAAAGGGAGTTTGGGATCCGAAACACCAATTTGAACCATACAAGCACCAACTGGGAGACCTTGGTGTAAGATACACCAGAAAAAGTGTAAAATTTTAGGCCTGACATACGAAGACCAAAGTGTGTTGAATTTCCTTCTGCGAATAGAAGGAGAGGAATGAAGTCACCACTGATTGTTGAGATTTTCAACCACGGGAAAATGCAGAGAAATCCATGGACATCCTTTACTCTACAAATAGTTCCGAAATGGGGTATCAACGAATCATTGCTAGTCCATCCACTAAAGATAGGAGCGATGCACAAATAATTTTTTATTGATATGATCATGGGAAAAATAAATGATGTTAGTTATACTAGGACGATCATGCGTAGCATGTTTGAATCGAGATTTTAGTTCATTCTAAGGATACAAGGATTTGATATGTTTTCAATAACGGTCTTAAGTGGAACGAATTTTGTGTTAAAAGAGATTGAGTATAGGAATATCAAGGACCTCTAAAAGACACCAATCTTAGACTTAGATGATAGGAGACCACGAAAAGGAGTGCTAGTTGAAAGAATGGACGTTGTAAAATCCATTTCCTTTCCATTGAATCCATGGTTTAATTCATTTCCATTCTTTCTAAATAATTTTAAGAAGGAAAGTTATAACCACCTTGATAGGCACTAGAGAAACGAGGAGAGTGGAAAAACATAAACCTTTCCAGGATGAGTGTTTATAAGGGGAACCCTTGTCAATACCATGGACCTGAAGCTCTTTCCAATATTGATTGACCTGCAATAATATGAATTATCAATTTGACACAAAGTTTCTACCCTTGACACATGATAACAATAAGACCCATCCCTCAAGATTCACAGGGAAGGAAATAGGTCCCCTAAGTGAATCTTTGAAACCCTTTGCTAGAGAAGACATTTCCCTAGGGAAAATCTTTGACAATATTTTCCAACTTCTGCATAGAATTTTTTGATGGCACATAGAAAGAAGAGTAATATACATGCAAGGCTTCAAGGACATTGGATCAAATCTAGAATTTACCCACTATGGATAGTTGTTTGATGATCTAGTATTTTATTTTTTTCCATGTATTAAACCACATACCATCATAGCTTCGTAGGCGACGCTAGTAAAAGCAAAACGGGATGCCAAGAAATTTAAACATCTAACCATGGCCTAACATTTTCCAATCATAAGAATCTTGCCAATGGGGTGTAGGGAGGAAGGATTGTCTTTAATATTAGGTTTATTCACTATGAAATGAAAGAGACAAAAGCTAAATAGAAAATATTAAGGCAACACATGAAATTACAAATATTTATTTCTTCCTAAACTAAATTAATGAATGTATCATCTACAAAGTAACCATTGAGTAATTGAAAGCTATCCATACAAGGAAACACAATTCCCCTCACAATCCCTTGGTATTATTCTTACACAAAACCTTCTGCCGCAAGAACATAAAGTGCAAAAACTAAGGGGAAACCTTGTCATATGGATTAGAAGAGGCCAAACTATTTTGAGATGTGGCCATTAATGGTGATTGAGGAGAAGGCATTGGTAAAAAGAATTTTGACAGATTAAATGAAGATAGGGCCAAAACCCAAAGCGTGAAACATGGTAATAATAATAATAAACGACAATTATATTTTGTCACATGATTTCTCAAATTAAATTTTAATGAGCATTACAAGATGGTTGGATTTATGCGCCCATTACATTCCCTCCCAAATGGAAATTATATTATCAATAATGTAGTGCCCTTGGATGAAGACAAAATTCCTTGTTTGTATGATGGCGTGAAGAATATGGCGTACCCGAATCATAAGGGCTTTGGAAATAATATTATATGATACATTGAGTAAAGTGATTGAACGCCAATTTGTAATTTTGTCGTGGTCTCCAGGCTTGAGAATGAACTTAATATTCCCTTTATTGATGTGAGCGCAAAGTGAATGGTTCCGGGGGCCTTCAAGATAGACCTGATGAAGGTCCGGGCCAACAGCATCCGAAAGTGATTTATAGAATTTTCATGGGAATTCATCACACCCGGGAGCCTTATAATTATCCATTTGCATGGTTGCTTCATGCAGATCATCAAGGGTGATCATATACTCGTAGGTTATATTTTGAGCCAGAGAGAGCTTGTAAGGCATGCCGGAAAAACATTGGTCAAGAGTAGCCTGTCACTCCTCTAAGTGAGTTTGATTTTTAAAAACCAAGTTCTAATGGTGTAAAAATGCCTACATCATAAGATAGGGGTCCGTAACATGAGTTATGCCAACACGAATGACACAAATTTTCTGAGAAGACTACTTAGATTTGAGGGATAGAGAAAATTATTTAAAAACACGATCCCCCACTTTAATCCACTGAAGACGCGCATGGATTTCAGCTCCCAAAGCATTACAATTATAAGAAATTTGGATTTTCTGACGAATTTATGCCATCTAGATCTGCAAAGTATTATATACAGGATTTCATTCAAGAACCACTACTTCTCAGCTAGGAGTAGAGGTGGTATCTGAGTTTGAACGAAACCAAATTCTAGCCAGCTGTTGACCACAAATTTTAAGGAATTTGGTTGTCTTACTCATAGCGTCCTCCCACCATTGGGTCCAACTGGAACACATAGGTGGATGATATTTTTTTAAATGATATGGAAAAGGAGATAAATACAAAACTCGCTTGATGTGATTGAGAGTGGGTCTGTGTTCCATTAAGGAAGTATTCACAAATAAATGACCTTTATGACAAAAAGGTTGTTTATCTTGCTAGGTGATACAAAATCATATGGGAGAGTGGTCTTAAAGGAAA
The DNA here is from genome assembly GCA_019776745.2 of Taxus chinensis. Lineage (NCBI taxonomy): Eukaryota > Viridiplantae > Streptophyta > Pinopsida > Cupressales > Taxaceae > Taxus > Taxus chinensis. The sequence goes on along the minus strand of CM034151.1, from coordinate 762,456,336 downwards.
AAATCTTATATCACTTTCATAGTTAAGGAATAAATATTGTCAAACTCAAAAATATAATCATTTGAGAGCATGGCTCTGTCAAGGTGTTTGATAACCTGATCCAATCCACCTCATAGATTGGACCAAGGAAACCAAGATTCAAAAGTGGGTGTGCAAGAGGTGTTAGAGTCATAAAACCCAAATTTATTACATATATAGAACCATGCCCCCTTTTTTCAAGCTATCCATCTCATTGATAATTTCCCACACTTATTAGAGGGAAGCACCACCATATTAAAGTCACTTCATATAACCAAATAAGCATAGGGAATTGTATTAGCTACCTACTGCCAAAGATTGACCCTTTTAGTTACATCATTAGAGGAAGAAATGTTGATGTGGAAAAAAGGGTAGCTGTTAATATTAAATAAGGCCTAGATGGCACAACTGGTGGGGTCAAAACCATGATCCATGAAAAAGGGCCACCATTTAGGAAAAAAATAGGATATTAAACCCCTAATCCCCCATCATGATTACTATAAAATTCTAGGATATTAGACTAGATGGATTTACAACCCATCTCCAACTGAAAACCTACAAATTTCGCTTCCTACAAACACAACACATCTAAATTAGAATTTTTTGACAAGCATCATAGACAATACACATTAGATTTGACTCTCTAAAACCCCATACATTCTATGACATGTAATTCATGGTAAACATTGGTAAAGGGCCATACTGTCCACATCCAATCCATCCAAGGCATAAAATTAATTCCAAAAATTGAGCATACTCCTCAGTGACATTGCATGCACCCCAAACAAGGAGGCATCATTTGGGTAAATTAATCACTCCATACAACATTGTACGCTCAATGTTTAGTTTTGGTACAACAAAACATTTAATTAAAGTAACGTCCCAAAACCTTACTTGGGTCTTCAACACAACACATACACTAGCATTTAGAAGCAGAAATTAGTGCTTGGGTAATTACACAACATTTTTAAGTTTAACACAATTTTTTTTTCATTTCACACAACGGATTTTATAGAATAGATATTCCTTCAACACTCAACATGTATGCACTACACATTCTTTTCTAATTTTGTGTTAGATTGGAATTACTAAAAACAAATCAAATTTTTACAAACCATCTACAATAGTGTTCAATTTATGGGAATTATTTAAAGTTTGGAGGATGAAACCAAACATTTATGCCTAAAATTCTTATGTTCTTGGCGTGAGATCACCCAAAAAACTCACATTCAACACAACTTGTGTTAGATTTCCCAAATAAATCGTTTTTCTACAATATCTTCAGGATGCTTTCTAAACTCTTTACTCATGATGGATGAAGTGAACATGTTAACTTTTCCATTTTTGCATATTTTTTACTCATTTTATCACATTTTTTCACTATCATCTATTTGAATACTTGTTCATTTTTCTCTTTTGCAAGTCTTTCCTTCTGGGAAGTGGTAGTCACATCATCACATATCATCACACATCAACAACACAATTAAGTGATATCAAAAATAGGTACAAGAAGACATCTACACATACACTCTCGCCCTAGGGTCATTATCAATAGTTCTTTTTACTTTATCTTATCTACTTTCCACACTTCACTTTTTTATCACACCACACTTTTCTTTATCTCTCTGAAATTTTCGCCATCAATCTACATGGTTATCAGATATGCATCACTTATCTACTTTATGTTACCAAGAATTCAGTGAAAAACATGAAGTGGGGGAACATATAGATACTAAATAACACACTTTGGGTATCTATCAAGTCTTAATTACATACTACTATTAATATGATTCCTAAGTGAGAAAATTTCTAATTGATTACTCATTTTTTCCATCTATGCTTGCTCTCTGGTTCCTATTTTGGTATTACCCTCCTTCCAGCCTAGTATTTATTTTCATAGCTCAATATTTCTTAATCTAGACACCAATACCCAAATGGAACGCCAACACCTATGCACCCCCATCTCCCCTGGGCACCCCTAACATATTTTTAATTTTATCACACCTTTTAGGTCCTTTATAGTCATTCGGGCATATTATTTTCATACTAGTCCATCTTTTAATGATTAATTACGAAATTCACCTAAGCAAATCATATAAATATAACGCTATGAAATCATAATAAAGGACCAAACACTAAAAATTTAGTATCACCACCTATGGTTGTATCCAAAGGAATCCTAAGAGCATTCAAGCAACCACACAAGGGCAAGGGACTACATTTCTCTTCATAAGAGGGGAAGTTTATTCTTTCATGCACACATCTATTCACATTCCTACATCTAGCCATTTCTCACTATCAAGTGTGACATGCAAAAGAGTCACTTAGGGCACAATTCGTTCCCACACACAAACACAGAACTACAATGGGTCTAAAAACTAGTGAAATACTCAATCGTAAGTTCACTTTGTTGATAGCTAAGGACAGTTCAACCTGTCGTGTACATTAGTTTATTTTTGTGAAATTATGTGTTTTGGTGTTTTTCCAGGTGATTCTTCTTATTGAAGGTTTTCGGAGAACAATAGAAAAGTTCAGTGACATATAGGTGATCAATTGAGATAATAGGAAAACATACTATGACGCCGTAAAATTGAGTTCCTCAACTTATGAACAATCATGGGAGCCTTGAACATGTCCATGGAGCCCTAGGTGCCTCTGGCCCTCTATAGGCACCTTGTTCCTGGTATTTATGAAACTCCTACAATTTACTGAGCTTCGGTTCAACATTTTCCCTTTTTTCTCATCACTTATTCATTTCAGCATAGTAAACAATTAACTGTGAATCAACTAAGTCTTTTATCCCTTTACTTGCAACTAAGGTTTCCAATTTTAATTACTTATTTAATGGAGTCACTTATGTACTCTAACTGTTTATATCATAACACTGCTATATATTTAGATTTAGCATTTATTTATATATTTTAAGTAAATTACATTAATCATATTGTTTTTTGATCATTTCAGAATAGGGGTTGGAAAAATTTCAATTCTCTTCAGATATTCTTAACATGGCAGGATCATATCATGTTCATATTAGCTTAAATGTTCTCCCTAGAATTTGAACACATGGAATACCATTGAAAATGAAATTATTGTGGTTCCTTGGCCCTTGTTTTGAAGAAAATTTTAAATCTTGGTGGGGGATAAAGGTGGAAGGTCAAAAAGGTACATATTAATAAAGAAATTAAAGTATATTCAAGCAGAAGCTTGAATATTAAGTAAGAAAAAGTTTGGAAACTTATTTGTAAAAAAATAATCAGCTTTCTTTTGACCTTGAATTGATTCAAGATGAGATTATGTAATAAGGAGAAACTGAAAAAATTGTTACAACAAGAAAAGGAAGGGCTAGATCATATCTTGCACATAGACGAATGTTTTTGGAAGAAAAATTCTAGAGTTAACTGGTTGAAGGAAGTTAGTTGGAGTACAAAATTCTTCTACATTTCAATTATAGTTAGAAGAAATGTGAGCTGAATATTTCAATTGACCCTTTATTTGAGTGATATGGTCTCCGAATTCAAACTGATCAAGGAAGAACGAGTATCTTTTTCAAAAATAACTTGGCTATAAGAGAAGGGGGATGGTTTGAGGAGGAAGAATCTTTTTTTTCAAGCATCCCTAAGGTCATAATAGAGGATAAATCTAACAAATTATTGAAACTTGTTATGTTGGAGGAAAGAAAGGGGGAAGTTATCATTGTAAGGGCATATAAATCTCCAAGACGAGATGAGTTTCAAATAGGCTTTTTCCAAAAACTTTGGCACATTATAGGAGAGGATATATGACATGTGATAGAGGAGTACAAAAGGAAGAGGGTGATATTGAAAGAATGAATTTGACTATTTTATCCTTGATTCCAAAGAAATAGGAGGCTCAATATTTTTTTCTTGATTGCCCTAGTTCCTTATGTAATTGACTTTTCAAGATGCTTTCCAAGATGTTCATGGCCAGGGTAAAAACATGACTAGGTAAGATCATTTTAGATAGCCAAACTGGATTTGTGAAAGGAAAACAAATTTGAAATGGGATTTTGGTGGTCCATGAATCCATTAACTCCTTAGGAAATAAGAATAATATGGAAATGATTTTTAAGATTGATATGATCAAGGTATATGCTAGGGTGACATGGAGGTTTTTGGAAGTGGTCATGATAAGGTTTGGGTTTCCCCTGAGTTTGATTTAGATGATAAGGAATTGTTTTACTACGTAAAAATTCTCATTCCTTATCAATGGTGTTCCTACTTGACATTTCAACTCTTCAAAGGTCTAAGGCATGGGGATCGATATCACCCTATCTCTTCATAATAATGGTTAAAGGCTTGAGCCAGGAAATTAAAAAAGAGGTTGACAGAAAGGAATTGAAAGGATTGAAATCTTTCCTCCAGAATTTAAGAGGTGACATGTTCTAAGTTATTTCATGATAAAAATATGTTGGGGGAACTATTTGTAGATGAGGCTAAGAAGTTTTAGGATATTTGAGTACTTTACAAAAGGGTTGTAGGACAGAATGTAAGTGTTCAGAAGTCACTAGTTTATTTCTTAAATGTGCATCTAGATTTGCAACATAGGAGATTAGGAATTCTTGGATTTTTTATTAGATTTCTTCCCAACATTTATCTAGGTATGAATTTTATTGGGGGCTCAGTAGTGAAAGAGTTATGGAAACCAGTTGTGGATAAAATTGTAAAAAAAGCTGACCTCATGGAAAGGTAAGTGGCTGACTCTGGATGGAAGTGTTGAGCTTATCCACTCATATTTTAAGTAATTCCCCTCTTATTATATGTATCTTTTTTAAAAAATTGGGGGAGTAGCCATGATCATAACCTATATTTGAAAAGGCACTTCTTATGGAGTGTGTCAAGAAAGAAATATAAGTTTTTTCTAGTAGCTTGGGAAGAGGTCCAAAATCCCAACAAAGAGGGCAGCCTAGGTTTGAGGGACTGTACTATTATAAATTGTGCATTGGCAATAATGTCCTTCAGATATTTAATAAAGAACATGAAAATTTGTGGAGTAGGATCATTGGAGATTAAATTTTAGACTCTCTGGAACTAGAGAAAAATTTCTTGCAAGAAGAGATCTCTTCGGGGTCCGGTATTTACAATTTCATTAATAGTTGAAGATTTGTCATGCAACTGTGTCTAAAATTTAAATTGCAGAAGGGGAATAAGAGTGACTTATGGGAGGAGTTTTGGCATCAATGTGGGGTTTTGGCCAGTGATGCGTTCCTTAGTTCCTATAAGGATTAAATTGTTAATATATAAGGAACTTTAGTGGAGGATGGATACATATATCCAATGAGGATTGTGTTAATAAAGTTGGTACAAATACTCTTGAAAGGATTCTTAGTCACTCCGCCTTGAATCCTGATAGAGATTTGGAGGATAGGTTGATCTAGAAAGAGGAAGGTAATGGGGAAGTCATGGTGAAGGTGGTTTATGAGAAACTTTGTGAAAGGAGCGAGAGATTATAACAGAAATTGTGCTTTCCTAGAAAATTGTATTGAAAAGAGAAGGTTTTCAAAAAACACACATATTTCTATGGCTTGCAGCATTAGGTAAATGTTTTCAAAAAATTTAAATATGATAAAAAGAGGCTTTTATGGGCATGTTTATATTTTGTGTGTGTGAAGAATGGGAGGAATCGAGGAATCATATATTTATCCATTACCCATTTTTAAAACAAATATGGGACATTACCTTGAGGTTGTTAAATATTCATTAGGTTATTTTAAGCTTGGTTTTTGAGTTAGTGGTGCAATGGTATTTGAAAGTTGTTCACAAGGGTTTGTAGCTTCTCTAGAACTTAACCCTAGTGGTCATAATCTGGAGCATATGGATAAAATGTAATAGAATCATTTTCCATGAGGTCAATTTGACTTTAAGACATGTATGGAATAGGATTGAAGGTAATATTTTAGAATAATTTAAGAATTGGGGCAAGGTTATAGTTCGTCAAAGTAGTTTTGATTATGGCCTTTGCTACAAATGGTGCTTATTTCCTTGGAAATTTTCTTGAGATCCTGCTAATAATGAGAGTAGGACCGATTCATATACCTAATGCATGCCCCCCATGGATGGGTGGATAAAAAGAAATTTTGATGGAGCCCATAAAGGGAACCTGGAAAAATATGGTTGTGGTTATATTTTTATCAAATCAAGAAGTCAACCTTTGTTGGCTTTGGAAGTAGATTATGGTGATTTAACCAATAGTACAATAGAGGGCATGGCTCTTCTTTTTGTGCTTATTGAAGAAAAAAATCAAAATTGGCCTCGTTTATGGACAAAGGGGGACTCTCATACCATTATTGAAGCCATAAAATTATATCATTTCAAGGAATGGGTGTTGGAGACAATTATTCAACAGATCAGGTCCATTCTACCCTTTTCACAGCACTCTCATTTTATCATATAAGAGGTAGCAAGAAACAAGTAGCTGATTGATTAGCAAATAAAGGGAATGAGGTCTAAGATTTGGATGATAAGGGTCTTCGAGTGTGGATGGGAAACTATCCATGTTACATTCTCACTCTTATCTCCAATGATGCTAAAACGGTCTTCTATTTCAGTTAGGAATAGCTTTCTCACTAGGTGAGGTGATAATTGTCGTTGGAAATAAGGTTAATGTTGTGGCATGCAAAACAATTATATTGATATCCAAGTACATGATACATAGCTTTTCCTCTGTGTGAAATGAGTTGAAGGTGTATATAGCTGTGAATTCTGGCACGTGCCCTCATTCCTTGCAATTTGTCTTTTTTAAGGGTGGATTTGAGATTATTTTTAGGGAGAATGTTGGTGTCTTGGTCATGGGCTCTCAATGAAGAATCGAGACAGTATGGGGACAAGTCCAAGAAAGAATTGGAAGAGAGATTTTACGGGCGAAGATGTGTGTGATTCCTTTACCGTATGAATGGATGAGAAGATAAAGAATGTCGTAATGCAGGAGTGGTTGCAGAAGGCCTAGTCTATTTCTGAAGAGCTGAATGAGGTGGAAGAGGAAGATATTTGCGATCACATAAAGAATATGATGCTGGAACCGAAAAAGTCAGTAGGCACACACAATGTGTTCGAGATGGCCAAGGGTCTTATCTCTAACAACATTTTGTCCAATGATTTTGGACAATTTCTCCTACACTGGGACAATGCAGATCCGGAATGAAGGATTATCTATCTTTTGTTTCATGTGCATGCTTAGGAAAAATATTTACAGGTTGTGTCAAAAGGACAAGGATTCTTTGCCTCGAACCTAGGTTTCCTTCTTCCGAGGGACACTATGGTTGATTTTCCTCGGTGCAGTGCATCTCTTTCTTCCTCAGCTCAGGATGCAGATGAATCCTAAGTGGAGATAATTGTTGAAGATTCCCTGGGCAATGGG